>CM036912.1:30041401-30672695 GCA_020800305.1 Porphyrio hochstetteri | reverse complement strand
CGCGTTAGTCACGCTCGGATTTAAATTTAGCCTTGGTAAAGCTAATTAAAAATGTTTGGTGACAGTGTGTAAATGCAGGCTTTGAACTTACATCTTTTACTACCGCTGCAGGAATCTGTTTTTCTAAATATATAACTTCCTATAGCCAGCACTCCAGGGGGGTACAGCAGTGTGAAGGAACAAGCGCGGAGTGAGCATATTATGGCCTAGTGCCATGAAGAAAACGGGGATGCCTTGTGTGAGAGGGGTAAATGAATGGTAACTCCGTGGGAATCCTCTTCTTGCTCACCTTTGTGTAACATCTTGTAAACAGGAGGCAGAATGTGTGTGATGTCTTGGCATTGCTAGGTAAGGGAGTATCAGAGATTGAAAAATACTATCTGTGTGCGTAAGACCTTTGGTTTTAAAAAGCCACCAGCAAACCAGTGTGTCCCTCTTGCATTTGAAATGCTGTGTTTTTAGCAGATGGCTCGGACAGCATCAAAGCTGCTCGTGTCCCGTGGATGTGGACTAGGTTGACAGACCATTCTTTGAAGCCTGGGGTGGTATTTTGATATGTTTTATTACTGTACTTTTCTGTATCTTGTCATCATTATCACAGATCCATCTAGACCTCATTCCTAAAGGGCTGAGCAGCTGACCAGCAGTTGTCTCCAGGGAGTTGTCACGGTTTGCCCCTGTGGTCTCCCAGAGCTTCCTTTGCCCTTGATTCACCCCCAAAATGCTCTCTTTTCATTTTCAGTGGCCATATAAGCTCTTGAGAAGTAACTTGTGGTTCTTCACGGGTGGTACACCAGCACGTAGGTTTACACTTAGGACCCCACTGTTTGTGGGGCACAGAGGAACTGCCCCAGCTGCCTGTCCCCTCTTAGGGACCCTCTCTAATCCGTAGCTGTAAAAGCTTTCTTTAGTTTGGATAGTTAATCGCTGGCTGGTTTATGCGAGTCCAAAGAGACTCTGTAGATTTCTTCCCTCTTGGAGATGCTGTGTAACACTTCCTTTGCCTCCAGAAGTAAAAGTATTTTACAAAATGGGCTGGTTTTACTGCCAAAATGGGCAATAAAACCCATTTCCTCACCTTCATTCCAGTGCCCTGCTCACTTAGCTGTTTATTTTGAGTATTTATTTACTTCTGAGTTTGGGGACTGGGCATTTTGGTGTTCCTCAGCATCAGAGAGAGGAGGATGCTGAATTTTACAGCAGTCACCCTCCTGTAATCCAGAAGGGCTTTGGGAAGATACTCAACACAGGCCATACTGTCTGCTGGGTTAGGAGAGTGTATCTGGTAAATGTCACTTAATGACAACTGTTCCTCAAACAGTGTAAGATGCATGTGACCACGAGTCTTACCTGACTTACTGGTTTCTTCTTTTTGCTTTTGTTACTTCAACGTCTGATCAAAACCACCACAAAGGAGTATTTGTACATACTGATGTATTACGAAAATAACAGGTCTCCAGCATGCTTAAGAGTGCGAACGAGATCGTGGTGAGCTGCAGACCTGTGAAATATGACGATCAGAAATGAAAAGGGTCTAAGTAACCTGATGTTTCAGGTTTGCTTACTGAAGACAGCCAGGCAGACAAGAGAAGAGGGTGCGAGGGCTTTGTCTTGGTGGGTTTTTCCAAAGGCCTTCTAGTGAGAGAGGTGGGAGTCGGGGTGAGAAGGAACTTTTTGTGGGTAGGAAAGGGTGAGAAGGTAAGCACGTAAATCGTACCCAAATAGAGATGGACACTTGCACAGATCCTTCTTAGCGAGCCAAATTCACTGGAGGATTTTACACATCCCTGTGGTTGAGTAAGTCTCACCGTTTGGAAGAGCTGGCCAACGCCATTTGACCATAGACCTCTTTGAAGATTCAGTTTCTTAATGTGCTTGCTTAAACTCCTTTGGATGCACGCATCAGGGTGATGTGTAAATGAGGGTGCTCTGCTTTTGCCTTGATTCCTTTAGAGCAAAATTCACCGATACCCAAATAAGCCTACATTTGCATAACTTCGGAAGGTGCTAGAAAGCACAGCTCAGCACCATGGCATGCTGTTCTTTCATGCTTTTCCCCTGAAGTGGCTTTAAGTAGTTGCAAGGTGCCAGAGTGAAAGGGTTCTAACTGAGCAACAGTATTTCTCCAAGAGGCATTTTTTCCTTTCTCTTTTTTTCCCTTCTCTTTTTTTTTTAACCTCTAAATCTGACCCACAGCTTTTGTTACTGTTTGTCAGCTCTTCAGACAGATACCTGCCAGGCTGTGAGCTCTAAGGATGCGAGAAACTGAGAATGCCTTTTGTATAACGATCAGGGAATTAATTGGTCCTGGAAACTCTGGGTTGCTGCCAAGAGAGGTTATTTATGTGGTAAGAAAGGAAAGGAAAAGGGTGGAGCTTTGGAAATCCAGGAATACCCTTGGCGGCTGGATCATAGGAAAGAGCTCATAAAGCTATTTTATTTTGGCTTCCGAGTTTGGTGCAGTCAGTGTGCAGAATTCTGGGTTTCAGCAGCATCCCAAGGAGGAAATGGGAGCTAGCAAAAGGGAGAGAGCTGTGTGGAGACCTCCATCCGTATTCGTGTTACTTCCAAGCGCACTGTACAATAAAAGCAGCTGCTCTTGCAGAGGCGAGCATCTACACTGCCTGTGGTCTGCAGGGCTGCGCGAGATCTGGCCACCCAGACCCAAAGCTGCTGTTTCCTAGACTGGCAATTTGGCTTCAAATCCAGAGTCTCATCTCAACTTAAGCTGTTTTCCAGGCCAGGCATCCTGTGGGATGGCAGACAAGGACAGGCTGGAAAGTGGTGGGATGCAAGGCTTTTAAATACTACCAGGATTGCAAGAGGAAACATGGATGTGTGCAAGACTGAGTCAGTTCTGCATGACTGTCAGCTGCCAGGGGTGTTAGCTGTCGGCACGCGTACGGGACGATCTTGCTTTCTTCCTCTGAAGAGGAGTGAGCTCGATTGTAAAGTTCATTGAGGTTTCTGGTAGAAGGAAATGCTCTGTCAAATAAGTTGTTCTTCACGAAAATACTTGACTAAAGCAAGTAGGAGTCTTACATAGCATCTCAAAGACAATTTATTTCAGTTCTGTCTGGTTTTTCTGTGGAATCCCATCGTCAAAGCAATTTTTCTGTTTCGTCATGCCGCTTCGAGTGATGCGTGACTGCCTGTTACATCAAGGGTGCCTTGGATTTTTCTTCTCTCAGACTGGTGTTTACGGATGCTGGTGTTTCTGGAGATTATTCTGAAGCTTAACCATTCTGTGATTATTAACTTCTTTTTTTCCTTTTTATTTTTATATCTTCCCCAAGGATGATTGTAGATGCTAGAGCACCTGTCTACAGGGAAGCTGTATCAGAAAAATATAGGCAAAATCACAAAAAGCATCTTCTGCCTGCCTTTCAGAAGGTGAAAGCTGATGGGCATTTAGGCTAACAGTGAAATGAAACAGTCATTCTTGATGAGTGTGCCTTATTTTTAGTTCATTTGTAAGTTGCTGCAATTTAGTCAGTTTTATTCCAGCATTGGCTGGCTGTCCAGTAAGTTAATAAAGATTGGTAAAGTGGGAAACTCCCCATCCAGAAAAGCTGTAAGGAGCCAAAAGCATTTAAAAACCTGCCAAAAAATCAGTAAAAATGGAGTTTGAGACACAAGTTAGGTGGGTGATCTGGAAAATAATTTTGTAGAATCTCTAAAGAAAACAAGGTTTTAGCTAAGTGGTAATGCTCTAAATGGCTGAAGAATATCTGATTTATTTATTGTTCATCCCTGTTGTTTTATTTCAGTATTTTTTTCCCAGTCTGCCTAATGAGAAACAATTACATTGATTTCATCCCACGATTCCCGCTTTCTGAATCTTGACAGATAATATTTGCATTGGGGAAAAACAACTGCAGACCGGGTTTTGGGGGGTAAAAGTGATTGTTTCCAGTGCTATTTCTGGAATAATGACCATTCTGTATGCCTTTCTTTGGCCAGCACAAGCTGGTTTTGTACTGTTCTGAGTTTGAACCTTGTGTCTCTACTCCCTCTTGCTAGGATGTATCATTAACTTAGGAGTGATGGAGTTGATAATTAATTTATAATCCCACTGAAGGTTAACGGTGTTTGTACTTTTGGCCCATGAAGCCATGGAATCCAGATCTGTAATTTGGCTCTCAAACTGAGTGAAATACGTGGGAATTTGGGGGTGTCAGGCAAGTTCTGCTTTATTTTTCCATCATCAGGAGGCAAAATGGCAAGCAGTTGGCACATCCTGGCTAGAGAAAAAATGGATGGGAAAAGGAGATCATGGCCTCAAAGGTTGCACATGGTTTGCTTTACACACCTAGTAACAAGCTATGCTGGTGACAAGCTGCTTGTAACTTTAGGAGCTGCTTACTCAAGCCCTGTATTGGAGGCTGTTGCTGGGAGATGATGTTTGTTGGATATTATACTGCTACTCATATCTCTTCCTCATCCTGCAGTTGTGCCTGTGGCTATCTTGTGCTTTCACAATGAACCCGGGGGGGCTGGGGAGCCAGCCCGTATGGGGCAAGGTGAGGACCTTAATTGTAACCAGCTTGGAAACCAATTGCAGCTCCTTCAGGATCGGGCATCTGCAGCTGGTTGTGGAATCGGTTTGTGTTTGAAGTGACTTCTCAGCTGGAATGTTTTCCAGGCTGCGTGGGGCTCTCCTGCTGCAGCAGGAATTGTATACGTGGGTAACGTTTTGTAAGACGATCGCCTGAAAAGAGAGTGGGCCCCTCTGAAGGTACAGCTCTGTGGAGGATTAGGAGGGATGTTGGAATTACGCTGGATCCATGCCTGCACAGCCTAGAAAAAGAGGGACTTGCAGGAATATTCAGCAGTTCAGTCTGTCTGCATTGGCTTTGGAAAGGTGCTGCCTACCTGGTAGAAAGCTACGTGCTCCTCAGTTATGCTTGCAGATTGAGACTGTAGTCCATTGCCTGAAAAATCAGAAAGAGACTCTCCTTATAAAATGATGCTAAATGTGCTTACCTTTTGCCTGGTAGAGGACCAAGAGAAGCTTATTGGAGCCCTGAGATGTTGGAGTCTGGGACCTTTGCTAGGCTGTTGGACACATCACAGGATATGAAGGGAAGAAGCTGGAGAGCCTTTTTCTTTTTTTTGCTTTTTTTTTTGGTTGTCATTTTGATGCAGAAACCACCACAAAAACTTGCAGTGATTTTGATACCACAAAACGGTGATTGCCACGTGCCACCGACAGAGCTGGGTGAGAGTTTTAGGAGCATCTTTTAGCAGCAGTAGATACAGACAGCACAAAAGCAAACATGAAAACTCCTTTGCCTTCGGGTAGCCTGGTTATGTCAGTGAAGAGATGGCCTCTTGATTAAATCCAGACTGAGTGGTTTCCTGTTAGCATGCTAACTCAGCCCACAGTGTCTTAGTCCCAAAGTCTGTTATGGAGCTTGTCTGCCAAGTCCTTTTTCCTTTTAAACTTACAGGCAGAATCACTAAAATAATAGAAACACAAACAATGCCTGAAAGTCTCCAAAGATTTTTTCTAGCAGTTTGATGTTCTGCTGACAAACTCAGTTTGGGAGGGTTTGGGGTTGGATTTTTGTTTTGCTTTGGGTTTGGCTTTGCATTTTTTTAACGTTCTCCTAACGTGGTGACTCGGGGAAGTCCCAGTGTTGCAATTAATGGAAAGTTTTGTGCACGTATCAATCTTGGAAGCAGATTCTGCCCTGGTTCGCAATCGCATTGGTGAGCGAGCAAGGGGCTTTCATGCACCAAGCAGGATGTGGAGTAAATCAGTGCGCTGTGGAGTGAGGTCATCTGCTGGGTAGAAGATGAAAGAGTTAAACGCGGTGGTGCAGAACATCTTCCCTGTTCCAGAGTGGTTGTACTGTGTCCCAGTGGCGCGCCTGCCAGGTGGCTTTGACTCTCTCCTTGCAGAAGTATCAGGAAATGTTTCGCATCCAAATGTGGTCCTGATCTTTGGTTCCGTGTGGCAACCCAAAGTCAGTCTTTTCAGCAACTGAATGCTGAAGTTGTGCTCTGTTTTCATGTTTGGAAGCCAAGACACTGAATTATCACTGTTGTTCCTTTCAGTAATATTCTTCTCTGTGGGATAATGGAATTTCTTTTAGATGACAATATACGATGGGATCAGGAGATAACCTCAGAGCAGAATATAAAATGTGTGGAGCATGTCAGGGAACTGTCTTAAAGATAAACTTACTAAAACTTCCATTATTTGATAGGGCTTTCCGTGTTTGGAGACCCAAAATTGACAACATCGTGTAGTAACTATAAAGATTTGACTGTTCTGTGAAAAGACAGAATTCCATCTGTGTTTCACCATGAAAGCAGTGTCAGGGATCTGGCTTCTCGCTCTTGATTTTTTTTTGTTTTGGTTTTTTTTTCTCCCAACTTTGTAGGTTGAAGGAGACCAATTACCTCCAGAACATACTGTCAAACAGAGTGAAACATACAAGATCAGGACAGTAAAAGCCGGAACATTGGACAAACTGGTGGAGAACCTTCTGACAGCTTTTGGAGACAATGATTTCACCTACATCAGCATCTTTCTCTCAACCTATAGAGCCTTTGCTTCTAATAAGGAAGTACTGGAACTTCTCCTTGACAAGTAAGAGCCAGTATGTAAATGAGCCAGCATTTACATGTCAGGAATTGCTTCCCTTACTTATAGTGGACTTAGACTTGATGACCTGATGGACGGATGTCAAGAATACTACAAGATTCAGCATTTCAGCATAAACATAAAGCGTGGAAATGCATGCTGCCCATACCCCACCCCCCATTACAGGCAGGGAAAGCGTGCCGTGCCTGACCGCTAAGGAACCAAACTGGGACCCACACAAGGAAATGAATATAGCTCCTCCCCTCCCAAAAAACCCCAAACCGACCCAGAGCGTGTGGGCTGAGAAGTCATACCTAGACTGGGTCACCATGCTTTGCTGGATGCTGATACTTTGAGACCTAACTCTTCTGTTTGGGGGCGGAGTGTGCAAACCTATGAACAAATTCACTGTCCCTTTCTATCACCTCACACAAACACGCAGTTGTAAATTTTTTCAGACAGCACAAGAGCTGCTTAATGTTACAAGAACAGCTTTTATGGTATGATGAATCATGGCTGCTGTATCTAGAAATACTTAGAACCCACAACATCAGCTTTCTCACCCAGAATTCTAACTGAGACACGGCTGGGGCGTAGGTGATCTTATTTTGAGAGTATTGCATTTATTGCATTTTCAAAACCAAGTGATGTACAGAAACAGCCATTCTGGCACGTAACGATTTCGAGGAGCAGCTCTTCTTCCCTTTCCTCTTTAACAGAGTAGCAGGAGTGTGTTTCCTACTCTCTCAGTATTTAAATATTCAGCACAACCCATTACATTCTGGTCTCATTCCTTCAGCCAGTCCCTTTTGAGCCGAGTCTATAACTTCCCAAACGTCAAGCAAGGCTGAAAAGTTCTGCGGGCTACAGGATCCTTTTGTTCCCCGTGTCTCTTTTTGTATGCAAAGCATTCATAGGAGGCTGGGCAGTGAATGGCTCTTTGTCCAGGAGCTGGTGAGAACACACCAGTGGAAGCCTGCAGAAACTGCTGTTCTTTAGATCAGCTCTATCATTAACTCCTCCTAACCCGAATTTAATGACCTGTTGCTCACGTGGGGCTCTCGCATTGAGAGATAGGCGGAGGGTTGCATCTGGAGATGTGAGGAAGAGATATGTACTTCTCTGGGTCTGTAGAGGAGATGCCTGCTTTTTATTACTGCATTACAGATTTATATCCTAAAAGTCACCTTGTATCTCTCCGGTGGGATTTAAACACAAGATTTAAAATTTGCTCTAAGAATTCACAGCAAATTTTGAAAAATGAATATGAAAAGGTAATTTTTATTTAAAACCTCATGCTTTCTTTCCCCAGCAGAGGGAAAAACCTGTCTTTTATCTGGTAGCTAAAATGTATTTTAGTCACCTTACCAAGCCAGTGGTGATGGAGAGTGAAACCCTCTCCCTTTAGCACTAGGACAGGAGCAGTGTGTAACATGTATGATGTCAGCAGCACGTCTTGATTCTATCCTGGGCAGTCTGAGAAGCATCAGCAGAGCTCTCTAAATAGCCCCCCACTGTGTCTTTTTGGTGTGATGTTACTTGGAAACACAGTCTGCAGGTCTGCGAGAGCAAATACTGAAACGACAGAGTTAAATCGAATTAAAAAGTAGGTTAAACTTCACAGCTTGGCTTAGTGGAGGGATGGGAGTCACTGAGGTGTGTAGCAGTACTGTTTGTGAGGCTGCTCCCACTTACTCTCTGAATTTATTGTGCAGTAAGGCAGTGGGAAGTACCCAGAGAGTAAATTGCAGTCTCTTGGAATTGCGAACACCAGTAACGGGCGTTCAGGGAGATAGGACTGAGAGCTGAGGGAGGCCAGGTAGGAGCAAGAGGTGAATTTGGGCATAGCCAGGAGTCAGAAAGAAGGGATCTATTCCGTTATATGGCTTCAGTAGTGCTGATCCCAAGAAAAGGAGTACAGGCAGGGGGTGAATCTGCTGGGGAGAAAGCACAGGGGCCATTGAGGCACTGGAAAATTTCCGACCAAGGTTTTGCTTGTACCAAGCAGTGGTTCCTCCATGCACGCTCCTGTGGGACTTGGCATGGCCACTGAGGATCGAAGTGTTAGTCAGCATGTTTAGAAGTGGGTTCTTACCCTGTTGTCAGTTCAGCTAAGAGGATTTTTCTTGTGGTGTTTGGATTAGCTCTGTGAAGTTGCAATGGCAAAATGCGTTCTGCGGTCTGTACCTCTAAGGACCCTTCCTGATTTAAGAGGTCCTTAAAGCTACTCTCCTACTTTCTTCCACAGCCTTACAGGACCAGGACTCTTCTAGGATAACTGAGAAGAACTTGGGCCTATTAAAATATAAGTCTGGAAGGTTTTTTTATGCATGTATTATGCTTTTTTCTTTTTCCCCTTGGGCAGATAAAACACTAAGATTTCCCAAGGCTTCACTGCCGCTCTGGGAACTGAGGTTGAACGAGACACAGTGTATTGCTCAGCCTAAGCTGCTGGGGTCAAGCAGCCGTGGGTTTGTTCTCAGCTTTGTCACAGATATGGGCTAACAACTGGAGCAAATAACTCTTTGTTATGTCTGTCTGCAGCATAGTTGGAGATGCAAGTCTTAAATGAGCTGTTCCAGATAATGCGAGTGGCCTTACCATGGTACTCAAGGCCAAGCCAGCCCAGGCTGACCTCCTCGCAACTGTAGCTGGGCTGCTGCTATCAGAGGGGTTGCACGTTTGAGTTTGTTAGTTTGGGTTTACTTTGTGGTGCGCTGGAATGTCTGTGAGCCCTCCAGCTCTGCCCCGACCTCCCTGCCCACAGTGGAATTCTGCAGCGTTGAGCTCTGGTTGTAAGATTGTTGAAACTTAAGTTCTAGTTTTGGAATACTGTGGATCTGTGGGGTCACGAGCTGTGGTAGGGCAGCATCGATAGGAGGGAGGGTGGTGGGGCTGGAACTTGTTCTTTAGTCTGGCAGATCTGCTGCCGGGACTGAAGCTGATTTCAGTTGCACTGGTTGACTTTCTGTACAGACCTAGGATCCGTACCTGTGAAGCCTCAGACCGCTACTTTAGAGGAGCATAAAACCACCACCTGCTATTTTTATCCTCCAAAACATTTGTTGGAGTTCTGACCTGAACTTTCTGGATGCAAGCCAACAGCTCCCTATGTTGTCTCTATCTGATGTTCCTAGGATGTCACAGCACATAAAGATGCACTTGCTCTCCTAACTCTTCAGACCAGTTGCAGGTGCCTGACACAGTTAGTTGAGCACAGACTGTGTAACATCAGCTTGCCTTATTCCAGGCCGAGTAATTATCTGCCTTCACTAGAGCTGCCTTTAAGGAACCATGAAATTCCTTATGGAACCGTATATCTCAAACAATAGGCGCTCCTGTTGAGAATGAAATGCATAATCCTGCCTTTGAGGCACACCCCTTGCCTAGGTAGCTAAGAGATTTTGCTTTGTGCTGGTGGAGTTGTGCCCATGGGTTCCTCCTCCCTGCTGGCGTTTTCCCAGTCATGCCACTGATGTCTCTAGTTTTGGCACAAGTGGGTACTTGCCACCGAAAACCTTGTGTGAAGTGACACTTGGAGTTAAAAGGAACAACAGATACTGGAGAAACAGAAGCTGTGTGGGGAGACCAGTTGTGTTACGCGTTTGCTGTGCACTGGAATATTGCTCTGGGAAGGGATGGAGTAAAAACAGGCAGAAAGGAGCTGTGAGCAGACTGTGTTCTGGTTGATTCCTCCAAATTAGGCTGGAAGATACTGACTGTCTCTAGGGTTTCTTCCCTCCTAGATGAAATAATCTTCAAGTTCCTTGAATTTGCCTGTTAAATTCCGTATTTGCAGTCTGAGCTGGAAACGCTTTTCGGTTGTTTGCGATCACCAACTGTATATGGACTACTTTATTTGGGATTTTGCATTTATTTACTAGAGATGCTTCTAAACACCCATCTCCCTTTTCAGGTTTGGAAACCTGGAGACCTTAGCCTGTGAAGAAGTTGGAATTGAGAACTCCCCCGAATCCAACATCGTACTGAAGACGTAAGTGTGGTTTTGCACAGGGCAGTGAGCCCCAGACAGGATTTGGGGTTTGGAGAGGATGTGGACAGCATAGCTGTTGTTTCCTTTGAAAATTCACAGCACTGCTTGCTTCCTTTAACAAGCAAAAAATCAAAAAACATCAGCTGTTTTGTAGCATATCCCATAATATAACCCAGAGATTTTTCCATCAGGGAAATTAGTCTCAGAGTTAAACAGGAGATGAACACGTTTAGGCTAAGGTTTTTTGGATTAAACAGATGAGAAGTGCTTCTTTCCCCCTCTATATCTATAGCAGTGAGTGATTATTAGGACTGATTTTACTGTCTGCAGACCAAAGCTGAGGTTGTTCGAGGCAACGAATGTCAATCAGTGACATTCACAGTGTCTGTAAATGATACGGGATTCTCAGAGGCTTCGCTTGGTAACAAAATGTTATCACTTGTTAATTTTTAATTAGCGTTTCTTAGCACTTTAGCAAGGACAGAAAGCTACGGGCTCTGATTTGGGCTGTTCCTCTTGCCCCGTGAGACTCGACACTGGAGCTCAGCTCTCCTGGCTGGCGTAACAGAGCTCTCAGTGGTTTTTTTTTTCTCCCACTTTGCCATGAGAACTCCTCAAAGAACAGCTGGTAGTTAAAACCTGGTCACAAGCACCAAGGCGGCAGCATTATGTAGAGGCAATAATGGGCAGCTGGTGGGTTCCCACACTCCCATCCAAAATGAGCTCTAGGGTCTCTTCCAGTTTTGGGCACAGTTTTGACCTCCCCCTATCTCAGCCAGGCCAGCCATAAAATCCGAGCTAAAGCAGTACCCTCCCTGCAGAGCAGAGCAGGGATTTATATTGGGGGTGAAGAAGGTAATTTCACCAGTATAAATCATGTTGGGATTAATCCCCCAGCTTGTCTCTTCGTGGACGCAAAAGAGCTTGTTTATGAGATGGATAGAAAAGGGGTGAAAGTAACCTTGATGTGGGGGTCCCTCAGGCTTTGGGCAAAATAATGCATCAGGTTTTTTTTGTACGCTTGGAGGTGAGCGTGCAAGTGAAATAGCATTTAGTGGGAGCATGGTTTTGTTTGGGGATTTTGGCGGGGGGGTTATTCAGTGCTATTGTTTTCCTCCTGGCATACACATAGCTTATCCCACACCCCCGTGCCAAGTGGCTTCCTGTTGCATCAGTGGTGCCTCCCCTCTTGGCCACGTAACGCCCCTGCGCAGCAAGGGACTGAGGAATAGATGGAGTCTGGGGTCCCGTTCCTGTGCCAGCGCCACTTCTCATGAGTCTGTCTGACATCATTTTCACCAATGTAGTCAGCACAGCTGATTCTGATCCTTGGGCCCTCCTATGGTACCTGTTACCTAACTGCCTATTTATAGAAAGCTCAACAATGAGGTTGTCAACAAGGTAATTTGTCGGCTCCACGTGTTTTAACAGAGCTCCTAGAAATGCAAATTCACTTCCCTGCCTTAAAAATTTCCATGGCTCTCACTTGCTCCGGCTACTTGTCTCTTAAATATGATGAATGGCTTTGTAGTCCCGTTGTGAAACACGTAGTTCTAGTAGTTCAGGTTTTCTCCTGGCTGGGATCATTCCAGTATAATTGCATTTACCCTCTTTTCTCGTAGAACAGCAGCACGATGTAATTGTGTCCTTGGTTTTACGTGGCTTCGAGAAGTAAGGGGAAAGAGCAGTAGTGCCACGTTAGTTCTTGCCCTTAAAGCTCTCTTGGGAGAAGGGGGTATATCTCATGGGAAAGCCTGTGGACTGTGGTCTTCTGCCTTCACTGGACTGCTGTCATGACAGCTTGGATGCCGTGAAAATCCCTTTGTGCTGTTAGGAGTGGGCACGTCATTTAAGGCATTTCCATTGGTTTGACACCAAAAAAAAAGCTACAGGAGTGAAAAACGACTGCAGAAGAAGAATTTATGGCTCTTTAAGGATCTTGCAGAGCTTTTAAAGACTTTTTGCAAAGTCTTAGGATCCGTGTGGGAGGAATATTATGTCATATGTACTGTACTGTAAGCCCACAGGTCATTGCTGCCTGCATTGAAATTGTCTGTGCTTCTTGTAGCTGTACCCTCGACTTGTGACACAATTTCTGAAGGAGAATGGGATATACAGGAGTTCTTAGAAACGATGTTAGTGTTGCACCCAGTGTACCTGTAGCTCCAGACCTGCAGGTCCTATGCTGGGGCACGAGCACGCTTGTGGCACAGCCTTGTTAGAGAGATTGTGGGAGCTATAAACCTCTCCTCGTGTTTCCAAATCCTGGGTCCGAGCCAGCAGTTACTTCTCACACTTGTTGCAGTGACATATAGTTGTTCCTGACCCAAGATTACTCGAGCTGTGTTCGGAAACATGCCTTCTAAGGATCCCTTCTGCCAAGGGGATTTTCTCCTGTTCACTTGAGCACTGTTCCTATCATTTTTGGGCTGCTGGAGTGGTCAAAAAAATCCAAGGCTGTTTTTCAAGAGGGATCTGACTTTATTTAATACAAAGTGTCTCTTGGGCATTTTGTTATTATTGCATCAGGAGCCATCACAGTTTAAGCAAGGGTACTCTAATCTTGTAACTTTAAAAATACAGTTTGGACCTTAGAGTTATGAGCACTCAACAGCTTCATGATCTTAAAAAAACCCAAACCTGCCATGCATGACAGCTTTATTTTTTAAAATTTAATATTTTTTGTAATATCAGGCCCCACCTTGGCTTTTCATGTGCTGTAGCTTGCTTTCCACAGTTTTTCCTGCTTTGAGTCAGAAAGAAGGTTTGTGATCACAAGTAACAGGAGAATAAAGTCCAGAAAAGGTCAGATATTCCAGCCCAACATTTGAGTTAGATGGACTTCAGCCTGTGTTTCCAGAAATACGATGCCATGCCTGTCTTAATTGTCTGATAAGGGAGCTGTAAGGAATAACTTACTTGACCCTGTGTCTCCTCCTCTAAGCAATTCTTTTTCTCTTCCTTGCATTGTATGAACAGTGTCATACATGAAGAGTGCCTGGTGCTGTTCCTCAGTTCTGCGGGGTTGTATGGTGAGGTGTGACACAGTCACCCGTTCATCTTAGGTCGTCTTTGTCTTTGGAGTTGTCAGTGTTTGCTACGTGTGTTTTAGCTTTGGACTTCTGCTGACTTTGAAAAAGAAAACAGGAGATAGAACGCACTGAACCATTGTGATGCTGCAGAATAAACCCATACATACATTGAATGCAAATAAAAGATACCATGGTGATGAGTAGCATGAGGAATGGAAGAGATGCACGTGATAGAACGCGTGGCACGGGCTGTAGGGAATTTGTGCTAGAATTCAGTTCTGGCTTGAGGTGAGATTATACAGCTCAAATGTGTGGGTCAGTACAGGTCCCCTGACAAAAAGCAAACGAGGGAAGAAAGTAGAGCAAAAAGAAATAGGGGATCTTGAACACCTTTACACATTGTAGGAAAGGGGATCAGCAATCCAAGCAGCTGATGCTGCCTGGGACTTCAGCCCTCCTGCCATGGCTGTGTGTATTGCCTCCGAGATAGTTAGAAACAATGCTTTGGGTGATAGGACCGGATTGTTGGGATCTCTGCTGGGAGCAGGAGGGGTCCTCAGTTAACTTTTAACTGACTGTTGAAAGGTTGAGTTCTCTGTGTGGAATGATCTGTGAAATAACTCATGCCCTGTTTCCCTCCCCCTGCTGAAAGATGGTGTTAAATTTGCTCTCTGGGCAAGGCGCTGCTGGCAGCCAGCTCTACCCAAACCACAGGCTATAAAGTTAAAGAGGTGATGTGGTAAAGGAGCGAAAGGCTTCTTTCCCAGAAGATAGCCATTAAAGACCTGGCTGGTGCCAGCTGAGGACAGAGAAACAACCTTAAAGCCTTTGAAATGTAAAATATTGTAGCTGCTTGTACCTTTTGGAAGCCAGTAGCTTCACTGGATACCCAGGTGCCAAGGCAAAACATGAGTGTCTGAAGCGGTGCCAGGGACGTTTCGCTGAGGTGGCGTCCTAGGCTTGTGAGGCCTGCGGAGCTGATGCAATGCGCCACCCTTCATGGATAAAAGGTGCTGAGCTTGTTGCCAGGAGTTGTAAAGCTTTCCTGTCAGTGAAGTTCCCAGAACCGATTCGTTCCTGTTCAGCACGTGCAGAAGAATGCCCAGCGTGGTGCTCCAGGCTTGCCTGCAGTGTTTGCATTTAGTGCTACCTAGCTGAAGACCTCCCTCAAAACTGTGGCAGCATGAACCCCTGGTTACCTCTGGGGGAGGCTTTTCAAGAGGCACGCAGCCTTGCCGTATTGCTCCATGGGCTTGGACCATGACTTTTTTGTTTGGTTTTGATCCGACATTGGTCCATTTTCTTTAAAGATACCCTTTAGGCATGTTGGGAAATATAACGAGGAGAGGAAAGAGCATGCCATCACGTAGAAATAACTCTTGTATTTGTGACGAGGAGGAGGTACTGCCACCAAGGCAAAGGGGATGGAAAATGCAAGGCTGTAACGAGTGAGCCGTGTTCTGGTTCCTTCCAGAACTTGCATCTCTCCTGGTGAAACCAAAGAAAGCTTAAGAGCTTCTCGAAATCCCAGTTTAGTTTATGTTTCTTGTGGATAGGAAAGGGAAAACCGTAGAACTGGAAAAGTCATCTCCTCCTGGTTGCTGTATAGGCTTTCAGTGGGCATTTGAATTATCATTTTCCACCCCCCCACACCTACGTTGCACACTCACATCCCCTGTGCTGTACCAGGGAGCATTCTTACTGGAGCTGGACCGGCTGAAAGAGAAGCAAAACCAGTATATGTAGTGCAAAAAGTAAACCAGCTTTAAGCCCTCCAGCTCTCCTGCCAAACACCACCATGGTTCATTCCTCGGGCTTTTAAGTCCAAAATGAGCTTGAGCAACAGTGAAAGCCCTTTCAAGCCTCCTCGGCAGGAGCGCAAGGTTGTGGTTTCCCTCTGCTACTGGTTTTGGTTTGCTGATTTGGAGTAGATTGGTGCTGTCCCTCAGATGAACAGCAGGCCACAGAGATGAATCAAAATACTTGTTTGGGGTTTTGGGTTGGGGTTTTTTTGTCTCACGTGTCAGCTCCCCGTTGCATCCGCCTTATTATCAAAACGTGGTATTTATTAGTTATTAAAACTTGCAGTGTGCAGTTGAAAACTGCAGACAAAGCAACGTGGAGCAAAACTGAGATCTCCCTGTTTCGTTTCACAGCAGTTGGGTAAAAACAATTCAAATAAAGAAAATGAAGGAACTCTTTGGTTACGGCGCGGCATGCCGTGCGTGTTTACCCCTCCTCTTCTGCTTTAAAGCAGCAAACACCAAAACTTTCAGTGTAATACTGCAGCATCTGGAGCTTCTCATAGTGATAAACAAACATTATCCCATGGTTCCTTGTGCATTTAGTCCCCTCCTGACAGAAGACTTGGCTTTTGATTTGTACTGGAGTTAGCAGTCCTGCTAGAAAACAAAACGCCGTGCATGGTCACGGTGCTGCAGGAATAAAAGTGGTCCTGGAATGCTGTGCTCCAGGAGAACAGACCCCAAAGGAATGGGAGCGAGATGGAAGAAAACTGGCTGCATGTTTCCAGTGCCTGGGAAATCCATGGTGGGAAGTAGTTAAGATGCATTTGGGGGGAACAACAATCAGCATTCATTCCAGTAAAGCCAATTAAGCTAAAACAACAGCAGAAACCAATGTGGTTATGTGAGAAGTGGAGTCAAGCGCAGGGCAGGATAAGGAGTAGGAGAGTTATGAAAACAGCCAGAACCATGCAAAAAAAAAAAAGGAGTCATTAGAAGAGCAAAGGAAAAATAATGATTGGCATCTCAGTGAAAATAAAGGACAGGCAGCAGAGCTCTTCCCTTCGTGCCTTAGCATGCGTCCCAGCAAAAGCCAGCCTGTGTGCCTTTCAAGGGGTTCTCCTCAAATCCAAAGAAGCAGCAGGTTGTTTGCTGGAAGTCAAGATTAGATATTAGGAAAAAGTTCTTCCCCGAAAGGGTTATTGGGCACTGGAACAGGCTGCCCAGGGAGGGGGCTGAGTCCCAGCCCCTGGGTGTGTTTAACAGACGGGTCGATGGGGTGCTCAGGGATATGAGTTAGTAGAGGACGGGTATGGTTGGACTTGATAATCTCAGAGGCCTTTTCCAACCTAGTGATTCTGTGAATAGTTTGAGGCTCTGTGATACAGGGCCTCCTTTACCACCTCCTCTGTGCCCTGCTTAGCAGAGCCATTTGACTCAGAGCTGCCACAGCCTTACCACATTTTGTGGTACCTTGTGGGCAAACATGAGCCAGGAGCAGTTCCGGGTGCCCACTTTGGGACTGACAGGATCACACATGTGTCTTGTGCCTAACAGTACACCAATTCTGCAGACCAAAACCTTCAGAGATGGGCTTCAAGCAAAGCTCGTATGGCAACGAGAAGGCTTTAGGCAGATATGAAAGCATTGCTGACCCAAGCCCGAAGTCTGTGCTTGGCAGGACAGGAGTTAAACATTAAAAAGATATATTATTATTTTTTCTTAGAGGCAGCAAAGGAAAAATTTATAGCTCATAATCAGCCCATGAAAAATGTAGTCTGTGATGTTTCTTTCCTGTCTGAGATCTTGGAAGGCTCCCGTTCCTATCTGTCACTGGGCCCGTCGAGTACAGGGAGTTTCTTTCCAAGGGCAGCAAACGTAAAGCTACCGCAAGATGATGCGGGCAGTTCTCCAGCCTGCTTTCAGAAAGCTTCCCTCCCTGACAGGCCAATTTCATGGTCGGGCTAGAGGAGGTCAGCAGGGCTCAGGGTACCGTTTTTCCCCTTTCCTATTTCCCCTCTTGACTGAAAGGATT
Source organism: Porphyrio hochstetteri (assembly GCA_020800305.1). Taxonomy (NCBI): domain Eukaryota; kingdom Metazoa; phylum Chordata; class Aves; order Gruiformes; family Rallidae; genus Porphyrio; species Porphyrio hochstetteri. The sequence continues at coordinate 30,655,294 of CM036912.1, read as the reverse complement.
TTGCTGGCAAAAATCAGCATCTGTGATGGCTGTGAACTCTTCACCCTGCTCGGGGAGACTGGGTCTGTCTTAAAATCTGTTTATTCTTCAGCTTATGAAAGCGGCCAAGGACCAAGCCTGTGGGAGCAGAGCTTAGTGTAAGGAGTGCGTGAATGGTATTAGTGGGAGAACTTGGAGGAGAACTCTTGTGCGAGAGCTCTTGGTGGAGAGGTCCTGAAGCTCTGGGTAGAAAGTTTGGTCACCAAGGGCCCAACCTGTGAAGGTCTTACTGCTCGTCTGTGGTTGAAGCTTATCTGAGCAGAGCTGTGAAAATTTGTTCCAAAATGGCTTTCAAATGTGAAGAGAGTCTTCTGAGCTGCATGATCTGAGTCTCATGTTTGCAGTGAAACCTGGAATCCAGAACACGGTGACATTTTTGATTGCAAATACTATTTTGTAGCTCTGAAATTGTAATTCCAGAGTTTGGTCTGTCAGCAAGCCTAACCAAACAGTATCACTGACAGCTTTCCAGATGCTCTCCCTAATTAAAAGTCTGAAGTTGCCACAATATCAGAGGAGGAAACAGAAGAAACAACAGACCGGAGTGGATAGGACCAGTAAAATGACATCTGGGAGGGATTAAAAGTTAATTGAGTTTTGAGGAAAAAACCAATACGGTTAAAATGAGACAAGAAGCTAACTTTACCCTTTTGTGACTGCTGGTTGGTTTTGAATGCCACTGTGCTGCTGAGTTAACCAGATATTGCTGTGGTTGCCCTGCTTGCAGAACAAATGTGTCAGCATCTGTCCACGGCTCTGATAAGAGAGTTTTCTGGGTTGGCTAGTGGCTTTCTCCTTGCCTAAATCTAAAATCTCTGTTCATATTTGAACCCTTCTGTTCATCTCATAAATGGAGGACAGAGAGGTCCTCCTGGCAGGCTTTTCCCTTTCCTTGTTGCTGCTGTTAATATGCCCTGAAGGAGCCACAGGTTTCCTCCCTGCTCCGTTCCTGCATCGTCCTGGGGAGCGGTAACAGAGCAAACATTGCAGCCTCGCCAGGCCACGGCTTTTCCCACTGGCAGTAGTGGGAACTAGGAAATCATGTTCTGCTTTTGATTGTGTGTGTGATGTCAGGTAGTTACTCAGACACAGTCACGGTACAGCGAAGCAGAGATACTTCAGCTGATTAAACAACGTAGCTCCAAAGTAATTTGCAAGTCTTGCTTTGCCTGACAGGCAATGCAATAAGGGGAAACAGGATCCTAACGAGTGCCAGTGGTGGAAAAGGATGTGGGTTTAGCTGTGGTGCTGGCTTTATATGCTTGTCAGAGGGCTATTTCTTTATTAGTTTGCATTTTGGGGTTTTAACTGCACCCCGTTTGTAGGTGTGCAAATCACAAGCCGCTTCAGTTAAGTCTCTAGCAAAATCCCAGAGATACCTGCAGAAGACTCAATGCATAAAGAGAACAAATTAAATTCCGTGTTCAGCCATGTCTTCATACTGCCTTTACGTGGGGTATGAATGTCTCTGTGGTTTTAGAGAGAGGTACCCATGAAAGCATCGAAACGTGCTGTATACACAGGTTGTTCTCTTTGTGTTCCCTCTTAGTGCAATAGCATCCATCTTACGAGCATGGCTCGATCAGTGCTCCGAGGATTTCAGAGAAACACCTGACTATCCTTGTTTGCTGAAATTGCTGGATTACCTGAAGAAGAATATGCCTGGATCTGACCTAGAGAGGAGGGCACAGAACCTCTTGGAGCAGTTCCAGAACCAAGAAATAGAAAATGATGGTAAGTTACCTTTCCCTTGTGTCTTTCTGTTCTCTGGACTGTACAGTACCGCAGGGATTTATGGGGAGTACATTTTTTCAACTCTCAGCATGGTATGGTGAGGCTCAGCAGTGGCTTTTCTCTTGCTTCTTTAAAGAAAAAAAAAAAAAAAAAATCTCCATATGAGGTTCCGAGCAGGATGAGCTAGTCATACAGTGTAGGTGCCTGAGGCTCAACAAGGTAGTGAGGGCCCCTCACTGCAAGAAGGACATTATGATGCTTGAGCGTGTCCAGAGAAGGGCGCCCAGGCTGGGGAAGAGGCTGCAGAGCAAACCTTCTGAGGAGAGGCTGAGGGAGCTGGGGGTGTTCAGCCTGGAGAAGAGGAGGCTGAGGGGAGACCTCATTCCTCTGTACAGCTCCCTGAAAGGTGGTTGTAGTGAGGTGGGGGTCAGTCTCTTCTCCTTGGTAGCTGGTGACAGGACAAGGGGAAACCGCCTGAAGTTGTGTCGGTGGAAGTTTAGGTTGGATATTAGGAAAATTTTCTGTACTGAAAGGGCTGTCAGATATTGACACAGGCTGCCCAGGGAGGTGGGTGAGTCACCATCCCTGGAGGGGTTTAAAAGAAGAGTAGATGTTGTGCCTGGTGACGTGGTCTAGTGTTGGACCTAGCAGGGCTGGATAGATGTTGGACTTGATGATCTTGAAGGTCTTTTCCATCGGAATCCATGATGTGATTCCATTCTGTGGTGCCTGCGCCTGTTCATTCCAGGGTGGATTGGGAAATGCAGCACTTCTCTGATACTTAGACAAAGCTTTAAGATTGCTGTGGCAGCTAAGTGGTTAACTGCCAGCAGACTTCCTATGTCACAGAATAAAAACACACAGCTGCTTTCGCTGGTCTTCGCAACACCCCTGCAAGAAATGCCAAACCGAGAAGAAAGCAAAATGACAGAATGCAGCTTGGGTCGCAAGCCTTGTTGTCCTGAAGCTTCTCTCCCTAGTTACTGCCATGTCAAAGGAAGTGGCCGCGGCTGTTTTTTCCTCTCTGAGTGCCTGGCTGCTGGTATTCAAGGCCAGAGGAAAAACTTAGGTTATTGGGGGGGTCACAGTCCACCGAGACAATAGCGAACTGTAGTAACACAAATACGCTGTGTGCGGCAGCGAGCCTGACACATGCCCTTATCCTGCCCAGAAAGCTTCCTGCCGCACAAGCTGGAAAGTCACAGGAGCTCAGGAGGTGTGTGATGGAGAGCTAGAATCAACTTCCAGCTTTTTGGGGGGGACGAGGGGGGATAATTCATGTTAGAAAGGATAAAGGAAATGACAGGAGGGGGAAAAACAACAGCAACAAAAAAAATTCATCCCGTAAAAATAATATCTGCCGGATGTTCCAGAAATACTGAGTCAATGCCTAGCACTGTGAAATGCCAAATTAACTAGGTCATTAGCACATATGTAAAAGGAGCACCACACAGAGCCTTCCGTGCTGAAGGCAGGGTTGCTAACATGTACCTGTTGATGTTTGGTTCCCACCAAACAATGCTCATGAGAGCTGTATCTGGGTCCATTTGTTGCTCCAAGTGAGCAGAAGCTGCCAGCAGCCCTGCTTCTGCACGTGTTTCCCTCGGGTAACAGCTGAAAGGGTTCTCTTCTGTTTTACACCTAGGTCAGTTTGAATGATAACGTTTCCAAGTTGTTAAATAGAATAAAATCAGGAGGAAAATACAATTAGCCTGCAGAGGAAAGTTTGAGAGTTGACCTTTCTCAGAGCTCCACCTCTGTTCCTTGCAGAAGTTTCTAAGCTCTTAATGCGTTGCCTGCAATCAAGACGTGCTGATAATTGTTCTGAAGCATTCCAATGCTATGGATTTACAAATCTCAGTCCTAATCCTACAGTTTGATTTGTGTAATCAGACCTCCATTCAGCGCTGCCATCAGCAGATTAGATTGTAGCACCAGATACCTAGATAATACAAGTTGTTTTCTGGCCTCAGATCTCTCAAGTTGAGCAATAAAAAGCAAGGCCAGTCACAAACTGGGACTTCAGAAGGGGCGCGTGGTTGCTCTTGCTGATGTCAGGAGGGCAGTTGGGCTTTGAGAGGGGTGAATGGGTCGGAGCGATTTGAAGATTACGAGATACTTGAGTACAAGGGGATTCCAACTTCTTGGGGGTAGGGAGAAGACTGGTTACACACTTAGGGATGTGAGAGAGAAAGGAGAAAGAGGCAGGGATTAAAAAAAGAAGGAAAATCTAGGACCTGGTTTTGAAGGGCGCTGTGAGGTTTTGAGCAGGGTCACAACTCAGTGATGAGGACGTTCAGTTGAATTTCAGGCGCTGAAAAGAAAACAAGGAGTTGCATAGCCAGCGAGAGAGAAGGAAAAGAAAAAAAAACCCCTGTGACTCTTGTAACAGCTCAGTAGAAATCCATTTAATTATGTGTATTATTATGGAACAGCCATGGAAAAACGAGGCCTGAACAGAGGTCTCCATTTATCGTGTTTAGCTCTGTCGATGAACTGTGCAATTGCAGCGTACAGATGGAAAGCTGGACAGAGCCTGCAGTTAGAATTTGTTACATCAGAACTCTAGCTGTTTACAGCGATGATTAGGCATTGCTAATTAATGAAGAGAGAAAGGAGAATTTCGAAAACCAAGATTGAAGTATCACTTTATCTGCTTGTGTTGCTGTAATATCTGTTTGGCTTTAATTGGATATGGAGCATTGCATAACAACCTCGCAAACGTGCTGCTTTTGTTACCGAGCTCTCCCTGATGGGACCTTGGTGCTTTCAGCATCACTCTGCAAAAAGCCCCTGTTTCTTTCTTTTCCATTTTTCTCCCTCCTTTTGGAGTCACCTTACAGTAAAAGGGATTAGGAAGAGGATTTATTTTGTGGGATTTTCTGTTTGACTTCCTCCTCTACCATGGGAAACAAGGGCAGATTTCTTTGTGTTTTAATGTGGCTTTGTTCCCAACCTGTGGAGACATCCGTGAAACCCCTTCTGCGCTGGATCTGGGCCCTCGAGGAGAACTCCTCTCTCAGCTCTTCACTGCAGATTTGGGAGAAGCGTTCTGCTGAATGCTGTAGGTGCTGGCTGTCTTCCCTTCTCTGGGAGAAGTTCCCAGAGTGACACAGTGAGGGATGCAGGAATAAACTCTCCAATATAGTCCACCAGTAGTGCCAGGGAAATCTATTTCCACACATGGGCAGTGATGAAATCTGGATAGAAGAGCATTCCTAATGTAATATTTTGGGGGTATAATTGCAGTTTGGTTATTTTTTTTTCTAGATTATAAAATACATAATTACTGAGAAGTATATTAACTGCATTCTGCAATGTTAATAACGAAGTTTTGCTGGCAAGGGGTGTGGGGGGGGAGGTTCTTTCAGAAGAATGGTTAGCAGGTGGATGAAGCCACCTCTCAGCTGAGACCCTGAACTGCTCCATTCTCTCTACCTCACTTCCTTCCACCTTTTCTTTGCTGATTTAATCTTTTGCTCGTCATCTTTCTAAATGAAATACACAGCACCGGTGGGGCCATTACGTCACACCCTCTGGGCATCCCACTTTAATATGTACAGACATCTGCTTTGATTTGCTGGTTGCTGTATGAATTTACTAAGTCTTGTTTTCCATCCTGGACAGCTGGGTTCCTTGTTGCATCCCCCTGTAACCAAATTGATGAAGAGGAAGTCGAGCTCACCACTCCTGAAGACTTCTTTTATTTCCAAGAAGACCTTGTGGCGGAACAGTTGACATACATGGATGCAGTATGTAGAGAATTATGGACTACTTGAAATGCAACGGGAAATAATGCTGGGCTTCTGGAATACTTGCTTTTATTTTTAAAAAAATGATGTATATATAATATATATATATATTATATACATCGCTTTAGTGTTATATATAGCAGTATATATATTTTATTTATATATATATACATATATATATATATATAGTGTTCCAGACCAGGTCTGCTGTTGTGACACAGGACACAAGTCAACTTAGTTATCCAAACTTGTTCATTGGGCTGTTTTCCTTCGGTCATACTGAAGGGTTTTGGGGGCTGGTTTGCTTGCTTAAGTGTGAATGTATGACATGTAGCTGGCAAAGTTGAATGTTTGATGCTGGAGAATTAGCATGTTTTGGCTGTATTGCTGCCTGGCCTAAAGATGTATAGGCACTCTTAACAGTGATGCTCTCATTCAATTTGTCTGGATCGGTCTCCTTCAAAACACCATTATATATAAAAAAAAATCCCCCCTTGGTTTTACACCTGATATGAAGGTGTCTTGTCTTTTCCCAGGCCTGTTGAGCTGACAGTTCTTCTAGGGCATCAAGTCTCTAAAGTGTATGCCAAAGTGTGTATTTTAAATCAGGAGGAAAAACAAATACTTATTACCGTATCAGATTTCGATCCAATTTCTGCTGTAAACCTGCATTTTATTTTGTTGATGGTGGAAATGTAGGAGAATCCTGCTGAGTTAGACACCTCTGTTTCCCTCTAGACACTCTTCAAGAAAGTGGTGCCCTACCACTGCCTGGGATGCATATGGTCACGAAGGGATAAGGAAGAATACAAGCACGTGGCACCTACCATCAGAGCCACCATTACTCAGTTCAGTGCAGTCACCAAATGCGTTATCAGCACTATCCTGAAGATCAAAGATCTCAAAACACAGCAAAGAGCCAAGATCGTGGAGAAGTGGATTCATGTTGCACATGTAAAGCATTTATTCTGGGGTGTTGAATGGTCCTTGCGTGGGTGCCTAGGTGTTGGGAGGGGAGAACGGGGTTGTACCCATTGGTCCCAGGCCAGTGAACATCTTAGCCCTAATTCTTCCTGCTTTTGAGAGACTTTCTTTGTAATAGTGGATGGATTATTGTCCTTCCTCTCCTTAGTTCCTTCCCCACCGTGGAAATGGGGGGGGTGTGGGGTGAGGCACGTACCGTGTCTTGCAGATGAGGGATGCCACATCCCAAACATGTAATGTTTGTGGCAAGATAGGTATAAATGAGACAGTTCACTTCCCTGGGAAGAAAATACTGCTCGTATCAGTGGAAAAAGTGGTGGTTGATATCATCCAAAGTTAGACTTGTTTTCAGAGGGAGGTTGAAACAAGAGTGGAGCGGGACTGGCAGTGGTGCAGGCAGAGGACAGGCAGACTGAGCTTTGTGCTTACCTTGCCTTTGGTCCTTCGTGTTCAGTCTGGGACTGTTATGTCAACACCATGAGAACTGAAATCGGGTATGGTAGAAGACAGCTATTAGTGATTTCGTACATTTATAGATGCCAAGCAGAGGCCTTCCAACCTTGACAATGCACTTCTGTGCTTCCAGGGGCAGAATTGTTAGTCCTGGCACCTCAGCGCTGGCAACCAGTTCAGGAAACTGGTATGGAGGATAGGCTTTCACCTCCCTTTTGGCACTGATGCCGACTTGGGTTTGTTTGTTATCATCTGATGGCCGCTTTACAGCCTGTGGGAGCGGGTTAGGAAGTTTGATGCCTGTTTTCTGTGCACAGAGCTTTAAGTTGCAGAGGGAACCAGCTAAAGGGGCCCTTACGGGCCAGGCTGGTTGTCAGTTTGGGTGAGCAAGTCCAGAGTGGCTTCATGCCTGTCAGGGGTCCAGGGCAGGGTCAGATTAGATGTTAGGAAAAAATTTCTCACTGAAAGAGTTGTTGGGGCCTGGAACAGGCTGCCCAGGGAGGGGGCTGAGTCCCTGCCCCTGGGTGTGTTTAACAGACAGGTAGATGAGGTGTGCTCAGGGATATGGTTTAGCATAGGACAGGAACGGTTGGATTTGATGATCTTAAAGGTCTCTTCCAACCTTGTGATTCTGGGGGTCAGCAGGGTGGCCTGGGGAACTCAGGACAGGCACTGCGCTCAGCGTGCTGCTGCTGGGGGCATTCTCCACCTCTTTTGCTTCAGTGCTTCTCCCTTTACTTAATTTATGTGCATAATTCAATACTCCAGCCATAGCTAAGCACATGAAGAATGCCTGTGCACGCTCTACAAAGTAACTGCACGTGTGGAACAGCTAGTTGCATATATACTTAGCCGCCCACTTCTGAAGCAAGTTGCTTGCTTTGCACATGCAAATGAGTGTTTTGAATAGTTAAATACCCAAATTAGAAAATAACCTGCTCATTAAAGCACAGTTATTCACAGACAGCTACCTCTGTAACTTACCAGCACGGACTGCCATGGTCATTATCTCTTTGTGACTTTTGGATCCAGTTTCTTGGTATTACAAGATAAACTGAATACTTTTTCTCGCTGCCAGCCCTCTCTGCTCCACGTAGGTCTAAGGCTCCTGACCAGGAGCAGCCAACTTCGCTCACACAATATTTTCTTTAAAAATAACATGTAAAAATGAAATCCTTACTATTCTGGTATGCTAATATTTATTTTTTAAAAAACCAAGCCCGAAGTTGCTTCTGCACAGGATTCTTTCTGATTTTCCCCTTGTGAAGGACCCAGCATGAAACAAAATTATTCAAAGTAGCCTTAAAAATTCTTCTGTACAACTGAAAGCTTGCTGAAGTTCAGTCTGCAGTCAGTTCAACTACTGAGAGCACCAAATCCAATGTTGAATTCCTAACGAGCTTTAAACTATACGGCGTGTAATTAAGTCAAGGTGCTTCCAAAATGGATCTTCCAGTCCAAACTCCTGTTGCTTTCAAAAAAGAAACACCGAGGGCCTGCGCCTCTCACCCTGTGTTCTCCCCAGCCCGCATTTCAGGTTGAACCTAGAGAAAGAAGGATGGTTTTCCCCAGTGTGTTGTTCTGTGAAGGAGAGCTGTTACGTGGCTTCTCCAGCCCCGAACCATGCAAAAATAGCTTTGAGGCCTTGTGTGCCCTACCACATGGCCTTGAACTTGGGCTTTATCTTGCCAAACTGCTAACCTGCTTCAAGCGGAGTCTTGTTAAGCCATGCTTTGTTAAATGGAGCCTCCTAAGTAGCACAGAGCTGTATTTAGCTTTTTAGGTAAATGAATGTGTGTAGTTAATACTTACCTTAGTTGTTCAGTCAGTTTTGATGCAGGTTGGCTTTTGTTTACCTTTGCTTTACCTTTGTTCAGCCTGACAAAGGAAATAAGGGGTTTCCCCCGTAAGGATCCTTTACATAATCAGCATCAATAGTGTCAGAACCAGCCCCGTGAACCCTGGCAGAAGTGGGTTTGCAGTTTGAGGATGTTCTCACGTGTGTGCAGCAGTCAGATTGGCATGTGTTTGGTCTGCTTAACTCACACCCAGAGTCAGTCAGAGCTCGTATTTAAGTCTTGTGCCCATTCACGCTCTAGGTCATGAGCCACCATCAGATTTACAGGGGTTCCTTGAAGGTTTCTCCCCCCCACACCTCGCTCACATCTGCTTTACCAGGAATCTGTGCTCTTTTCTTGGGAATTTGATTTTTTTTTTCTCAGCATCTTTTTTCCATCAAAGCTTTTGCCTCAGAGAAGCTTTGTGAGCAGTACCTGTGAGCTGGTCCATCTGTTAGGGTTTGACCCCACTTCTGGAAGAGCTGGGATGTGCATACTTGAAGAACAGGTTATTTCTTTGCATGTCTTTATTTTTAATTGACACTTAGATGATTGAGGGCTTCATTTTAAATACCACAACCAAAGAGGCAAAGCCTGGTTTTTCCCCTAAAGGGGGAAAAGGGATGGGTAACTATAAAGAGCTTTTCTAGAAGTGTAACATTTGTGCTACTTGGCTTGGTGGACTCAGTTCCACTTTTATTTTTGCCAGAACTGGAAGCTGTAACACTGCAACACGCCACAAATACACGAAAGTGAGGAAAACAAGATCTAAGTGCCAAAGCCCATAAAGCATTTTGGTGGCTGGAGTGGTATTTTGGATGCTCAGTATTTGCACAGCTGCCTGCTTCGCAGTGAGAACGTGTAGCAAGCGTGACACCGGTTGAACAGAAGAGCACTTGCGTGTTTGTAACGCTGACATTTAATGCTCCTTTCTTTCTAACCACTCCTTTCACAGGAATGTAGGATCCTGAAGAATTTCGCCTCCTTGAGGGCCATCATTTCAGCACTGCAGTCCACCTCCATCTATCGGCTGAAGACAACCTGGGCGTGTGTCTCAAAGTAAGCTTCCCCTGCTGCTCCTCACGCTAGCCCCAAAAACAGGCAGAAAGTTCCATGCACTTTCTTTTCGTCTTTGACTAATAACCCAAATGATTTTCCCTTTTCCTCTACAGGGATGCAATGCTGATGTTTGAAGAGCTCGCTGATATCTTCTCGGACCACGACAATTCTCTGACAAGTCGAGTGTTACTAATGAAGGTGAGAAGCAGCTTGAGTTGCAAATCTTGTGATCAAAGCTTTTTCCAACCAGCTGCCAAAGCTCATCTCTCCCTGAACCACTGTACGTGGTGCTTCGGGGAAGACAGGTCCGTTAAACCTGTGCTTTCCTGCGGGGAACAGAGGTGATGTCGTTGTCCTGGAAGAACCTACGCTAGCCTTAGCCTCTTGAGCCTGTGTAGCCAGACAGGTCAGGCTGCAGCAGCACGGACTTCGTGTGCTTGTGCGCAAGGCAGCAGGTCAGGACCCCTCAGAGAGCCCCCCATGTTGAAGGTCACGCTGTTAGGTGACACTCCCGTGGGCACGGCGATGTCCAGCTCAGGGATAGCTGTGTATGCCATACCTTACCTGGGAGAGTGCCGGGGCCGTAGCCGGAATGAGGAGGTGCTGCGCATCGTCGCTCCCCCCAAAAGGGGTTACCATGAGCGCTTTGGCTTTCCACTGCTCTGTTGTTTGGGGAGCTGACCTGCCAGCGCAGGCACCCTCAGCTCTGTGCCGGTGAGTGCAGAGCGGCTCCAAGTGCTGCTCTCGACTGCATGGCTCCGCCGTAGTGCTTTTGACTTCATTGGAACAATGCCACTCAGCTTCAGCTGAGGAATTAAACCAAGATGTTTATCCAGCTGTCCAGTACCTTTCTTGGAACTGGAAAACAGGGCTGGGAATTTTGAAGGAACAGCCTTCCTGCGCTGTGTGTGGCCAGATGGACAACAAAGCAGGCTCTGTCTGAAACTGCTTGACTTGCGCGCTCTCCTGGGCGAACCTCAGCAAGCTCAGGAGCTTGAAAGAAGTGAGGAAGAATAGAGGGAAAGGTTGTGTTCTGCAGAAACTAAGGAATGTTTCTGGCAGTTCCTTCTGTTTACATACAAAACTGGCTAACCAGTCTAGGGTTTGGCAATTCCATCCAGTCTGGCATTTGTACCTTGCCTCCTACACCTCGGTATCTGAAACGCCGTGTTTTGATGAGGAATGATGGGTGGGCACATTCAAACCTGTCAGTCTGTCTGGTTTATCCTCCACTCATCAACACCTGTAGCTGAATTTTACAGCAGGTGAGACACAAAATAAGCGTAGAGGGAAAACGCGTGTTCCAATAGCTTATTTAACTCAACTATTCAAAAGACAAAACAACTCAATCTGAGCCCAGACCTTCTGGCTCCCAACAAACCACATTCTCCAGCTGCTCTAAGTAGATTTAGAAAGCATTTTGAAAGCTGTGAGAGGAGGAAAAAAATTCCACGGAATAGCTAGAACCTCTCTCCTGCTTTTCATCTTGGATTGTTTTGTAATGATCGGAGGGTTAATCTCCACCGAATTCCTTAAAGTCTTTGTTTTCCTTGACTATAAATAGTCTCTCTAGGGAAGCAGTGATTGACCTTGCCTATCCATCCTGAAAATTTAAGCGTAGAGAAAATGCCATATGAAAGGTCGGCTTGGAGAAGGAGCACTGTTCTCACCTCCCCAAACAAGGGCTCCACTGCGAGCTGTGCTTTTAGCTCCTGCGCCTGCCCACCGGCCACTCTTGGACCATCTTGAGGTTACCCTTCAGTGTCTTGAAGACATTGAGACAAACCCTCCTTTTTCATTTGCTCCTGGCTTTCAGCTCAGGAAGGAAACAGAGAATTTGAGCGATCTGTTGATTAACTGCGACTGAGAAGTAAAGCCTGTAATGAGAGTGTCTTTACAAGTCTCTCAGGTAAAAGATGGTGATAATGATTCATGCTCTGTCTATCTGGCCACTGGAGAAAAGGTAATGGTAACTCCCAGCATCCTGCATGGATCCAGGGGAATGAAGGCTACAGATCTGTTGTGAAATAGCTCATCCATTCATAGGAAAGCTTGAATTGTGGAGATGAAATCCTCTTGCTTCCATTCCCTGCATGGTTTTGGATTAGTTAATAAGCCACAGTTGCTGGCGCTCTCTGTTGCGGCGTAAGGGAAAACAAAGCATTACCTAAGATAGAGATGTTTACCCGTAGCAGTCCCGATTCAGAAATTAAACAGAGATCCTGAGGTCAGAAGCGTCAGGATGGAGCTCGGAGAAGCATACAGGCACCTGAAGTATATCTGAGCTGCTGGGATTTGAACTCAGAGAAGATGCCAGGATGCACTTAGCCAGGGCCGGGCCAGAGCTATTTGGCAGGAAAACTCCCTTATGGCTGTTCTGTGGGATTTTGTCCAAAATTCCCAGTTGGGGTACGAGCGTGTCCATATACATGCATCTACCTGCCAAGCCTGGCTTGCCTGGTTAAATGCATCTGCAGGTATTTTACACAGAGGCAGTTGCCAGCTTACCACTCAGCTCCTTCATTAATTGCCTTCTCATTCCCTTCCAGGAAGGGACATCCAAATTCGCGAATCTGGACAGCAACGTGAAGGAAAATCAGAAAAAGTCACAGAGGCGACTCCAACTTCAGAAGGACATGGTGAGTTTGGGGTCCTTTTCCTACCCCTTTGCGAACCGGTAACACGATTGACGCTGTAACTGATGCCCGAAGCGGTATCAAGAAAGGTGTTTCACAGTAGGTGATGCTCTGGGATGTGCTCCCTGTCAAGCAGAGCAATCTCAGCGGTGCTGTCGATTAGCTGATACAAAGCAAGTGAACCAAAAGGTTTCACTGAATATGCAGCCGGAATACTCATCCCTGTAAATATATGGATTTCCCTTACGCTGTGGCCTGCGGGAAGCGTGTAATGCTCTGTGTGTGTGTGTCTGTAATGCACATTTATATGTCAGGATGGCCCCACATGCATATACATCTGTGTCCATAAACAATTAAAGTGGGATTCATGCCACCAAGGTGTAAGGGGCTCCGGTTTTTAGTGCAACCCGGCTGTCCTTTTATCCAGGAGCTCCCACCTGCATACTGAAATGCTGGCAATGTCTGGGAGAGCATCCTACTCGAATTAGAGTCTGATTTAAATTCTAGATTAGACACTGAGGATGATGTAATGAAAGAAAACATAATTTATAAGCCTGCTGTTAGGCTAAGCAGCCTGATTTTATTTCATTTGCTTATGCAGGACTATTGTGGCAATCTAATTATTACCCCTAAGCATTCTAATTACTGCCCTTTCTCTGGCAATTAATCTGACACTGCTCTCATCACTCGCAGGGTGTAATGCAGGGCACGGTACCTTACCTTGGGAACTTCCTCACCGATCTCATCATGCTTGACACAGCCCTTCAGGACTACATCGAGGTATGTTGTAGCAGTTTTTTGATTCCTAACTACCCTCCGTGCCTTCCAGGCTGCAGGTGGGGTCTTGGCCTTTTCCAGAGGCTGCGGGGGGACAGCTGCTCCACCATGGGTTTCTCCAGGGGCTGCAGGGGCATCTTTCTCTCTGGCACCTGGGGCGCCTTCTCCCCCACTTCCCTGCCCTTGGTGCCTGCACAGCTCCTCACACCTTCTCACTCCCTTCTCTGGGGGCACAAAGGGGCTGCTGGCGGGTTTTTCTCCTCACGGTTTTCTCACTTTCTCCTCACTGTTTTCTCACTTTCTCCTCTCGGCTATCCTGTGGAGACTCGGGTACCTGAGCGCAGGAGTTTTACCAGACCTGCGAGCAGGTATTTCTAGAAGGTCTGTGCTCTATGTTTGCCTTGCTTGCTCCATGCTGTTTCTGGTTACCTTCAACTGAGCATGTGCTCTTCTCCTCTGATCCCTTCTCTTTCCTTCCAACAGGGCGGCATGATAAATTTTGACAAGAGACGAAAGGTAAGGTGGCGGTTCGGTGACTTTTAGTTTCCTGATGCCCTCCTTTAGAGCGTTCTCTTGGCGAGGCCATTTGCCTCCACTTGCTCATACCCAACAGCTGCTAATTGTAATGAAGTTGGTCAGGAGAGTCAAGGTCCCTGAAACGCTGTAAGCCCCTGCCAACCTGTGAAGAGTGGCATGGGAAGAGAACTTTCCAGATGTGTGCAGCAGAGAGCGAGAAGCTGCTGTCCATGTACCTTCATGGGACTCGCAACAGGGGCATGCGCGTTCCCTCTGCTTGGTGGTCATGGTCCTGGCACTTGGGTCGCAGTAACCCTAGGAAACACCACGGGCTTGGGGCAGAGTGGCTGGAGAGCTGCCTGGCCAAAAAGGACCTGGAGGTGTTGGTTGGCAACCTGGCTAATACCAGACCCAGCATGGCCAGCAGGTCCAGGGCAGGGATTGTGCCCCTGTACTCGGCATTGGTGAGGCCGCACCTCATGGGTGCAGGTTGCGCGTGGGGTTAGAGGAGAGTGGCGCAGCCTGATCACACCCATCACAGGTAGCACTGCGTGTTCCTCTGGTGCACCCCATGCAAAGATCAGACACGGCTTTCATCTCAGGCATCCATTATTATGATTATGATTATGGTTATGATTATGATTATGATTATGATTATGATTATTATTTATTTCATCAATGAGCATCCCTCACTAGTTGCCTGAGAACCACCCAAGTACAGAGCATGGCTCTTCTCTTGGTGCTGGGCCGGCTGGTGCACGGGTGAGCGGTAGGGTGATCCAAAGAGCTTGTGATCCTCTACCACCTCCACTGCTGGAGGGACAACTGGCAGCGCTGCCGTTGGGCGGCTTTGTACCTGGGCAAAGCTTCTGCAGTGGAGCTTGAGCCCTTGGGTTTGTCTGCGTGTTGGCGCGTGGCTGATGAACCAGTCACATCTCAGTTCCTGAAACACTCAGCTGGAACTAAACTTCGGTCAAGACTAAGGTTGTCCTGGATCTGTGGTCCTGTGTGTTTGGTGTATGAATGAGCCTGTTTGGCTTTGTTGGGGTTTTTTTTCTGATTGGAATTCCTGTTTATTTTGATTTCCTCAGGAATTTGAAGTACTTGCTGAAATTAAGCTCTTGCAATCAGCTTGTAACAACTATTGTATGACACCCGACCAAAAATTCATCCAGTGGTTCAGGAAACAGCAGGACATGACTGAGGAAGAGAGGTAGGTTCTCAACCCACCTGGTGAAGCTGTGTGGGGTTTTTTCTTACCCCAGGCCTACCTGCGGGTACTTCAGTCAGGCTGTAGCCATCCTCCTATGGGAATGGCACATCCTGATGCTCAGGGAGGGTGGGAATAACCTGCCTTCTGCTCGACAGCTGCAGGAAACCTGTGGAGCACTTAGCGGGTTTTGGTTTTGAGGTTGGAAATCGGGATTTTGACTTTGAAACAGGATGGTCTGTTGTGCCCGGGCTGTCTGTCTGCCTGGGCGCACGCTCAGGACAGGCATCCCCAGGGGTGCTGGGATGCAGTCGGGCAGCGGGAGGCCAAGGCACTGCAGAGCTCACACCAGCTCTGTGGCTCCGGGCGTTTGGGGTGGGTTTTGCCGAGTTCTGCACTGTGGCACGTGCTGCTGGGCCAAGCCAAGGGAATTGTTCCCAGCATGTTAATGTCTCCGCTGCACTCGGAGGGCAAGTGCAGACACCTGCTGCGTTGTACTGTCGTAGAGAAAACCAAATTTCCCCTTATCCAAGATTCCCACCTTTGGGATTCACTTTTTTCCTCTTTTTCTTTCTTTTTTTTTTTACATAAAACCATGAGTGGCCCCCAAAAAACACTTGTTTTTAAAGCTCTTGTAAAGAAGTGACATATCCCTTTCTCCGTAGTAAAGCGCAACCAAAGCTACTACGTTCCTTTCTGTGGGGTTGCAGCTTTCTGAAGTGGGAGTACCTGAAAGTCTCTCAACCTTCTTGAGTGTTGCTGCTTTGAGATCCGAATACTTAAGAGTATTGTCCGTAAAAACTGACCCCGGTGGCCTCTGTTCTGCAGCTACAACATTTCCCATGAGATTGAAGCGGCCAACGCCAGCACCACATCCCCGAAATCCCGGAAGAGCGTGTTGAAGAGGTTCAGCCTGTAAGTACGGTGGGGCAAGGGGCTTTTGCTGCATTCGTTATTAGTGTAACTTGATGTACACGTGTGAAAAACCCCTCCTAGCAGGATTTTAATATGCAAATTAGCAAAAAGGCGTTAGGTAATAGGAACAATCTGCCTTTGGGTTAGAGAAGGGGAAAAAGATCCTGGGGATGTGGTCCAATTTGGCATAATACTGCCCAACCTCCAACAGGAGGTGGGTGGAGAGCAGGGACACGCAGCTCAGCTCGTGCAGGGAACAGTACGCTAGCAGGAATTTGTGGAATGCTGCAGGGAACAAAAACAAGGATCGAGAACCGAAGTAAAAATACATCTTAAAGGTGAGAAAATGGACCCTGACATGTCCAAGTCTTCTAGGTCCTCCAAATCCTCCAAGTCCTCCGAGTCCTCCAAGTCTGCTGGGGCCTCAGATTCTGCTGGGGCCTCAGATTCTGCCGGGTCCTCCGAGTCTGCCGGGTCCTCTGAGTCTGCCGGATCCTCCAAGTCTGCCGGGTCCTTCGAGTCTGCTGGGTCCTCTGAGTATGCTGGGTCCTCTGGGTACTCCGGGTCCTCCGAGTCTGCCGGGTCCTCCGAGTCTGCTGGGTCCTCTGGGTACTCCGGGTCCTCCGAGTCTGCCGGATCCTCCAAGTCTGCCGGGTCCTTCGAGTCTGCCGGGTCCTCTGAGTATGCTGGGTCCTCTGGGTACTCCGGGTCCTCCGAGTCTGCCGGGTCCTCCGAGTCTGCTGGGTCCTCTGGGTACTCCGGGTCCTCCGAGTCTGCTGGGTCATCCGAGTCTGCCAGGTCCTCCGGGTACGCAGGGTCCTGCGAGTCTGCCGGGTCCTTCAAGTCTGCCGGGTCCTTCGAGTCTGCTGGGTCCTCCGGGTCCTCCGAGTCCTCCAAGTCTGCCGAGTCCCCCAAGTCTGCCGGGTCCTCTGAGTCTGCCGGGTCCTCCGGGTCCTCTGGGTACGCCGGGTCATCCCAGTCTGCCGAGTCCTCTGAGTCTGACGGGTCCTCTAAGTCTGCCGGGTCATCCGAGTCTGCCGGGTCCTCCAAGTCTGCCGAGTCCTTTGAGTCTGCCGGGTCCTCCAAGTCTGCCGGGTCCTCCAAGTCTGCCGGGTCCTCCAAGTCTGCCGAGTCCTTTGAGTCTGCCGGGTCCTCCAAGTCTGCCGGGTCCTCCAAGTCTGCCGAGTCCTCCAAGTCTGCCGAGTCCTTCGAGTCTGCCGGGTCCTCCAAGTCTGCCGAGTCCTTCGAGTCTGCCGGGTCCTTCGAGTCTGCCGAGTCCTTCGAGTCTGCCGGGTCCTCCAAGTCTGCCGAGTCCTTCGAGTCTGCCGGGTCCTTCGAGTCTGCCGGGTCCTCCGAGTCTGCCGGGTCCTTCGAGTCTGCCAGGTCCTTCGAGTCTGCCTGGTCCTTCGAGTCTGCCGGGTCCTCCGAGTCTGCCGGGTCCTTCGAGTCTGCCGGATCCTTCGAGTCTGCCATGTCCTTCGAGTCTGCTGGGTCCTCCAAGTCTGCCAGGTCCTTCGAGTCTGCCAGGTCCTCCGAGTCTGCCGGATCCTTCGAGTCTGCCAGGTCCTTCGAGTCTGCCAGGTCCTCCGAGTCTGCCGGATCCTTCGAGTCTGCCGGGTCCTTCGAGTCTGCCGGGTCCTCCAAGTCTGCCGGATCCTCTGAGTCCTCCGGGTCCTCTGGGTGCGCTGGGTCCTCTGAGGCCTCAGGGTCTGCGGGGTCCTCGGGGTCTGCTGGGTCCTCTGAGTTCTGCTCTTTGGTGGAAGTATCTTCCTCGACGGAGTCATCCACTTCTGCCTCATCCCCTTCTCCCATCCACTCCTCCAATGAGATGTGCTCTGTCCCCATGACACCGGTCACCACCAAAGTACCATCGCCTCCTGCTTACAACCATCAGGACCATGACATGTGCATCATCCGCACCAGCATTGAGGACAGCAATGGCAACATGTACAAGAGCATCCTGGTGAGTGGCAGTGTTTGCAGTTGGGGTGACTTAACAGTGCTTTTGGTTTTGGACACACAAACTCACTGAGCTCGGGGGGGTTGCTCCTAGGATGCGCAGCTGCCTTCCATGATGGGAATGCCCTGACCTCCCCAAACTGCAGAGAGCCCTCCTGTGAGGGCCTGATGAATTCAAAAAACAGACAGGGGCTGACATGGGCTTCCGTGGCTCACACCATCGGTGTCTCATTCACTCAGGTGTGCTGACACTGAGGTCGTGCCGCCTCTTCGGGGTGGGACCTGTTGTCCCAAACTGAAATGGTTTAATATGTAGCGGTACCTTCGTTACCATCTCATTGTGTGTTTTTCTATGTCTCTTAAATCTATCCCAAGAGCAGGTGGGCTGCAGCAGGGCAGGAGGCCTTGGCTAATCTTGAGTGAATAAGCAGCATCTTTCTCTCTCTCTCCAGCTCACTAGCCAAGACAAAGCTCCTGCTGTCATCCAGAGAGCAATGGTGAAACACAACCTGGAACTGGATGCAGCTGACGACTATGAGCTCGTGCAGGTCATCTCCATGGGCAAAGGTAGGGAGGCAGAAACCTGCTGCTGCTTAAAAACTTCTGCTGGGCTTTGAAGGAAAGAGCAAGACGTGATGCAAGGTTAGAAACGCTGGGGTGTGTTGTCACAGCCGCCCCTGAGAACAGGCCCTTTGCTAAGGGTGGACTCATGGGAGGCAGAGCATGCTCGGGGCTTGCCGAGCAGACACGGGCTGTGCCCATAGAACTGTGGGCCAAAGAGCAGCTGGCCATGCTCTCTCTGCCCCCATGCAGAGCCTGGAGGGGTACGGCCACCCCAGGATCCCACCACTGGCTGGACATGTTCTGCATTTGGCCTCTGCAGCCTTGCCCCCCCCCCCGCCTTTTTTTGTGGGAGAGCTGCTGTGGGTGCCACCCTGCGCTGCTTTGGCAGGAGGGGGCAAGGGGTCCGTCCCTGCCTGGCTGTATATGCCCAGTCCCTGTTCTCTCCTGGCCGCAAACTAACGCTTGCTTCACTCCCTTTTGCAGAGCTGGTGTTCCCAAAGAACGCAAACGTGTTCTATGCCATGAACAGCCAGGCGAACTACGATTTCATCCTACGAAGAAAACAGCCTGGCAATGGACAAGCAAATACGGGGAACCGCTGCACTCTGACATTCCCCAGGACTGCTAAACGGGGGCGTTGGAGCAGCAGGCCCAGCAAAATCACACCCTGAGAGTGTGGGGCCCAGGAGCTGAGCGAGCTGGCCAGGAACTGGACCCCTGTTTTCCTTTCCTCCCTTAGAGCCCTTTCCTCCCCTGGAGTTCCTTCTTCCTGTGGAGCCAGACACAGGTCTGTTGGACGGTGCGGACTGGAATTTTCCTTGGGGTTGGCTGTTCCCTGGTTCTTGGTGGGCACATGAGCCGAGGAACAGCAGTGCCCCAGGAGGAAAGGAAAACAGGACCACCACAGAAGCCAGTTCCATTTGTGAGAAACCCTTTCCCTTTGTGCCAGTATTACGCAGAAGATGAGCATCTAAATTTTATTTTTGTAAAACTGGAGAAGAAAAAGTCTCCCTCGACTTCTGCCTGAACCAAGGCTGAGGCCCTGGCTGGCCTCGTGCCCCGAGCAGGCGCTGCCTCCAGGAGACATTTGTATTCATGCAAAAGCAGTGTGGGTAAGGCCCCAGTATGCTCAGCACTGAAGCCAGAATAAACAGCAGGCGTGTGTGTTGCCTTCATACCGCTGTCATACTTCTCTTTGCACTTCTTCCACACCAGAAAAACAATCCAACAAACCTAGTTTTGGATTGGATTTTTCTTCCAAAGAACTTTCAAAGTCTGCACTGGCTTTGCCATGAGTGTCATGGCCTGCTCCTGGACAAGATGAACGGATGCTCCTTGCCTTGAAGTCTTGTCTTACCGCCAGGCCAAGGCGGTTTCCCTTGGACTCCGCTAACCCAGTGACTGGAACTCGATGCCTTCTGCAGACGCTGAACTGACGGACGGACCTCTTCATAACGTGCAATCAGTCTTCAAGAGCGAAGCCTTTAATTCGCCTGTGGACTGATGGACAGTGTTTCCTGAGCAATGGGGAATGTCCCCTGCGCGACAGGCAACTACATGACCTTTAATTTTAATAGCAAGCAGGGTGGGGAGCGCAACAGGTTTTAGGCATTACCCCCGACCCCCCCAGAGCTTTTATATACTTGTAACACATCACCTCCTGGCGCTGCCCCCACCCCGCATCTCACCTGTTCAATGAATTTCCTGACATGGTACATCCTTTCAGCTGGAAGGACACGTTCAGCTGGAAGCATTTAATTCCCTGTTCTGGGAAACTCTTGAGGGACACACTGCTGGGGCCTCTTCCCAGCACCCAGGCTTCCTTGAAAGGACAGCGACAGGTTTTATTTTAAAAAGCCATAATGGAGACATGGGATTGTCTCGGTAAGCAGAGCCCTTCCCATGGAGGCTGCCTCTGCACCACTCAGACGCTGAGTTTTAGGCCACGCCTGAGCCCTGGTGTAGGTTTTTCAAAGCCAGGCTTTGTTACTTCACGGATCGGGACACATTCACAGTGTTAGGGCAGGATGCTTTACACTAAGTATTTGTCACCACTGTTTACAAGTAGCCCCCATACAGGCAAGAACTCCAACAGCAGTTTAGGTAAGAGGGGTTTGTATCTGAGCCTTAATCTTTGCCTGGTGTTAGGGTAGGATTGCAGCACAAGTTTGGCATTTCAGTTTCTGTAGGTGTAGCGTTAGGGACAAGTTCAGTATTGCTTAGAGGCGGTTTGGTTGTATTAGGCTGAAAGGTTCTTAATGTTAAAATGTTCTTAATGTTAAAATTAGACCCTCCAAAAGGTGGGATTTTCTTTCTTTTCGTTTCTCGTTCCTTATGTTTCTTAAAGTTTACCTGTGATTGTTACACAATAAATTTAATAAAGGTTTTGTCAACTAATATTTGACTGGCCTGAATTGGTGGTGTTCTCTTTGGCTTCATTACTGCATGTGGGGTGGGGGTTCTACACCTCACTGCTGCTCTCTTCAGCCTCATCACTTTTGCTGTTCCGTGCTCCCCCAGCTCAGCTACCCCACCAGCCCGAGATCCCCCAAAGGCCCCGTTCTAGCTGCAGCCTTTCAGCTAATGCTTGCTGTAACTAACTAGGCAGGTACCTTGTACGCAAATGTTACAGACATTTCTTGGTGAAATCAGGCTCTTTTGGGTCACCAAGCACTTCCTGCATCACTAAAGAGACTCTCAGCTTACAGTAGTGAAGGCGAAGAGAGATGACCCCCAAGTCTGAGCTGGCTCCTTTTTTTTTTTCCTACTTAAATGACCACAGGAGACAAACCCCAACCAGAGAAACCCAAGAGCGCGACAGCGCTTTTCCTTCCCCGTGCATTTCCTGCCCTCGACCAAAGCCACGCCAGGGCTGAGGGGTAACTCGCTGCCTTCCTGTGGGTGGGCCTGTCTCAGGCCTGTCACCCTGAGCCTGCTGGGGACTGCCTTGGCTTGCTGCTCACACTTCGGACCCGATGATCTCTTGAGGTCCCTTCCAACCCCTATGATTCTGTGACTTCCAGCGGGTGCTCCACCTCACACGCAGCTTTGAAGCCTGTTAGATGAGTGAAAAAAAGAAAAATAAATACCTGGCAAGTGGGAAAAATCATTCCCAGGTGCCTCAGAAGTGTTTTGGTGGGCTCCCACCTTGCTAAACCTCCATTAAAGCCGAGCCTGGCAGAGCCAAGGGGCTGGAAACGCAGAGGGGAGCAGGCAGCACCCGGCTACAGTGCCTGGGTGCAAAGCCGTGGCACGCTGTGTGCGCACCCACGGAGGCCGAGAGGTAGAAGCCCTGAGTGCCACAGGGCAGGCAATTAACGCCTTGTCATCTGTGGGAAATGGAGGAGCGGCCCTGGAAAGAAGACACAGTTGTGCTTGCTGGAGGGAAGCTGCAAAAGCAAGAGAAAAAAGTGGGAAAGAGGATTTCTTGCTGTTCAGCAGCGAGGTGGCATGGTGTGCTTTGTCATGGTAAGGAAGGTGCAGACAGACTTCTGCACAGCGAGAGGGTGCCAGGGTTGGACAACCTTTTGTATAGGAAAGCTGTGGTTCTGGTGTAAATGTAAAGTACTGAAGCCTGGCTCCAGGCTGCTGCCTCAGCCATTGAGAGGGGATAAAAGTTTGCTCAGTTGTTATTAAAGTTGTCTTCAAGCCACCATGATCAGAATACGTGCCTTTCATCACGCCACAAATGGCGCCCAACGTGGGCACTGACACGACTCGCTGCTGATCCAGTGCCATAGCTCAGCTGAGCTCAGGGAAGAACACTGAAAGGAAGCATTACCGGCGCTCCGTTACCTTTCGCAGGAGGAAGGTAAGCAGCTGAGAACTATGGGAATGAGTCTGATCAAAGAGCAAAATAATGTTTTAGAACTTTTTAACAAGATTTTGAAGGAACATGGGAAGATGCTGGGCCCCTCAGCAGAAACAGTAATTCCAGACACCTCAGTTGTGCTAATGCCAACTGGCACTTACGGACCTTTGGGTCATGGAATGGCGGCACTATTAATAGGAAAGTCCTCCACAGCATTAAAAGGGCCTTTTGAATTACCTGGAATTATTAATGTTGATTACAAAGGCGAAAGTCATTCTCAGACACTGCTCTGTCCGACTCCAACACACGTGGACATCAGTGGGAGTGGCAGCCCCCACGGGTGTGACGCCAGGCCAGGACCCCACTCCTCTGGGGTGCTCTGGCTCCAGCACCGCCAGCCCTCTGACAGCATTACCAGTGGACCAGAGATACAGCCACGCTGCATCATCAGCCCCGGTCCCACACAAAGCAGGGCCTGATGGGACAGCTTTGTACCCAGAGCGGTGCCAGACAACACACTGGATGCTCAGGGTGTACAGACGTCCCACTCCCCAGAGCTCACACACGCTCCATACCAAGGCCGCTGGGATTGCCACACTCCAGAGTGCTTCACACAGGCCAGCGAGACCCGCGGAGGAAGCGGGAGGGACAGTCAGAGAGGAACAGCCCTGGCCACGTGCACTGGCCACTGGCGGAGCTCTGTACTCACCACATTATGTGGGCACCAGCCGAAGGAAGGCGGCTCACAGGCCGCAGCTGCAGCCAGGCACCTCGATACGGGCAGCAACTCCACGCAGAGTGACACAGCGGCAACCGCCCGCGCCAGCCCTTCCCACCCAATGAAGAGCCCACACGGCTGCTCGGCTTGCTCCAGGTTCTATGTATTATCAGACCGGCTGACAGGTACTAACACATCTTCTTCAGCAGAAAGCACAACGCTGATCAGGAATCATCAGGAACAAAAATAAACATTGAAAACCGAGCGCGCAACCGTACAGTGCTGCCAGCAGGTGAGTCTCTAGGTGGCACGGCCAGGAGGACATCCTCCCACAGCCATGGCAGCCCTCAGGCTCAGGTCTGTCCCAGCTACCCCAAGCACTGTAGTCTGTCAGCACCTGGCTGCTGAGAAACTTTGTAAGGAAAAAACCCCACCAAACCCCCATACAAACAAAAGAACAACCCCTGCCCCGAGCCTGCAGTCCGCTGACTTGTTAGCCAACAGCAAGTACAACACACCTGATCCAAAGCAGGAGACAAGTTTGCTCCTCACACACAGAAGAAAAACCGTATCAAGACAAGCTGCCTTTCCGTCAGGTACCGCAGGATTGTGCGCGGGCTGCTGAGAACACTACAGCTGACACCCCCACCTCCCACCCCTCCTCCCCTCACCTTGGCTTCTGGGGGTTGTTTTGGTTTTTTAAGGATAGTGCCAAGCGTTTCCCTGCCCAACTCACTAAACATTAAGTCCCCAGAAGTCCTACACTCACTTTTACAGCCTAATTAGACCCTCAAATAGGTTGTCAGGCTTCCTTCTCCCCACAAAATACATCAAGGCAGGGGGCAAAGCGGGACGTGGCACAGAGGCAAACGAAACCAGCAAACTCCACCTTCTCTGCTCGCTTCCAAGACTTTAGACCCGCTAAGGCACCAGCTCTGGATTGGGAGCCCCATTTCGATGGGCTCTGGCATGTTTTGAAGCCTGCAGAGGGGAAGCCAGCAACAGTTTTGCACAGGATGGTGGAGAGGGAGAAGACCCTAGAGAGGAGCACTGCTGCTCCGGTGCTCTCAATGGTTTTGGAAACCGTCTTGATTTCAGCAGGGATCCCTTTACCCAAGTAACCCAAACATGGTTTCTTGTAGAACTACAAACCTCACAAGGAGTAAGAGTTACCCAGCAGCCCAGTTACACCTACCCGGAAAGGTACAAACGCTTGTACGCTCTATATATTAATCTTTATAAATACAGTATTCTACAGGGGGACCTGTAGAAATTCGTCATTCAAGGTTTCGTTTGGCTTTTAGTCAGTCTGTTCTCAAACAAAAGCTTGCAAGGGCTTTCGTTCAGACCTCTGCCTTCCTTCAGCCAGGCTTTTCCCCTCCCTCACCTCCCGCCTGGTCCCAAGCAGCCTGGGGAGCTGCTGGGTCCAGCCAGAGCGCTTTGCCATCGGAAGCAGCGGGAAGGAGACCACATGAAGAGCTGCTCTACAACTTTCAAGGGTGAAAAGCTAAAGTGGGAGGCAGGTTCAGCTGTGGCCAGTGTCCTGGGGGATGCGGGAAGTCATAGCTCGTCCCTGGAGGACGGCGTGTGGAGAGATGACTGGGAAGGCAAGGCATCCTTGTTCTGGGCATCGCTGTGGATCTTGCCCTGCTGCCGGGATTTCCAGGAGTGCGTTCTGTCCCAGTCCGTCGACACGGTCTCGTTGTCCCAGATTGTAGAGGTCTCTGTGTCGCTGAGGTAGCCCGGCTGCCCGGTGTAGTGGGTGGGGTAGACAAGCAGGGGTTCTGCCGAAAAGGCTTTCAGGTCCCTGGACTCGTAGTACTCCATGTACTTCGCTCTAAAGAGGAGAGGGGAAAAATATAATCATTGGTAAGAGAGTGAAGGAGTGTCAGTAACTGGTTGTAACTGGGAGACACCAGCCCATCCACTAAGCAGGGAGCAGAGGTAGCTGCTGGGGTGAGGCTGCCCCTGTGGCCAGCACCATGGGCCCTCCAACCACATCCTGCAGGTAGAACAGAAACCTCTGCTATCAGAGAGCGCCGAGCACCATGGGACCAGGCAGGGGACAGTAACCCCTCTGCAGCGGGTCTGTCAGCTCTTTGAGCTGTGTCAGGAGCTCTGCCGCAGACTCCCCCATCCCCATGAGGCATAGCCCCATCCCCCACCAGCCAGGTTACAGAAGCGAGAGGCGACCGTGTCCCACTCACACAGGGTGCTTGTTGTACCTGACAGGCAGAAATTCATCTACAGGCAGCATCTTGCCGAAAGGTTCAGCTCCGATGAGTTTCTGAGCCCCTTGGAAAGAGATGGCGTAGCCCAGGGTCCAGTAGGAGTAATCGGCTTCCACCAGGTTCATGACATTGGGAACTGCCTTCTCAGGCTCCTGCACCTGCATCCTCTTCCGGCCAATGTAGCTTCAAGGGGGAAAAGATCAAGGAAATCAGAACCAAAGCACGTCTGTTAGGACCACACAACTCCTGATACCAGCCAGGGACAGCCAAAGGGTCACTCCAAGAAGTAATCCCTGAGCAGCTTTACGCATTTTCACCCTGCACCACCCCCAGCTGTACCAGCTGGTACAGCTGGGCGTGACTTCCTGAGGGAGCCAAGATACCTCGGCTCAGGCCTTTGGACTGAGCTATGCCAGTTCCTCCATCATGGTGGCATCTCCAGATGCTGCTGAGCCCAAGTGGTGCCCAACAGGCAGCCCCAGCATCCTGCCCCAGGAGGCGGAGCTGTTCTGGTGATGGGAAAAGTCGCCTTTCCCTGCACTCCAGCATTAACCTGCATCTCTCCTGGGACGCGGCAAGCTGCGGCCCTCCCCTGCCTGCTCAAGAGATCCCCACTGGCCAAGGGCCCATTACTTCCATCAGCTCCCAGTCTAGCTGGGCTTGTGCGATGTCATCCATCAGCTTCATGAGCTTCCTCTTAAACTGGTGTTCGAAGCGCACGTCATCCTCAATTACAAGCGTCTTCTCCAGCTCTCTGTTCACCACCTGAAAGGAGAGGGTTCAGGAGTGTCAATGGCTCCCATGAGCTGCTCCCTGCATCCTGAAATCGGTGGGATCATCCTGACATGGTGCTGCCCTTCGAGCAGGCAGGGAGGGGGCTGGAGAGCCACTCCCAGGTTCACAGCCCAGCTGGGACGGACTGCAAGAGCCAGGGAGAACAGATGGACACCACCCTGTGGCTGAGCACCTGCAACCTCAGAAACCCCTTCATGGGATGTCACACCCTCTGGAAGCCCCGAGCTACCATCCAACAGCACCACAGCAACCACCTCCTCAGAGGAAGGTGCAGCAGCCCTGGTTCAGAAAGCCTCTCCCTTGGAAGAAAGTGTTCCTGGAGGCTGGGAAGGAGAACACCCCAGCATATCCAGAGCCTGGCTCTGACTCCCAAAGAGATCACGCCACGCAAAGGCACCCTGCACCTACGTTCCGCGTTACCTGACCGTCGGCCCAGAAGCAAAGCCCGACCTCCCGTGACCCACGTCACCCCCCCAGCCTCTGGGAGTCTGGATCAGCACCCTGCTGCACCCAGCACCTCCGAGGGCAGAGGGCTGCCTCCTCTCACCCACACAGGACCCTGCCCCAGGAGGCGCAGCCCTCGCTGGCAGATTTGGGTAACCGTACCCCGAGTACCCTGTCCCCGCTCTGTATCTCGCTTGAAGCAATCCCTCCTGCCAACATCAGGCTGAGCACCTCAACCACCTCTGACCAGCACGACCAGGATCTTCTCAAGTGTCGCTCCCCAGGTGATCAGAGGTGGAAGCTACAGCTTTAACCACCCAAGCAACATCTCTCAGCTCAGATATGGCCTTGATGCTGAGAATATTTCTGACACCCCCATTCCCCCAGTCCCTGCCCCTCCCTGTGCCACACTGGGGGGAAGAAGGGAGTGAAATCGTGACTGAAGTGCAGTCTGCTGAGAAGGGAGGGGTGGGGGGAGGTGCTTTAAGATCTGGTCACACTTCTCATCACCCAGCTCTGGTGTCACTGGTGCAGGGCAGGGCCATCAACTAGTGAGTTTTCTTTCCTTTATTCTGTGTTGAGTCTGTTCTGCCTGTGATGCTGATTGCAGAATGATCTCTCCCTGGCCTTACAGAACCATAGAATCATAGACTGGTCTGGGTTGAAAGGGACCCCAAGGATCACAGAGTTCCAACACCCTGCCACAGGCAGGGCCACCAACCTCTAGGCCTGCCCAGGGACCCAGCCAATCTGGCCTTGAACACCCCCAGGGATGGGGCACCCACCCCCTCTCTGGGCAGCCCGTTCCAGACCCCTACCACTCTCATCTCGACTCCTGAGCCTCTCAGCATCCTTTTTCACCCCTGTCCAGCTGAGGAGGGAAGTGACAGAGCAGCTTTGGTGGGCATCTGGCCTCCAGCCAGGGCCAAACCACCACAGCATCCAAAAAAACCCTGTGTACACCCCCTACAACCCAAGGGAAACAGCTTCAGCCCTCACCCCCTGAAACCAGCACCCTATTTGACACTGACCCACGCCTGGCCCTGCACTGTCCTCCTGCACCCACCCACTAGGCACCCACCAGCTCCTTACCTCCTTCCAGATGTAGTAGTGACTGAGGAAGCAGCCGATCTCTCCCCTGGTTAGTGGCCTGGAGGAGTACGGGTCCCGGTAACCTGGGAGCATGTCGATGCTCAGGGCTTTCAGCTGGCTCGTGTTCAGCGCCCTGAGGATGAGAGAGCAGCTGTCAGCACTTAATAAAGAGCAGTAAGTGCGAGTTGGACGTGGGCAGAACATGGGAAGTAGGATGGACTGTCAGAGAAGCCACACCTTGAGGAATTCCTGTGCTTGCTTTGCTCAAAAAAGCCCAGAGAGAAGTTCATTGCTTGATTTACAGCTCTAAACCAAGCTGACAAAGTGTATCCCTAGCTCTACAGGGAGGGGATTGTCCCTCTCTGCTCTGCCCTCGTGAGGCCCCATCTGGAGTACTGTGTCCAGAGCTGGGGCCCCCAGTACAAGAAGGATGTGGAACTGTTGGAGAGGGTTCAGAGGAGGGCCACGAGGATGATTAGAAGGCTGGAGCACCTCCCCTACGAAGAGAGGCTGAGGGAGCTGGGCTTGTTCAGTCTGGAGAAGAGAAGGCTGCGGGGGGACCTCATTGCAGCCTCCTAGTACCTGAAGGGAGCAGAGAAACAGGAGGGGATTCACCTTTTCAAAAGGGTAGACAATGACAGGACAAGGGGGAATGGATTAAAACTAAAGGAAGGAAGGTTTAGATTAGGGGGAAGTTTTTTACAGAAAGAGTGGTGAGGTGCTGGAACAGGCTGCCCAGGGAGGTGGTGGATGCCCCGTCCCTGGAAGTGTTCAAGGCCAGGTTGGATGGGGCCCTGGGCAACCTTGTGTAGATGCAGGCCTGAGGTTGGTGGCCCTGCCTGTGGCAGGGGGGTCGGAGCTCTGTGATCCTTGGGGTCCCTTCCAACTCATACCATTCTATGATTCTATGATTCTCTGCCAAAGGCTTCTTGTGGACCCACCAACTGGCAGGTGCTTGGCTTAGATGGTTTCTCCAAGAGGTCGTGATGGGTCTCCAAGTGTGACACAGACCACTAGATGGCACACGGGCTCCTCTCTCCTGGAGGCCTTCTAGCAGCTCCCTCACCAAAAACCTCTGCCTCGCTTTGTCGTCATAAGAAGGGTCTCCACACACCTCAGAGAAAGCTTGGGAAGGGTTATCTCATTATAAGAAGGGTCTCCACACACCTCAGAGTCAGCTTGGGAAGGGCTACGTCAAGGTTAGCACTGTAGCACAGCAGCTTATGACAGTCTTCCCAGGAGATAACCGCTCTCCAACACCATCACAGCGGACTCCTTTTAACTGCAGCCATGGAATTCAGGATGATTTTAACCTGGTTTTCATCCTAGTCTGAGTTAAGCTGGTTCTCCTGGTTCTCTCATGGAGACTGACTGATTGCAAAAGGAAAAAGAAACAGGAGCCAAAGGTCCCCAAGCAGATTATTGGGCAAAGAGAATCAGAGACTGGTCTGGGTTGGAAGGGACCCCAAGGGTCACAGAGTTCCAACACCCTGCCACAGGCAGGGCCACCAACCTCCAGACCTGGATCTACACAAGGTTGTCACCTCTCCCCTCAGCCCGCCTTTCCCCACCAGAAGGAAGCCAGGCACCTGAGGAGATGGCGTGAAGCAGTTAAGCACGACCCACGCTTTGCAAACATCAGCAACCCCTGCCAAAACTCACTTTCCATCCACAGCCTCCACTACCTTGACTGCAATCTCCTGCTCGTAGAGAGTCCGCAGCATCCGGTCCCGCCTGTCTTTCCGACGCTTCAGATTGATCATGAAGATCTGGGTAGAAGAGAAAGATGTCAGCCTCCTGGCTTGGGCATGAGGAAGAAGAGGGAGTCCTGATTCGCTCTGCTCCAGCAGCCCCACCAGAGGAACAGATCTTAGATAAAAAAATCACTGGCTGTGCTTTTATTCCAGGTTGCTTGGGATGTGTCAAAAAACCCGGGGTTGGTTTGGAACTGAAAGGTCAGAGGCTTGCTCTCAGTCATAAAAACTTCCACAAAAAGCAGTTAGTCACAGGGAGAGGGTGCTTTTCAAGGATGACTACAGGTGAGAGCAGAGCTGGTGCAGCAAGGCCTGTAATTCCCCAGGACACAGGATGATTTGATCACCATTAAATGCAGGATAACATGGCTGGCTCCAGTCCCAGAGGGACACCGACCCTCGTTTCTCTGCACCACTGCCACTGCCTCCATTTAGGACAGAGGTGTGAGGACACAACACCGTGCAGGCCCGAGCACATGGCAAAGAGAGGATTTCTGGAATTACTTTGGGCTCTTCAAAAAAACCCCACTGCTGCCCCTGCCAGAGCAGAAACCTCGCAGAGAAGGATGGGGAAGAGAGCTGTCTGGGCAGGGCTCAGTCCAAGCCCTGAGGACACAGACCCTGGCAGAGGACTGGAGCTCCCGTTTGCAGGTAAGCCACGGAGGGTCAGGGATGTTTTTTCAGTCCCAAGGCAGACAAGTGCAGCCTTGTAGCCTGCAGAGCAAAGCCTCACCTCAGTACGAAGCAGATCTAATTCCAGCTCAGTCCAGATGCAAGAATAATAAATTGGATAAATAAAGCGCAGCCACAAAGGACAACATGGAAAAAACCCACCCAACCCCTTCCCCAGCTGCGTCCCAAACACAGATGCTCAAACACACACAGCCAAATCGGGCTCAGACTTTACGAGTCCCACGAGCAGCTGTAGCAGAACACTGAGAACACAAAGGCTCCCCTGATCCCTCCCTGGTCACGGTGCCACTGCCACCCTGGCAGCTGCACTCGCACTGGAGTCCCGGCTCCGTGAAAAACAGACACAGGGTAACTAAAGCACGGCAGATCCCTCTCCAGCCTTCTCCCCTCACTGCCTGCTCTCTCCACTTTGCTGGGCAGGGGTGGGAGAGGGATTCCTGGGGGCCTGGCGCAGCACTGGTCTCAGTAACTGATGTCTATAGTTCATTTTTGTATGAGGAGAACTTGGTGACCAGAGAGGGGAGGGGGAAGCTGCCACAGGAAGGAGATGGCATGCGTGATTCTCATCACTCCTGGATGTGGCCGGCTTGGGCTAGAAGCCAGCTGACAGCCTGGGTTCCCAGCTGCTCCAGGCTCACCAGGGTCTCCTCTCAGGCAAGAGAAATGCTCCCTTCTGTCACTGGAAAGCAGGAGGTTTCCCAAGAGACCACTTCAGAATGGAAGGGCTGCCTAGCTGCTCTGCAGAGCTGGATGTAGAGGAAACGGTGCAAGAACTGGGGAATTAAATAACCCATTTTTCAGCTTCCCTTCTACCTTTAATCCTCCCACCTGGATCAGAGCATCCATACCACCCTGACAGGAAGCCCAAGGACTTCCCGGGCACTGCCCTTGCACACAAACCCGCGAGAGTCATCACAGGGCTCAGGGCAGGTACCAAGTGCCCACAGATCTGACTGGCCTCATTCCCCTGCAGCAAGCACCAGATGGAGAAACCAGCCCCTCAGCCCCTTTTTCCCTTCTGCTTCCCCAAGCTCATCCCCAAATAAGGATGTCTGTTTTCTCCTTGCAAAAGGCTTAAGTCCAAAAAATAAGTACTGGGGAAAGAGCTAATTACATGAAACGATAATACACTCCAAGAGCAATGGCTGGAAGCTCAGCTACAGGGAGAACCCAGGTCCCCTAGGCGATGAGCAGGAAGGCAAGACCATAATAGCGAAAGAGATTGCTTACTTCATCAAATCCCATCTTGTCAGGGTGCTTCAGAGGAACAGAGACATACTGAGAGGGTTCAACAGGTGGGCGATCGACTGAAAGAGAGGAGAGACCCCAAGCATCACCTTCACCGCATCGATACCGTGCATCCGGGGGTGTTTTCATCACCGGGCGCAAAGCCGGGTGTGAAGTCAGTGCGGGGCTGGGTACAGCAGGAAGCATCCCCGGGGCAGAGCGGAAGCCAGGAGCCACACAACGTGACAAAACCAGGGCTCTGCAGCATCCTTTCCACAATAAAGACCCATTTTTTGCCTTTAACCTGGGGAAGCTTGAGGGATTTTGGGAATGGGGCTGACCCGACCCTGAAGTGATTACATCCCGAGGTAGAAAAATAGGTGGAAAATGGGAAAGCGCCTATCAGAACGGTAAGAGAGCGGTCAGAGCAGGGTGCAGGCTCCCAGGGGGAAGGAGCGGAGGGGACCCATGGTGGCAGGGCACAGCAACTTACTCATAGCCTCAATCAGCGTGTGCACAAAGTTCTCTGCTTCTTCTTGCAGCATCTGGTGCGATTTCAGGGGCATGGGAAGGAAGCCATAGTGTTCCTGGTTGCAGATGAACATCTGTATTCCTGGGGACCACAGAAAAAACCAAAACAGAAATTAGAATTGGTTCTTTTACCAGTGGATTTCACTGCTCTGTTGCTATGTAGCCACAATCAAACTTAGCCCAGGACTTCAGTCCCAAACATTGTGCTTCATCAGCAGCCCATTCGAACCCATCACGGGGCTGGTTTCTGTTTGATTTGGCTGGCAGCAAGCGCCCTCTCCTATGAAACCGATGCCCACTTGCTCCTACGAGCGGGTACTTCGAACTGCAAGCGGTTTGCTCCCAGGAGAGGCAGGGAACGCCCCCCTCAGCCCAGAAAAAGGGTCTTCTTCTGGCTACGGATGGCAACAATCCTGCCACAGAGGGCGGAACTGGCCTTCAGCAAAGTCGTGTGTGATCCCCTGTAGACCTGCTGGGTCTAACTGGGTACCACAGAGGAACTTCTTTCCTGGGAGGGTGGCAGAGTCCTGGGCCAGGCTACCCAGAGAGGCTGGGGAGTCTCCATCTCTGGAGACATTCAGACCCTGTGATCCTGGGTGCTGCCCTGTGCAGCCTGCTCGAGGGATCCTGCTCTGGGGCAGGGGGTGGACTGGGGGATCTCTAGAAGAGCCCTCCGACCCCCATCATTCTGTGTGTGTGTGTCATGCACTTGCAAAGCTGGTGTAGCTGCAGGGTTGGTGACCAGCCTAGCAAGGGATTCACTCTGGCTTTGCAGTCGAGCATCCTCCAGCTTCTGTGCACTTTGGCTAGAAAATAAACCCAATGATTAAACCTGTGCTGGCAAAGGACTTTGAGGAATATGCATGATAACCATCTTGGAAGTGTCAAGTCTACCAAACATGGTCCCTTCCTCTCCAGGACTAATTTTTACCGTGGCCTAGAGACCAGAGACAAATCCTAGAGACACACTGGGCAAGGAGAAAAAGGGCTTTGAGAGAGAGGTGATGGCGTAAAACCCTTCTACTCAAAAGCCTTTGGATCTGCTCATTCAAGGAGATGCACCTGAAAGTGTGAAACAAAAGGAAGGTGTAAAGCCCCTCCTGGGAGCAGACGCCTTCGCACAGGGGAGACCGACCCACCGCTGAGCCTGTTCACTGGGGCTGTCCCACCAGCAGCAAAGTGCTCTTCCCTCTGAGCCGACCAAGGGGTTTTGCTCACTCAGCTACAACTGCCCTGGCAGGCAGAAGCTACACCCCACGAAGCCAAGGGAATGTCGTTGTGTTGTTATTCACCGAGCTCTGGTACAAAAAAGCCAGGGATCTCCTGGAGAGAGCCCAGCAGAGGCTACGAAGGTGATTAAGGGCCTGGAGCATCTCCCCTATGGGGAAAGGCTGAGTGAGCTGGGGCTGTTCAGCCTGGAGAAAAGAAGCCGGAGAGGGGATCTGATCAGTGCTTATCAATAGCTGAAGGGTGGGACACAGGGGGAAATTGCCAGCCTCTTCTCAGTGTCTGTGGGGACAGGACAAGGGGTGATGGTCTCAAGTTGGAGCATAGGAACTTCCACACGAATATGGGGAAGAACTTCTTTCCTGGTGAGGGTGAGGGAGCCCTGGGACAGGCTGCCCAGGGGGGTGTGGAGTCTCCTTCTCTGGAGATATTCCAGCCCCGTCTGGACGCCTCCCTGTGTGACCTGTCCTAGGGACCCTGCTTTGGCAGGGGGGTAAGACTCGATGAGCTCTTGAGGTCCCTTCCAACCCCTACGATTCTGTGGATCTCTGAAGGGCCTTCACTAACTGACCACAGCTGAAAGCTGCTAGAACCCGTACGACCAGCCAAGCAGATTTAAAAACCCCCAACAAACCCAAACA
This sequence comes from Porphyrio hochstetteri, assembly GCA_020800305.1. Classification (NCBI taxonomy): domain Eukaryota; kingdom Metazoa; phylum Chordata; class Aves; order Gruiformes; family Rallidae; genus Porphyrio; species Porphyrio hochstetteri. The sequence goes on along the minus strand of CM036912.1, from coordinate 30,621,694 downwards.
CCAAACATTTCTTTTTCTTTTCTTTCTTTAAAAGCAGCACGACCCCCTCCCTGCAGGGATCACATGGGATGCAGACACTGCCCAGCGCACTGGTGCTTTCATGTATTAGTCCCCCTAATCCTCAGCAGCTTTAGCAGAGCAGCACTATCTGCATTAACAGCCCCGGTGTTTCTATCACTTGAAGTTGTGTGAGTAACTTGCCGGCTGCGCTACAGCCAAAGCTCATGCAGCTGCGTTTTGGTAACCGGCAGAATACAAAAATACCCCCTGCTGGCATGAATGGGTTTGGCACCGATCTGAGCGACTAGTCCCAGCTGGCTGGGCTCACTGATCTCTGTTCCTATCTTCCGCTGTCTTAAACACGTTTACTCTGCAGAGGTTCACGCCAGTGGCTCTGTTCCTTCTGGGATAAAAGCTAGGCTAAAATGGGAAGACTGCCTTCAAATGGGGAGGGGGGCTTGCTCTCCAGCTCTGGTTTTATAATAAAGTAAAAGATTGCTACAGGGGACACAAAAGCTACAGATATTTGTATTATTGTTATTATTCATAGAATCACAGGCTGGTCTGGGTTGGAAGGGACCCCAAGGATCACACAGTTCCAACCCCCCTGCCACAGGCAGGGACACCAACCTCCAGGCCTGGAGCTACACAAGGTTGCCCAGGGACCCAGCCAACCTGGCCTTGAACACCCCCAGGGATGAGGCACCCACCCCCTCTCTGGGCAGCCCCTTCCAGCCCCTCACCACTCTCTTTGTAAAGAACTTCCCGCTAACAGCTCATCTAACCCTTCCCTCCTTCAGCTTCACTCCATCCCCCTTGTCCTGCCAGTCTCTGCCCTTTGAACAAGCTGATTCCCCTCCTGATTCTCTGCTCCCTTCAGGGACTGGAAGGCTGCAATGAGGTCCCCCCGCAGCCTTCTCTTCTCCAGGCTGGACAAGCCCAGCTCCTTCAGCCTCTCTTCGTAGGGCAGGTGCTTCAGCCCTCTGATCATCTTCATGGCCTCCTCTGAGCCCTCTCCAACAGTTCCACATCTTTCTTGTACTGGGGGCCCCAGCTCTGGACGCAGGACTCCAGCTGGGGCCTCACGAGGGCAGAGCAGAGAGGGACAATCCCCTCCCTGTCCCTGCTGCCACCCCTCTGCTGACGGAGCCCAGGATCCCATTGCCCTTCCAAGCTGCAAGAGCACACTGCTGGCTCATGTTAAGTTTCTCATCCACCATGACACCCAGGTCCTTCTCAGCAGGGCTGCTCTCCAGGAGCTCTTCTCCCAGGCTGTAAATATATCTGGGATTCTTCCAGCCCAAGTGCAACACCTGACACTTCGCAGTGTTGAACCTCATTAGGTTCACCCAGGCCCACCTTTCCAGCCTGTCAAGATCCCTCTGGATGGCTTCCTTTCCTTCTATTGGGTCAACCACACCACTCAGCTTGGTGTCATCCACAAACCTGCTGAGGGTGCACTCAATCCCATCATCAATGTCATTGATAAAGATGTTATTCGCCTTTGTAAGGCTGTGACCAGGATCCACAGCCACATTCCAGCACCCAAAATTCCCCCTATCCCTGCAACCAGGCCTTCCTGCCACCTGGCTCTGGGTCTCCAGAGCCTGGGGCCAAAAGGGAGCTCAGAGATCTGGCTGGCTGAACACTGTCCAGTGGGCGTGAGAGGCGGCCACCTGTCAGTAAGGCGCCCGCAGTGGGTTTTGTTCCGAGGCAGCGCTCCTGCCATCGGCCACGTCCTCTCAGCAGAGGCGGGACGGGCTCTCTGCAGTGTCACAAAGTGGTCGCTTCCAGCAGGAGCTTCACTGGTGAAATGAAAAATAAACCTCAGTGGTCTGACCCTGAGGCATAAAGTGCCTGGACAAGTACACGTAGGAGTACAGGGATGTAAGGGAAGTTACTCCCAAGGGAAGTTCACCTCAACCTCCAGATGTTTTCACATTGCTGAACTCAGATGTCATCCTGGGTGACAGCCCAGCCAGCGATCTGAGCAGATCAGCGGGCCAGACAGCTGCAGCAAAGCTTTTTGTGTCATGGGTCAGTCCTGGAAAAAGCTAAGGTGCTCTAAGATGGAAGGAAAACCATGGCTCTGAATCCCTGAAATACTTCTGGAGTCTATGCAAGGCAGTTATCAAGCTCACTGGGACAGCTGTCAGAGGGAACATGTGGAGCAGGTAGATCTGAAGGAGCTTGCTTTGCTACCCAGACTTACACCTCTCTTCTCCTCCGGAGCCAACATCCCGCCACCCCAACTGAAAGTCAGGGTCCCAAAGGTGCCCTGCCAGTTCTCCCCTCAGCCCTGCCTGCCCAGGGCTCACATTTCAGCTCCTGCCACCTCTGTCATCCATCCTTCTCACCCGATGCCCCTCATATGCTCATAGCTGAGCTTTGAAAATCCCTGTGCGGTCTGCCAAGGCAACAGCATCTTTTTCAGTGCACCAAGAGCTTCAAACCAGGAACCTCACTAGATGGGGAGCTACAAACAGCTGGTGGCTGCTGTGTTGGTCTGCAGGCAGTGGGAAAGGGGCTTCTCAGCCCATTGCTTCTGCAGAAGCAACTGCTGCCAACAAGAAGCAGCTCTATTTCTTTACTGCCTTTTCCCTCTGCTTGGCTGTCCCCCAAGAACAGCCCTTCCTTCACTCTCCTACAGACAGGAGACAGGCAATACCCAGCACACATCACCCAGAGGACCCACAAATGACTCTGCCTCACCAGTTCACCTTGCTAAGCCAGCACACCAGCCACGAAGCTCCGAACAAAGTGCCTTTCACTGGTGCTGCTGAGGTTTCATCAGCACCTTTGTCCTCAGAAGGCCCCAGATGTTCCCCTTTGCAGCGCAGGAGGGCAGAGAAGAATACAGAGATGACCATGACAACCTCCCAGGAGCTCCTTCAGCTCCCACAGTGACATACAGGGCTGCAGCCAGGACTTTGCAGGGGACAGAAAGCAAAATGGGACCAACCTTCCTCACCACGAGTACAGTACCATGCATTTAAGAGACAAGGACTTTCCCAAGACACCTGGAGCTCTCTGCAAACACCATTCCAGGCAAAGGAAGAGGATGGTGAGGTTGTGACTTGGTGATAGGACCAACTAACTGAAATCCCCCCACTGTGTGTAGGAACCGATCCCAGTCCCAGTGGAGCGGTACAGGTTTTCCCTCCACTGTGCCCCACGGGTCTCAGTGCTCAACTGGTTCTCCCCAAGCACCAGTGACCCAATGACAGGTACCCAGAGGTTCTACTGCTCATACGCCAGCTCCAACCTACTCGTGCCAGCAAGAGACGTCCTCTCAGCACAGCCCACAGGCTCCCTGTCATTCCCCTGAAATCTGCCATGATTCTGCTTTCAGAAAGACCAAACCCACCCCCCAAAAAGCCCCACCTCTCAGGCAACTCCCACTGAGCTGCCCCAAAACAAAGCCTCATCAGCACTGTGGGGAAGCAACTCGGGTTTTCCCTCACATCATTCACGGGTGCCTTGCTGTGACACCAATCAAGGGAGGTGCCATGCATTTTGGCTCCCCCATCCCAAGAACAGCTCCCATGTCCTGTGAAGCCAGCTGTGATTCCCAACTGCACCACCAGTCACTTGCTGCTGGTTATCCCTGGGAGCCAAATTCTAGCCTGGGAGCTCAAAGATCTACATGTCTACTCGAGAATCCCCCTCAGCAAAGGCTCCAGACATACCTGCTTGGCGACTGGAGAAGGCAAAGACCATGACACCATCAAAGCTCCAGGTGTAGTCCTGGTGGGGTGGGTAGAAGGTCAGCTTGGCAGAGGCTTCTTTCCTCAAGTCAATGAGGAACGTGGAATGAATCATGGGGACGGCGAAGCAGCCTGTCCTCTTCCACTCCCGAATCAGGGGATAATCCAAGGTGCGTTTGTAATAGCCCTGCAATCACAACGGGGGGGCTGCTTGTGACAGGAGATTTATGTTTCATAGATGCTCCTTAGCAAACGCCCTCACCCTCAGCTCCCACCCCCAGCAGAGACCAAGCAGTGCTCAGTTTTCAGATGATTTTAGCGTTTCCCATTGGAAAAGGGCTCACTCAAGCGTTTAGAAACAATCCCCATCCCAAAAGTTGAAGCTTGACCTTCCCTCTCCTTTTTAGCAGCTATCAGAAATCCAGGCCTTTCCCTTGCAAAATTTGCTTGCAACAGAGCTTCAAACCTCTGAGTATTTGCTTCTGGCTCTTCAAAAGCCTTTTTTGCATGCAGAGTCCCAGGTCCAATCCCAGAACCTGTGACATCCTCCACGTTCAAGGCACAAAGGATGTTTAGCATCTCACAGAACAGGACCTGCAAATTATTTCTGACCATGACTTTAAAAAATAGAATAGTAATTCTCTTCACTGCAGCAAAAGCAACATCTCAGTCTCCATCATCTGCATGAGAATCCCTGCCTCCTCCATCCCAGGGCAGCAGGTTTGATGCTTGACTCCTGAGCTCTCCCCACGGAGCCCATCCCAGAGAGGCCCTTGAGTCAGCTTCTTTCTCCATAAGCATGAGCTCTGCCAGCCTTCCAAGTGTGATGGGTGCAACACCCACACCGTGCAGCTCACAGCTGGTTCGGCAGGCACAGAGCCTGCAGCCATCAGATTTGGAAATAAACACACTGAATTCCTCCCGAAAGAGACTCCCAGTGCACCATGAGACATCCAGACATGGCTAACGGCTGAAGGCAGAGCAGATTCTGGTCTTCACAGAAACCATGAGTCACTAGAAGAAGTTAAAAGTTACTTTTACATTATATTTTCCATGAGCACCCCAGCAACAGCCGAGCAATGCACTGCAGAACCACTTCACCCTGGTTTCTGCAGCAGCGTGGCACGGTACAGTGATCCTCCCCTCTCCCCTCCAGACAGCCACTTCTCTGTTGTGGGTCTGCATGGCTGGGGTCTAGGGAAGAAGGGGGAGCTGCAGGGGTGGCTGCTGCAAGGAGCAGCCAGAAGCTCTCTGCAGGCCCCACAGAGCAAACACCAGCCGGCTCAAGGCCGCAGTCGCTGCTGACCAAGGCCGAGCCCATCAGCGATGCTCACAGCACCTCTGGGAATCACAGTGAGGAGAAAACCCACCAGCGGCCTCTTTGTGCCCCCAGAGAAGGGAGTGAGAAGGTGTGAGGAGCTGTGCAGGCACCAAGGGCAAGGAAGAAGGGAGGAGGCGCCCCAGGTGCCGGAGAGAAAGATGCCCCTGAGCCCCTGGAGAATCCCATGGTGGAGCAGGTGTCCCCATGCAGCCCGTGGAAAAGGCCCAACCCCCTCTGCAGCCCATAGAGAGGCCCCACAGTGGAGCAGGGGGAGACAGACAGGAGATGCTGCGACCCATGTTGGAGCAAGCCCCTGCCAGCACTTGTGGCCCATGGAGAGAGACAGAGACACAGAGATGAGTGAGAGACAGACCCACACCAGAGCAGGTTTGCTGGGGGGGGGCTTGTGACCCTGTGGGGGGACCAGGCTGGAGCAGTCTGGGCCTGAGAGACTGAGAGAGATTCTATGATCTATGACTGCACCCATAGCAGTGACCCGCGCTGGGGCAGCTGGGGAAGAGCTGAGGCCCTGTGGAAAAGGACTCACATTGGAGAAGCTCATGGAGGACTGCCTGCTGTGCGTGGGACCCCATGGTGCAGCAGGGGAAGGGGGTGAGGAATGAATGCCCCCCCTGGCTAAGGAGGAAACCAACTTGTGAGGAACTGACCCAAACCCCCATTCCCCATACATATTTTCTCCCCTGCCCAGCTGAAAAGGGCAGTGACAGAGCAGCTCTGGTGGGCGCCTGGCCTCCAGCCAGGATCCCACCACCACATCCTCACAGCATGGTCAGAAGGTATCTCACACAACTGCTCTGATTTTCCTGAAGGAGGAGTGAGTGGGTAGAGACCATCCAAGCATCTCTGCTGAAGTTAAGACATTCAACCTTCAACAGACATCCAAGAGTGCCCACAGGTAGACGTTGCTGGAAACTAATCTCTCCTCCTCCAGTCACTCACTACGGGGGTTCAGGGCTTTTCACTGCTCATAAATCATGTGTAGTCAGGAAAGGCTCCGGTTATCAGCCCTGCTGCTGAGCTCTCCTGAGCTTAGCTTCGCAGCAGGCTGCCTGGAGCTGGGTTTGGCTGCTGCCGCTCGGTGCTGGATGCTGTGTTTCAGGGTGTGTTCCAGCTGTTACGCCCTCCCCAAGTCCCCAGGGAGAACAAGGCTGAAAGCATGAAGCTGTGGGACTGTGAGCATGGAAACAAGAAACTAAGAGAAAAGACTAAAAAAAAATTAAGTGGAAATGTTGCTGTTTGTTTAAGGAGCTTTGTGTGGTGGTGGTGTTATTTTCATGACATTCCACAAGATGCCTTTGCTACTAAGTTGTTCTTTCTGGAGCACCTAGGACTGGAGCACCTCCCCCTATGAAGAGAGGCTGAGAGAGCTGGGCTTGTCCAGCCTGGAGAAGAGAAGGCTGCGGGGGGACCTCATTGCAGCCTTCCAGTCCCTGAAGGGAGCAGAGAAACAGGAGGGGAATCAGCTTGTTCAAAGGGCAGAGACTGGCAGGACAAGGGGGATGGAGTGAAGCTGAAGGAGGGAAGGGTTAGATGAGCTATTAGGGGGAAGTTCTTTACAAAGAGAGTGGTGAGGGGCTGGAAGGGGCTTCCCAGAGAGGGGGTGGGTGCCCCATCCCTGGGGGTGTTCAAGGCCAGGTTGTCTGGGTCCCTGGGCAACCTTGTGTAGCTCCAGGCCCGGAGGTTGGTGTCCCTGCCTGTGGCAGGGGGGTTGGAACTCTGTGATCCTTGGGGTCCCTTCCAACCCAGACCAGCCTGTGATTCTGTGATTCTTTCTCCTTTTTCAGGCTGATGGAAATTTACCACTGGAGAGGTGGGACACGGGGACAGGGCCGTGGCTGGTACACACTGGCACAGACCCACTTGAGGCCGTGGAGCAATGCTGATTTCACCAGTGGAACACTCAGCTGTCTCAGGCCTAAACTGTAAAAACTGAAAGGACAATGCCTCTGTTTTGATGTTTATAGTTTCATTTTATTGCAAGAACTGAAAATAAATATACCCAACCCTCTTTTTCTTCTCTACATATTTACTTCCCAAGAATGTGGGAAGCTCAGGATCTCTTCCTGCTGTTTTTACTCAATTAGATGGTGCAAGCTGCAGAGCACCTTGGCATGAGATGGTGTGGAGGCCAAAAAAAGTAATTCAGATATCAAATTCTGCTTAAAAAAAAATAAATCACCACAAGCTTTAAAGCGAAAAACCCTCCTTAAGAAACCCCAGAGGTGATTGCCAGAGGATAGGAAAATATTTGGAGAATTATCATTCCCTTAACTTGTTTGCCATGTCCTTACAGTGCTCCCTCAGCACATGCTAGGAACTGCTGGTATCAGATGGACCTTTGGTCTGACCCAATACAGCTTTGCCCCTGCCTGTGGCACCTCCTCACATTAACTGGGAAGGAAGAATGATGTTTTACACCAGGTAAAGAGAAGAAAAGGGAATGGAGTTTTCTCTTTGATTCACTCTAGCAGTAATGACAACAGTTAATTAGCTCTCTGCAATAAAACGAGGGGTGGGGAAGGGCATCTCAGAAGTACTCCTGCTCAGATGGCCCTGGGAAGCCTGAAGGCGAACCCATAGGTCAGGCTTAAACACATTTGCCTAGGCAGGGCAAGCTGCTTTGTACAAAGGAGGAAACACAAGACTTGACATGGAATTAAGAAGGAAATTCTGAAACTTTCTAGAAGAAATGTGGGCAAAAAGGGAAACATTTCAAGAGAAAACCACTTGCTGTTCCAGGAGATATGCAGCTGAGGATGCTGCCTTCTCAAAGGACGACTGAACACATGCCAGCAGCAGACTGGAGAACAGATCAAAGAGCTGATCTCGTTATTGAGTCTCACCTGGGTGGAAAAAACCCAGTAACTATAGTCCCTACTTCAACTGGAATGTCTTGGAAAACCCATCTAGAGCTTGAGACATGTTCCAGTCAAGAACATTTCAAAGGAAAAGAGAGGAAAAGAAGCAAAAAATATACTGTGACAGTAGATGTGACATTCGAGATGTTTGATTCTCTTACTGCAAATCCTTTTTGGGAGACGGTGCTTGTACTGGGTTTGGCTGGGACCCAGCCTGCACGGTGCTGGGTTTCACAATGGCCACCAAGTCAGTGTTGGTAATACCCCGATGGTTTAGGTGCTGCTGTGCTGCACAGCACCGGGGGCTCCTCAGTTTCTCCCCCTGCAAGTAGGCTGGGGGTGGGCAAGACTCTGAGAGGGGATGGAGGGATAGTCCATACCCTGGAAGATCATGCTTAGCAGTGAGGTTTTCCCAGACTAGCCAGTACTTGGGGGATGGCTGGGCTGTCTTCTGGTGGTGACTGTTTCTGCATCACTTGTTTGTTGGGATTTTTTTTGCCTTCGCTTTTTAATCTGTCTTCATCTCAGCCCACAAGGGCTGATTTTGGGTTTTTGTTGTTTTTTTATTCCTCTGCTTTTACCCTTTGAATTCTGTCTCCCACCCCACTGAGCAAGCAACTTGGAGGGGTCAACACACCACAGTGACGTGGATCAGCTTGTAAAAGGACAGCTCAACCTCGCTCTGGCTCTCTAAATAACACAGCTTCTACTATACAACCTTCCTCTCTCTGGTACTTTCCATGGTATATGAGACTTGAGAAGGTAACACAAGAGCCTGACGTCTAGGCTTTGCACTTCTGTTCCTTACAGCAGTACCCTCCGTTCTTCAATAGGGTGGGAGACCACTGGCACAGGTTGCCCAGAGAGGTGGTGGAAGCCCCATCCCTGGAGACATTCAGGGTCAGGCTTGATGGGGCTCTGAGTGACCTGATCTAGTGAAGATGTCCCTGCTCACTACAGGGGTGGGACCGGGTGGCCTCTGAAGGTCCCTGCCCACCTAACGCAGTCTGGGATTCTACCTTTTACATACACACTTCTGCCCATGGCAAACAGAGCTGCCCCACTAAATAAATCTTATTTATGATTTATGAAAGAAAGGAGAAAGGAAACTAATCTACACACAACAGAGCTGTAGAAAGAAAAGCAAACCCCTCTTAGGCTAGTGTAACCCCCCAGGAAAGCTAGCCTCAAACCATGTACCAAGAGCTTTAAGGCTGTTACACAAGCACATGGAACCACCTCAATACTTTTGATGCAGTCGGTGGGACTGTACCACTTCCCAGGACATGTGGCTAAGGAAGCTCTGCTTCCTCCAGATTCAGCTCCATTAGAGTGAGGAACCTCAGTCACATGCCTGCACACCCTCTGCAGAACCCCCATCGCTTTGCTCACACCTATAGCTTGGGTAACAAAGCCTGGAAAACATTCCCAGACTGCAATGCCCTCTCTACCCTTATTCCCAGATTCCCCATTGATGTACAGAGATCCCCACCCAAGATTTGGGATGCCACCAGCGAGAGAGGCACGAGCTGAGGTGACTGCAGGACACCAGGATCCCTGCTACACACTAGCATCACCTCTGCAAGCCTCAGAGCTACCACAGCTTCTTTTCAGTGAGAAGGACACTACAGAAGCAGAGGGGAAAGCCCATGGAACAGAAACAATGCCCATCCTTTCTGCTTCACAGAAACAAGGCAGGAGGCCTTTGAAAACAGAGCTTGTGCAGTCACCCAGCACCCTTCACGACGTCACTTGCCTGGGGGGTGATGCCACACCAGAAGTTAGAGAGAACGAGACTCGAGCATCGGTGCCACCAACGTCTTGTTTTCTGCTATCATCAGGTCCAGGGTCTGTGGGTTGGTCAGTAAGTTATCTGCGTCGACAAACTAGAGAAGAGACAAAGGGGAGAGACAAAGAAATCCGTTACCTGGGGAAACGATACACTGTCCCTGACACATCCTCAGGACCAAGGCAGCCAGGGGCATGAGGCTGGCAAAAGAAACCCAACCAAAAAGCACTGAGTGGGTGGGTTTAATACTGTGGGGTGAGGGCAGGGGTGGCTACGCTACAACAAAGCTCCGGGACAGGGAAGATGCAGAGCTCCCTCTGACTGCACACACTGTTTCTCCAGCGCAGGCTGGAAGGGAAAGGCAACACTGGTGAAAATCCAGGGCAGGCTGAGTCAGTGAAGGGGATGAAGAACAGCTCTGAGAGCTGGCCTCACACCGGCGCCTTGCTCCGAGTCTGGGAACCCCCCTATGAAGGGCTCCTGCAGTGGCCAGCAGCACCCATCTTTCCACACCCGGCCTGCAGAACCATTTCCCCTAACGCTGCATCAGGAGCAGTGGAGTTTCTATCTGGGAGACCCTTGCAGGTACCTACCCACCACCTGTGGAGCCTGTGGAGAAAGCCTTGTGCTTACCCAGGGACCTACCTCCCTACCTGCACAGTCTCTTGCCCATCACACCAGGAAACGACACACAGCATCTCACAGCGGACAGCTTTTATGTTCCCATGGAGAGGAGGCATTTTGACAGCCCCAAGCATCAAAGCAACTACCCAAAAAGCTTTTGCCTGAGGACAGCAGAGAAAAATCAAACCTCGTATTTACCAGGATGTAGTCTGACCACTTGTCCCGTGCAGCTCGCAGGGCAGCCTGTCGGAGTTTCATCACGTGAGTGAATCGGGAGCTTGGCCAATGTTTTGGCCCAATCTCTTCTGGATAAGACCTAGAGAGGAAAAAATAAAAGTGACTGCAACCCACGTCTGGGGCCTGTTACAGTGGGAAAAATAATAATAATAATAATAAAAAATAAAGACCAACAAACAACCATGAAAAAAAAAGTTCCCTTGCTGCCAGCTTTCCAAAAGGAAAACAGTGTTAGAGTCACCTCAGGCAACCCAGGAGAGGTTTTGAGGGAGAGCAGTGCCAAGTTTCGTGCTTGGCATGTGTACACAGGGCACCAGAGAACAAACAGCGCGGCAGCATTTCCTGCCGACCCACTGCCCACGAGCAAAGCAGCCCCGACAAACCCAGGAGCTTCTTCTGCAGCAGGCAGGGCCCCACCAAAATGAATCCAAGCTCACTGACCTCATCTGACCTTCTCGTGAAACATCATCTGTCCTCTGCTAGGCTTCAAGGCCATAAATACAGGTTCCTTAAGGCCAGCAGAATCAACAGCACTGAGGATGGGAAGATGAAGGCAGTTTGGATCCCCTTGGGGTCTGGGCATTATTAGTAACTGTTAACACGTTCAGATAACAGCTCTTAAATCTACAGACACCCAACACCCAACCCCAGGAGCCTGAAGATGGGAGCAAAGCTCCCATGTGTGTTTCAGGGTTTTGCTCCAAAGGCAAATGCTTCGTAAAGAAGACAGAAGGAAACTCCGGGACAGATCCCAGCGTGGGATGGAAATTCAGGGCTTTGGAGGAGCTGAGGACTTCAAAACCTCCTTACAGAACCTAAGCAAGCCAAGTTCAGTGGGATTAAGAGAGCTCCACTCTGACGAAAGGATTAAGGAAGTAAAACAAGTGTTGCCAGAGGGTCTGTACCACAAACGCCCCCTCACTGCGCTGGGGGCCCTGGAAGTAAAAGCAAGCCTGGAGAAAGGGGAAACTGATGTTGTATTCCCTGAGGGAACAAAGAGAAAACAGAACAAAGCCAGGAACAGCCCAACTTAAAAACAGATCGACAGACAAAGCCATAAAAGCCCAACAGGCCTAACATCCTATTTCAGAGCAGTGAGCCTGCAGGTCATGCAAAGGGGTAACACCAACTCACACCAAGGTCTCTGGCTCAGAGCTTCCTAAGATTTGATAACTCAGAGAGAACTTCCACAGACACTACAGAAACAGGCTAGGGCTTCCTTGCAAGCAAAGAATAACAGGTTTTATTCCCTGTAGCTTTTAATGCTGTTTGTTTTCCATGCACTGTTTTCTTTAGCAGCTGCTAAAGAACTGAAGGGGGGTGGTTAGTAGGTCAAGAGAGGTCCTTCTCCCCATCTGCTCTGTCCTGGGGAAACTGCACCTGGAATATTGGGGCCGGTCCTGGGCCCCTCAGCTCAAGAAGGATACAGAACTCCTTGAAAGAGCCCAGCCACCAAGGTGATGAAGGGACACCTTCCTTGTGAAGAGAGGCTGAGGGAGCTGTGCCTCTAGCTTGGAGAAGAGGAGGCTGAGGGGTAACCTCATTAATGTTTATAAATAAGTAAAGGGTGAGAGTCAGGAGGATGGAGCCAGGCTCTGCTCAGGGATGGCAGCGACAGGACAAGGGGCAGCAGGTGCCAGCTGGAGCAGAGGAAGTTCCATGGGATGTCAGGAGGAATTTTTTCCCTGTGACGGTGATGGAGCCCTGGGACAGGCTGCCCAGAGAGGTTGTGGAGTCTCCTTCTCTGGAGACATTCAAACCTGCCTGGATGTGTTCCTGTGTGATCTAGTCTGGGTGATCCTGCTGTGGCAGGGGGTTGGGCTAGATGAGCTTTCCAGGTCCCTTCCAACTCCCAACATTCTGTGATTCTGAGAACGGAAAAAACTTTCTTCTTCAAAGTTCTGCATGAGTTGCTTCATTGAAGTCAGAGAGCTTTTTATGGAAAAGACACCCCTTCTACCCCTCCAGAAAATCAGTATTTTAATGCTTGGACATTTTGCACATCTCCTGGATTGCAAACAGAAAGCCTAGAAAGTTTAATGTCTACCCAAACAGCCTGAGTCAACCCCCTGCTGCAGTACTCACTGGGGGTCTTCCATCGGCCTCCACTCCACATCGTGGTAGAGGTTCTGCACGTTCTTCAGCCACTCTCTAAGGATTGCTGTGGTGTTGTCGATGTTGTGGTCAGTGGCCGCCCTGGGAAAACAAGAGCGGAAAGAGCCCCGTTAACACAAGCTTTAGGTCCCTTGCCTTTTCCCTGCTGGTACACGAGGCAGGGGCAGGACCAGGTGCATCCAGCTCCTGACAGAACTCAGAGCAGCTCCACAGATGTGGAAATCCTCACTAAGGCACGCAGCAGAACCCCACTTCCCCCCAGCACACCCCCGAAACACAGGCCAGCTTGCCCACCGCTGGTCTCCTGCCTCACCGACACCACAGCGGCTTCATCACCAAGCGGCCACGGGACCGAGCTCTGTTCTCACCACCCGCGGGCTGGATTCTCCTTGCCGACCCTCATGAGCTGCAGAAGGCAGGCCAGGCCACCTCAAAGACGAAAGCACCCAAGGTAAGCGGGCCACAAAGGTCCCATCTCTGGAAGCACCAAGATCTTGTCCTGCTCGCTGCACTGTTTAAGGTGCACAGCCTGGCTGTGAGCACGCGTACCCCGCTGCATCACCCAGGAATCACATGTGCCAGGATGGGGGGGCTCTGCTAAGACACTGAGAGGATTCCCCACTAATGCTCTGGCAGCAGAGGGAAGGAACCCTCACGTGCTGCTCTATGGCACAGATAACCATAGCCAAGCCCATGGAAGTCACTTGCTTCCAGCCTGAGACCTGCCAAGCTGAGCGCAGGGGAAGGCTGGGATGCTCAGTGCACACCAGAATCAGGATCAGACCCCCTTCCTCCACTCCCCACTATACCCAGCAAGCTGCACAAACTGGAGAGGATGCCCAGATCTACGTCTCTGGCAGTAATCACAGGGAAATGCTCCCAAAGGAGCCTCAAGCTCACCACTGCCCGAGCTCCTCAAGCCTTTGGGTTACAGGGCCAGCGAGACAGCTCACATCCCGCTCTTCCTTTCCAGCACGCGTATCCCTGGGACCAGGACTTCTCACATCCAACACCAGGTCGTTGACGTGGTTGTGGCAGATCCCCCAGCAAATTCCCCTAAGTGAAAGGGCTGCTCCATTTCCTGGGCAGCAGGCAGGAAAGCACAACCCCATGGTCAGACACAGCCCCACGGTCAGACATAGCTCCAAAGCTCCACAGAGAATTTACAATCCATTTATAGTCCTCTGGCAGTATAAATATTCCCTAAAGGTCCCATGGAGAGACAGAAAACATGGTGTGAAGCCCGTCCCTAAGCAGAGGAGGGTGCTGGAAGGCCATGCTCAGCCCCAGCAACTGCTCTAACGCACCTAGTTTTCCTCCAAACCCAAAGGCACCTCCCACAACATCCTCTGCTCTACCTAAAGCCACAGACACCTGCAGTTAGCGGAGGGCACACGGAAAGGAGGAAGGGGCCACATTCCTAAACCCTAGGGCTGCTCCAAGTTATTTCAGGAAAACACCTCCATCCCAAGCCAGTGTATGATCCTCCAGCTGAGAATCAGGGCACAAACCCTTTCTAGTTCATGCAACCAGAAGGTATTGGACAATCACAGAACTGTAGGGGTTGGAAGGGAGCTCCGGAGCAAATCGAGTCCAAACCCCTGCCAAAGCAGGGTCCCTAGGACAGGTTGCACAGGGAGGCGTCCAAACGGGGCTGGAATATCTCCAGAGAAGGAGACTCCACACCCCCCTGGGCAGCCTGTCCCAGGGCTCCCTCACCCTCACCGAGAAGTTCTTCCACATACTGGTGTGGAACTTCCTGTGTTCCAACTTGAAGCCATCAGCCCTTGTCCTGTCCCCACAGACACTGAGAGGAGGCTGGCCATTTCCCCTGTGTCCCATACTGCAGATATTGATAAACACTGATCAGATCCCCTCTCAGGCTTCTTTTCTCCAGGCTGAACAGCCCCAGGTCACTCAGCCTCTCCTGGTGGGGGAGATGCTCCAGGCCACATTATCCCCATGGGGTTCTGCCTGCTTTAAATTAAAAAAGAATCAAGAAATCAGATTTTAAGGTTATTTATAAACCACTTAAGGACAGGAAGCTTATCTGTTGAACTACTGCCTACTAAGCCAATAAATACCAGAAGTTCTACAAGCGAAGAAAGGCTGGTTTCTCTGCTGGGTTTAGTCACACCTTGACCAGGACCCTGGGTCAGACTGCACTGTAGATGTAGCTTGCAAGGATGTTTAACTGGACTAAAAGAGCTCTGGTAGAACAGACTATGTCAAGCTTGCTCCATGTGTTTTATACACTGCAGCTCATCCACCCAAGTCCCTCTTTTTAAGCATCCTTAGCTGGGGTCTCCCACAGCCGCCACACATTTCACTAGTCATCTGCTTTCCTCCCACACTCCAGCTGCAGAGTCACGGAACAACAGCTCCAAAATTCCTCAAATACCAGAGAACAGTGAAAATGGATTTTGTTTTGTTCGTTTGATTATGGTCATCACTGGAGCTGCAGTGGCACCAAGAAGCTCCTGCTACACACACAGCAACTAGGCATCACACAAAGCAATGGTGGCCATCCTGAAGAACAGAGTTCATCTTATGTGGTACTTAGCCAGGTCCAGGCTTGCCTCAAAGATGCTGCAAAGCCTTCAAGGAAGCACAGAGCCACCACAGAGTTAGGTGTCTGTGCCCCCTTCCCTCAGCAAGCCTCATCCCTGTCCTCCTAACCTTGTGTAAGATCAGTGCGGAGATGTGGGGGGGTTCCTACTGGCTGGGAAGGGAAAGGGGAAGCTTCAGCTTCTACAGTCATTCAACCTCAGAGCAAGTTACTAACATGGGTGAACGCTGTCTCCTCAATCACCCAGAGCTGCTTCATGAAGCCCAAAGCTCTGACTAGCAGAAGAAACCTTCAAGTTGCAGAAGAGTGGTTGACAGGAGTCCCAGCAGCTCTGCCCTCAATAGCTAGCTGCCCCTTCTTTGTGTCCCCAGCAAGACAAGGGAGCTGAAGGATGGTCCTCCTGTCACATCCTTGCCTCCAGCTCCTGTAAGGTCAAGCCACACAAGTTTTACTGCACGGACACGCCACCATCCTGAGAAAAGGGTTCAGCACACCAAGACTGCGACTGCCTGATCCTGTCCTGTGCCAACAG
Organism: Porphyrio hochstetteri; assembly: GCA_020800305.1. Lineage (NCBI taxonomy): Eukaryota > Metazoa > Chordata > Aves > Gruiformes > Rallidae > Porphyrio > Porphyrio hochstetteri. The sequence continues at coordinate 30,605,921 of CM036912.1, read as the reverse complement.
TGCCTAGGGGAAGAGTTCCCCATGGTCAATCAGATCCCCCACACAGGGAGCTCTCCATCCTGCTCCTGGTAGGACAGCAAGCCCTTGACAAAACTCACTTCAGAAAACCCCAACAGCTACCAACCTCCAGGCAGAAGGGAACCTGGAGGAACCTCCAGATCTCCCAAGTAAAGTGCTAGAAGAAAAATGGTAATTTACTGCCAAGCCTGTAATGCTGGTGCTGTGTAGAAGGTAAACTCACATCCCAGTAGAGCTCTACGAAGACATTCATGAGACAAAGCTCTGGCAGAAGTCGAGGGCTGAAGTCTCCAGGACTATCCACCCAGCAGCATTTCTAAGCCCAGAAGTTCTCAACAGCAATAAAGTCTGTCACGCCCTAGATGAACCATGCCCTATGACGAGCAGTTTGGCAAACTGCTGTTTTTCCAGCTTTGAGCCTCAAAACCACCCAAAACAACCGAGAAAAACCAAACCAGCACCGGCCATTTCCAAAAGCAATTATCACCATTAGTTTCAGAACCACCACTCACATTTCAGATCAAACAAAACAAGCCCCTACACCCATTGTAACCTCTGAACCAGGCCACCTAAACCCGCCCCCCAAAATAGAAGAGCAGCTATGGCATCTCCTGTATGGAAAAACAGGGACATGGGGCTTTTTATATCGTTTTTAATTACCCTGCACAAGAAAAACAGGCAAATAAAAATATGACCAGGACCTCCCACTGGCAACAGGAACACCTCAAGCCCTAAAAGGCATGTCAAGATATTCCTCGTGACCAGCACTTCTTCTGTAACAGTTTGTAGGACTTCAAGAAGTCAAGTAGGCCGTTAAAATAGTGCTCTGACTCCAATGGATGGACCAGCTAGCTCGACCCTGTTCATTTTTCATCTGTTTTCAAGATGCTACGGCCATCTTTGCTGTGGATCTGTGGATCTCACCACCACTACCAATGGTCTCTTGGCCACAGTGCACATCTGGGAGATGTCCAACCTAAAGCCTGTGTGACACAACCGGGAAAGACCGGTGGAGTGACAAGGAAGAACAATAAAATTAAAGTTCCCTTAAAGTTTTAGGACAGGAAGTTTCACTAGAACAGAGGCCAAGGTGGCCACCCCTCCTCCAGCAACACGGCAGCTTGGCCCACTCAGATTTAAACCCACTCCAAATAAACACAAAGTTAAGTGTCAGAAAAGCCTGAGTGAGAACCTCTGTACTGGGGCTCGTGTCAGCATAACAACCACCCCAGTATTTACTTTGGCTTGAACCAGTCAGCTTGCCAAGGACACAAGCCCTCATTGTCCATGTTCACCAAGTACCCTCTCCCAAAAACACTCAACCACCATGAACAGTGGAAAAGTAAGCCCAACGTTAAGCGACTACTGTTTTAAGTAACTCGTGAGTAGCAGCATACAAGGGAAACTGCTCCTTTTCCAGACTGCTTGTATTTTTAGCCTGACAATGAATACTCAATTGGGAGAGGAGGAGAGGTAAACGAAATATGCCATGAAACATAAGATCTACTGCTCTATTAGGTAAAGAAAGGTCAGTGGATAGATAGGGTCCATTAGAAATTTTTTAAAAATAGGGGTTTAGTCATGAAAACAGTAGCAGTAGCTTTCAACTAGGAGAATAAGGAGCAGAAATTACTCTCAGCTCTCAGGATGGAGTTTAGTTGGCTTATAAAACTATTTTCTAATATCAGCGTTTACAGAAATTAAAAAGTAGCAATTTTTTTTTTCACTCCACGTTCACAAAAGGAGGTTAATTTAGACTTTGATGGCTTTTACTCCCCACAAAAAAAAAAAAAAAAAGAGGGGGGGGAGATAAATAAATAAGTAAATACATCATCACCTTATTTTACCTCTTCACATCCCAGCCTGCTCTCCCACAAGCTATTTCCAGTTTATTTACCTCAGGCGCTGGGTCAGTTGAGAAAATTTTCACCTTCACCATCTGTATAGGAAAAGTACTCCAAGACAAAACCAAGCCTGTGTGCCTCTGGCTAGCCAGGGAGCGGGTCATGCTGTAACACAAGCTGTGGGACACTCCGTGGCCAGGGGCTTGCAGTGATTTTCCTACCGAGTTTAATATTTACCAACTCTTCCCCTTGGCAAACACAGAGGGAGGAAGGGCTTCCAACAGCGCTGAGCACTTCAGGTTCAAGAAGCGCACGCTGCAAAGAGGAGTTGGTAACAGGAGGCAGCAAGCTCCCAAACCCTAAAGCTCTGAGGAGGATCCTTTCCCCTCCTGCCAGTGTTTTGAAGACTGGAGGGCTTCAGGAGGGTGTTGGCTTCGCCCTTTACATCTATGAGTGCCAAATTCAGGACATCCAGGCTTGAGTTGGCCCTATCACCCTGCCAGGCACACCTCACAGGCAACAACAGTCCAGATGCTGGAAATGTTTGGGGTTGCATTGAGAGTGGCTCACAAGGAGAGGATGTCCATGGCTTCCCGGGGCTCCTGCTGCTCCTGCATGCTGCAGGACAGAGTTGGGCAGATAACCAAATCCCAGGAAAACCCAGGGATATCCATTTTAGCTGTCTTGCCTTCTCTCCACTTGCACCCACATGGTTTGCTATGGGATGTAGTCCAATACTGAGTTCCACTGAAACAAGAGCCATGAGTTGGCCACATGCCTTGAACCTGCAGGGTCTCATCCAACGCGAAGCCCAAAGCCCACAGAAAGCCCATTAGTAGATCGCTCCTCACAACTGCAGCACAGAAAGTGATGACAAAAGCATCAGCAGCTCACCCTGGCCACCTTCCACAGCAGAGAGCTGCAAGAAAGCTTTCAGAGAGATGTTACATCTCGAAACAGCAATGGTGGGAGTGTATTTCTCTATGCTATGTCCCAAAACTCAGGCTGGACCATCTCCCCCTCCTCTGGTTTCGCTCTCTCACACGTGCAAGGGGGTGAAGTCTCAGAGACAGAAGGGTGCTGTCACCAAACAGCTCTGAGTCAGCAGAGCTGTATCCTCCATGCTCCAAATAAAGGGTCGAGCCAGAGCTGGCCCCACTGGATGCTCCCAGGGGTTACTGGACAGCTCAGCCCCCACAGCAGGACTTGTTACATTCATGGCAACCTTCTGCCCCGAGAGAGTGGCCGCAGTGACAAGCGGCGCTGACCATCACCAGCAAGTCACCATGACCTGTCAGTCCCATGTTTTTTACCACAGCACTCACAGCAGGTGATGAGCAGCGTGCAGGACAAGAATTTTAACATCTCAACCAAACGAAAGCAGAAGTAGGGAAGGCAGCGAGGTGCTTCTGGCTTTGTAAGGCCTCCAAATTGCCTAGTTCCTGCAGCAAAAGCCCACTTCGGCTTTCAGTCACCGTGGGCAGCTCGAAGAGCTCCCTAGTGTGAGCAGAGAGTGTCCCACTGGCTGCCCTGAGTGATGACTATGCTTATTCTGGGTGTGAATTCAGCCCTGCCAAAAATAACTGAGGGGGAAGAAAATAAATTACAAAAATCCAGGGAAGGAGTCCTAATATGAGTCAAATACAAATTCACATTTAGATTTCCCAAAACAAGCAGTAAATCAAGGAACAGGTGAGTCATTTCTCCCTGCCTCCTTGTTTCAACGCTGCCAGACGTTGAAAACCAACACAAAAAATACAAACCCTGCGGAACTGGGAGTTTCCACTGTGAGCCAGTGATGAATTACCTTGACCAGGACACGGTGCAGCTGGGAGAGGAGCTACGGATCCTGAAGGAGGGAGGGGGGAAGTTTCAAAACAAGTCAGAGAGAAGCAAAACACTTCTGAATCCAGTGAGAGGGAAGCTCCTGAGGCAGCTGAGAACTACCAGAAAGCAGCTGTACCATGACAACAGCCTGAGACAAAGCTTTTGTAGCTGCGGCTCCATCGCCATTCCCCCAAGGACCACAGCACGCTGTGCACCCCAAAGCAGCTGGCTGTCACTGCCTCCAGCACGGCTGGACAATTAAAAGATGTTCCATACCCAGTTGGGCTGTATAGCCCCATTTCCCAAAGCTGTGAAAACGTCCTTCTGGACCACAGAGGAGCAAGTGGAGCTGTTAACTATCAACTACTTTGGGGTCTCCTGCTCAGGATCTTCTCCAAAATGCTGCAGGCCTCACTTTTTTTGCACACTGTCCCCCCACCAAGAAGCAGGTACGGCTCTTGTTCACGCAGCACGGAGGAGATTCAGTCAATACAGTATTTTTCTAAACCACAAGAAATACTCTGTGGGTTTGCAGGCATCTGTGCTGCTCCCTGGACTACCAGCCCTACTTTGCATCTATTCATCCAAGACCCGATACCTCAGATCTCGGAGGTTCGGAGCAGAGGATGGATGACTCATGATGAGAGACCGCTGAGCTGGCTCACAATGATGCGGCTCAGAGGCTGAGAAATCCTCCTTGACAATACTTATTTTAGCACAATTATGCTCAGGCGCTTCATTAATAAGGCCTCAACATCCCGGCCCAAGTTCAAACAACTGTTTAAGTATTTAAACAAGCTGCTAAAGTCTTTAACGTATGCATGAGACTTTCTGGCTTCCTGGGGACTTGGCATTTGTTCTAGGGTTTCCCTTTGTTAAGAATCCTTCTGGAAATACCTTCTTTTGTTTTTTTAATTATTTTAACTTGGGTTTAAGACATCAGCTCCCAGCAGAGAGGCTGTTGGAGCCCAGGTCAGTGGCAGGGAGCTGCGTGGAGCCAGTAACAGGAGCAGGGACCCTCTGCAGGCTGGGCAGCCGTACAAGAACGGGACCTCACAGCACAGGAACGCAGCAAATACATTTGAGTCTCCCCTCAAACTCATTCCCCATGCCCTTCAGCAGCTTGCACATAATGGATTTTGCTGGCAGCAGCAGCAGTTCTAAAGCCTCCAATGATCTTCCAAGCCCAAGCGAGAGAATGATTCGGCTGGGCTCCTCCGCTCCACCCGCCCGGCGCAGGCGCGTTGCGTGTCTCCCTCCCTGCTGCGGGGGCGGGGGGGGGCGGTTGAGGTAGCGGTTGGAGGGGGCGGGCTGCTATTGGCTGGCTGCGTGGCGCGTCACTATGGGTCCGGTGCAGCAACGCGGTGCTCGTAGTAACCGCGTTCATTCGCTAGTCGGCGCTCGTCGTCGGTGGGCGAGCTACTGTGTTCGGATCGGTTGGTTGTGCGTGAGGTGGCAGTTGGAAGCATCCATATCACCTGGAAGCATCCATATCACCTGGAAGCATCCATATCACCTGGAAGCACCTTTGGTGCTTGGAAGCATCCTCCTGCACGTGCAGCTCTGCGGACCAGTGGCTGCCATGGGCAGCAGGATGGGCTCCGTTCGACTCTTTTTCAGACGGGTATGAGTAACTGAAAACCCTGGGTGACGCCAGGGTGAGACCTGCGCCCCAAAAACGCCGCTTCACACCCCCACACCCGCATCCCCATACCTACCCCTGGCAGGAAAGCAAAGGGAGTGTCGGCTTTGCCCCTTGGGAGGGTCTGGGCAGAAGGAGCTGAAGGAGCACAATGTACCACACACAAAAAGGGCTTTTCTTAAACCTGCCCCCTTAGAACAGGAAGGGACTAGTGTGTGCTGGCACATTTCGGGGGGGGGTGTGGGGTTGTGGGGTTGTGAGGGTGTGTGTGTGGAGATGTGTGTGCACAGCCCCCCCCCCTCACCCCCCACCCCCCCATGTCATAAGTCTTGTATAAGAGACTCAGGGAGGAAAAAGTTTAACTCTCTGACACGGTTCAGCCCCAGCCAGTGGCCAGGCATCACACAGAAAGAAAAGGAGAGGGACCTGGGGGTCCTGGTTGATGACAGGTTGGCTATGAGCCAGCAGTGTGCCCTGGTGGCTAAGAGGGCCAATGGGATCCTGGGATGCATCAGGAAGAGTGTGGCCAGAAGGTCTAAGGAGGTGATCCTCCCCGTCTACTCTGCCCTGGTCAGGCCCCACCTGGAGTATTGTGTCCAGTTCTGGGCTCCCTGGTATAAAAAAGACAGGGATCTCCTGGAGAGAGTCCAGAGAAGGGCTACAAAGATGATTAAGGGCCTGGAACATCTCCCCTATGAGGAAAGGCTGAGTGAGCTGGGGCTGTTCAGCCTGGAGAAGAGAAGACTAAGGGGGGAACTAATTAATGTTTATAAATATCTTAAGTATGGGATGCAGGGGGAATTGGCCAACCCCTTTTCAGTGGTCTGTGGAGATAGGACAAGGGGCAATGGCTGCAAATTGGAGCACAGGAAGTTCCGCACCAACATGCGGAAGAACTTTTACACAGTGAGGGCGAGGGAGCCCTGGGACAGGCTGCCCAGGGGGGTGTGGAGTCTCCATCTCTGGAGATATTCAAGACTCGTCTGGGCACCTTCCTGTGCAATATGAGCTAGGGAGCTGCTTTGGCAGGGGGGTTGGACCCGATGATCTCTCGAGGTCCCTTCCAACCCCTACAATTCTGTGATTCTGTGAAAAGAAAATAGAGGAAAATAAAAAAGAAGAAAAGGAAAAAATAAAAGAGACCAAAAAGAAAAAAGAAAAAGAAAAGGAAAAAGACAAAAGAAAAGAGAAGAAAAGGATAAAAGGAAGGAGATAAGAGAGAAGAAAAAAAGAAAAAGAAAAGGAAAAAGATAGAAAAGATAAGAAAAAGATAGAAGAATAAAAGGAAAAAGATAAAAGAGACGATAAAGAAAAAATAAAAAAGAAAAGAAAAAGATAAAAGAGAAGGAAAAAAAGAAAAGGAAAAAGGTAGAAGAAAAAAGAAAAAGGAAACGAAAAAGATGAAAGAAAAAGGGAAAAGATAAAAGAAAGAAGAAAAATACAGATAAGGAAAAAGAAAAGAAAAGATAAAAGGAAAGAAGGAAAGGAAAAAGAGAAAAAAGAAAAGAAAAGGGAAGAAAGAAAAGAGAATAGAAAAGGGGAAAAGGGAAAAGGAAAAGGAAAGAAGGAAAGGAAAAAGAAAAAAAGAAATGAAAGGGGGAACAGAAGGGAAAGGAAGGGAAGAGCTGGAGAGCTGGGCAGAGAGTAATATTATGAAGTTAAACAAGGACAAGTGCAGGGTCCTGCACCTCGGGAGGAATAACTCCGGGCCCTGTGAAAAAAGCCCTGGGAGTGCTGGAGGACAATGGGCTGACCATTGCCAGCGATGTGCCCCCTGGCCAAGTTGACTTGATTTGCCCCATTCTTCAAGACCTTTGGTATAATAACAAGTACACTGAATCACAAAGTGAAAACACTGCTACACACAACAGGTTATTTTTCCTTTTCCAGTTATCCGTGGACTGTGTAGGTCTGTGTTAGCTATATTGCCCTAGTCGATAATTCTTACTAGTGAGAAAATCACACAGGTTTCTGACTTTCCTCCTAATGGAAGGCAGCATCCCTAAGAAAAACCCAACCCAAACCATACACACACACACTCCCACGTATGTATATGTGTCTATAACCCCCCTATTATTAAACAAACACCCAGCGTGAAAACTTTCCTCAGGTACCAGCCTTACCCGCGGAGCCACCCTCTCGACAGAGGAGGAATTTAGGCTACATCATGTGTCCCACCAAAGTTCCCTCAGCTGGGAAGCTATGGTCTGGCTGTCACTGTTGCTGTAGCTTGTGAAGTTCTTGTGTGTTTTTCTGGTAGAAATTGGCTTGAGGGCACCAAAGCAATTAACAGCAGGAGGCCAGCAGAAGATAGGCGTGGGAGTTTACTGCTAGGGGCTTTCTGTTTGAAAGGCATAGGGGTGAAATAAAAGCATGTCATCTTCATTATCAGTTATTGGAGAACCACAGTTATTCTGTGGGGTAGCTTTTGGAGATGACTTTATTGGTGAGGCTTTTTTGGCAGCCGTAATCTCAGCTTTGCAACCTGAAAGCTGTTCGATTTCTATCATCTTTGGAGGAGATTTCTGTCCCTTGGAAACGTCAGAATTACGAGGTTCATCAAACTATTCCCTTGGCATTTTTAAATGCCTTACAATATTTTTAGGTCTGGGGTATAGCCAGTGCTTCTGAAAGGGCAGAAGCATGGCTGGGTGGCTTTGAGACATGGGAGGTGGCAGACTGCCTTTCAGCGCTGGCAGAGGCTGCTGGGAGGCAGGGCTGGGAGAAGGAAAGGCTGGGCACTGCTGCACAGCAGGCTTTCCCTGCGCTGCTCCTGGCAAAGCTTCCGTCCCTGTTACGTTGTTAGCTGTGTGTGGATTCAGTCGACCCGCTACGTTTCTTAAGGGTGGAGTTGGGTGATAAAGGGTTGCCCCTGGGATGCTGTACACAAAATTGCACAGGAGGTAACGCCACAGCTCCCTGGGCAGCCTCTGCAGAGTCACACGAGGCCAGAGGCTGGAGAGGCTCCGCAGAGCTTCCCGGTTCCACACGCCAGTGGGGAAACTGTCCTCAGTGTGATAAAGCTGAGAGAAATAGATGCAGAGAGTGATTTCTGGGTGCTTCAGCAAGAAAGCATAGATTTTACTTACACAGCAGTGGAAAGCGTCGTTACACGGCGAGGAATTCGAGTAGAGGGTGATGCATCCGATGGTTTCGTAGACACCTGTAACGGCATCCAGATAACCGCCCACCTCAAACAGCGTGGATTCTGGGTGGTTGTCTAGGTCAGTGCAGTTTGTAGCATGGCCTTTTTGGACTACCCTGCCTGAGAAGCTCCTCAGTTCATAGAAGAGGAGGTGTTTGTTCGGGAGGGTTGCTGTTGGTGCATACGGGAAGCCAAAGGCTCTGTGAAATTCTGCATAAGGGACTCTGGCTTCCTCACCGGTCCGTATGTGGTAGGGACACTTGGCACAGGTGCGGTTCTCTCCCTGCCAGAAGTAGGGTTTTACTGCAGTCCCCTGATTCGTCAGGTACTCTCGGAAAGTTGTTTTCTCTCCTGGATTCATGTTCTGTGGAAAAATCACCCCATTTACATGCTATATAGCTGAGGGTCCTGAATGAAAAAGGAAGGTAGTAGTTGAATTTAACCCTTTGATTCGTTCTGCATAAACACTGGGTGGGTGGGTGGGGGGTTGCCCCTTAAAAAAGCACAATGAAACTTGTAGCACAACACCAAAAAGCTGTGGATGACACCAGAGAACAAAGCTCTCTCACAGCCTGGGAGCACTTTTTTCTTAGCACAAGGTAACCTCTTTGCTAAAAGCACAAGGAAAAAAAATGTTTCTCTGGCTTCTGCGCTCTTACCATGGCCAGGAGAGACTGTGTGATTAAAAGCAGCCCTGGGTGTGTTTAACAGACAGGTAGATGAGGTGCTCAGGGATATGGTTTAGTATAGAACAGGAACGGTTGGACTCAGTGATCTTAAAGGTCTTTTCCAACCTGATGATTCTGTCATTCTGGAAACGAAAAATACATTTGTGTACCTGACATAAGAAAGAGCAGATCTGAAGAAGAGAATGTCAGGATGGATGGTACGGAAAGTTGTCACCACCTTGCCAGTTCTCCTGGAGTTTGCCCACATTATTAAGGACAATTGAAAAAGCTGCAAATTTGGGGCAAGTTTCCCATTTCTTTCTGTCGCTGCTGGTGTTTTTGCAGAGCTGGGATGGCCGCGTGATGGCAATGTTGTACACCAGAGATGTATCCCAGTTGATGCCTGTTGATGGAGGCAATAGATTGAACTTTGTTTCAGTGTGTTTAAAGGGATGCCACTGGAGAGACCGAAAGTTTTATCTCTCTCTCTCTCTCTCTCTCTCTCAAAGTTGCCTCTTTTTTGTTTGCTTGATTGTTTGATGGTTTGGCCTGATCAAAACCCAGCCAATATTCAGTCTTCTCAGTTAATAACGCTGTCCCTGTGAACCAGCTGCTCACTCTCACCGCTACGGGCCCCAGCCTTCCCACCTGCCCAAGTCCTCTGCCAGCTCTGATGAGCAGAGACAGCCAGGGAGCAGAATGCATGGGTAGGAGTGGCACAGACATCTCTGCACTGTGTATGTCAGTTCCCTAACTGATTGTTTTGGGGGTGCAAAGAGGGAAGATGTTTACAAAAAGTGCAAGTCGAGGAAAATGGAAGGAAGCTGACCACTCATCATGACCTTAGAATGGACCCATCCCTGGATATGAGAAAGCAGAAAGTTCTTTTTTTCCTTCATTTCCTTGCACAGGTTTTTTTCTTAGAGTAGGAAAAAAGGTGCAAATGTGTTACATGCCATCTCTTAAACTGACATATATATGCACATATAGATGGACGTGTATGTATACATGAGTGTGTGTTAAGCAGGTAGGAGGAACACTCATCATTCATCTCTCCTGCAGAAAGGGCCTGTGCCTGTGCACGATGTTATTAATAATACCGAGCAGCTCAGTAGCATTTGTCATCTTCAAAGTAGTTTATAAATCTGACCAAGTGGTTAAAATATACACTGGCCTAAACGACTCTTTTCCTGGTATTGCTGCTGCTTAGTGTCACTTAGACCCTGTGCAAGGGAAATTGTTCAAGTGGCTTCTGGCTTCCAGGGTGCTTCATTTGTCACAGTGATCCTGCTGCATCCATGGAGGTAGCAAGTGGTGCAGATGTTAGTGGAAGGTAACGGTTTATGCCAGTCTGAAATTTGGAATTCAGACAGTTTCAGGGTGGGAGGTAAAAAAATGAAGGTGCTCAAAAAGATGTCTCCTCTTTGGTAATCTCTGCCTTGATTTCAGTGTTTGCAAGCCTGGTTGGCAGGGAGGAAGAATTTTACCTGACCAGGTGCCTAGTTTGGTCCTGTATAAGGTGGCTCTCCTTGTCCCCCTAGTTGGTTGTACAGTGCTTTGAGATCCTCAAAATACCTGGGGGACTGCAGCATTGCTTAGCCATTTATAGCCATATAATTCTCTTTATCCTTCAGATGCAACACACCAATACAAAATAGTCAAAAAGCAATATATCCAAACTGTTCTTTTGCTTTCTCTGATTGCCCCACAGTTTTTAGCAGAAAGCTTGGTCGTATCATCTCTGACATTAACCTTTATCAACACCCAGCCCTTCCTGAGCCCACAGGCTGTTCCCCGCTTGCAGAAGAAATGCCTGATTTTAAATACGCTGTAGGGACATGCACCTGTTTGGAAAAATATGGCCTTCCATCTACCGACTTCATTGCATGAAAGCATCATCCTGATGTAAAAGATCATGTCTGGTGGATATGCCTAGGAACTCAAAACACATGTTAAGGAATGAAACAGGTCTATGTTCCATCCCCTTCCGTTCCCCCCCCCCAGTTATAATTGTATCCCTGTTGCCTCCAAATATAGTTGGGAGGGACAGGGATATAATTATAATTTTAAGAAATTGTTTGGCTTTATTACTGAAACCGGGCATCTTTGGAGTAGAGGGCAGTACCTGTTTAATAGCGCTCCCCAACAAGGTATAAATGTTCACAGGAGGAACTGGAGAGGAATGCTTTATCCAGTTAAAACTGCAGGGGAAACTTATGTGGTCAGCACGTAGTTACTCAGGTTGGAAGTCAGCCAGGATGCAACCATATGTTCTGCTCCTAGGGAAAAAAAGCGTCACGATCAGGCCTGTGCATTTTGTTAAATCCAAACATTAGCTAAAACCCGGTATCTCTAAAACCACAGAGCATTTCTGCTCCATCCCAGCACTGCCAGCTGGGAGGAGTTACTGGCTTTACTGATTAGAACTTGGGATACTGAGATTTATTACGGTATCTTTTGGGAGCAAAGCTGCACACATTGATTAGCTATTTTTTCTGACATGTGATTAATAGGGAAGTATGGCAATTTTTCTTTTATTTAGTCCCCAAACTAAAACATGATCCTCTTCCATAGTCTAGTACAAGTGTAGTTGTGTTTATGTCAGGGAATCTGGTGCCACACTCAGTACAAGAATAGTTACTTTTTTTTTTTGCTGCTGCTGAAATCTGAGCGTTGAAATTCTGTTGCATTTCTTAGCACGGCTTGGTTCAAAATCATCTCTGTTGGAAAGCATTTTACACATGACTTCATTCAGTAAGAAGTTTATCTGAGTTCAAAGTACGGGGGAGTCACGTGGTCCTTAAACAGCCGGAGACTTGACGTTCTTGTGCAGTCCTAAGATTTAAAAAAATAAGAAGTGAAGGGAGAAGCAGAACGTGTCTCCAAAAGGGCTGATGAACACGTCCACATGCACAATTTAAACCTGAGGTGGTGTGGCATGACTTCCCTCCAACTCAACAATCTCAAGTTCCTTTAACACATGAGTTTGGGATATCTAGTGCCGCAGGAACTCACAGCTCCAGAGTGGTATTTTGCATTCTGCCACCGGGCTGTAAAGATTAGCGAGGATTTAGGTCCTGAGTTTGGAACAATTCCTACTTGAGCTTGTGTGAAATTCAGACCTTCATAAAACTGTTCCACCAAACTTTCTTCACCTGCGTTGATGTAAATTATCACCTCGCATCCACAGATTTTTCCAGGGTCTCACTGCCTTTTTTAGTTGTTTCCCTTTATCTCTACATCCATAACTAAGTATTTTTCCCTTGTCTGTCTATTCAGTGTGGAATTTAAGACCAAAAAGTTCGGTTAGTTGTAAATCTTCCATCCACTGCTAAATTTATGATGCCCCCTGGTAACAAGCAGCGTAATGAACAGCAGCTTTGCCTTCCACTTCCTTTACACGGGCGTGTGGGTCAGCTAATGGTGATCATGAAAATTAAATACAGAGCATTCCCCTATACCCACACTATCATGTCATCTCGGAGAAGCCGATATGAAACCCTGTTTTATGTGCAGCAGGCTTCCTGAAGTCTGCATGATACTAGAGAGTGCTCGCCCTTAAGCCTGGCTTAGTTATTCCCACCTGCACCCTTGAAAATTACTGCTGGTTTGGGTGGGTTTTTTTTTTTTTTGGCCCTGGTTATAATTTCACCCCGATAGCACTCTCTGTTAGCTGGGCAGGGCAGGAGGCTGGCTGCACTGGGTTTCAAACCATGCATGATCAGCTGCTGGAGATAGCTGAGATGAGCAGGTAGCAGAGGAGTTACGCTGACAAATTTTCCTTAGCGCTTTCTTCCATCTCTATTTGTCTGCTGGTTTCCCAGAAGTTAGCAGGAACCCGGCACACCCAGCATGTCGGTGACCTCTGTCTGCTTCTCAGCTGGGTTTGATGGGTTCAAGGGAGTCAGTGAGTTCAGAAATCACACGGGATAGAGCAGGAAGGAGACAGAAAGAAATCAGGATTGCATAAGCTTTGTTTCTTTAGGATTTTAGGCTGAGAACCCTGCAGAAGCAGGAAAAAAAAAAAAAAAGCAGAGAAAGGCCTGGTTTATATCAGTTGAGACGGAAGGTCTTGGCGTGATTTGCCTCAAGTGCTTAAGAAAGCTGGAAATTGGAAAATAATGAAAAGTTTGTGGCTTCTTATCAAGGATTACATTTGTTTGCTGGGTACTACAGCACTACACAGACAAACCCACTGCAGAATTGTTCATAGGCTGCACAGGGAGATGGTGGAGGCCCTGTCCCTGGAGACATTCAGCGTCAGGCTTTGCGGGGCCCAGAGCCACCTGATCTAATGAAGATGTCCCTGTTCACTGCAAGGGTGGGATTGGGTGGCCTCTAAAGATCCCTTCCTACCTAACGTAGTCTGGGATTCTATGAAACCCACCTGCTATGTTTATGAAGTTTGTGCTGCAGCCGTTAAGCTGAGTGTGAAACTCTGAGGTAATGGGAGCTGAACGGCCTGTCCACAGAGGCCTACCGGCCTGGGCCTATGACGCGATGAGGATATTGGGCATTTTTTGTATTTTAGCTATGTCAATTCTATTTTTGCTATATTAGAATTGACAATTAGGCCCCCTGGCCTGGGCATGAAGCAGAGGAAAATCTTTTACCTGTTGTGGATGAATCCCGGAGACGGCAATAAAGGGTGGGTAAGCCTTTAGCTTGTAGCAGCTACAGGAAGTAATAGAGTAACTGGCCAAGGGAAACAGTTGCCACTAGAAACAGCCTATTCTGGAATCAGGAAGACCAGACAGTCTTACCTGACATCCCTACTGCTCCTTGTACTTCGGTGTTGGTTCCCTCCAGAATCCATTGCCCTAATAATATTGATTCATTACTGGGTTTTTATTAAGTAAGTGCTGGTGACTTGGATGTGGCCATCAAATAGAATTTTGCTGTTGAATCAGAGCAAGCTTAACAGAAATAGATATGCAAGATGCCAGACTGGCCTGTGGGCCACTTATGTACCCTCCGGTTCATTTAAATAGTCCACATAGATCACTCTTCAGCCTTGTCTTTTTTTTGGTGTCTCTGTGTGTGTCGTTTAATCTTTTTTTTTTTTTTTCTTTTTTTAAGGTTGAATGATACAGCTGAGTTTGGTTTTATTGAACTATCAGTTTTTCCAGGAGTGAAAATCGAAGCAGGTCTACAAAACTGCTATTCACATGAACCACATGAAGCAAGTAGAAAGAAACTTAACAAAGAAATGTTTGAAAACAGCTACTGAATGGCTGCTAGCACTGTGCTCCTTCATCTTCTTTCTTCCCATTTAAAGGGAAGATGATTCTTGGGACTCAAAGAGCCATATGTCATTCCTGGGAAATACCACTTCAGAAAATAACTTGGGATTTAGGATCGAATGATTAATGCGTACACAAATTTCCTTCAGTGAAGATCAGCAGAGCTAGGCCAGTTTCCAGAAGCAAACAGCCAAAGTTTTACCAACTACTTGTGTAAATGTCCTGAGACAGGCAGAAATGTCCAGTTTACTCTTTGGGCACCATATATGTAGAGTATCGCACCAATACGCAGCCCAATCCTGATCTCATTTCTACCTTTCTAATTCAGGGCCCTTCTTTTGAAACAAGTTCAGCTGCACCAGCAGAAGAACCCCTTTGAGTTGTGACTCTGTTAATGGTATAAACCAGGAAAATTAAAATTAGTTAATGCAGTAAAGGGTGACTACACCCATCAGTTCCCTCTTCCAAACTAGCTGCCTGAAGGTATGGAGACAATGAGAAGTTTGAGTTTGGGGTTCTTTCATCTCCGTTGCACTGCTGATTAGCTTATGAGGAAGGGGAAAACTAGAACAGGAGAGTGGATGAAAACAAAGAGGAAAAACCTGTGAGTATCACTGGCTAATGGAGCACTTTGCATTTGCAGGATAGGGGACTTCCTCCCTCTTCCTTCTCTCCTGCCTTCTCCCTTTTGCTGGTGTTAGACTGCAAGAACTGCATGACCTCATTCTGTTGCCTACATGATTTCTTGACCAAATCAGTTGAGGTTTCCTGTGTTCTCAGCTTGGTGTCATGTTTAGCGGAGGTGGGTGAACCTCAAAAGTTTCAGATGCCAATCAGATAAGCAGCAAAGTTTATCTATTCAAATGAAATCTCCTGGGTCTGCAGTCTGGTCCTTCCTGCTTCTGTTGAAAATACCTCATAGCCCCTGGTTTGGTTTTTCTGTCTAGATATTTCAGACACTCCAGGAGTTTTAATGACCAGTTAAATTTTAAATGAACATTCCTTCAACTGTGAGCTCCTAATTGCTGTTCAGGTAGCACTGTTAAGATCTTATGGGGAGAGGAGTCCCATCTGGCTAGAGCAAAGAATGGCAAGTCAACATTCCTAGGATTTATTCCTGGCTCTTGCAGGGATACGGTCCCTCCCAGTATTTTATCTGCCAGCAGTTCAGTTCCTGCTCTGTAATATCCATCCTCGTAACATTTCTTCCTTGATTCTTAGAGAATTGTGGGATGTTCAGCAAAGATCCATGAAATGTGAGCGGGACCTGATAAAGGATGTAGCAAAAGTGCTAAACATTACACCCCCCCACCCGCCTCAAGTAGCAGCGTCTCAAACTGTGCTGGAGCTAACAGGGGGGCCTTTGTGTTCATATGGTTTGCCTCCAAAGTCGGGTGATAACTGAAGGTAATTCATTGTTCTGTACAACCCTTTGATGCGCCTCAGGATGAAGGCTACAGTTCAAAACCATATCCTTCTAAAAGAGAAATTGAAACAGATTGGACTGGGAAAAAATGTACATCTGGTATAGTCATGCCTTTTGCAAAGAGCTCAGGCTTTTATATCCCATGGTGGGAGAAAAATATCACTGTGATATAGGAAACGCTTAAAGAACTGCAATTTTCTTTTTCTTCAGGTTTTCAAATGCTTTAGCAGGGCTGCATCTGTATTTCTCATCAGATTGTAAGAACACTTTGGGTAATTCTTAATAGCACTTGCAAAGACAATGAAGGGTTGGGTGTATGTGCTTTGATCCCCGATTTTTATATATTTTTATGTGTGTTTGTATATATAGGTTAAAGGTTAAAGTTTGACAGCTGTGGCTGCTACCTACTTGACTTCTACTACACTCTGTTTCAGTGTAATTTTATGTTAATGTTTGTATAATCAATTGAATATTACTCTAGAATATTTCTTTCCATTCTCCTCTTCTGGAATGCGATGGGCTTTGGGGTCCCTTCCCACTCAAACCAGTCTGTGATATGATTCTGTGCTAATTTAAGAAAAGCAGGTGGGGAGAGAAGGAGGGGCACCCATCCTGTCATTCAGATGCAAGCCTCTGGGAAAGGACAGGACTTCAAGTTGTAAAGCCTGTTGCTTTAGAGGTGCAGCACTGCTCTCTCCTCTCCTTTCCCCCTCACTAAACCATTAGTAACAAGAGAATCGTAAAGGGTTGGTTAGTATTCGCTAGATGTGATTAGCAATGAGAGGTGATTGGAAAGGTCACCTTTCCGTAAAAAGGAAGAAGGGAGCAGAGCTGAGAGACAAAACGCAAGGCTGCGTGTTATCCAGTATCAGTGTAGTAACCAAAATCTATATCCTTGTCTGAACCCAATTATCAGCCTTGCCTGGCTTCCCTGGAGATTTAACTGTTGGGTCTCTTCCAGAGCTCAGCTACAATCTCAGATGCTTTGCATTTTGAGATTTCAGTGTAAGGAAGTTGGCAAGTAATAGATGGATTTTCAAATTAAAGCCCAAGGAGCGGTCTGATTCAGAATACCAGGACTTCATAGCTGTAATCCTTGGATGGAATGCTGGCTTTCCCTGCGCATGTACACAGACATCGTGTTTCTCAGGGCAAAAAGTAACGTCCATCAAAATAATCTTGAGGCTTGGGTAGATGTGGTGATCGCTGCATAGCTAGTATTGCTTTTCTATAGAGTGGAAAGGGATTTAAGGTAAATCTCCTGGTGTTCAGATTACACCAGACCATATCCATGTGTGTCTGAATGACAGCTGTTAGCATTGCAGCCCCACAGTTATCCATCCCGTCTGGCAAGCTCCCCCCTCCCACAGATGAGGATGACATAACTACGAGACTTGAAAAGTAATAATGTTTGCGGTGTGTCCGTTTCTTCGGTGTTAAAGGAGTTACTGGGTGAGCCATGTCGAGAAAATAGAAAATCATTTGTATGTAAATGAAAGGCCAGACTCTTCAGGGAGTGAGCAGGAGGGAGGTTTCATCTAAATGAGATGAAATCACGATGTATGGCAAGATTGCTGCCTGGATCACTTGTATTTGTATGCATCTGGCCTAGAAAATGCCTACTCCAGCCTCAGCACACTCATGCTACGGAGTGGATAGCTGTTGCTCCGCATTACTGTTTGTGGTGGTTTAGGCCTGGCTGGAGGCCAGACGCCCACCAAAGCCAGTCCTATCACTCTCTTTTTCAGTCGGACAGGGGCTATTTTTTAGTGCCCCTGGCTGTGCTATCTGTTAGTGCCCCTGGCTGTGTCCAGGTTCGGACAAATCTTTTCACCAGATCCGTTTTCTTCATTAAGGTTGTCGCTCTGGTTGCCGCTTGATGGGTAGCTTTCCCTCAGCGTTGGTGACAGTCGGATCAGGCTGCTAATGTGTTCAGTGTTATTGGGAGAGGCTGAATGCAGTCATTTCAACTTAAAAAAAAAAGTGAAAAAAAGGGCTGGAAATAACATCTTACAAAAGTCATCGCGCGTTTCTTTGTCAATGATTCTCTGTTGGTCTCAGCCGCTCTTTCTTTCTGTAAGGATTCCGTTCCTAGGCTGCCAGGCCTGAATGGAGAATAGGAAGTCACTCCAGCTGTTTTCCTCGTGTTGGCACTCTGTGCTGAACAGGAATTGCTGAGCAAAGAACATCATTTCCCCAGAGAGGTTTGCTGGGGTAGCACAAAGGCAGTCTGGATTTTTTTTTTAAATTGAAAGTTCCTGCCAAATACTATCATCAAGGGTCGGGGGAGGGAGGGAGAAATGGAGGGAGGGAGGGAGGGAAAGAAATACATGAAGTCTGCAGTCCACTTGGAAGAGCAAGAAACCTGCCCGGGAAAGCAGGAGAGTAGTGTTTTTCTCTGCCGAACTCTTGCTTTTTTAACATATAACCACTTATCCAGAGAAGGGGAATGGGGTGGGTTTTCTTTTTCCACTTCTGTGGATCTTGGTTCTGACTGTTGCTTCTCCAACAAAGTTGGAAGGATTGTGCAACTTTGCACTTGGTTTTGGACTAGCTAGTGGAACAAAAAATAAGCAGAATTCCTCTCTTAAGCGGGCACCGAATTATCAACTGTCCCATCTCGCCACATTACGGTGATAAACGCACGTCTGGTTGTGGTTTGCAGCAAGCTTAAACTCTCTGTATTTAAAAAAAAGGTATTAAGGCTGTAGTTTCTTTACTTTCTTTTTGCTTTGCTTAAGAAAACAAGACATAAAGCATAAATCCACACCTATTTTTGTTAAGAGGAAGACCTAGAGTCATTTGACTTCTTGCTTGCAGCTAAATTCCAGGTTAAATCTGTAATGACTGACCTGTTGCCACCTGATGCTGTTTGGTGCCGGATGGTAAATGTATCAGGTGGATTATTCCAGTCCTCGGCGCGCTGGTGACCACTTTATAAACTCCTTTATGGTACCTGATGCTTTCTGGTATTCTTGCTGGCAGCATGACTACAGAATTACTTTGCCTTTAGGTAAGAAATTCTCTGTGAGGGAAAAACTCTGTGTTTTAGCTCATTCTTTGAGGATGCTGCAAAATGTCTTTCACGTGGGAAGGCAGTTGGGGCTCTTGCCAAATTGGCTTTACGCATGTATAGCTCCTGATAATTCGGTTGTGGACAAGTATGGAGTAACTCCTTATAGGATGGATCCCATCAGTGCTCAGAGTATAACCCAAAGTGAAAGAAGCTGATATTCCTTTGATGTAGTTGGTTTTTTTGGTTAATATTTCTTTGATTTTTTTGGGCTTTTTGTGTCTGTATTTTATTGGTTTTTAATATAGCTGCATAATTATTAACTATCTGTTCTAGGTTTTGATTTCCAACCCAGTTTGTATCCCTGGGTGCAGAAACATATTGCACAATTAATTTGCTGTTTATAATGTTGTCTTGAAAAGAGTATCTTCCATCCTGCTTATTGGTGTGTTTCCAACTGATCTCTGGAGGACAAAACAGTTGGCTTCTGCTTGAACTTTTGTGTTACAATGTTCAACCCTGGCCAAGTTTGAAGTTTGAACTCGTTTTTTACTGAGGAGAAAGTATGTTTGACTTCAACTAGATCTTGGTTTATGTAAAAATGTCAAAATAGTTCTTTAGTAATGTCATCCCACTACAGTGGGGAGGGTTAGAGTTTGGTAAGTAATGTGCCGGTGCCTGTAAGCTGCACCAGACTTATCGACAGCCCAGTTTGCTCCTTGGTAGGTTTTCTGAGCTGGTTTTTTTATGTTTGCGTGTTAATTATTAAGAAGGTGTATCGAAGCTAAAGGACATTTTTTTCTCTCAGCTTGTGGAGATCTCAGCAGTGGACTGGATGTGAGGCTTCACGTACCTAAGACATCCGTGGAGTGTGTTCATGTAGTCATCAAAAAACACACTAAATGATTTGTTTGCTTGCTTGTAATTTTGCTTTGGATTTCTCCAATTGGTACATGGAGTCACTTGTTCTTGGTTACATGTTGTTACTGTCATGTCACTCTTCCAGGCCTGCTTTTATGTACACATGTTTTTTTCTAGACAAATTATTTTATGGAGGCACGATTCTAACGTTCTAGGCTCGGATTCTCTCTGAAATTTTCCATTGTGCTGGTACGTGAATACAAGAGGATTTCCCTTTCACAGGATTTTGTTTATGTTTTTATTTTGCTTTTTTGGACTTTGTCTAATTCTTAGGTAAATATCACTTGGAAGAGAATTGGGGGAACTGTCAAAACACAGGCCATTTCCTGTCATTGTCTAGAATCTCAAGCACGGTGGACTTCCATCTCCTTCCTGGCTTTTTGTTTCTGGGTTGATAATGCTGTCTTTGAATAAGCTCAGATAAAAATAGATGTAATAGAGCTGGAAATAGAAACTAGTATCCTTAAATGAATGTCTTTGCTCTCTGAGCACAATGTGCCAATAATAATAAGACAAGGTAATCCCAGAGCACACTGAAGTGTTAGCCTGTGGTTCTGGTCCTGTCACCTTTCCTCTGCAAGTGAATCCACTAGCAGCATTTCTTCCACGAAGGAATTTATGGACTAAACCAGGAGTCAAGTAGCAGGAGCACAAGCAGTAAGAAGGATTTCTCTTCAACTGAGGATGCCAGGGCATACTGCTCCCCAGAGTTCATGGGATTTTTTTAATAGGCATCCATGTAAGTCTGATCAAGTGGGCTGTGCTCCGTTGATGTACATCTGAGTGGTGCCAGTTGGTGTGACCATTGGAGAGTGGCCTCTATGGATGCATCGTATCATCTATTTTTGCAATGTAATGGTGCCTAAAGGTCGTGGCTGGGGTTTGTATCATCTTGTCCTGGAACATTTGCAAGTGGGTAGAAGTCTTGTCTCGAAGAATACCATGAAAATGAAAAGGCAGAACATAGGTAGAGTGAACAATGGGAAGGACGTAGGGCAAAAGTATGAAGGTAAATACCAGTGAGAACAAGTATTTATAGATCTCAAAAAGCTAGGAGGAGGCTTGGTGTATGTAACCATGCCAGCACTGCAGCTAATGAACATGCCTGAGCATCTTCCTTACCCGCCTAATGGTCTTATTCAACTGTTAACGTTTCACAAAAGAGAGAGAAACATAACAGACGTTTAAAACCTTCTTTTCCTGTTGTTTTCAAACAGATAAGGAGATCCTTCTGCAGGAACCTCTGTTTTGGGTGTACCACTCGCCAGGACAAGTCACCTGAAAGACCTGAAGAGCAGTCAGCCAGTCCTGAGGAGGCAAGTCCCTGGTGTAGAAATAGTTGCAGCTGATTAAGCGATATTTTAGAGATGGGGGAGGTAAAAAAAGAGACAGAAAAACAACTCAAAAACCCCAAACCCCAGCCTTCCTAAACCTGGCTTGCTTTGCACTGCTCTCAAAGGTATCCCTCCTAACTCAGAGATTTCTCTGGTCAAGCCTGTGGTACTTAGTAAACCCCCAAAATGGTATTTGTTCCTCCCTGCAAACCTAAACAGCACTCAAAAGAAAGCCATAGAGTGGGAGTGCAATTTAATGGTGCCTACTTGGCTCTGCAGCAGGGCTGTAAGAGGGTAATAAAATCTTGGAAGGATTTTGTGAAATCAGATAGAGTGAATGTAGCGTTACAGAAAGCAAGAGACCCATAGATAAGATGAATTCTTGCTTCACTCCAATCATTTCCCTTCTAATCCAATGAAGAAAAGAAAATAACATGACAGCTCTGGCTTCCTGTGCTGAGCACTGGGGAAAAGGTAAAGTGGGTAGCCCAAGCCAACTGGAAAATGACATTCCTTCTCATGTCTTCACTCCGAGCTGGACTGAAGCCGATGTTCTGTTTTCTATTGTACGAGTGGGAATCCTTTGTTGGCTGGGATTAGCAACAGCATTGTGATCTGAGACCGGGGAATCGCACAGAATGTCCATCTTACATGAAGGCATGGTTTAGATCTAGCTGAGAAATCTGCCCATGGTGTTCAGCAGGCTTCCTAAAACTGGGTCTAGGAACTTCTGAGTACTTTGTAATATGTCCCACATTAAAGGGGGACACGCTTTTTAAGTTTAATAGGGGTGATTTAAAATACAAAGCCCAAGTAATTAAGCTGTGATAGTAATACAAGGATTTACGGTTATTTTATCCCTGTTATTTTAATGGCCTCTTAGAGGCTGTTGTGTTTGGGTAACAATGTTCAGAAATGCCAGACTTTGTTTTGGGGGTCACAACTCACAAGATTGCTTACTGCAGATTTTCCTCATGTTTAAGTCTAACCTATGGAGTTGCTTTTGGACATTTTAATTGCGATCTCTAACACATAATGCTGTCAAAAACATCTGATTACTAGGATTTTTTTGTAAGAACAGCATTTAAATTGAAACCCTTCCTTTACTCCTCCTGGAACCTGCATATGCATGAAGTGAGTGAGTCAAGGTTAAGACACACCGTCTGACTATAACTCAGTGGGTGGGAGGGACAAAGTCCTCAGGCCTTGAACTAGTTAGGTATAAATACAGAGCTAGCTGGCAAAGGTCTGTTCAGAGGAACAGAAGGCCCCAGACTGAGTGGGAAGTACTCCCAGTATCCTAAATAATAGACACTACAATAGAATTATTAAGCCCAGAGTCCTCTGAGGAGTGCTTGGGTTAAAGGATACCAGAGTGACACTGGTAAAAAGACTCCTAGGGGAGGAAATAAAATTCTGTTTTTAATAGGAAAACAAAAAAAAAGTTAGTGAAAAAAAAGTGAAAATTAAGGAGATGAAACTCCTCAGAGTCAACAGATACTTATACTGTAAGGGGGCTGTAACAGGCATACGTGTGGAACAGCTGTAACCAAAGCAAAACGAAACAGAGAAGAAGGGAACAAGAAAGTTATGTTTGTAAATGGGAGGTTTTGAGAGCTCATTTAAACAAGTGGTTAAATTTCCTGTTCTGGAAACTGAAGCTTGCTAGAAAAGAACATGAACTGTGGTGAGTAATTTGGTTGTGAGGGGGAGGACTGAGTACCAGCTAGCCAATACTGAATTCATAAACGTTTTGAAAGGAAGAAGTTTCTTACGGGGAATCAGCCTGTTTATGGAGACAAGGAAGCAATTAGGGAGAGTCAGAATTTTGCTGAATCAACCCGATACGTATTTGTGCCATGGTCAGTTTAATTATTACACTGTACTTAGGTGCATACAGAAGATGTGAAACAAGGAGAAGGCAATCTTTTGAGTGGCACTTATATGAGGGCCACTCGGTTCACAAATCAGGAAAGGGGTTTTCTTTTCCTTAATTCAGCTGATGCAAACAAAACAACCCATTTTCATCACAAAAATCATAGAATCATAGAATCATAGAATGGTACGAGTAGGAAGGGACCCCAAGGATCATAGCTCCAACCCCCGTGCCACAGGCAGGGCCACCAACCTCAGGCCTGGATCTACACTAGGTTGCCCAGGGCCTCATCCAACCTGGCCTTGAACACTTCCAGGGACGGGGCATCCACCACCTCTCTGGGCAGCCTGTTCCAGCACCTCACCACTCTTTCTGTAAAAAACTTCCCCCTACTATCTAATCTAAACCTTCCTTCCTTTAGTTTTAATCCATTCCCCCTTGTCTTGTCACTGTCTATCCTTTTAAAAAGTTGAATCCCCTCCTGCTTATAAGCTCCCTTCAGGGACTGGAAGGCTGCAATGAGGTCCCCCCGCAGCCTTCTCTTCTCCAGGCTGGACAAGCCCAGCTCCCTCAGCCTCTCTTCGTAGGGCAGGTGCTCCAGCCCTCTAATCATCCTCGTGGCCCTCCTCTGAACCCTCTCCAACAGTTCCACATCCTTCTTGTATTGGGGGCCCCAGCTCTGGACACAGTACTCCAGATGGGGCCTCACGAAGGCAGAGTAGAGAGGGACAATCACCTCCCTGTCCCTGCTGGCCACCCCTCTTCTAATGGAGCCCAGGATACCATTAGTTTTGCGAGCTGCAAGAGCACACTGCTGGCTCATGTTAAGTTTCTCATCCACCAGAATCCCCAAGTCCTTCTCAGCAGGGCTACTCTCAAGGAGCTCTTCTCCCAGTCTGTATCTATGTCTGGGATTTGTTTCCCCATGTTTGTTGGACTTATTTTATGGGCTGGGAGGCCCAATGGGGACCTATTGTCCTCTTCAACCTCAAACGCTTCTGCAGCTCTCCCTCTCTGCCCTTTTTCATGCATTGTGTGGCATGAAGGTTTTGGTACAAAGCTCAAAGGTTTTGGCATTTTGGTCTGCTCTTGTATGCTACTTCTGTCACTGTTGTTACAGGTCTATAGTGCTTGTTGGGTGTTTTATCTGTCTTTTCTTGGCCTTCCATAGCTGTTTGTTGGAGAAGGGAGTAATAACTTTTATTAGTCCTGCATAGGCAGCGGGGTTGAGTCTGGTCTCATGACAATGTAAATTGGGAGAGATGGGGCTGACGTCAGGAGAATTACCCACAGCCCAATTTGTAATTGAGCAATGCCTTTTTTATATGATTAAAGTATTTATTATTTGCAGAAAGCTTTAAAACTGTTCAAACGAGGCCCCGGGACTCTGCCCAAAGGTAAATTTTTTGGAAAGTTTGAGTGAAAACATTTCATCCATGTGCGAGTATGAGGAGAGTGGAAAACTATTTTCCCCTTCCATAAAGGCCTTTTGCTGCCTTCTCTTGACCAGCTCTGTGGTGCAAGGGGCTGAGGCCCGTGGGCTAAAATAGTGGCAATTCTGAAGTGTCTTGGTTTCAGCTGGGATTTGGATGAGTTACTTAGAACTTCAGGGTTTGGTTTCTTCCTTCGAAGCTTGTGAAGGGATGCTGTCAAAGAGGGTTTGGTGTGAGCACCTGAGTGTGTCATACAGCACAGAACTAGAGAAAGGTATCGCTCTGAAGCTCCAGGGACACGTGGGGCTGGGAAAGGGATGGCAGGCCTCGTAAAGTGCTTGTGGCCTGGGAAAAGTTTCTCCATGTTTTGCGATGTGTGCAACTGAGACCCAGGTTCCTAGGACCTGCCATCCCTGCTCCTGCAGGTTGTTTCCAAAGAACCAAGGGAGGTTTCTGCAGGCTGATCAGGGGCACGTGTGAGGCTCTGAGGAACACTGGCACTACAGATGCTCCTCTTGAGCCAAGAAGTCTGAGGCTGAGGGAGTAAAATCCACCCTTGACTCTCTGTGTGATGTTGCAGTTGGTACAGTTTACTGGTGACATATGATGCTTTGAAGTCTTACTGAAGGGAAGTCTAAGGACTTGATGTTCCTGGAGGAGATATGCCACCTAGATCTGAGGTCGGACAGAAGCGTGCCAGAGCCTGTGGAACAGCACAGCTTGTGAAATGGGGCATGCCTATCGCATCGTGATCACATGCAAAATGAGAGGTCAAGGGAAGGCTGGATGCGCTTCCTTAACTACGGCATTTTTTTGACTTAGCATTGTTAATT
Organism: Porphyrio hochstetteri; assembly: GCA_020800305.1. Classification (NCBI taxonomy): domain Eukaryota; kingdom Metazoa; phylum Chordata; class Aves; order Gruiformes; family Rallidae; genus Porphyrio; species Porphyrio hochstetteri. The sequence goes on along the minus strand of CM036912.1, from coordinate 30,580,698 downwards.
ACACGTCTTTATGAATCATTAATTTAGTTTTATGTATGGGAGCTCTGCTATGTTTCCTCTGGCATTTTACAGTGAAGCTGGTTAACATTTCCAATCACTTCAAGGCCTCTAGTTCTAGTGTTGGCACAGACAGCTTATGCTGGACTTGTGGACCTGGGCCATCACTGAGCTGCTGAGGACTGTCACCTCTTCCAACGCTGTTCAGAGCCAGCGAGGATCATTGTTATTCCCCTTTTGCATGGGAATATGGAGTCTGCCAAGGCTGCAGACAGTGAAAGATCAGACATCCTGTGTGCAACATAACGTTTCTGTTGCTTTGATTAGTTAGTGGTTTGAAATTCAGATTTAATTTTTGAACCCAACCGTTTTTCTTCCTGGCTGACGTGTAGCGACAGCGCATCTTATTTCTTGAAAGACTATAAATAACCAAATTAATTTATTTTCAAATGAGGAGGACAGAGGACCTGGCTCACCTCTGTTGCCCTCTACATCAGCACGCAGCAGGCGCAAAGTATTGCCCCTGTACTGATGGAAATGACTGCACGAGGTATGTGCCTGCGAGGCGCTTGCTGCTGTAAAGGGCCTCCGGTGTAGGTGAGACTGGAGCATGCGGAATGTTAAGCAGATCTGAAGCCCTCCCTGACAAACTCACTGTGTAACTGGGAGGAAAGGAGGAACTGGGGTGTGCTCAGCGTAAAGGAACACTACCAGGTCGCTTTCCTTCTGTAACTGGGGAGCCCTCTGCAGCCAGGCTACAGGTCAGAGTCCGCAGTCACTGAAACACAACATAAACCAAACTTGCTCTCCCCAATATTTTCCTTGCTTGAGTATCTCCAACTTCTGTTTCCTCCTCTCCATGTGTTAGGCCCCTAGCAGAGGCAGTAAGCCTTAGCTATTCTTTATTTCCAGCTGGTTTATAGGTCTTTTGCTTTGTCTTCTCATGAAAGCATCTGCATGCCAGCTGTAGCAACAGCTGAAAACAAGGAAAAATCATCACTTTGTGACTAGCTTATTTCTCAGTGGACAGTTGGCAAGTTCTTGTTGGGATGTAAGTGGTCAACGATCTGCAGCCTGAGAACTTTCCAGACCTCAGAAGTATTTTCTTCTGTAACATTTCACTCCAAGAAACATAAGGTTGCATCCACAAGTGGGTTTGTATGTCTCTCTTGTCACGAGGGGGAGGGAATACATGCTCCGATGTGTTAGAGGAACAGTTCTGATTCAGTAGAAAGGGCAGGTGCAGAGCTTGCTTACAGCAGGAATGTAGTTATTACATGTGAACACGATTTGGAAAGAACCAGACATTTAACACAAGGCTGACCACGAGTGTGGTTCGTTGGTACAGATCGGTATTGTGATTAGAGTCTGTAGAAGGAGCAAAACAGCGGTTCCACGAAACCAAGCTACAGACTGTTCGTACTTGGTTTTGTGCTTCGGTCCTTGACATCTTTACAGCACATCTTTTAGATTCATCAGAGCCTGCTTTGTCTTTGCCTCTTCCTGTGCATTCTGATCCTGTCTCTTGGTCTCAAAAGAAGCGATTTGATGCTACATAACAGTCTTAGAATGCAGCTGAACGGATGTGAAACGTTTCTTATGCGTCTTCTCCTTTCCAGTATTAAATAACCAATGTTTGGACTTCAGGCAGATTTTTAGGAGCCTAGCCTGAGCATGATCTTTTCTCTGGAAAAGACTAAATAAATACATATATCTTATGTATCCATACACAGACATGCATGTTTTGGTAAAGTCAATGACAGGAGCTGGCATTAAAGCAGGTCCTTCCGTAAGTCTGCAGTCAGCATAGCATGTTTTGTTCTCTTTGAAAGACGTTACCAGCCCCAGAGACATTTCTTGCACTCCGCTTCTTGTGCTACAACATGGTTGTAGCTATGAGGTCTGATAATGTAAATATGGACGAGCTCTGTCAAACAAGGTAGTACTTTTAAACTGACCTCTGTTTAGCTGGAAAGCAGCAAATACTGCGGCAGAAGGAAGGCAAACTTATGTCGGAAAACACCATCCCATCCCGTATCAGCTGCTTTAATGCAGATACCACCCTGACCTATGAATATCCTTTTCCCCAGTGAGATGGGTATCAACAGACCCCAGACTTCCAAGGTACTAGAAAACAGCAAATATTAGAATTGGCAGAGGATTTGGACAGTTTTTCACTGAAAATCTGTTGAAAAGTGATTGCTCAGCTTTAAGCGATGCAGTGTTTGATGTAATTCTTGTGGGGAGAAGACTCGGTCCCGTGGAGGTTTGAACCTGTGATTCACTTTGATTTCTGGGGCTAGGCTCCAGTTCATCAAAGAATCTTAAGGATTTAGTTCCTTTGATGTGAGTGTTTTGAGCTTACACTAAGGTAAAGCTACTACTGATGTGCTTTTCTGAACTGGCATACCTGGTAGAGTATCTCTCAAGAGAGATTAAATTCATTTGCCAGCCTAAGTTGTGCTGTAGGTTGTCCTGGTCATCTTGCAGCTTTCCCTTTGCAGCTAAACAAATTATTTGGAACAGTTTCTAGGAGCTTAATCACGTAAATGAATTTAAGGGATAAATAAACACAACAACCAGATTAAGGTTTCAGTCAAGTAGGTCCAGAAGGTTTCTACAAAAGACAGACTATTTTAATATTGGCTTGGGGTTTTTTTGGCCTCATCCTTACAGAGCAATAGCTCTCAGCGCAGACAGTGAGCTTTTCCCTCAGGCTAGTTCTGATATTCCCTCCCAGATCAGCTGATGGGACACCACAGAACCGACTATCCCATTGCACATCTATCATCCTCGAGGCTCATTCAGAAATCTGTTGAGCTGCAAAATTGCTGCCATCAGTGCAGTTTTGCGGGAGAAGCCAAAGGACTTTGGCAAATCAAGATGGTGATTTTCAAGCTACACTACGTTCAAGTCAGATTGTTAAAGTCGGTATCTGCCTCAGCGTATTTGGGATCACTTCAGTATTAGGCAAATAACTTAAGTGTGCAGCCTGGCAAATAATCAGAGCAGTTGACCCATGACAACACAACTCAATCTTGGTTTTGTAACTTAAAATGATGTTCCTTGCTTTCATATGCTTCCTGATGTTAACAGCTGCAAACAATAACAGTCTCTGGGCCAGCACTGCTCCTGAGATAATTGGTGGTAATGCTTGTGTATAAATATGGTAATACAGGGCTTGTTGGTGCTGGGGGTCAGGAGATTGGAATTCTCTGGTTTGAGCCTTATCGCTACCACAGATTTCTAGCATAATTTGCGCACACAACTCCTCTCTGCTTTCATTCATAGGTCTGACAAAACAGGCAATGAAAGCCAGCTCGAGAGGCGACTGAAGTTAGTGTTCTGGGCAGAGCAGGGCGCTGGGGTTTGGCCAGGCTTGTTTGGGAGCAAGGGACTCCTGCAGAAAGGAATGAGGGTGTTGTGGTCTTTACCTATACAATTGTGGGTTTAACCTATACAGAGAGGTAGGTGGGAAATAGATAATCAATAGATTACAGCATCAGAAACTTTTCTTCTTTCCTAGGAAGCGTCATTCTCTTGAGGCAGGACAGGTGAAGGCAGTCAGGGCTTGTTTCCCAGTGCTGGCTGTGCAGGGCAGCCCCCAAAGCCTTATCACCCCCAAGCAGGCTCTCAGCCCTCTTCCCTCCGCATCTCTGAACGCGCAGCCTTTCTCCTTGCTCCTCCTGGCTCCGTGGCTCGTCACACCTGCGCGGCCCCCGGCGCAGCCCTGCTCTCGGTACCCCCTCACCGGGAGGTTTCCCGTTCATAGCCGCAGAGTGATGGACTTGCGGGGGAGGGAGTCTGGGGCTGCCCCCAGCTAGCGGGGCGGGCTCCTCCTGCCCCTCCAGCTCGGCTGTGCTGGAGGAGGAGGGAAGGCCCTTCCTCTGCTGCTGAGCCCCGAGCTGCCGGCTGGGCGGGCTCCTCACGCCTCTGCAGAGCTGGGCAGCAGCACTATCGCGTCCGGCCGCCGCAGCGGCGGCGTTGGGCTTTATCGCGGCGTTGGGCTTCCTCGCTTTCAAAGTTGTACGAGTTCGCAATTAAGCCGAGTTTAAGCTTGTTGCCGCTCGCGATTCTGGGCTTTTAACTGGAAGCCCCAAGGTCTTCCCGCACCTGCGCCCCGGTCCCCGCCGCTCCTCTCCGCTGAGCCGGGCCGCCGGTGCGCGGCTACACCCGGGCGATGGCTGAGAGGAGGCGTTTCCTTCGTGCCTTGTCCCTCTTACAGGGACATCGGGGCGGGGAGGCGCGGGCGGACGGCCCGCTTTGGGCAGCGCCCCCCGCGGCGCTCCGGCCCCGCTGCCGGTCCCGGCGCCGCTCCGGGCACGGAGGAGCGAACCCGCCGTAACTTTTCGGCCGGGGCTGTCCGCGATAAACAGGAAGCCCCGAGGCGGGGCCGGGGCCGGGCCGAGGCGGGCCCTGGAGCGGCCGCCCTCTCGCCTCCCGCGCCGCGGAGCCGAGGGGCCACACGGCTCGGCTCGGCCCGGCTCGGCTCGGCCCGGCCCGGCCCGGCCCGCGGCGGCGGCCGCTGACAGGGCGGTGCGGCAGCGGCAGCGGCGGCGGCGGCGGCGGCGGCGGCAGCAGCGGCGTGCCCCGTCGAGGCGCCCGGGAAGGCATCGAGAATGAAATTGCTGTGGAAAGCTAAAATTGTAACCGGGTGTTCCCCTCGCTCCCACCCTCCCATCCCTTCCCCTGCCCGCGGGGTGCCGATGTCGGCGGGGAGCCGGGGTGACCGGGCGCGCTGCCCGCCGCTTTGCTTTCCCTCGCTCCCGAGCGATGCTTAAACCGCAGGAGGAACTGTGTGTGCGTGCGCGCCTGACGCGGGGAGGAAGGCTAGCCCCCTTTGGGGCGGAGGGCTAGCCCCTTGGAGAGTAGGGGTAGCCCTTCGGAGGAACTCGGATTCGTGTTTTCTGTCCCCGTCGCGGGGGCTTGCGCTCCTTTGTACAGTCAGTAAGCGAGGAAATGAGGAGTTACCGCAGCACATCTTCGGTTCAAGTTTGGAAGACACTGCACTTCTTTTTCCTTCTGTCTTCTTCGCCCGCTTTCTATTGTGAGTTTTAAAGCATAGACTCTGAAGTTGGGTTGGTTGGTTGGGGGTTTTTTTTTGTAGCTTGAAATAATAGAGTTTGGAAAAGCAAACCGTGAGTGCTTTAGATCCCTCCTGTCAAAAGAAATAAAGGGTTGCTGTATTTTAAATGCTTGTTAGCTTCAAAGTTAAAGGGCTGTCTGATGAAGCAATTCAAGTTTTAAAAAGTGCAATTCCTTCCATAAATGAAAGGCCGAAGAGATTAATTGCTTTAGAAAAGGGGGGAGGGAAGAGGGGAGAGAAGACTGCTAATCAAAACCAAACTATTTCCTTAGAAAAGACTTTATACAACTCTTTAAAATATGTGCTAGTTTAGGAAAAATAGTTAAATGGAAAGTCAGGGTATCTTGATACCACAGGAAAGGAAAGCTTGCCAAGAATATCTCCAGTGTTCTCTCAATCTAAAAGTATCCTGTGTCGCTTTGATTGTCGTATTTACTTTGCGCAGCCCATCTTCTGCCCCCAACTTGGCATGAAGTGGCTGAGCACCTGGTATAGATTGTGGTTAGCAGAAAAAGGAAAAATGTTCCTTTCTCCCTGTTTTTTTTCCCCTTTTCCTGTCAGATCACCATTCAAGATGGGGGTGAAGAGGTAGAAGAAGGAGCTGTTTACCATGTCACCCTGAAAAGAGTGCAGATTCAACAAGCTGCCAACAAAGGAGCAAGATGGCTAGAGGTAAGGAAAGCTGGCGCGGGGGCATTTTGGAAGGCTGCTCATGGACTTTGGAGCTTGCTCTGGGGAGCTGAATTCCACATGAATTGTTATGATGCTAACTTTTAGCACTGACTGCTCTTGCTAGGTTTTTTTTTTTTTTTAAAAAAAAGCAAAACACTGAAGTCGGCTGTCTGGGTCATCTGAAATAACTCTCTGCTCATGTTCTTCCTCTTTCTTGACATGTAAAAAAAGATCTGACCCGTTGTGGCCGTAGATCGGATCACACTTAGTGTAGAAACAAGGATTTTACCTTACGGCCCAAGAAGCTGAACGTTTAACAGCTCTTTCAGACTGGGCTGTGCCTTGTTTCTGCTCTTAGGAGCCTATCTCAGGTCTCCCAAACAAACAGTCCTGGTGTTTTAACTAAAAAAGGTCTCTCAAAAGTTAGCAGAAGCTTCCTTAGTACTGAAGTGAATGTATGTTTGGGTCTTGTATTCATCTTTCTCAACTAGTTGAGACATTGACGGTCTGCAGTTCTGCAAGAGTGACAGCTCTGTGCTGTTTTCAAAGGTGTGTTTCAAAGCATTTAAGGCTTTAGTGGTAAGAAACTTGAGCTTAAATGCACACGCGCTCGATCTGGCATGCTGCTGAGTGCCTTCACCTTTGTCAGTGCCCCGCTGACAGAAAATGTCCTCACTTGGTTGGAATTGGTGCAGCAGTGGCAGTCTGAGCCAGGTCGTCAGGAGGTGGCCATATCTTCCATATTATTTTCTTAGGTTCCTAACTTTTGGTTTTGAGATCGAAGGCAGTAATAGAAGGACTTGGTTTGATGGTACTTCGACGACTTCTAAAACTGCCCAGAGGTTTATATCCAATAGTCATCTTGTGAAGTTCTGTGACACAAAGCAATACAGCAGTGTTAGAACCAGAGTCAAGGAAGATAAGCAAATTCTGCCCTGAATACAGATAGTATTCTCCCCTTCCCTTGTTTCCAAGAAGCACATGGAGTTCTAATCAGAACAGATAATTTTGAATCTGCTTCCATTGAGTGGCACATTTCCCATCTCTACCTCCTGTTTTTTTACCAGGAAAAATACTACAACGTATTTTTGAGCTCCTGTAAATTTCCCAGCTGGTGACCTTGTGTAAGATCATTTTGAATGTGTCTGTCCTGTAAAAAAGTAGAATTTTATCCTGTTTTGGCTGCATCATTCCTCATATGTAGAAGGAGTTTGCCAGGTCTCGGTTGTGCTGTCAAAGGAAGAGTGCCTGTGTGTTCCTGAGATCATCTCTGTGGCTGATGGTGCTGATCTCGATAGGAGGGCAAAGGCATGGAAGTGGCTTTTGACTTTCTGTGGCTTGTGTTAGTATTTCCAGGCCAGAATTGAGTCCTGTTTTGGGGGATGGAGGTAGTGTGTCAGAAGCCTGCACCTGTTCTGGCTATAAATTAGTGACCAGTTCCCAGGGCAGTGTCTTTCATGGGCAAAAAATCTCAACGTATGATTTTAAAATGTTTGTAAAGATGTGGGCTGTTTGTTTCCCTCAAGCTCTTCAGAACATAAAACCATTTGAAGATCTTTTTGTGATCTTGTTAATGGCTTTACTGTGGTCCTGAAGTCAATAAATAGCCTCTAACCCAGAGCATCATTTATGAAGAGCCATCCCCACCCCCAGCAATCCTGCCTTGAAAAGCAGAACTGGCTCTCTCATAATTGCCATCAGGTGATTGATTGATTTGATTTTCTCAAATCTGGAGTTTCTAAGGGGGATATGATGTTAAATCTTTTCTACGCTTTGAGATTCGTAGCACTAAATTAAGAGGCAGTTGGATTTATCAATGGTGGTCTGATGATGCTCTAAGTCAGGCTTAGGTTGAAGACTCAAGGTCAACTGAAGAGTGCAGGAACAACCTATTTGTATGCCAGGCAGTATTGAGCCTTCACGGTGACAAACATAGTTGCTGTTACTGATTATATTTACCTTTGAAAAGGTAAATCTGACTTATTTTTAATATCAGTTTGGGCCCTGTAAAGGTCTGCTTAGCGGTTTGCCCTTCTCTGAAGCACTGAGCTTCTCCTGGTTTATCGGTGCAGGTCAAGTTCCTGATGACCTGGAAAACCCTGAGTCTTAAAACCTGTTTGTTGTGTGTGGCTATGAAATACTGTGTGGTGGTAGAGTAGGGGGTTGATCCGGTGCGGTTGGTTCTTGGTGAAGGTGCATTTGTAAAGCGACTTGGAGGCTCTTCAGCTGAAAAGTGCTGCATGGCAAACGATTTGATGGGTCTGAGAGGAATGCAGATCTGAATGAAAATTTCACAGAACCTGTGTGGGAAGGAATATGGAAGGTCTTAACTATTCTGAGTGTGTTGGGATTTATTACCAAGTCCTTTAATTACTGAAAAGCTTGAAATCTTGCTTAAATATGTTCTCGTGCAGGTACCAGTAAGTGAATGAACCTTGCACGTTTATCAAGAAGTCTCTTAATAAACCTTTCATAAAATTCTCTGTCCTGAGAACCCAGCCAGGGTTCTTGAGTGGTTGGCCCTGTTACCAGAGAGTGGTCTGTTTGAAACCCAGTCATAACATTACAGCTTAAGCACCGTGTACTTTTGTCTGTTCAAACACAGAAATGTCTGTCTTGTGTTTCAAACCTGTAGGAACAATGAAAGACAAAGAGGCTGTGACAACGCAGTCATCGGTAGTGCCACAGCCTTCAAAAGCATGAAGCTTTTGTATAAACAGATTTCCTAGCTTTAAATTAATAACTATGATTGAAATTGAAATAATAGCTACTGGTTTTGTCACTAAATGCTTAGTCACTAAATAATTATTGAAGCGTAAGACTTTAGGCACTGCAGCATTAGGAAATATTAAAAGCTGTAGTAGCTCTGTTTTGTGACAGATGCTGCACGAGGACTATCCTGCCTTGAAAGAACTTACACACTAAACATCCAGTGAGGCTTATACGTACATGTGTATGTCCCCTTGGCTGGCAGTTGGTATCTGAGGGGGTGGTATGGGTTTTGCAGCAGTCGATGGTTTTTCTGAAGTTACTTGCAGATATTCAGGCAATGGAGAGTGGTAACAAAACTTGAGATGTCAAATGTAACTTCTGGAGATGTTGGGAGAGGATCCCTCCCAAACATGGTAGGCTGAGCAAGAGAGAAAGCACGGAGGTGTTTTTTTGAAAAGAAAAGTGGGTCTTAGTGTCTCTGGGATAGACCTTGAGAGGTCTCCGGGATCTTGAGACAGATGGTGTGGAGGTTGGGAACAAGCCATGAAGGCCATGGAAACCGAGATACCTGGCCTAAATTTTTTGTGAGAGAGGAGGATAGAGAAGCACAGATTTGTATGGATGGATGGCACCCTCAGAAGAGGTTGAGGAAAGGGCTTTCTGGAGCGGTCCTGAGTGGACAGTCAGCATCACTGTGAATGGTATTACGTCATGCTAGAGAAAAGCTTCCAAAGCTGTAAATTAACTGCTTTAGGAAGGGTGCTTTAAATACCTTTGAAGTTCTGAAAGGGGAAGAGCTGGAAAGTGCCAAGTCTATTATGAAATATTTTTGAGTTTTCTTACTGCTGGTACTATTTGACAACTACTTTTCTGAGACTCTTCTGGTGTTTAAAAAATGAATTTTGAATTGTCTCACACTGTGACCGCAAGTTTGGCTTCTGAACACCTCTGCAGTCATAGATGTTGGCAGGAAGCTTGTGTTGGAGAGTTCAGTCAGAAAAACACCACAAAAACTTGTGGCTAACTAATCTGTATCCCAGGTAGGACCTAGGCTATAACCTTCTCTTTGACACAAACAGTAGATCATAAAAGAAGTTTCAGTTTGGATTTATTTTTCCTTTCTAACACTGGTCTCCTAAATACGGGTTGAGATTTAAGCGGTGCCTGGAATCATCAATGTTTTTGGAACATGCGAAGCCTCAAATTTTCTCTGAGCCTGCTCCTGCCCTCCCATATGCCCTCCCAAGCCAGCTCTGATTTCTTTCTTATCTCACTCTTAAGTCCCAGATGTTCTTGTCAAGCGTAGCTTCCTGTGCAACCAGCAGGCAAGGACTTGGCTGGTCTCGATCCTTGCTGCAGCTTGCTAGTTTGTCTCTTGATTTATAGCGTATGTGTGTCCCTTTTGGCTAAATAAGACTCCTTGGAATCAGGTCCCTGCAGCCTGTCCTGACCGCCCAGACCAAGGCCAGGGTGTAGTTCTGACTGTATGTTTGGCAGAAGCAGAAAAGCAGTTCCCAAGGAGCTGACAGGCTCCCTACAGAAACCGGGTTGTGCTATTGTCTGCTCTGAATGCTGTCTTTCTCCAAGGAACTGTCTTGGAGATGGAGAAGGAAGAAAGCTGGGGAGTGTTCACGTTGGTTTTGCATGGTGGAAGATGCCTGTCAGCTGCAGGAGACCTGCAGAGAAGGTAGATAGGAGATTTCAGAGGGGACGGAATTAATTTGACCTATACACAAGTGCAGAGTGATCAAAAGGAAAGCCTTGGCCCCTCATTCGGCTTGCCTTTTGGTTTTGAGTAGGCTCCTTCCTCCTGTCCTTTCCTTCAGTTGTGGGCATAATAGAACCTACCCTGGCATCGCAGCCCTCGTTAGGGCCTTCATATGGAATGCTCCTCTCCTTGTTTCTTCCCAGTTCAGGCCCAGATCTCTGCTCTGGGGATATTCCAAGCAGCACTCTTTGATGCGGTTGACAGCAGCGTGCAGAACAGCCGCTCAGAACTGAAACTTATGCTTATTATGAGTTTTAGAATGGAAGCCTGAAAGATTACTGTCTCTTAATTTCCCAGTTCCGAATACACAGTGCCTAATTAAAAGGGTAACTGGTTTTGTAGCACCGTGTCATGCTCTCAGCGGAGCTTACAACCTCCCATCGCACGCTGTCAAAAGGTGACAGGGTGACAGCGCTTTAATCTTGGGGTGTTAATAACAGAGCTGAGGCTGTGGGATACTCCTGCGAGGCCACGCGGAACTAGGGACAGAGACCTGGGCAGCGTCCTTTCCTGCGGGGCTGTGCAGACGTATCGCTCCCAAATGGTCCTTGTGTTACGTGGAACAGCGAGAGGTAAAGGGAGGCCTTGCTGGGGACTGTGCTTGTCTGGTTTTGCCCTGGCTGTGTGTGTCTGCATGTCAGAAATCTCACAGCAAGCCTACTTACGTGGGGAAACTCACTTTTTGATATACTTTTTGGTTTCGCTGTGACAAGTAGGCATATAAAGCTGTCCTGTACTTAATTGATCCCCACTGGGAACTCCTCCGACAGCCAGGATGCCTGACTCTATAAACTATACTTCTTGGATGGTAGAGGTTCTCCCGGAGTTGTAGCACCTTAGCTGTCTTGCTGCTGACATCACTGGATGTTACCTTGCTTGTTCAAGAAGAAATAAGTGAAAGGAATACTGGAAAAGAATTAAATCAGCTTGCTCTGCGAAGAAACTGGTGTTTTCTTGGAGCGCCAGAAGATCTAGGTCACTTTTTGGGTTAAAGAAGTGTTGGCAAGGAACGTGGCGATGTGTCATCGGAAAGCTTGGGAGAAGTGGGGTACGAACTGGGCTGAGATGCTGTAAAGAGAATAGCCCTGGAGAAACCATTAGTTTTCCAGTTTGAGTTTTGATGTTTTCATTTAAGAAACAGGCTGAAGCATTGCGAGCGCGTTAGTCACGCTCGGATTTAAATTTAGCCTTGGTAAAGCTAATTAAAAATGTTTGGTGACAGTGTGTAAATGCAGGCTTTGAACTTACATCTTTTACTACCGCTGCAGGAATCTGTTTTTCTAAATATATAACTTCCTATAGCCAGCACTCCAGGGGGGTACAGCAGTGTGAAGGAACAAGCGCGGAGTGAGCATATTATGGCCTAGTGCCATGAAGAAAACGGGGATGCCTTGTGTGAGAGGGGTAAATGAATGGTAACTCCGTGGGAATCCTCTTCTTGCTCACCTTTGTGTAGCATCTTGTAAACAGGAGGCAGAATGTGTGTGATGTCTTGGCATTGCTAGGTAAGGGAGTATCAGAGATTGAAAAATACTATCTGTGTGCGTAAGACCTTTGGTTTTAAAAAGCCACCAGCAAACCAGTGTGTCCCTCTTGCATTTGAAATGCTGTGTTTTTAGCAGATGGCTCGGACAGCATCAAAGCTGCTCGTGTCCCGTGGATGTGGACTAGGTTGACAGACCATTCTTTGAAGCCTGGGGTGGTATTTTGATATGTTTTATTACTGTACTTTTCTGTATCTTCTCATCATTATCACAGATCCATCTGGACCTCATTCCTAAAGGGCTGAGCAGCTGACCAGCAGTTGTCTCCAGGGAGTTGTCACGGTTTGCCCCTGTGGTCTCCCAGAGCTTCCTTTGCCCTTGATTCACCCCCAAAATGCTCTCTTTTCATTTTCAGTGGCCATATAAGCTCTTGAGAAGTAACTTGTGGTTCTTCACGGGTGGTACACCAGCACGTAGGTTTACACTTAGGACCCCACTGTTTGTGGGGCACAGAGGAACTGCCCCAGCTGCCTGTCCCCTCTTAGGGACCCTCTCTAATCCGTAGCTGTAAAAGCTTTCTTTAGTTTGGATAGTTAATCGCTGGCTGGTTTATGCGAGTCCAAAGAGACTCTGTAGATTTCTTCCCTCTTGGAGATGCTGTGTAACAGTTCCTTTGCCTCCAGAAGTAAAAATATTTTACAAAATGGGCTGGTTTTACTGCCAAAATGGGCAATAAAACCCATTTCCTCACCTTCATTCCAGTGCCCTGCTCACTTAGCTGTTTATTTTGAGTATTTATTTACTTCTGAGTTTGGGGACTGGGCATTTTGGTGTTCCTCAGCATCAGAGAGAGGAGGATGCTGAATTTTACAGCAGTCACCCTCCTGTAATCCAGAAGGGCTTTGGGAAGATACTCAACACAGGCCATACTGTCTGCTGGGTTAGGAGAGTGTATCTGGTAAATGTCACTTAATGACAACTGTTCCTCAAACAGTGTAAGACGCATGTGACCACGAGTCTTACCTGACTTACTGGTTTCTTCTTTTTGCTTTTGTTACTTCAACGTCTGATCAAAACCACCACAAAGGAGTATTTGTACATACTGATGTATTACGAAAATAACAGGTCTCCAGCATGCTTAAGAGTGCGAACGAGATCGTGGTGAGCTGCAGACCTGTGAAATATGACGATCAGAAATGAAAAGGGTCTAAGTAACCTGATGTTTCAGGTTTGCTTACTGAAGACAGCCAGGCAGACAAGAGAAGAGGGTGCGAGGGCTTTGTCTTGGTGGGTTTTTCCAAAGGCCTTCTAGTGAGAGAGGTGGGAGTCGGGGTGAGAAGGAACTTTTTGTGGGTAGGAAAGGGTGAGAAGGTAAGCACGTAAATCGTACCCAAATAGAGATGGACACTTGCACAGATCCTTCTTAGCGAGCCAAATTCACTGGAGGATTTTACACATCCCTGTGGTTGAGTAAGTCTCACCGTTTGGAAGAGCTGGCCAACGCCATTTGACCATAGACCTCTTTGAAGATTCAGTTTCTTAATGTGCTTGCTTAAACTCCTTTGGATGCACGCATCAGGGTGATGTGTAAATGAGGGTGCTCTGCTTTTGCCTTGATTCCTTTAGAGCAAAATTCACCGATACCCAAATAAGCCTACATTTGCATAACTTCAGAAGGTGCTAGAAAGCACAGCTCAGCACCATGGCATGCTGTTCTTTCATGCTTTTCCCCTGAAGTGGCTTTAAGTAGTTGCAAGGTGCCAGAGTGAAAGGGTTCTAACTGAGCAACAGTATTTCTCCAAGAGGCATTTTTTCCTTTCTCTTTTTTTCCCTTCTCTTTTTTTTTTAACCTCTAAATCTGACCCACAGCTTTTGTTACTGTTTGTCAGCTCTTCAGACAGATACCTGCCAGGCTGTGAGCTCTAAGGATGCGAGAAACTGAGAATGCCTTTTGTATAACGATCAGGGAATTAATTGGTCCTGGAAACTCTGGGTTGCTGCCAAGAGAGGTTATTTATGTGGTAAGAAAGGAAAGGAAAAGGGTGGAGCTTTGGAAATCCAGGAATACCCTTGGCGGCTGGATCATAGGAAAGAGCTCATAAAGCTATTTTATTTTGGCTTCCGAGTTTGGTGCAGTCAGTGTGCAGAATTCTGGGTTTCAGCAGCATCCCAAGGAGGAAATGGGAGCTAGCAAAAGGGAGAGAGCTGTGTGGAGACCTCCATCCGTATTCGTGTTACTTCCAAGCGCACTGTACAATAAAAGCAGCTGCTCTTGCAGAGGCGAGCATCTACACTGCCTGTGGTCTGCAGGGCTGCGCGAGATCTGGCCACCCAGACCCAAAGCTGCTGTTTCCTAGACTGGCAATTCGGCTTCAAATCCAGAGTCTCATCTCAACTTAAGCTGTTTTCCAGGCCAGGCATCCTGTGGGATGGCAGACAAGGACAGGCTGGAGAGTGGTGGGATGCAAGGCTTTTAAATACTACCAGGATTGCAAGAGGAAACATGGATGTGTGCAAGACTGAGTCAGTTCTGCATGACTGTCAGCTGCCAGGGGTGTTAGCTGTCGGCACGCGTACGGGACGATCTTGCTTTCTTCCTCTGAAGAGGAGTGAGCTCGATTGTAAAGTTCATTGAGGTTTCTGGTAGAAGGAAATGCTCTGTCAAATAAGTTGTTCTTCACGAAAATACTTGACTAAAGCAAGTAGGAGTCTTACATAGCATCTCAAAGACAATTTATTTCAGTTCTGTCTGGTTTTTCTGTGGAATCCCATCGTCAAAGCAATTTTTCTGTTTCGTCATGCCGCTTCGAGTGATGCGTGACTGCCTGTTACATCAAGGGTGCCTTGGATTTTTCTTCTCTCAGACTGGTGTTTACGGATGCTGGTGTTTCTGGAGATTATTCTGAAGCTTAACCATTCTGTGATTATTAACTTCTTTTTTTCCTTTTTATTTTTATATCTTCCCCAAGGATGATTGTAGATGCTAGAGCACCTGTCTACAGGGAAGCTGTATCAGAAAAATATAGGCAAAATCACAAAAAGCATCTTCTGCCTGCCTTTCAGAAGGTGAAAGCTGATGGGCATTTAGGCTAACAGTGAAATGAAACAGTCATTCTTGATGAGTGTGCCTTATTTTTAGTTCATTTGTAAGTTGCTGCAATTTAGTCAGTTTTATTCCAGCATTGGCTGGCTGTCCAGTAAGTTAATAAAGATTGGTAAAGTGGGAAACTCCCCATCCAGAAAAGCTGTAAGGAGCCAAAAGCATTTAAAAACCTGCCAAAAAATCAGTAAAAATGGAGTTTGAGACACAAGTTAGGTGGGTGATCTGGAAAATAATTTTGTAGAATCTCTAAAGAAAACAAGGTTTTAGCTAAGTGGTAATGCTCTAAATGGCTGAAGAATATCTGATTTATTTATTGTTCATCCCTGTTGTTTTATTTCAGTATTTTTTTCCCAGTCTGCCTAATGAGAAACAATTACATTGATTTCATCCCACGATTCCCGCTTTCTGAATCTTGACAGATAATATTTGCATTGGGGAAAAACAACTGCAGACCGGGTTTTGGGGGGTAAAAGTGATTGTTTCCAGTGCTATTTCTGGAATAATGACCATTCTGTATGCCTTTCTTTGGCCAGCACAAGCTGGTTTTGTACTGTTCTGAGTTTGAACCTTGTGTCTCTACTCCCTCTTGCTAGGATGTATCATTAACTTAGGAGTGATGGAGTTGATAATTAATTTATAATCCCACTGAAGGTTAACGGTGTTTGTACTTTTGGCCCATGAAGCCATGGAATCCAGATCTGTAATTTGGCTCTCAAACTGAGTGAAATACGTGGGAATTTGGGGGTGTCAGGCAAGTTCTGCTTTATTTTTCCATCATCAGGAGGCAAAATGGCAAGCAGTTGGCACATCCTGGCTAGAGAAAAAATGGATGGGAAAAGGAGATCATGGCCTCAAAGGTTGCACGTGGTTTGCTTTACACACCTAGTAACAAGCTATGCTGGTGACAAGCTGCTTGTAACTTTAGGAGCTGCTTACTCAAGCCCTGTATTGGAGGCTGTTGCTGGGAGATGATGTTTGTTGGATATTATACTGCTACTCATATCTCTTCCTCATCCTGCAGTTGTGCCTGTGGCTATCTTGTGCTTTCACAATGAACCCGGGGGGGCTGGGGAGCCAGCCCGTGTGGGGCAAGGTCAGGACCTTAATTGTAACCAGCTTGGAAACCAATTGCAGCTCCTTCAGGATCGGGCATCTGCAGCTGGTTGTGGAATCGGTTTGTGTTTGAAGTGACTTCTCAGCCGGAATGTTTTCCAGGCTGCGTGGGGCTCTCCTGCTGCAGCAGGAATTGTATACGTGGGTAACGTTTTGTAAGACGATCGCCTGAAAAGAGAGTGGGCCCCTCTGAAGGTACAGCTCTGTGGAGGATTAGGAGGGATGTTGGAATTACGCTGGATCCATGCCTGCACAGCCTAGAAAAAGAGGGACTTGCAGGAATATTCAGCAGTTCAGTCTGTCTGCATTGGCTTTGGAAAGGTGCTGCCTACCTGGTAGAAAGCTACGTGCTCCTCAGTTATGCTTGCAGATTGAGACTGTAGTCCATTGCCTGAAAAATCAGAAAGAGACTCCCCTTATAAAATGATGCTAAATGTGCTTACCTTTTGCCTGGTAGAGGACCAAGAGAAGCTTATTGGAGCCGTGAGATGTTGGAGTCTGGGACCTTTGCTAGGCTGTTGGACACATCACAGGATATGAAGGGAAGAAGCTGGAGAGCCTTTTTCTTTTTTTTGCTTTTTTTTTTGGTTGTCATTTTGATGCAGAAACCACCACAAAAACTTGCAGTGATTTTGATACCACAAAACGGTGATTGCCACGTGCCACCGACAGAGCTGGGTGAGAGTTTTAGGAGCATCTTTTAGCAGCAGTAGATACAGACAGCACAAAAGCAAACATGAAAACTCCTTTGCCTTCGGGTAGCCTGGTTATGTCAGTGAAGAGATGGCCTCTTGATTAAATCCAGACTGAGTGGTTTCCTGTTAGCATGCTAACTCAGCCCACAGTGTCTTAGTCCCAAAGTCTGTTACGGAGCTTGTCTGCCAAGTCCTTTTTCCTTTTAAACTTACAGGCAGAATCACTAAAATAATAGAAACACAAACAATGCCTGAAAGTCTCCAAAGATTATTTCTAGCAGTTTGATGTTCTGCTGACAAACTCAGTTTGGGAGGGTTTGGGGTTGGATTTTTGTTTTGCTTTGGGTTTGGCTTTGCATTTTTTTAACGTTCTCCTAACGTGGTGACTCGGGGAAGTCCCAGTGTTGCAATTAATGGAAAGTTTTGTGCACGTATCAATCTTGGAAGCAGATTCTGCCCTGGTTCGCAATCGCATTGGTGAGCGAGCAAGGGGCGTTCATGCACCAAGCAGGATGTGGAGTAAATCAGTGCGCTGTGGAGTGAGGTCATCTGCTGGGTAGAAGATGAAAGAGTTAAACGCGGTGGTGCAGAACATCTTCCCTGTTCCAGAGTGGTTGTACTGTGTCCCAGTGGCGCGCCTGCCAGGTGGCTTTGACTCTCTCCTTGCAGAAGTATCAGGAAATGTTTCGCATCCAAATGTGGTCCTGATCTTTGGTTCCGTGTGGCAACCCAAAGTCAGTCTTTTCAGCAACTGAATGCTGAAGTTGTGCTCTGTTTTCATGTTTGGAAGCCAAGACACTGAATTATCACTGTTGTTCCTTTCAGTAATATTCTTCTCTGTGGGATAATGGAATTTCTTTTAGATGACAATATACGATGGGATCAGGAGATAACCTCAGAGCAGAATATAAAATGTGTGGAGCATGTCAGGGAACTGTCTTAAAGATAAACTTACTAAAACTTCCATTATTTGATAGGGCTTTCCGTGTTTGGAGACCCAAAATTGACAACATCGTGTAGTAACTATAAAGATTTGACTGTTCTGTGAAAAGACAGAATTCCATCTGTGTTTCACCATGAAAGCAGTGTCAGGGATCTGGCTTCTCGCTCTTGATTTTTTTTTGTTTTGGTTTTTTTTTCTCCCAACTTTGTAGGTTGAAGGAGACCAATTACCTCCAGAACATACTGTCAACCAGAGTGAAACATACAAGATCAGGACAGTAAAAGCCGGAACATTGGACAAACTGGTGGAGAACCTTCTGACAGCTTTTGGAGACAATGATTTCACCTACATCAGCATCTTTCTCTCAACCTATAGAGCCTTTGCTTCTAATAAGGAAGTACTGGAACTTCTCCTTGACAAGTAAGAGCCAGTATGTAAATGAGCCAGCATTTACATGTCAGGAATTGCTTCCCTTACTTATAGTGGACTTAGACTTGATGACCTGATGGACGGATGTCAAGAATACTACAAGATTCAGCATTTCAGCATAAACATAAAGCGTGGAAATGCATGCTGCCCATACCCCACCCCCCATTACAGGCAGGGAAAGCGTGCCGTGCCTGACCGCTAAGGAACCAAACTGGGACCCACACAAGGAAATGAATATAGCTCCTCCCCTCCCAAAAAACCCCAAACCGACCCAGAGCGTGTGGGCTGAGAAGTCATACGTAGACTGGGTCACCATGCTTTGCTGGATGCTGATACTTTGAGACCTAACTCTTCTGTTTGGGGGGGGAGTGTGCAAACCTATGAACAAATTCACTGTCCCTTTCTATCACCTCACACAAACACGCAGTTGTAAATTTTTTCAGACAGCACAAGAGCTGCTTAATGTTACAAGAACAGCTTTTATGGTATGATGAATCATGGCTGCTGTATCTAGAAATACTTAGAACCCACAACATCAGCTTTCTCACCCAGAATTCTAACTGAGACACGGCTGGGGCGTAGGTGATCTTATTTTGAGAGTATTGCATTTATTGCATTTTCAAAACCAAGTGATGTACAGAAACAGCCATTCTGGCACGTAACGATTTCGAGGAGCAGCTCTTCTTCCCTTTCCTCTTTAACAGAGTAGCAGGAGTGTGTTTCCTACTCTCTCAGTATTGAAATATTCAGCACAACCCGTTACATTCTGGTCTCATTCCTTCAGCCAGTCCCTTTTGAGCCGAGTCTATAACTTCCCAAACGTCAAGCAAGGCTGAAAAGTTCTGCGGGCTACAGGATCCTTTTGTTCCCCGTGTCTCTTTTTGTATGCAAAGCATTCATAGGAGGCTGGGCAGTGAATGGCTCTTTGTCCAGGAGCTGGTGAGAACACACCAGTGGAAGCCTGCAGAAACTGCTGTTCTTTAGATCAGCTCTATCATTAACTCCTCCTAACCCGAATTTAATGACCTGTTGCTCACGTGGGGCTCTTGCATTGAGAGATAGGCGGAGGGTTGCATCTGGAGATGTGAGGAAGAGATATGTACTTCTCTGGGTCTGTAGAGGAGATGCCTGCTTTTTATTACTGCATTACAGATTTATATCCTAAAAGTCACCTTGTATCTCTCCGGTGGGATTTAAACACAAGATTTAAAATTTGCTCTAAGAATTCACAGCAAATTTTGAAAAATGAATATGAAAAGGTAATTTTTATTTAAAACCTCATGCTTTCTTTCCCCAGCAGAGGGAAAAACCTGTCTTTTATCTGGTAGCTAAAATGTATTTTAGTCACCTTACCAAGCCAGTGGTGATGGAGAGTGAAACCCTCTCCCTTTAGCACTAGGGCAGGAGCAGCGTGTAACATGTATGATGTCAGCAGCACGTCTTGATTCTATCCTGGGCAGTCTGAGAAGCATCAGCAGAGCTCTCTAAATACCCCCCCACTGTGTCTTTTTGGTGTGATGTTACTTGGAAACACAGTCTGCAGGTCTGCGAGAGCAAATACTGAAACGACAGAGTTAAATCGAATTAAAAAGTAGGTTAAACTTCACAGCTCAGCTTAGTGGAGGGATGGGAGTCACTGAGGTGTGTAGCAGTACTGTTTGTGAGGCTGCTCCCACTTACTCTCTGAATTTATTGTGCAGTAAGGCAGTGGGAAGTACCCAGAGAGTAAATTGCAGTCTCTTGGAATTGCGAACACCAGTAACGGGCGTTCAGGGAGATAGGACTGAGAGCTGAGGGAGGCCAGGTAGGAGCAAGAGGTGAATTTGGGCATAGCCAGGAGTCAGAAAGAAGGGATCTATTCCGTTATATGGCTTCGGTAGTGCTGATCCCAAGAAAAGGAGTACAGGCAGGGGGTGAATCTGCTGGGGAGAAAGCACAGGGGCCATTGAGGCACTGGAAAATTTCCGACCAAGGTTTTGCTTGTACCAAGCAGTGGTTCCTCCATGCACGCTCCTGTGGGACTTGGCATGGCCACTGAGGATCGAGGTGTTAGTCAGCATGTTTAGAAGTGGGTTCTTACCCTGTTGTCAGTTCAGCTAAGAGGATTTTTCTTGTGGTGTTTGGATTAGCTCTGTGAAGTTGCAATGGCAAAATGCGTTCTGCGGTCTGTACCTCTAAGGACCCTTCCTGATTTAAGAGGTCCTTAAAGCTACTCTCCTACTTTCTTCCGCAGCCTTACAGGACCAGGACTCTTCTAGGATAACTGAGAAGAACTTGGGCCTATTAAAATACAAGTCTGGAAGGTTTTTTTATGCATGTATTATGCTTTTTTCTTTTTCCCCTTGGGCAGATAAAACACTAAGATTTCCCAAGGCTTCACTGCCGCTCTGGGAACTGAGGTTGAACGAGACACAGTGTATTGCTCAGCCTAAGGTGCTGGGGTCAAGCAGCCGTGGGTTTGTTCTCAGCTTTGTCACAGATATGGGCTAACAACTGGAGCAAATAACTCTTTGTTATGTCTGTCTGCAGCATAGTTGGAGATGCAAGTCTTAAATGAGCTGTTCCAGATAATGCGAGTGGCCTTACCATGGTACTCAAGGCCAAGCCAGCCCAGGCTGACCTCCTCGCAACTGTAGCTGGGCTGCTGCTATCAGAGGGGTTGCACGTTTGAGTTTGTTAGTTTGGGTTTACTTTGTGGTGCGCTGGAATGTCTGTGAGCCCTCCAGCTCTGCCCCGACCTCCCTGCCCACAGTGGAATTCTGCAGCGTTGAGCTCTGGTTGTAAGATTGTTGAAACTTAAGTTCTAGTTTTGGAATACTGTGGATCTGTGGGGTCACGAGCTGTGGTAGGGCAGCATCGATAGGAGGGAGGGTGGTGGGGCTGGAACTTGTTCTTTAGTCTGGCAGATCTGCTGCCGGGACTGAAGCTGATTTCAGTTGCACTGGTTGACTTTCTGTACAGACCTAGGATCCGTACCTGTGAAGCCTCAGACCGCTACTTTAGAGGAGCATAAAACCACCACCTGCTATTTTTATCCTCCAAAACATTTGTTGGAGTTCTGACCTGAACTTTCTGGATGCAAGCCAACAGCTCCCTATGTTGTCTCTATCTGATGTTCCTAGGATGTCACAGCACATAAAGATGCACTTGCTCTCCTAACTCTTCAGACCAGTTGCAGGTGCCTGACACAGTTAGTTGAGCACAGACTGTGTAACATCAGCTTGCCTTATTCCAGGCCGAGTAATTATCTGCCTTCATTAGAGCTGCCTTTAAGGAACCATGAAATTCCTTATGGAACCGTATATCTCAAACAATAGGCGCTCCTGTTGAGAATGAAATGCATAATCCTGCCTTTGAGGCACACCCCTTGCCTAGGTAGCTAAGAGATTTTGCTTTGTGCTGGTGGAGTTGTGCCCATGGGTTCCTCCTCCCTGCTGGCGTTTTCCCAGTCATGCCACTGATGTCTCTAGTTTTGGCACAAGTGGGTACTTGCCACCGAAAACCTTGTGTGAAGTGACACTTGGAGTTAAAAGGAACAACAGATACTGGAGAAACAGAAGCTGTGTGGGGAGACCAGTTGTGTTACGCGTTTGCTGTGCACTGGAATATTGCTCTGGGAAGGGATGGAGTAAAAACAGGCAGAAAGGAGCTGTGAGCAGACTGTGTTCTGGTTGATTCCTCCAAATTAGGCTGGAAGATACTGACTGTCTCTAGGGTTTCTTCCCTCCTAGATGAAATAATCTTCAAGCTCCTTGAATTTGCCTGTTAAATTCCGTATTTGCAGTCTGAGCTGGAAACGCTTTTCGGTTGTTTGCGATCACCAACTGTATATGGACTACTTTATTTGGGATTTTGCATTTATTTACTAGAGATGCTTCTAAACACCCATCTCCCTTTTCAGGTTTGGAAACCTGGAGACCTTAGCCTGTGAAGAAGTTGGAATTGAGAACTCCCCCGAATCCAACATCGTACTGAAGACGTAAGTGTGGTTTTGCACAGGGCAGTGAGCCCCAGACAGGATTTGGGGTTTGGAGAGGATGTGGACAGCATAGCTGTTGTTTCCTTTGAAAATTCACAGCACTGCTTGCTTCCTTTAACAAGCAAAAAATCAAAAAACATCAGCTGTTTTGTAGCATATCCCATAATATAACCCAGAGATTTTTCCATCAGGGAAATTAGTCTCAGAGTTAAACAGGAGATGAACACGTTTAGGCTAAGTTTTTTTGGATTAAACAGATGAGAAGTGCTTCTTTCCCCCTCTATATCTATAGCAGTGAGTGATTATTAGGACTGATTTTACTGTCTGCAGACCAAAGCTGAGGTTGTTCGAGGCAACGAATGTCAATCAGTGACATTCACAGTGTCTGTAAATGATACGGGATTCTCAGAGGCTTCGCTTGGTAACAAAATGTTATCACTTGTTAATTTTTAATTAGCGTTTCTTAGCACTTTAGCAAGGACAGAAAGCTACGGGCTCTGATTTGGGCTGTTCCTCTTGCCCCGTGAGACTCGACACTGGAGCTCAGCTCTCCTGGCTGGCGTAACAGAGCTCTCAGTGGTTTTTTTTTTCTCCCACTTTGCCATGAGAACTCCTCAAAGAACAGCTGGTAGTTAAAACCGGGTCACAAGCACCAAGGCGGCAGCATTATGTAGAGGCAATAATGGGCAGCTGGTGGGTTCCCACACTCCCATCCAAAATGAGCTCTAGGGTCTCTTCCAGTTTTGGGCACAGTTTTGACCTCCCCCTATCTCAGCCAGGCCAGCCATAAAATCCGAGCTAAAGCAGTACCCTCCCTGCAGAGCAGAGCAGGGATTTATATTGGGGGTGAAGAAGGTAATTTCACCAGTATAAATCATGTTGGGATTAATCCCCCAGCTTGTCTCTTCGTGGACGCAAAAGAGCTTGTTTATGAGATGGATAGAAAAGGGGTGAAAGTAACCTTGATGTGGGGGTCCCTCAGGCTTTGGGCAAAATAATGCATCAGGTTTTTTTTGTACGCTTGGAGGTGAGCGTGCAAGTGAAATAGCATTTAGTGGGAGCATGGTTTTGTTTGGGGATTTTGGCGGGGGGGTTATTCAGTGCTATTGTTTTCCTCCTGGCATACACATAGCTTATCCCACACCCCCGTGCCAAGTCGCTTCCTGTTGCATCAGTGGTGCCTCCCCTCTTGGCCACGTAACGCCCCTGCGCAGCAAGGGACTGAGGAATAGATGGAGTCTGGGGTCCCGTTCCTGTGCCAGCGCCACTTCTCATGAGTCTGTCTGACATCATTTTCACCAATGTAGTCAGCACAGCTGATTCTGATCCTTGGGCCCTCCTATGGTACCTGTTACCTAACTGCCTATTTATAGAAAGCTCAACAATGAGGTTGTCAACAAGGTAATTTGTCGGCTCGACGTGTTTTAACAGAGCTCCTAGAAATGCAAATTCACTTCCCTGCCTTAAAAATTTCCATGGCTCTCACTTGCTCCGGCTACTTGTCTCTTAAATATGATGAATGGCTTTGTAGTCCCGTTGTGAAACACGTAGTTCTAGTAGTTCAGGTTTTCTCCTGGCTGGGATCATTCCAGTATAATTGCATTTACCCTCTTTTCTCGTAGAACAGCAGCACGATGTAATTGTGTCCTTGGTTTTACGTGGCTTCGAGAAGTAAGGGGAAAGAGCAGTAGTGCCACGTTAGTTCTTGCCCTTAAAGCTCTCTTGGGAGAAGGGGGTATATCTCATGGGAAAGCCTGTGGACTGTGGTCTTCTGCCTTCACTGGACTGCTGTCATGACAGCTTGGATGCCGTGAAAATCCCTTTGTGC
Organism: Porphyrio hochstetteri; assembly: GCA_020800305.1. Taxonomy (NCBI): domain Eukaryota; kingdom Metazoa; phylum Chordata; class Aves; order Gruiformes; family Rallidae; genus Porphyrio; species Porphyrio hochstetteri. Next base: position 30,556,889 of record CM036912.1, on the reverse strand, counting down.
TGTTAGGAGTGGGCACGTCATTTAAGGCATTTCCATTGGTTTGACACCAAAAAAAAAGCTACAGGAGTGAAAAACAACTGCAGAAGAAGAATTTATGGCTCCTTAAGGATCTTGCAGAGCTTTTAAAGACTTTTTGCAAAGTCTTAGGATCCGTGTGGGAGGAATATTACGTCATATGTACTGTACTGTAAGCCCACAGGTCATTGCTGCCTGCATTGAAATTGTCCGTGCTTCTTGTAGCTGTACCCTCGACTTGTGACACAATTTCTGAAGGAGAATGGGATATACAGGAGTTCTTAGAAACGATGTTAGTGTTGCACCCAGTGTTCCTGTAGCTCCAGACTTGCAGGTCCTATGCTGGGGCACGAGCACGCTTGTGGCACAGCCTTGTTAGAGAGATTGTGGGAGCTATAAACCTCTCCTCGTGTTTCCAAATCCTGGGTCCGAGCCAGCAGTTACTTCTCACACTTGTTGCAGTGACATATAGTTGTTCCTGACCCAAGATTACTCGAGCTGTGTTCGGAAACATGCCTTCTAAGGATCCCTTCTGCCAAGGGGATTTTCTCCTGTTCACTTGAGCACTGTTCCTATCATTTTTGGGCTGCTGGAGTGGTCAAAAAAATCCAAGGCTGTTTTTCAAGAGGGATCTGACTTTATTTAATACAAAGTGTCTCTTGGGCATTTTGTTATTATTGCATCAGGAGCCATCACAGTTTAAGCAAGGGTACTCTAATCTTGTAACTTTAAAAATACAGTTTGGACCTTAGAGTTATGAGCACTCAACAGCTTCATGATCTTAAAAAAACCCAAACCTGCCATGCATGACAGCTTTATTTTTTAAAATTTAATATTTTTTGTAATATCAGGCCCCACCTTGGCTTTTCATGTGCTGTAGCTTGCTTTCCACAGTTTTTCCTGCTTTGAGTCAGAAAGAAGGTTTGTGATCACAAGTAACAGGAGAATAAAGTCCAGAAAAGGTCAGATATTCCAGCCCAACATTTGAGTTAGATGGACTTCAGCCTGTGTTTCCAGAAATACGATGCCATGCCTGTCTTAATTGTCTGATAAGGGAGCTGTAAGGAATAACTTACTTGACCCTGTGTCTCCTCCTCTAAGCAATTCTTTTTCTCTTCCTTGCATTGTATGAACAGTGTCATACATGAAGAGTGCCTGGTGCTGTTCCTCAGTTCTGCGGGGTTGTATGGTGAGGTGTGACACAGTCACCCGTTCATCTTAGGTCGTCTTTGTCTTTGGAGTTGTCAGTGTTTGCTACGTGTGTTTTAGCTTTGGACTTCTGCTGACTTTGAAAAAGAAAACAGGAGATAGAACGCACTGAACCATTGTGATGCTGCAGAATAAACCCATACATACATTGAATGCAAATAAAAGATACCATGGTGATGAGTAGCATGAGGAATGGAAGAGATGCACGTGATAGAACGCGTGGCACGGGCTGTAGGGAATTTGTGCTAGAATTCAGTTCTGGCTTGAGGTGAGATTATACAGCTCAAATGTGTGGGTCAGTACAGGTCCCCTGACAAAAAGCAAACGAGGGAAGAAAGTAGAGCAAAAAGAAATAGGGGATCTTGAACACCTTTACACATTGTAGGAAAGGGGATCAGCAATCCAAGCAGCTGATGCTGCCTGGGACTTCAGCCCTCCTGCCATGGCTGTGTGTATTGCCTCCGAGATAGTTAGAAACAATGCTTTGGGTGATAGGACCGGATTGTTGGGATCTCTGCTGGGAGCAGGAGGGGTCCTCAGTTAACTTTTAACTGACTGTTGAAAGGTTGAGTTCTCTGTGTGGAATGATCTGTGAAATAACTCATGCCCTGTTTCCCTCCCCCTGCTGAAAGATGGTGTTAAATTTGCTCTCTGGGCAAGGCGCTGCTGGCAGCCAGCTCTACCCAAACCACAGGCTATAAAGTTAAAGAGGTGATGTGGTAAAGGAGCGAAAGGCTTCTTTCCCAGAAGATAGCCATTAAAGACCTGGCTGGTGCCAGCTGAGGACAGAGAAACAACCTTAAAGCCTTTGAAATGTAAAATATTGTAGCTGCTTGTACCTTTTGGAAGCCAGTAGCTTCACTGGATACCCAGGTGCCAAGGCAAAACATGAGTGTCTGAAGCGGTGCCAGGGACGTTTCGCTGAGGTGGCGTCCTAGGCTTGTGAGGCCTGCGGAGCTGATGCAATGCGCCACCCTTCATGGATAAAAGGTGCTGAGCTTGTTGCCAGGAGTTGTAAAGCTTTCCTGTCAGTGAAGTTCCCAGAACCGATTCGTTCCTGTTCAGCACGTGCAGAAGAATGCCCAGCGTGGTGCTCCAGGCTTGCCTGCAGTGTTTGCATTTAGTGCTACCTAGCTGAAGACCTCCCTCAAAACTGTGGCAGCATGAACCCCTGGTTACCTCTGGGGGAGGCTTTTCAAGAGGCACGCAGCCTTGCCGTATTGCTCCATGGGCTTGGACCATGACTTTTTTGTTTGGTTTTGATCCGACATTGGTCCATTTTCTTTAAAGATACCCTTTAGGCATGTTGGGAAATATAACGAGGAGAGGAAAGAGCATGCCATCACGTAGAAATAACTCTTGTATTTGTGACGAGGAGGAGGTACTGCCACCAAGGCAAAGGGGATGGAAAATGCAAGGCTGTAACGAGTGAGCCGTGTTCTGGTTCCTTCCAGAACTTGCATCTCTCCTGGTGAAACCAAAGAAAGCTTAAGAGCTTCTCGAAATCCCAGTTTAGTTTATGTTTCTTGTGGATAGGAAAGGGAAAACCGTAGAACTGGAAAAGTCATCTCCTCCTGGTTGCTGTATAGGCTTTCAGTGGGCATTTGAATTATCATTTTCCACCCCCCCACACCTACGTTGCACACTCACATCCCCTGTGCTGTACCAGGGAGCATTCTTACTGGAGCTGGACCGGCTGAAAGAGAAGCAAAACCAGTATATGTAGTGCAAAAAGTAAACCAGCTTTAAGCCCTCCAGCTCTCCTGCCAAACACCACCATGGTTCATTCCTCGGGCTTTTAAGTCCAAAATGAGCTTGAGCAACAGTGAAAGCCCTTTCAAGCCTCCTCGGCGGGAGCGCAAGGTTGTGGTTTCCCTCTGCTACTGGTTTTGGTTTGCTGATTTGGAGTAGATTGGTGCTGTCCCTCAGATGAACAGCAGGCCACAGAGATGAATCAAAATACTTGTTTGGGGTTTTGGGTTGGGGTTTTTTTGTCTCACGTGTCAGCTCCCCGTTGCATCCGCCTTATTATCAAAACGTGGTATTTATTAGTTATTAAAACTTGCAGTGTGCAGTTGAAAACTGCAGACAAAGCAACGTGGAGCAAAACTGAGATCTCCCTGTTTCGTTTCACAGCAGTTGGGTAAAAACAATTCAAATAAAGAAAATGAAGGAACTCTTTGGTTACGGCGCGGCATGCCGTGCGTGTTTACCCCTCCTCTTCTGCTTTAAAGCAGCAAACACCAAAACTTTCAGTGTAATACTGCAGCATCTGGAGCTTCTCATAGTGATAAACAAACATTATCCCATGGTTCCTTGTGCATTTAGTCCCCTCCTGACAGAAGACTTGGCTTTTGATTTGTACTGGAGTTAGCAGTCCTGCTAGAAAACAAAACGCCGTGCATGGTCACGGTGCTGCAGGAATAAAAGTGGTCCTGGAATGCTGTGCTCCAGGAGAACAGACCCCAAAGGAATGGGAGCGAGATGGAAGAAAACTGGCTGCATGTTTCCAGTGCCTGGGAAATCCATGGTGGGAAGCAGTTAAGATGCATTTGGGGGGAACAACAATCAGCATTCATTCCAGTAAAGCCAATTAAGCTAAAACAACAGCAGAAACCAATGTGGTTATGTGAGAAGTGGAGTCAAGCGCAGGGCAGGATAAGGAGTAGGAGAGTTATGAAAACAGCCAGAACCATGCAAAAAAAAAAAAGGAGTCATTAGAAGAGCAAAGGAAAAATAATGATTGGCATCTCAGTGAAAATAAAGGACAGGCAGCAGAGCTCTTCCCTTCGTGCCTTAGCATGCGTCCCAGCAAAAGCCAGCCTGTGTGCCTTTCAAGGGGTTCTCCTCAAATCCAAAGAAGCAGCAGGTTGTTTGCTGGAAGTCAAGATTAGATATTAGGAAAAAGTTCTTCCCCGAAAGGGTTATTGGGCACTGGAACAGGCTGCCCAGGGAGGGGGCTGAGTCCCAGCCCCTGGGTGTGTTTAACAGACGGGTCGATGGGGTGCTCAGGGATATGAGTTAGTAGAGGACGGGTATGGTTGGACTTGATAATCTCAGAGGCCTTTTCCAACCTAGTGATTCTGTGAATAGTTTGAGGCTCTGTGATACAGGGCCTCCTTTACCACCTCCTCTGTGCCCTGCTTAGCAGAGCCATTTGACTCAGAGCTGCCACAGCCTTACCACATTTTGTGGTACCTTGTGGGCAAACATGAGCCAGGAGCAGTTCCGGGTGCCCACTTTGGGACTGACAGGATCACACATGTGTCTTGTGCCTAACAGTACACCAATTCTGCAGACCAAAACCTTCAGAGATGGGCTTCAAGCAAAGCTCGTATGGCAACGAGAAGGCTTTAGGCAGATATGAAAGCATTGCTGACCCAAGCCCGAAGTCTGTGCTTGGCAGGACAGGAGTTAAACATTAAAAAGATATATTATTATTTTTTCTTAGAGGCAGCAAAGGAAAAATTTATAGCTCATAATCAGCCCATGAAAAATGTAGTCTGTGATGTTTCTTTCCTGTCTGAGATCTTGGAAGGCTCCCGTTCCTATCTGTCACTGGGCCCGTCGAGTACAGGGAGTTTCTTTCCAAGGGCAGCAAACGTAAAGCTACCGCAAGATGATGCGGGCAGTTCTCCAGCCTGCTTTCAGAAAGCTTCCCTCCCTGACAGGCCAATTTCATGGTCGGGCTAGAGGAGGTCAGCAGGGCTCAGGGTACCGTTTTTCCCCTTTCCTATTTCCCCTCTTGACTGAAAGGATTTTGCTGGCAAAAATCAGCATCTGTGATGGCTGTGAACTCTTCACCCTGCTCGGGGAGACTGGGTCTGTCTTAAAATCTGTTTATTCTTCAGCTTATGAAAGCGGCCAAGGACCAAGCCTGTGGGAGCAGAGCTTAGTGTAAGGAGTGCGTGAATGGTATTAGTGGGAGAACTTGGAGGAGAACTCTTGTGCGAGAGCTCTTGGTGGAGAGGTCCTGAAGCTCTGGGTAGAAAGTTTGGTCACCAAGGGCCCAACCTGTGAAGGTCTTACTGCTCGTCTGTGGTTGAAGCTTATCTGAGCAGAGCTGTGAAAATTTGTTCCAAAATGGCTTTCAAATGTGAAGAGAGTCTTCTGAGCTGCATGATCTGAGTCTCATGTTTGCAGTGAAACCTGGAATCCAGAACACGGTGACATTTTTGATTGCAAATACTATTTTGTAGCTCTGAAATTGTAATTCCAGAGTTTGGTCTGTCAGCAAGCCTAACCAAACAGTATCACTGACAGCTTTCCAGATGCTCTCCCTAATTAAAAGTCTGAAGTTGCCACAATATCAGAGGAGGAAACAGAAGAAACAACAGACCGGAGTGGATAGGACCAGTAAAATGACATCTGGGAGGGATTAAAAGTTAATTGAGTTTTGAGGAAAAAACCAATACGGTTAAAATGAGACAAGAAGCTAACTTTACCCTTTTGTGACTGCTGGTTGGTTTTGAATGCCACTGTGCTGCTGAGTTAACCAGATATTGCTGTGGTTGCCCTGCTTGCAGAACAAATGTGTCAGCATCTGTCCACGGCTCTGATAAGAGAGTTTTCTGGGTTGGCTAGTGGCTTTCTCCTTGCCTAAATCTAAAATCTCTGTTCATATTTGAACCCTTCTGTTCATCTCATAAATGGAGGACAGAGAGGTCCTCCTGGCAGGCTTTTCCCTTTCCTTGTTGCTGCTGTTAATATGCCCTGAAGGAGCCACAGGTTTCCTCCCTGCTCCGTTCCTGCATCGTCCTGGGGAGCGGTAACAGAGCAAACATTGCAGCCTCGCCAGGCCACGGCTTTTCCCACTGGCAGTAGTGGGAACTAGGAAATCATGTTCTGCTTTTGATTGTGTGTGTGATGTCAGGTAGTTACTCAGACACAGTCACGGTACAGCGAAGCAGAGATACTTCAGCTGATTAAACAACGTAGCTCCAAAGTAATTTGCAAGTCTTGCTTTGCCTGACAGGCAATGCAATAAGGGGAAACAGGATCCTAACGAGTGCCAGTGGTGGAAAAGGATGTGGGTTTAGCTGTGGTGCTGGCTTTATATGCTTGTCAGAGGGCTATTTCTTTATTAGTTTGCATTTTGGGGTTTTAACTGCACCCCGTTTGTAGGTGTGCAAATCACAAGCCGCTTCAGTTAAGTCTCTAGCAAAATCCCAGAGATACCTGCAGAAGACTCAATGCATAAAGAGAACAAATTAAATTCCGTGTTCAGCCATGTCTTCATACTGCCTTTACGTGGGGTATGAATGTCTCTGTGGTTTTAGAGAGAGGTACCCATGAAAGCATCGAAACGTGCTGTATACACAGGTTGTTCTCTTTGTGTTCCCTCTTAGTGCAATAGCATCCATCTTACGAGCATGGCTCGATCAGTGCTCCGAGGATTTCAGAGAAACACCTGACTATCCTTGTTTGCTGAAATTGCTGGATTACCTGAAGAAGAATATGCCTGGATCTGACCTAGAGAGGAGGGCACAGAACCTCTTGGAGCAGTTCCAGAACCAAGAAATAGAAAATGATGGTAAGTTACCTTTCCCTTGTGTCTTTCTGTTCTCTGGACTGTACAGTACCGCAGGGATTTATGGGGAGTACATTTTTTCAACTCTCAGCATGGTATGGTGAGGCTCAGCAGTGGCTTTTCTCTTGCTTCTTTAAAGAAAAAAAAAAAAAAAAAATCTCCATATGAGGTTCCGAGCAGGATGAGCTAGTCATACAGTGTAGGTGCCTGAGGCTCAACAAGGTAGTGAGGGCCCCTCACTGCAAGAAGGACATTATGATGCTTGAGCGTGTCCAGAGAAGGGCGCCCAGGCTGGGGAAGAGGCTGCAGAGCAAACCTTCTGAGGAGAGGCTGAGGGAGCTGGGGGTGTTCAGCCTGGAGAAGAGGAGGCTGAGGGGAGACCTCATTCCTCTGTACAGCTCCCTGAAAGGTGGTTGTAGTGAGGTGGGGGTCAGTCTCTTCTCCTTGGTAGCTGGTGACAGGACAAGGGGAAACCGCCTGAAGTTGTGTCGGTGGAAGTTTAGGTTGGATATTAGGAAAATTTTCTGTACTGAAAGGGCTGTCAGATATTGACACAGGCTGCCCAGGGAGGTGGGTGAGTCACCATCCCTGGAGGGGTTTAAAAGAAGAGTAGATGTTGTGCCTGGTGACGTGGTCTAGTGTTGGACCTAGCAGGGCTGGATAGATGTTGGACTTGATGATCTTGAAGGTCTTTTCCATCGGAATCCATGATGTGATTCCATTCTGTGGTGCCTGCGCCTGTTCATTCCAGGGTGGATTGGGAAATGCAGCACTTCTCTGATACTTAGACAAAGCTTTAAGATTGCTGTGGCAGCTAAGTGGTTAACTGCCAGCAGACTTCCTATGTCACAGAATAAAAACACACAGCTGCTTTCGCTGGTCTTCGCAACACCCCTGCAAGAAATGCCAAACCGAGAAGAAAGCAAAATGACAGAATGCAGCTTGGGTCGCAAGCCTTGTTGTCCTGAAGCTTCTCTCCCTAGTTACTGCCATGTCAAAGGAAGTGGCCGCGGCTGTTTTTTCCTCTCTGAGTGCCTGGCTGCTGGTATTCAAGGCCAGAGGAAAAACTTAGGTTATTGGGGGGGTCACAGTCCACCGAGACAATAGCGAACTGTAGTAACACAAATACGCTGTGTGCGGCAGCGAGCCTGACACATGCCCTTATCCTGCCCAGAAAGCTTCCTGCCGCACAAGCTGGAAAGTCACAGGAGCTCAGGAGGTGTGTGATGGAGAGCTAGAATCAACTTCCAGCTTTTTGGGGGGGACGAGGGGGGATAATTCATGTTAGAAAGGATAAAGGAAATGACAGGAGGGGGAAAAACAACAGCAACAAAAAAAATTCATCCCGTAAAAATAATATCTGCCGGATGTTCCAGAAATACTGAGTCAATGCCTAGCACTGTGAAATGCCAAATTAACTAGGTCATTAGCACATATGTAAAAGGAGCACCACACAGAGCCTTCCGTGCTGAAGGCAGGGTTGCTAACATGTACCTGTTGATGTTTGGTTCCCACCAAACAATGCTCATGAGAGCTGTATCTGGGTCCATTTGTTGCTCCAAGTGAGCAGAAGCTGCCAGCAGCCCTGCTTCTGCACGTGTTTCCCTCGGGTAACAGCTGAAAGGGTTCTCTTCTGTTTTACACCTAGGTCAGTTTGAATGATAACGTTTCCAAGTTGTTAAATAGAATAAAATCAGGAGGAAAATACAATTAGCCTGCAGAGGAAAGTTTGAGAGTTGACCTTTCTCAGAGCTCCACCTCTGTTCCTTGCAGAAGTTTCTAAGCTCTTAATGCGTTGCCTGCAATCAAGACGTGCTGATAATTGTTCTGAAGCATTCCAATGCTATGGATTTACAAATCTCAGTCCTAATCCTACAGTTTGATTTGTGTAATCAGACCTCCATTCAGCGCTGCCATCAGCAGATTAGATTGTAGCACCAGATACCTAGATAATACAAGTTGTTTTCTGGCCTCAGATCTCTCAAGTTGAGCAATAAAAAGCAAGGCCAGTCACAAACTGGGACTTCAGAAGGGGCGCGTGGTTGCTCTTGCTGATGTCAGGAGGGCAGTTGGGCTTTGAGAGGGGTGAATGGGTCGGAGCGATTTGAAGATTACGAGATACTTGAGTACAAGGGGATTCCAACTTCTTGGGGGTAGGGAGAAGACTGGTTACACACTTAGGGATGTGAGAGAGAAAGGAGAAAGAGGCAGGGATTAAAAAAAGAAGGAAAATCTAGGACCTGGTTTTGAAGGGCGCTGTGAGGTTTTGAGCAGGGTCACAACTCAGTGATGAGGACGTTCAGTTGAATTTCAGGCGCTGAAAAGAAAACAAGGAGTTGCATAGCCAGCGAGAGAGAAGGAAAAGAAAAAAAAACCCCTGTGACTCTTGTAACAGCTCAGTAGAAATCCATTTAATTATGTGTATTATTATGGAACAGCCATGGAAAAACGAGGCCTGAACAGAGGTCTCCATTTATCGTGTTTAGCTCTGTCGATGAACTGTGCAATTGCAGCGTACAGATGGAAAGCTGGACAGAGCCTGCAGTTAGAATTTGTTACATCAGAACTCTAGCTGTTTACAGCGATGATTAGGCATTGCTAATTAATGAAGAGAGAAAGGAGAATTTCGAAAACCAAGATTGAAGTATCACTTTATCTGCTTGTGTTGCTGTAATATCTGTTTGGCTTTAATTGGATATGGAGCATTGCATAACAACCTCGCAAACGTGCTGCTTTTGTTACCGAGCTCTCCCTGATGGGACCTTGGTGCTTTCAGCATCACTCTGCAAAAAGCCCCTGTTTCTTTCTTTTCCATTTTTCTCCCTCCTTTTGGAGTCACCTTACAGTAAAAGGGATTAGGAAGAGGATTTATTTTGTGGGATTTTCTGTTTGACTTCCTCCTCTACCATGGGAAACAAGGGCAGATTTCTTTGTGTTTTAATGTGGCTTTGTTCCCAACCTGTGGAGACATCCGTGAAACCCCTTCTGCGCTGGATCTGGGCCCTCGAGGAGAACTCCTCTCTCAGCTCTTCACTGCAGATTTGGGAGAAGCGTTCTGCTGAATGCTGTAGGTGCTGGCTGTCTTCCCTTCTCTGGGAGAAGTTCCCAGAGTGACACAGTGAGGGATGCAGGAATAAACTCTCCAATATAGTCCACCAGTAGTGCCAGGGAAATCTATTTCCACACATGGGCAGTGATGAAATCTGGATAGAAGAGCATTCCTAATGTAATATTTTGGGGGTATAATTGCAGTTTGGTTATTTTTTTTTCTAGATTATAAAATACATAATTACTGAGAAGTATATTAACTGCATTCTGCAATGTTAATAACGAAGTTTTGCTGGCAAGGGGTGTGGGGGGGGAGGTTCTTTCAGAAGAATGGTTAGCAGGTGGATGAAGCCACCTCTCAGCTGAGACCCTGAACTGCTCCATTCTCTCTACCTCACTTCCTTCCACCTTTTCTTTGCTGATTTAATCTTTTGCTCGTCATCTTTCTAAATGAAATACACAGCACCGGTGGGGCCATTACGCCACACCCTCTGGGCATCCCACTTTAATATGTACAGACATCTGCTTTGATTTGCTGGTTGCTGTATGAATTTACTAAGTCTTGTTTTCCATCCTGGACAGCTGGGTTCCTTGTTGCATCCCCCTGTAACCAAATTGATGAAGAGGAAGTCGAGCTCACCACTCCTGAAGACTTCTTTTATTTCCAAGAAGACCTTGTGGTGGAACAGTTGACATACATGGATGCAGTATGTAGAGAATTATGGACTACTTGAAATGCAACGGGAAATAATGCTGGGCTTCTGGAATACTTGCTTTTATTTTTAAAAAAATGATGTATATATAATATATATATATATTATATACATCGCTTTAGTGTTATATATAGCAGTATATACATTTTATTTATATATATATACATATATATATATATATAGTGTTCCAGACCAGGTCTGTTGTTGTGACACAGGACACAAGTCAACTTAGTTATCCAAACTTGTTCATTGGGCTGTTTTCCTTCGGTCATACTGAAGGGTTTTGGGGGCTGGTTTGCTTGCTTAAGTGTGAATGTATGACATGTAGCTGGCAAAGTTGAATGTTTGATGCTGGAGAATTAGCATGTTTTGGCTGTATTGCTGCCTGGCCTAAAGATGTATAGGCACTCTTAACAGTGATGCTCTCATTCAATTTGTCTGGATCGGTCTCCTTCAAAACACCATTATATATAAAAAAAAATCCCCCCTTGGTTTTACACCTGATATGAAGGTGTCTTGTCTTTTCCCAGGCCTGTTGAGCTGACAGTTCTTCTAGGGCATCAAGTCTCTAAAGTGTATGCCAAAGTGTGTATTTTAAATCAGGAGGAAAAACAAATACTTATTACCGTATCAGATTTCGATCCAATTTCTGCTGTAAACCTGCATTTTATTTTGTTGATGGTGGAAATGTAGGAGAATCCTGCTGAGTTAGACACCTCTGTTTCCCTCTAGACACTCTTCAAGAAAGTGGTGCCCTACCACTGCCTGGGATGCATATGGTCACGAAGGGATAAGGAAGAATACAAGCACGTGGCACCTACCATCAGAGCCACCATTACTCAGTTCAATGCAGTCACCAAATGCGTTATCAGCACTATCCTGAAGATCAAAGATCTCAAAACACAGCAAAGAGCCAAGATCGTGGAGAAGTGGATTCATGTTGCACATGTAAAGCATTTATTCTGGGGTGTTGAATGGTCCTTGCGTGGGTGCCTAGGTGTTGGGAGGGGAGAACGGGGTTGTACCCATTGGTCCCAGGCCAGTGAACATCTTAGCCCTAATTCTTCCTGCTTTTGAGAGACTTTCTTTGTAATAGTGGATGGATTATTGTCCTTCCTCTCCTTAGTTCCTTCCCCACCGTGGAAATGGGGGGGGGGGGGGGGGTGAGGCACGTACCGTGTCTTGCAGATGAGGGATGCCACATCCCAAACATGTAATGTTTGTGGCAAGATAGGTATAAATGAGACAGTTCACTTCCCTGGGAAGAAAATACTGCTCGTATCAGTGGAAAAAGTGGTGGTTGATATCATCCAAAGTTAGACTTGTTTTCAGAGGGAGGTTGAAACAAGAGTGGAGCGGGACTGGCAGTGGTGCAGGCAGAGGACAGGCAGACTGAGCTTTGTGCTTACCTTGCCTTTGGTCCTTCGTGTTCAGTCTGGGACTGTTATGTCAACACCATGAGAACTGAAATCGGGTATGGTAGAAGACAGCTATTAGTGATTTCATACATTTATAGATGCCAAGCAGAGGCCTTCCAACCTTGACAATGCACTTCTGTGCTTCCAGGGGCAGAATTGTTAGTCCTGGCACCTCAGCGCTGGCAACCAGTTCAGGAAACTGGTATGGAGGATAGGCTTTCACCTCCCTTTTGGCACTGATGCCGACTTGGGTTTGTTTGTTATCATCTGATGGCCGCTTTACAGCCTGTGGGAGCGGGTTAGGAAGTTTGATGCCTGTTTTCTGTGCACAGAGCTTTAAGTTGCAGAGGGAACCAGCTAAAGGGGCCCTTACAGGCCAGGCTGGTTGTCAGTTTGGGTGAGCAAGTCCAGAGTGGCTTCATGCCTGTCAGGGGTCCAGGGCAGGGTCAGATTAGATGTTAGGAAAAAATTTCTCACTGAAAGAGTTGTTGGGGCCTGGAACAGGCTGCCCAGGGAGGGGGCTGAGTCCCTGCCCCTGGGTGTGTTTAACAGACAGGTAGATGAGGTGTGCTCAGGGATATGGTTTAGCATAGGACAGGAACGGTTGGATTTGATGATCTTAAAGGTCTCTTCCAACCTTGTGATTCTGGGGGTCAGCAGGGTGGCCTGGGGAACTCAGGACAGGCACTGCGCTCAGCGTGCTGCTGCTGGGGGCATTCTCCACCTCTTTTGCTTCAGTGCTTCTCCCTTTACTTAATTTATGTGCATAATTCAATACTCCAGCCATAGCTAAGCACATGAAGAATGCCTGTGCACGCTCTACAAAGTAACTGCACGTGTGGAACAGCTAGTTGCATATATACTTAGCCGCCCACTTCTGAAGCAAGTTGCTTGCTTTGCACATGCAAATGAGTGTTTTGAATAGTTAAATACCCAAATTAGAAAATAACCTGCTCATTAAAGCACAGTTATTCACAGACAGCTACCTCTGTAACTTACCAGCACGGACTGCCATGGTCATTATCTCTTTGTGACTTTTGGATCCAGTTTCTTGGTATTACAAGATAAACTGAATACTTTTTCTCGCTGCCAGCCCTCTCTGCTCCACGTAGGTCTAAGGCTCCTGACCAGGAGCAGCCAACTTCGCTCACACAATATTTTCTTTAAAAATAACATGTAAAAATGAAATCCTTACTATTCTGGTATGCTAATATTTATTTTTTAAAAAACCAAGCCCGAAGTTGCTTCTGCACAGGATTCTTTCTGATTTTCCCCTTGTGAAGGACCCAGCATGAAACAAAATTATTCAAAGTAGCCTTAAAAATTCTTCTGTACAACTGAAAGCTTGCTGAAGTTCAGTCTGCAGTCAGTTCAACTACTGAGAGCACCAAATCCAATGTTGAATTCCTAATGAGCTTTAAACTATACGGCGTGTAATTAAGTCAAGGTGCTTCCAAAATGGATCTTCCAGTCCAAACTCCTGTTGCTTTCAAAAAAGAAACACCGAGGGCCTGCGCCTCTCACCCTGTGTTCTCCCCAGCCCGCATCTCAGGTTGAACCTAGAGAAAGAAGGATGGTTTTCCCCAGTGTGTTGTTCTGTGAAGGAGAGCTGTTACGTGGCTTCTCCAGCCCCGAACCATGCAAAAATAGCTTTGAGGCCTTGTGTGCCCTACCACATGGCCTTGAACTTGGGCTTTATCTTGCCAAACTGCTAACCTGCTTCAAGCGGAGTCTTGTTAAGCCATGCTTTGTTAAATGGAGCCTCCTAAGTAGCACAGAGCTGTATTTAGCTTTTTAGGTAAATGAATGTGTGTAGTTAATACTTACCTTAGTTGTTCAGTCAGTTTTGATGCAGGTTGGCTTTTGTTTACCTTTGCTTTACCTTTGTTCAGCCTGACAAAGGAAATAAGGGGTTTCCCCCATAAGGATCCTTTACATAATCAGCATCAATAGTGTCAGAACCAGCCCCGTGAACCCTGGCAGAAGTGGGTTTGCAGTTTGAGGATGTTCTCACGTGTGTGCAGCAGTCAGATTGGCATGTGTTTGGTCTGCTTAACTCACACCCAGAGTCAGTCAGAGCTCGTATTTAAGTCTTGTGCCCATTCACGCTCTAGGTCATGAGCCACCATCAGATTTACAGGGGTTCCTTGAAGGTTTCTCCCCCCCACACCTCGCTCACATCTGCTTTACCAGGAATCTGTGCTCTTTTCTTGGGAATTTGATTTTTTTTTTCTCAGCATCTTTTTTCCATCAAAGCTTTTGCCTCAGAGAAGCTTTGTGAGCAGTACCTGTGAGCTGGTCCATCTGTTAGGGTTTGACCCCACTTCTGGAAGAGCTGGGATGTGCATACTTGAAGAACAGGTTATTTCTTTGCATGTCTTTATTTTTAATTGACACTTAGATGATTGAGGGCTTCATTTTAAATACCACAACCAAAGAGGCAAAGCCTGGTTTTTCCCCTAAAGGGGGAAAAGGGATGGGTAACTATAAAGAGCTTTTCTAGAAGTGTAACATTTGTGCTACTTGGCTTGGTGGACTCAGTTCCACTTTTATTTTTGCCAGAACTGGAAGCTGTAACACTGCAACACGCCGCAAATACACGAAAGTGAGGAAAACAAGATCTAAGTGCCAAAGCCCATAAAGCATTTTGGTGGCTGGAGTGGTATTTTGGATGCTCAGTATTTGCACAGCTGCCTGCTTCGCAGTGAGAACGTGTAGCAAGCGTGACACCAGTCGAACAGAAGAGCACTTGCGTGTTTGTAACGCTGACATTTAATGCTCCTTTCTTTCTAACCACTCCTTTCACAGGAATGTAGGATCCTGAAGAATTTCTCCTCCTTGAGGGCCATCATTTCAGCACTGCAGTCCACCTCCATCTATCGGCTGAAGACAACCTGGGCGTGTGTCTCAAAGTAAGCTTCCCCTGCTGCTCCTCACGCTAGCCCCAAAAACAGGCAGAAAGTTCCATGCACTTTCTTTTCGTCTTTGACTAATAACCCAAATGATTTTCCCTTTTCCTCTACAGGGATGCAGTGCTGATGTTTGAAGAGCTCGCTGATATCTTCTCGGACCACGACAATTATCTGACAAGTCGAGTGTTACTAATGAAGGTGAGAGGCAGCTTGAGTTGCAAATCTTGTGATCAAAGCTTTTTCCAACCAGCTGCCAAAGCTCATCTCTCCCTGAACCACTGTACGTGGTGCTTCGGGGAAGACAGGTCCGTTAAACCTGTGCTTTCCTGCGGGGAACAGAGGTGATGTCGTTGTCCTGGAAGAACCTACGCTAGCCTTAGCCTCTTGAGCCTGTGTAGCCAGACAGGTCAGGCTGCAGCAGCACGGACTTCGTGTGCTTGTGCGCAAGGCAGCAGGTCAGGACCCCTCAGAGAGCCCCCCATGTTGAAGGTCACGCTGTTAGGTGACACTCCCGTGGGCACGGCGATGTCCAGCTCAGGGATAGCTGTGTATGCCATACCTTACCTGGGAGAGTGCCGGGGCTGTAGCCGGAATGAGGAGGTGCTGCGCATCGTCGCTCCCCCCAAAAGGGGTTACCATGAGCGCTTTGGCTTTCCACTGCTCTGTTGTTTGGGGAGCTGACCTGCCAGCGCAGGCACCCTCAGCTCTGTGCCGGTGAGTGCAGAGCGGCTCCAAGTGCTGCTCTCGACTGCATTGCTCCGCCGTAGTGCTTTTGACTTCATTGGAACAATGCCACTCAGCTTCAGCTGAGGAATTAAACCAAGATGTTTATCCAACTGTCCAGTACCTTTCTTGGAACTGGAAAACAGGGCTGGGAATTTTGAAGGAACAGCCTTCCTGCGCTGTGTGTGGCCAGATGGACAACAAAGCAGGCTCTGTCTGAAACTGCTTGACTTGCGCGCTCTCCTGGGCGAACCTCAGCAAGCTCAGGAGCTTGAAAGAAGTGAGGAAGAATAGAGGGAAAGGTTGTGTTCTGCAGAAACTAAGGAATGTTTCTGGCAGTTCCTTCTGTTTACATACAAAACTGGCTAACCAGTCTAGGGTTTGGCAATTCCATCCAGTCTGGCATTTGTACCTTGCCTCCTACACCTCGGTATCTGAAACGCCGTGTTTTGATGAGGAATGATGGGTGAGCACATTCAAACCTGTCAGTCTGTCTGGTTTATCCTCCATTCATCAACACCTGTAGCTGAATTTTACAGCAGGTGAGACACAAAATAAGCGTAGAGGGAAAACGCGTTTTCCAATAGCTTATTTAACTCAACTATTCAAAAGACAAAACAACTCAATCTGAGCCCAGACCTTCTGGCTCCCAACAAACCACATTCTCCAGCTGCTCTAAGTAGATTTAGAAAGCATTTTGAAAGCTGTGAGAGGAGGAAAAAAATTCCACGGAATAGCTAGAACCTCTCTCCTGCTTTTCATCTTGGATTGTTTTGTAATGATCGGAGGGTTAATCTCCACCGAATTCCTTAAAGTCTTTGTTTTCCTTGACTATAAATAGTCTCTCTAGGGAAGCAGTGATTGACCTTGCCTATCCATCCTGAAAATTTAAGCGTAGAGAAAATGCCATATGAAAGGTCGGCGTGGAGAAGGAGCACTGTTCTCACCTCCCCAAACAAGGGCTCCACTGCGAGCTGTGCTTTTAGCTCCTGCGCCTGCCCACCGGCCACTCTTGAACCATCTTGAGGTTACCCTTCAGTGTCTTGAAGACACTGAGACAAACCCTCCTTTTTCATTTGCTCCTGGCTTTCAGCTCAGGAAGGAAACAGAGAATTTGAGCGATCTGTTGATTAACTGCGACTGAGAAGTAAAGCCTGTAATGAGAGAGTCTTTACAAGTCTCTCAGGTAAAAGATGGTGATAATGATTCATGCTCTGTCTATCTGGCCACTGGAGAAAAGATAATGGTAACTCCCAGCATCCTGCATGGATCCAGGGGAATGAAGGCTACAGATCTGTTGTGAAATAGCTCATCCATTCATAGGAAAGCTTGAATTGTGGAGATGAAATCCTCTTGCTTCCATTCCCTGCATGGTTTTGGATTAGTTAATAAGCCACAGTTGCTGGCGCTCTCTGTTGCGGCGTAAGGGAAAACAAAGCATTACCTAAGATAGAGATGTTTACCCGTAGCAGTCCCGATTCAGAAATTAAACAGAGATCCTGAGGTCAGAAGCGTCAGGATGGAGCTCGGAGAAGCATACAGGCACCTGAAGTATATCTGAGCTGCTGGGATTTGAACTCAGAGAAGCTGCTGGGATTTGAACTCAGAGAAGATGCCAGGATGCACTTAGCCAGGGCCGGGCCAGAGCTGTTTGGCAGGAAAACTCCCTTATGGCTGTTCTGTGGGATTTTGTCCAAAATTCCCAGTTGGGGTACGAGCGTGTCCATATACATGCATCTACCTGCCGAGCCTGGCTTGCCTGGTTAAATGCATCTGCAGGTATTTTACACAGAGGCAGTTGCCAGCTTACCACTCAGCTCCTTCATTAATTGCCTTCTCATTCCCTTCCAGGAAGGGACATCCAAATTCGCGAATCTGGACAGCAACGTGAAGGAAAATCAGAAAAAGTCCCAGAGGCAACTCCAACTTCAGAAGGACATGGTGAGTTTGGGGTCCTTTTCCTACCCCTTTGCGAACCGGTAACACGATTGACGCTGTAACTGATGCCCGAAGCGGTATCAAGAAAGGTGTTTCACAGTAGGTGATGCTCTGGGATGTGCTCCCTGTCAAGCAGAGCAATCTCAGCGGTGCTGTCGATTAGCTGATACAAAGCAAGTGAACCAAAAGGTTTCACTGAATATGCAGCCGGAATACTCATCCCTGTAAATATATGGATTTCCCTTACGCTGTGGCCTGCAGTAAGCGTGTAATGCTCTGTGTGTGTGTGTCTGTAATGCACATTTATATGTCAGGATGGCCCCACATGCATATACATCTGTGTCCATAAACAATTAAAGTGGGATTCATGCCACCAAGGTGTAAGGGGCTCCGGTTTTTAGTGCAACCCGGCTGTCCTTTTATCCAGGAGCTCCCACCTGCATACTGAAATGCTGGCAATGTCTGGGAGAGCATCCTACTCGAATTAGAGTCTGATTTAAATTCTACATTAGACACTGAGGATGATGTAATGAAAGAAAACATAATTTATAAGCCTGCTGTTAGGCTAAGCAGCCTGATTTTATTTCATTTGCTTATGCAGGACTATTGTGGCAATCTAATTATTACCCCTAAGCATTCTAATTACTGCCCTTTCTCTGGCAATTAATCTGACACTGCTCTCATCACTCGCAGGGTGTAATGCAGGGCACGGTACCTTACCTTGGGAACTTCCTCACCGATCTCATCATGCTTGACACAGCCCTTCAGGACTACATCGAGGTATGTTGTAGCAGTTTTTTGATTCCTAACTACCCTCCGTGCCTTCCAGGCTGCAGGTGGGGTCTTGGCCTTTTCCAGAGGCTGCGGGGGGACAGCTGCTCCACCATGGGTTTCTCCAGGGGCTGCAGGGGCATCTTTCTCTCTGGCACCTGGGGCGCCTTCTCCCCCGCTTCCCTGCCCTTGGTGCCTGCACAGCTCCTCACACCTTCTCGCTCCCTTCTCTGGGGGCACAAAGGGGCTGCTGGCGGGTTTTTCTCCTCACGGTTTTCTCACTTTCTCCTCTCGGCTATCCTGTGGAGACTCGGGTACCTGAGCGCAGGAGTTTTACCAGACCTGCGAGCAGGTATTTCTAGAAGGTCTGTGCTCTATGTTTGCCTTGCTTGCTCCATGCTGTTTCTGGTTACCTTCAACTGAGCATGTGCTCTTCTCCTCTGACCCCTTCTCTTTCCTTCCAACAGGGCGGCATGATAAATTTTGACAAGAGACGAAAGGTAAGGTGGCTGTTCGGTGACTTTTAGTTTCCTGATGCCCTCCTTTAGAGCGTTCTCTTGGCGAGGCCATTTGCCTCCACTTGCTCATACCCAACAGCTGCTAATTGTAATGAAGTTGGTCAGGAGAGTCAAGGTCCCTGAAACGCTGTAAGCCCCTGCCAACCTGTGAAGAGTGGCATGGGAAGAGAACTTTCCAGATGTGTGCAGCAGAGAGCGAGAAGCTGCTGTCCATGTACCTTCATGGGACTCGCAACAGGGGCATGCGCGTTCCCTCTGCTTGGTGGTCATGGTCCTGGCACTTGGGTCGCAGTAACCCTAGGAAACACCACGGGCTTGGGGCAGAGTGGCTGGAGAGCTGCCTGGCCAAAAAGGACCTGGAGGTGTTGATTGGCAACCTGGCTAATACCAGACCCAGCATGGCCAGCAGGTCCAGGGCAGGGATTGTGCCCCTGTACTCGGCATTGGTGAGGCCGCACCTCATGGGTGCAGGTTGCGCGTGGGGTTAGAGGAGAGTGGCGCAGCCTGATCACACCCATCACAGGTAGCACTGCGTGTTCCTCTGGTGCACCCCATGCAAAGATCAGACACGGCTTTCATCTCAGGCATCCATCATTATTATTATTATTATTATTATTATTATTATTATTATTATTATTATTATTATTATTATTATTATTTCGTCAATGAGCATCCCTCACTAGTTGCCTGAGAACCACCCAAGTACAGAGCAGGGCTCTTCTCTTGGTGCTGGGCCGGCTGGTGCATGGGTGAGCGGTAGGGTGATCCAAAGAGCTTGTGATCCTCTACCACCTCCACTGCTGGAGGGACAACTGGCAGCGCTGCCGTTGGGCGGCTTTGTACCTGGGCAAAGCTTCTGCAGTGGAGCTTGAGCCCTTGGGTTTGTCTGCGTGTTGGCGCGTGGCTGATGAACCAGCCACATCTCAGTTCCTGAAACACTCAGCTGGAACTAAACTTCGGTCAAGACTAAGGTTGTCCTGGATCTGTGGTCCTGTGTGTTTGGTGTATGAATGAGCCTGTTTGGCTTCGTTGGGGTTTTTTTTCTGATTGGAATTCCTGTTTATTTTGATTTCCTCAGGAATTTGAAGTACTTGCTGAAATTAAGCTCTTGCAATCAGCTTGTAACAACTATTGTATGACACCCAACCAAAAATTCATCCAGTGGTTCAGGAAACAGCAGGACATGACTGAGGAAGAGAGGTAGGTTCTCAACCCACCTGGTGAAGCTGTGTGGGGTTTTTTCTTACCCCAGGCCTACCTGCGGGTACTTCAGTCAGGCTGTAGCCATCCTCCTATGGGAATGGCACATCCTGATGCTCAGGGAGGGTGGGAATAACCCGCCTTCTGCTCGACAGCTGCAGGAAACCTGTGGAGCACTTAGCGGGTTTTGGTTTTGAGGTTGGAAATCGGGATTTTGACTTTGAAACAGGATGGTCTGTTGTGCCCGGGCTGTCTGTCTGCCTGGGCGCACGCTCAGGACAGGCATCCCCAGGGGTGCTGGGATGCAGTCGGGCAGCGGGAGGCCAAGGCACTGCAGAGCTCACACCAGCTCTGTGGCTCCGGACGTTTGGGGTGGGTTTTGCCGAGTTCTGCACTGTGGCACGTGCTGCTAGGCCAAGCCAAGGGAATTGTTCCCAGCATGTTAACGTCTCCGCTGCACTCGGAGGGCAAGTGCAGACACCTGCTGCGTTGTACTGTCGTAGAGAAAACCGAACTTCCCCTTATCCAAGATTCCCACCTTTGGGATTCACTTTTTTCCTCTTTTTCTTTCTTTTTTTTTTACATAAAACCATGAGTGGCCCCCAAAAAACACTTGTTTTTAAAGCTCTTGTAAAGAAGTGACATATCCCTTTCTCCGTAGTAAAGCGCAACCAAAGCTACTACGTTCCTTTCTGTGGGGTTGCAGCTTTCTGAAGTGGGAGTACCTGAAAGTCTCTCAACCTTCTTGAGTGTTGCTGCTTTGAGATCCGAATACTTAAGAGTATTGTCCGTAAAAACTGACCCCGGTGGCCTCTGTTCTGCAGCTACAACATTTCCCGTGAGATTGAAGCGGCCAACGCCAGCACCACATCCCCGAAATCCCGGAAGAGCGTGTTGAAGAGGTTCAGCCTGTAAGTACGGTGGGGCAAGGGGCTTTTGCTGCATTCGTTATTAGTGTAACTTGATGTACACGTGTGAGAAACCCCTCCTAGCAGGATTTTAATATGCAAATTAGCAAAAAGGCGTTAGGTAATAGGAACAATCTGCCTTTGGGTTAGAGAAGGGGAAAAAGATCCTGGGGATGTGGTCCAATTTGGCATAATACTGCCCAACCTCCAACGGGAGGTGGGTGGAGAGCAGGGACACGCAGCTCAGCTCGTGCAGGGAACAGTACGCTAGCAGGAATTTGTGGAATGCTGCAGGGAACAAAAACAAGGATCGAGAACCGAAGTAAAAATACATCTTAAAGGTGAGAAAATGGACCCTGACATGTCCAAGTCTTCTAGGTCCTCCAAATCCTCCAAGTCCTCCGAGTCCTCCAAGTCTGCTGGGGCCTCAGATTCTGCTGGGTCCTCTGAGTCTGCCGGGTCCTCCAAGTCTGCCAGGTCCTTCGAGTCTGCCGGGTCCTCTGAGTATGCTGGGTCCTCTGGGTACTCCGGGTCCTCCGAGTCTGCCGGGTCCTCTGGGTACTCCGGGTCCTCCGAGTCTGCCGGGTCCTCTGGGTACTCCGGGTCCTCTGAGTCTGCTGGGTCCTCCGAGTCTGCCAGGTCCTCTGGGTACGCAGGGTCCTTCAAGTCTGCCGAGTCCTCCAAGTCTGCCGGGTCCTCTGAGTCTGCCGGGTCCTTCGAGTCTGCCAGGTCCTCCAAGTCTGCCGAGTCCTTCGAGTCTGCCGGGTCGTTCGAGTCTGCCAGGTCCTCTGAGTCTGCCGGATCCTCCGAGTCTGCCGGGTCCTTCGAGTCTGCCAGGTCCTCTGAGTCTGCCGGGTCCTCCAAGTCTGCCGGATCCTCTGAGTCTGCTGAGTCCTCCGGGTCCTCTGGGTGCGCTGGGTCCTCTGAGGCCTCAGGGTCTGCGGGGTCCTCGGGGTCTGCTGGGTCCTCTGAGTTCTGCTCTTTGGTGGAAGTATCTTCCTCAACGGAGTCATCCACTTCTGCCTCATCCCCTTCTCCCATCCACTCCTCCAATGAGATGTGCTCTGTCCCCATGACACCGGTCACCACCAAAGTACCATCGCCTCCTGCTTACAACCATCAGGACCGTGACATGTGCATCATCCGCACCAGCATTGAGGACAGCAATGGCAACATGTACAAGAGCATCCTGGTGAGTGGCAGTGTTTGCAGTCGGGGTGACTTAACAGTGCTTTTGGTTTTGGACACACAAACTCACTGAGCTCGGGGGGGTTGCTCCAAGGATGCGCAGCTGCCTTCCATGATGGGAATGCCCTGACCTCCCCAAACTGCAGAGAGCCCTCGTGTGAGGGCCTGATGAATTCAAACAACAGACAGGGGCTGACATGGGCTTCCGTGGCTCACACCATCGGTGTCTCATTCACTCAGGTGTGCTGACACTGAGGTCCTGCCGCCTCTTCGCGGTGGGACCTGTTGTCCCAAACTGAAATGGTTTAATATGTAGCGGTACCTTCGTTACCATCTCATTGTGTGTTTTTCTATGTCTCTTAAATCTATCCCAAGAGCAGGTGGGCTGCAGCAGGGCAGGAGGCCTTGGCTAATCTTGAGTGAATAAGCAGCATCTTTCTCTCTCTCTCCAGCTCGCTAGCCAAGACAAAGCTCCTGCTGTCATCCAGAGAGCAATGGTGAAACACAACCTGGAACTGGATGCAGCTGACGACTATGAGCTCGTGCAGGTCATCTCCATGGGCAAAGGTAGGGAGGCAGAAACCTGCTGCTGCTTAAAAACTTCTGCTGGGCTTTGAAGGAAAGAGCAAGACGTGATGCAAGGTTAGAAACGCTGGGGTGTGTTGTCACAGCCGCCCCTGAGAACAGGCCCTTTGCTAAGGGTGGACTCATGGGAGGCAGAGCATGCTCGGGGCTTGCCGAGCAGACACGGGCTGTGCCCATAGAACTGTGGGCCAAAGAGCAGCTGGCCATGCTCTCTCTGCCCCCATGCAGAGCCTGGAGGGGTACGGCCACCCCAGGATCCCACCACTGGCTGGACATGTTCTGCATTTGGCCTCTGCAGCCTTGCCCCCCCCCCCGCCTTTTTTTGTGGGAGAGCTGCTGTGGGTGCCACCCTGCGCTGCTTTGGCAGGAGGGGGCAAGGGGTCCGTCCCTGCCTGGCTGTGTATGCCCAGTCCCTGTTCTCTCCTGGCCGCAAACTAACGCTTGCTTCACTCCCTTTTGCAGAGCTGGTGTTCCCAAAGAACGCAAACGTGTTCTATGCCATGAACAGCCAGGCGAACTACGATTTCATCCTACGAAGAAAACAGCCTGGCAATGGACAAGCAAATACGGGGAACCGCTGCACTCTGACATTCCCCAGGACTGCTAAACGGGGGCGTTGGAGCAGCAGGCCCAGCAAAATCACACCCTGAGAGTGTGGGGCCCAGGAGCTGAGCGAGCTGGCCAGGAACTGGACCCCTGTTTTCCTTTCCTCCCTTAGAGCCCTTTCCTCCCCTGGAGTTCCTTCTTCCTGTGGAGCCAGGCACAGGTCTGTTGGACGGTGCGGACTGGAATTTTCCTTGGGGTTGGCTGTTCCCTGGTTCTTGGTGGGCACATGAGCCGAGGAACAGCAGTGCCCCAGGAGGAAAGGAAAACAGGACCACCACAGAAGCCAGTTCCATTTGTGAGAAACCCTTTCCCTTTGTGCCAGTATTACGCAGAAGATGAGCATCTAAATTTTATTTTTGTAAAACTGGAGAAGAAAAAGTCTCCCTCGACTTCTGCCTGAACCAAGGCTGAGGCCCTGGCTGGCCTCGTGCCCCGAGCAGGCGCTGCCTCCAGGAGACATTTGTATTCATGCAAAAGCAGTGTGGGTAAGGCCCCAGTATGCTCAGCACTGAAGCCAGAATAAACAGCAGGCGTGTGTGTTGCCTTCATACCGCTGTCATACTTCTCTTTGCACTTCTTCCACACCAGAAAAACAATCCAACAAACCTAGTTTTGGATTGGATTTTTCTTCCAAAGAACTTTCAAAGTCTGCACTGGCTTTGCCATGAGTGTCATGGCCTGCTCCTGGACAAGATGAACGGATGCTCCTTGCCTTGAAGTCTTGTCTTACCGCCAGGCCAAGGCGGTTTCCCTTGGACTCCGCTAACCCAGTGACTGGAACTCGATGCCTTCTGCAGACGCTGAACTGACGGACGGACCTCTTCATAACGTGCAATCAGTCTTCAAGAGCGAAGCCTTTAATTCGCCTGTGGACTGATGGACAGTGTTTCCTGAGCAATGGGGAATGTCCCCTGCGCGACAGGCAACTACATGACCTTTAATTTTAATAGCAAGCAGGGTGGGGAGCGCAACAGGTTTTAGGCATTACCCCCGACCCCCCAGAGCTTTTATATACTTGTAGCACATCACCTCCTGGCGCTGCCCCCACCCCGCATCTCACCTGTTCAATGAATTTCCTGACATGGTACATCCTTTCAGCTGGAAGGACACGTTCAGCTGGAAGCATTTAATTGCCTGTTCTGGGAAACTCTTGAGGGACACACTGCTGGGGCCTCTTCCCAGCACCCAGGCTTCCTTGAAAGGACAGTGACAGGTTTTATTTTAAAAAGCCATAATGGAGACATGGGATTGTCTCGGTAAGCAGAGCCCTTCCCATGGAGGCTGCCTCTGCACCACTCAGACGCTGAGTTTTAGGCCACGCCTGAGCCCTGGTGTAGGTTTTTCAAAGCCAGGCTTTGTTACTTCACGGATCGGGACACATTCACAGTGTTAGGGCAGGATGCTTTACACTAAGTATTTGTCACCACTGTTTACAAGTAGCCCCCATACAGGCAAGAACTCCAACAGCAGTTTAGGTAAGAGGGGTTTGTATCTGAGCCTTAATCTTTGCCCGGTGTTAGGGTAGGATTGCAGCACAAGTTTGGCATTTCAGTTTCTGTAGGTGTAGCGTTAGGGACAAGTTCAGTATTGCTTAGAGGCGGTTTGGTTGTATTAGGCTGAAAGGTTCTTAATGTTAAAATTAGACCCTCCAAAAGGTGGGATTTTCTTTCTTTTCGTTTCTCGTTCCTTATGTTTCTTAAAGTTTACCTGTGATTGTTACACAATAAATTTAATAAAGGTTTTGTCAACTAATATTTGACTGGCCTGAATTGGTGGTGTTCTCTTTGGCTTCATTACTGCATGTGGGGTGGGGGTTCTACACCTCACTGCTGCTCTCTTCAGCCTCATCACTTTTGCTGTTGCGTGCTCCCCCAGCTCAGCTACCCCAGCAGCCTGAGATCCCCCAAAGGCCCCGTTCTAGCTGCAGCCTTTCAGCTAATGCTTGCTGTAACTAACTAGGCAGGTACCTTGTACGCAAATGTTACAGACATTTCTTGGTGAAATCAGGCTCTTTTGGGTCACCAAGCACTTCCTGCATCACTAAAGAGACTCTCAGCTTACAGTAGTGAAGGCGAAGAGAGATGACCCCCAAGTCTGAGCTGGCTCCTTTTTTTTTTTCCTACTTAAATGACCACAGGAGACAAACCCCAACCAGAGAAACCCAAGAGCGCGACAGCGCTTTTCCTTCCCCGTGCATTTCCTGCCCTCGACCAAAGCCACGCCAGGGCTGAGGGGTAACTCGCTGCCTTCCTGTGGGTGGGCCTGTCTCAGGCCTGTCACCCTGAGCCTGCTGGGGACTGCCTTGGCTTGCTGCTCACTTCGGACCCGATGATCTCTTGAGGTCCCTTCCAACCCCTATGATTCTGTGACTTCCAGCGGGTGCTCCACCTCACACGCAGCTTTGTAGCCTGTTAGATGAGTGAAAAAAAGAAAAATAAATACCTGGCAAGTGGGAAAAATCATTCCCAGGTGCCTCAGAAGTGTTTTGGTGGGCTCCCACCTTGCTAAACCTCCATTAAAGCCGAGCCTGGCAGAGCCAAGGGGCTGGAAACGCAGAGGGGAGCAGGCAGCACCCGGCTACAGTGCCTGGGTGCAAAGCCGTGGCACGCTGTGTGCGCACCCACGGAGGCCGAGAGGTAGAAGCCCTGAGTGCCACAGGGCAGGCAATTAACGCCTTGTCATCTGTGGGAAATGGAGGAGCGGCCCTGGAAAGAAGACACAGTTGTGCTTGCTGGAGGGAAGCTGCAAAAGCAAAGAAAAAAGTGGGAAAGAGGATTTCTTGCTGTTCAGCAGCGAGGTGGCATGGTGTGCTTTGTCATGGTAAGGAAGGTGCAGACAGACTTCTGCACAGCGAGAGGGTGCCAGGGTTGGACAACCTTTTGTATAGGAAAGCTGTGGTTCTGGTGTAAATGTAAAGTACTGAAGCCTGGCTCCAGGCTGCTGCCTCAGCCATTGAGAGGGGATAAAAGTTTGCTCAGTTGTTATTAAAGTTGTCTTCAAGCCACCATGATCAGAATACGTGCCTTTCATCACGCCACAAATGGCGCCCAACGTGGGCACTGACACGACTCGCTGCTGATCCAGTGCCATAGCTCAGCTGAGCTCAGGGAAGAACACTGAAAGGAAGCATTACCGGCGCTCCGTTACCTTTCGCAGGAGGAAGGTAAGCAGCTGAGAACTATGGGAATGAGTCTGATCAAAGAGCAAAATAATGTTTTAGAACTTTTTAACAAGATTTTGAAGGAACATGGGAAGATGCTGGGCCCCTCAGCAGAAACAGTAATTCCAGACACCTCAGTTGTGCTAATGCCAACTGGCACTTACGGACCTTTGGGTCATGGAATGGTGGCACTATTAATAGGAAAGTCCTCCACAGCATTAAAAGGGCCTTTTGAATTACCTGGAATTATTAATGTTGATTACAAAGGCGAAAGTCATTCTCAGACACTGCTCTGTCCGACTCCCAACACACGTGGACATCAGTGGGAGTGGCAGCCCCCACGGGTGTGACGCCAGGCCAGGACCCCACTCCTCTGGGGTGCTCTGGCTCCAGCACCGCCAGCCCTCTCACAGCATTACCAGTGGACCAGAGATAGAGCCACGCTGCATCATCAGCCCCGGTCCCACACAAAGCAGGGCCTGATGGGACAGCTTTGTACCCAGAGCGGCGCCAGACAACACACTGGATGCTCAGGGTGTACAGACGTCCCACTCCCCAGAGCTCACACATGCTCCATACCAAGGCCGCTGGGATTGCCACACTCCAGAGTGCTTCACACAGGCCAGCGAGACCCGCGGAGGAAGCGGGAGGGACAGTCAGAGAGGAACAGCCCTGGCCACGTGCACTGGCCACTGGCGGAGCTCTGTACTCACCACATTATGTGGGCACCAGCCGAAGGAAGGCGGCTCACAGGCCGCAGCTGCAGCCAGGCACCTCGATACGGGCAGCAACTCCACGCAGAGTGACACAGCGGCAACCGCCCGCGCCAGCCCTTCCCACCCAATGAAGAGCCCACACGGCTGCTCGGCTTGCTCCAGGTTCTATGTATTATCAGACCGGCTGACAGGTACTAACACATCTTCTTCAGCAGAAAGCACAACGCTGATCAGGAATCATCAGGAACAAAAATAAACATTGAAAACCGAGCGCGCAACCGTACAGAGCTGCCAGCAGGTGAGTCTCTAGGTGGCACGGCCAGGAGGACATCCTCCCACAGCCACGGCAGCCCTCGGGCTCAGGTCTGTCCCAGCTACCCCAAGCACTGTAGTCTGTCAGCACCTGGCTGCTGAGAAACTTTGTAAGGAAAAAACCCCACCAAACCCCCATACAAACAAAAGAACAACCCCTGCCCCGAGCCTGCAGTCCGCTGACTTGTTAGCCAACAGCAAGTACAACACACCTGATCCAAAGCAGGAGACAAGTTTGCTCCTCACACACAGAAGAAAAACCGTATCAAGACAAGCTGCCTTTCCGTCAGGTACCGCAGGATTGTGCGCGGGCTGCTGAGAACACTACAGCTGACACCCCCACCTCCCACCCCTCCTCCCCCCACCTTGGCTTCTGGGGGTTGTTTTGGTTTTTTAAGGATAGTGCCAAGCGTTTCCCTGCCCAACTCACTAAACATTAAGTCCCCAGAAGTCCTACACTCACTTTTACAGCCTAATTAGACCCTCAAATAGGTTGTCAGGCTTCCTTCTCCCCACAAAATACATCAAGGCAGGGGGCAAAGCGGGACGTGGCACAGAGGCAAACGAAACCAGCAAACTCCACCTTCTCTGCTCGCTTCCAAGACTTTAGACCCGCTAAGGCACCAGCTCTGGATTGGGAGCCCCATTTCGATGGGCTCTGGCATGTTTTGAAGCCTGCAGAGGGGAAGCCAGCAACAGTTTTGCACAGGATGGTGGAGAGGGAGAAGACCCTAGAGAGGAGCGCTGCTGCTCCGGTGCTCTCAATGGTTTTGGAAACCGTCTTGATTTCAGCAGGGATCCCTTTACCCAAGTAACCCAAACATGGTTCCTTGTAGAACTACAAACCTCACAAGGAGTAAGAGTTACCCAGCAGCCCAGTTACACCTACCCGGAAAGGTACAAACGCTTGTACGCTCTATATATTAATCTTTATAAATACAGTATTCTACAGGGGGACCTGTAGAAATTCGTCATTCAAGGTTTCGTTTGGCTTTTAGTCAGTCTGTTCTCAAACAAAAGCTTGCAAGGGCTTTCGTTCAGACCTCTGCCTTCCTTCAGCCAGGCTTTTCCCCTCCCTCACCTCCCGCCTGGTCCCAAGCAGCCTGGGGAGCTGCTGGGTCCAGCCAGAGCGCTTTGCCATCGGAAGCAGCGGGAAGGAGACCACATGAAGAGCTGCTCTACAACTTTCAAGGGTGAAAAGCTAAAGTGGGAGGCAGGTTCAGCTGTGGCCAGTGTCCTGGGGGATGCGGGAAGTCATAGCTCGTCCCTGGAGGATGGCGTGTGGAGAGATGACTGGGAAGGCAAGGCATCCTTGTTCTGGACATCGCTGTGGATCTTGCCCTGCTGCCGGGATTTCCAGGAGTGCGTTCTGTCCCAGTCCGTCGACACGGTCTCGTTGTCCCAGATTGTAGAGGTCTCTGTGTCGCTGAGGTAGCCCGGCTGCCCGGTGTAGTGGGTGGGGTAGACAAGCAGGGGTTCTGCCGAAAAGGCTTTCAGGTCCCTGGACTCATAGTACTCCATGTACTTCGCTCTAAAGAGGAGAGGGGAAAAATATAATCATTGGTAAGAGAGTGAAGGAGTGTCAGTAACTGGTTGTAACTGGGAGACACCAGCCCATCCACTAAGCAGGGAGCAGAGGTAGCTGCTGGGGTGAGGCTGCCCCTGTGGCCAGCACCATGGGCCCTCCAACCACATCCTGCAGGTAGAACAGAAACCTCTGCTACCAGAGAGCGCCGAGCACCATGGGACCAGGCAGGGGACAGTAACCCCTCTGCAGCGGGTCTGTCAGCTCTTTGAGCTGTGTCAGGAGCTCTGCCGCAGACTCCCCCATCCCCATGAGGCATAGCCCCATCCCCCACCAGCCAGGTTACAGAAGCGAGAGGCGACCGTGTCCCACTCACACAGGGTGCTTGTTGTACATGACAGGCAGAAATTCATCTACAGGCAGCATCTTGCCGAAAGGTTCAGCTCCGATGAGTTTCTGAGCCCCTTGGAAAGAGACGGCGTAGCCCAGGGTCCAGTAGGAGTAATCGGCTTCCACCAGGTTCATGACATTGGGAACTGCCTTCTCAGGCTCCTGCACCTGCATCCTCTTCCGGCCAATGTAGCTTCAAGGGGGAAAAGATCAAGGAAATCAGAACCAAAGCACGTCTGTTAGGACCACACAACTCCTGATACCAGCCAGGGACGGCCCAAGGGTCACTCCAAGAAGTAATCCCTGAGCAGCTTTACGCATTTTCACCCTGCACCACCCCCAGCTGTACCAGCTGGTACAGCTGGGAGTGACTTCCTGAGGGAGCCAAGATACCTCGGCTCAGGCCTTTGGACTGAGCTATGCCAGTTCCTCCATCATGGTGGCATCTCCAGATGCTGCTGAGCCCAAGTGGTGCCCAACAGGCAGCCCCAGCATCCTGCCCCAGGAGGCGGAGCTGTTCTGGTGATGGGAAAAGTCGCCTTTCCCTGCACTCCAGCATTAACCTGCATCTCTCCTGGGACGCAGCAAGCTGCGGCCCTCCCCTGCCTGCTCAAGAGATCCCCACTGGCCAAGGGCCCATTACTTACATCAGCTCCCAGTCTAGCTGGGCTTGTGCGATGTCATCCATCAGCTTCATGAGCTTCCTCTTAAACTGGTGTTCGAAGCGCACGTCATCCTCAATTACAAGCGTCTTCTCCAGCTCTCTGTTCACCACCTGAAAGGAGAGGGTTCAGGAGTGTCAATGGCTCCCATGAGCTGCTCCCTGCATCCTGAAATCGGTGGGATCATCCTGACATGGTGCTGCCCTTCGAGCAGGCAGGGAGGGGGCTGGAGAGCCACTCCCAGGTTCACAGCCCAGCTGGGACGGACTGCAAGAGCCAGGGAGAACAGATGGACACCACCCTGTGGCTGAGCACCTGCAACCTCAGAAACCCCTTCATGGGATGTCACACCCTCTGGAAGCCCCGAGCTACCATCCAACAGCACCACAGCAACCACCTCCTCAGAGGAAGGTGCAGCAGCCCTGGTTCAGAAAGCCTCTCCCTTGGAAGAAAGTGTTCCTGGAGGCTGGGAAGGAGAACACCCCAGCATATCCAGAGCCTGGCTCTGACTCCCAAAGAGATCACGCCACGCAAAGGCACCCTGCACCTACGTTCCGCGTTACCTGACCGTCGGCCCAGAAGCAAAGCCCGACCTCCCGTGACCCACGTCACCCCCCCAGCCTCTGGGAGTCTGGATCAGCACCCTGCTGCACCCAGCACCTCCGAGGGCAGAGGGCTGCCTCCTCTCACCCACACAGGACCCTGCCCCAGGAGGCGCAGCCCTCGCTGGCAGATTTGGGTAACCGTACCCCGAGTACCCTGTCCCCGCTCTGTATCTCGCTTGAAGCAATCCCTCCTGCCAACATCAGGCTGAGCACCTCAACCACCTCTGACCAGCACGACCAGGATCTTCTCAAGTGTCGCTCCCCAGGTGATCAGAGGTGGAAGCTACAGCTTTAACCACCCAAGCAACATCTCTCAGCTCAGATATGGCCTTGATGCTGAGAATATTTCTGACACCCCCGTTCCCCCAGTCCCTGCCCCTCCCTGTGCCACACTGGGGGGAAGAAGGGAGTGGAATCGTGACTGAAGTGCAGTCTGCTGAGAAGGGAGGGGTGGGGGGAGGTGCTTTAAGATCTGGTCACACTTCTCATCACCCAGCTCTGGTGTCACTGGTGCAGGGCAGGGCCATCAACTAGAGAGTTTTCTTTCCTTTATTCTGTGTTGAGTCTGTTCTGCCTGTGATGCTGATTGCAGAATGATCTCTCCCTGGCCTTACAGAACCATAGAATCATAGACTGGTCTGGGTTGAAAGGGACCCCAAGGATCACAGAGTTCCAACACCCTGCCACAGGCAGGGCCACCAACCTCTAGGCCTGCCCAGGGACCCAGCCAATCTGGCCTTGAACACCCCCAGGGATGGGGCACCCACCCCCTCTCTGGGCAGCCCGTTCCAGACCCCTACCACTCTCATCTCGACTCCTGAGCCTCTCAGCATCCTTTTTCACCCCTGTCCAGCTGAGGAGGGAAGTGACAGAGCAGCTTTGGTGGGCATCTGGCCTCCAGCCAGGGCCAAACCACCACAGCATCCAAAAAAACCCTGTGTACACCCCCTACAACCCAAGGGAAACAGCTTCAGCCCTCACCCCCTGAAACCAGCACCCTATTTGACACTGACCCACGCCTGGCCCTGCACTGTCCTCCTGCACCCACCCACTAGGCACCCACCAGCTCCTTACCTCCTTCCAGATGTAGTAGTGACTGAGGAAGCAGCCGATCTCTCCCCTGGTTAGTGGCCTGGAGGAGTACGGGTCCCGGTAACCTGGGAGCATGTCGATGCTCAGGGCTTTCAGCTGGCTCGTGTTCAGCGCCCTGAGGATGAGAGAGCAGCTGTCAGCACTTAATAAAGAGCAGTAAGTGCGAGTTGGACGTGGGCAGAACATGGGAAGTAGGATGGACTGTCAGAGAAGCCACACCTTGAGGAATTCCTGTGCTTGCTTTGCTCAAAAAAGCCCAGAGAGAAGTTCATTGCTTGATTTACAGCTCTAAACCAAGCTGACAAAGTGTATCCCTAGCTCTACAGGGAGGGGATTGTCCCTCTCTGCTCTGCCCTCGTGAGGCCCCATCTGGAGTACTGTGTCCAGAGCTGGGGCCCCCAGTACAAGAAGGATGTGGAACTGTTGGAGAGGGTTCAGAGGAGGGCCACGAGGATGATTAGAAGGCTGGAGCACCTGCCCTACGAAGAGAGGCTGAGGGAGCTGGGCTTGTTCAGTCTGGAGAAGAGAAGGCTGCGGGGGGACCTCATTGCAGCCTCCTAGTACCTGAAGGGAGCAGAGAAACAGGAGGGGATTCACCTTTTCAAAAGGGTAGACAATGACAGGACAAGGGGGAATGGATTAAAACTAAAGGAAGGAAGGTTTAGATTAGGGGGAAGTTTTTTACAGAAAGAGTGGTGAGGTGCTGGAACAGGCTGCCCAGGGAGGTGGTGGATGCCCCGTCCCTGGAAGTGTTCAAGGCCAGGTTGGATGGGGCCCTGGGCAACCTTGTGTAGATGCAGGCCTGAGGTTGGTGGCCCTGCCTGTGGCAGGGGGGTCAGAGCTCTGTGATCCTTGGGGTCCCTTCCAACTCATACCATTCTATGATTCTATGATTCTCTGCCAAAGGCTTCTTGTGGACCCACCAACTGGCAGGTGCTTGGCTTAGATGGTTTCTCCAAGAGGTCGTGATGGGTCTCCAAGTGTGACACAGACCACTAGATGGCACACGGGCTCCTCTCTCCTGGAGGCCTTCTAGCAGCTCCCTCACCAAAAACCTCTTCCTCGCTTTGTCGTCATAAGAAGGGTCTCCACACACCTCAGAGAAAGCTTGGGAAGGGTTATCTCATTATAAGAAGGGTCTCCACACACCTCAGAGTCAGCTTGGGAAGGGCTACGTCAAGGTTAGCACTGTAGCACAGCAGCTTATGACAGTCTTCCCAGGAGATAACCGCTCTCCAACACCATCACAGCGGACTCCTTTTAACTGCAGCCATGGAAATCAGGATGATTTTAACCTGGTTATCATCCTAGTCTGAGTTAAGATGGTTCTCCTGGTTCTCTCATGGAGACTGACTGATTGCAAAAGGAAAAAGAAACAGGAGCCAAAGGTCCCCAAGCAGATTATTGGGCAAAGAGAATCAGAGACTGGTCTGGGTTGGAAGGGACCCCAAGGGTCACAGAGTTCCAACACCCTGCCACAGGCAGGGCCACCAACCTCCAGACCTGGATCTACACAAGGTTGTCACCTCTCCCCTCAGCCCGCCTTTCCCCACCAGAAGGAAGCCAGGCACCTGAGGAGATGGCGTGAAGCAGTTAAGCACGACCCACGCTTTGCAAACATCAGCAACCCCTGCCAAAACTCACTTTCCATCCACAGCCTCCACTACCTTGACTGCAATCTCCTGCTCGTAGAGAGTCCGCAGCATCCGGTCCCGCCTGTCTTTCCGACGCTTCAGATTGATCATGAAGATCTGGGTAGAAGAGAAAGATGTCAGCCTCCTGGCTTGGGCATGAGGAAGAAGAGGGAGTCCTGATTCGCTCTGCTCCAGCAGCCCCACCAGAGGAACAGATCTTAGATAAAAAAATCACTGGCTGTGCTTTTATTCCAGGTTGCTTGGGATGTGTCAAAAAACCCGGGGTTGGTTTGGAACTGAAAGGTCAGAGGCTTGCTCTCAGTCATAAAAACTTCCACAAAAAGCAGTCAGTCACAGGGAGAAGGTGCTTTTCAAGGATGACTACAGGTGAGAGCAGAGCTGGTGCAGCAAGGCCTGTAATTCCCCAGGATACAGGATGATTTCATCACCATTAAATGCAGGATAACATGGCTGGCTCCAGTCCCAGAGGGACACCGACCCTCGTTTCTCTGCACCACTGCCACTGCCTCCATTTAGGACAGAGGTGTGAGGACACAACAC
This sequence comes from Porphyrio hochstetteri, assembly GCA_020800305.1. Lineage (NCBI taxonomy): Eukaryota > Metazoa > Chordata > Aves > Gruiformes > Rallidae > Porphyrio > Porphyrio hochstetteri. Next base: position 30,522,950 of record CM036912.1, on the reverse strand, counting down.
CGTGCAGGCCCGAGCACATGGCAAAGAGAGGATTTCTGGAATTACTTTGGGCTCTTCAAAAAAACCCCACTGCTGCCCCTGCCAGAGCAGAAACCTCGCAGAGAAGGATGGGGAAGAGAGCTGTCTGGGCAGGGCTCAGTCCAAGCCCTGAGGACACAGACCCTGGCAGAGGACTGGAGCTCCCGTTTGCAGGTAAGCCACGGAGGGTCAGGGATGTTTTTTCAGTCCCAAGGCAGACAAGTGCAGCCTTGTAGCCTGCAGAGCAAAGCCTCACCTCAGTACGAAGCAGATCTAATTCCAGCTCAGTCCAGATGCAAGAATAATAAATTGGATAAATAAAGCGCAGCCACAAAGGACAACATGGAAAAAACCCACCCAACCCCTTCCCCAGCTGCGTCCCAAACACAGATGCTCAAACACACACAGCCAAATCGGGCTCAGACTTTACGAGTCCCACGAGCAGCTGTAGCAGAACACTGAGAACACAAAGGCTCCCCTGATCCCTCCCTGGTCACGGTGCCACTGCCACCCTGGCAGCTGCACTCGCACTGGAGTCCCGGCTCCGTGAAAAACAGACACAGGGTAACTAAAGCACGGCAGATCCCTCTCCAGCCTTCTCCCCTCACTGCCTGCTCTCTCCACTTTGCTGGGCAGGGGTGGGAGAGGGATTCCTGGGGGCCTGGCGCAGCACTGGTCTCAGTAACTGATGTCTATAGTTCATTTTTGTATGAGGAGAACTTGGTGACCAGAGAGGGGAGGGGGAAGCTGCCACAGGAAGGAGATGGCATGCGTGATTCTCATCACTCCTGGATGTGGCCGGCTTGGGCTAGAAGCCAGCTGACAGCCTGGGTTCCCAGCTGCTCCAGGCTCACCAGGGTCTCCTCTCAGGCAAGAGAAATGCTCCCTTCTGTCACTGGAAAGCAGGAGGTTTCCCAAGAGACCACTTCAGAACGGAAGGGCTGCCTAGCTGCTCTGCAGAGCTGGATGTAGAGGAAACGGTGCAAGAACTGGGGAATTAAATAACCCATTTTTCAGCTTCCCTTCTACCTTTAATCCTCCCACCTGGATCAGAGCATCCATACCACCCTGACAGGAAGCCCAAGGACTTCCCGGGCACTGCCCTTGCACACAAACCCGCGAGTGTCATCACAGGGCTCAGGGCAGGTACCAAGTGCCCACAGATCTGACTGGCCTCATTCCCCTGCAGCAAGCACCAGATGGAGAAACCAGCCCCTCAGCCCCTTTTTCCCTTCTGCTTCCCCAAGCTCATCCCCAAATAAGGATGTCTGTTTTCTCCTTGCAAAAGGCTTAAGTCCAAAAAATAAGTACTGGGGAAAGAGCTAATTACATGAAACGATAATACACTCCAAGAGCAATGGCTGGAAGCTCAGCTACAGGGAGAACCCAGGTCCCCTAGGCGATGAGCAGGAAGGCAAGACCATAATAGCGAAAGAGATTGCTTACTTCATCAAATCCCATCTTGTCAGGGTGCTTCAGAGGAACAGAGACATACTGAGAGGGTTCAACAGGTGGGCGATCGACTGAAAGAGAGGAGAGACCCCAAGCATCACCTTCACCGCATCGATACCGTGCATCCGGGGGTGTTTTCATCACCGGGCGCAAAGCCGGGTGTGAAGTCAGTGCGGGGGTGGGTACAGCAGGAAGCATCCCCGGGGCAGAGCGGAAGCCAGGAGCCACACAACGTGACAAAACCAGGGCTCTGCAGCATCCTTTCCACATTAAAGACCCATTTTTTGCCTTTAACCTGGGGAAGCTTGAGGGATTTTGGGAATGGGGCTGACCCGACCCTGAAGTGATTACATCCCGAGGTAGAAAAATAGGTGGAAAATGGGAAAGCGCCTATCAGAACGGTAAGAGAGCGGTCAGAGCAGGGTGCAGGCTCCCAGGGGGAAGGAGCGGAGGGGACCCATGGTGGCAGGGCACAGCAACTTACTCATAGCCTCAATCAGCGTGTGCACAAAGTTCTCTGCTTCTTCTTGCAGCATCTGGTGCGATTTCAGGGGCATGGGAAGGAAGCCATAGTGTTCCTGGTTGCAGATGAACATCTGTATTCCTGGGGACCACAGAAAAAACCAAAACAGAAATTAGAATTGGTTCTTTTACCAGTGGATTTCACTGCTCTGTTGCTACGTAGCCACAATCAAACTTAGCCCAGGACTTCAGTCCCAAACATTGTGCTTCATCAGCAGCCCATTCGAACCCATCACGGGGCTGGTTTCTGTTTGATTTGGCTGGCAGCAAGCGCCCTCTCCTATGAAACCGATGCCCACTTGCTCCTACGAGTGGGTACTTCGAACTGCAAGCGGTTTGCTCCCAGGAGAGGCAGGGAACGCCCCCCTCAGCCCAGAAAAAGGGTCTTCTTCTGGCTACGGATGGCAACAATCCTGCCACAGAGGGCGGAACTGGCCTCCAGCAAAGTCGTGTGTGATCCCCTGTAGACCTGCTGGGTGTAACTGGGTACCACAGAGGAACTTCTTTCCTGGGAGGGTGGCAGAGTCCTGGGCCAGGCTACCCAGAGAGGTTGGGGAGTCTCCATCTCTGGAGACATTCAGACCCTGTGATCCTGGGTGCTGCCCTGTGCAGCCTGCTCGAGGGATCCTGCTCTGGGGCAGGGGGTGGACTGGGGGATCTCTAGAAGAGCCCTCCGACCCCCATCATTCTGTGTGTGTGTGTCATGCACTTGCAAAGCTGGTGTAGCTGCAGGGTTGGTGACCAGCCTAGCAAGGGATTCACTCTGGCTTTGCAGTCGAGCATCCTCCAGCTTCTGTGCACTTTGGCTAGAAAATAAACCCAATGATTAAACCTGTGCTGGCAAAGGACTTTGAGGAATATGCATGATAACCATCTTGGAAGTGTCAAGTCTACCAAACATGGTCCCTTCCTCTCCAGGACTAATTTTTACCGTGGCCTAGAGACCAGAGACAAATCCTAGAGACACACTGGGCAAGGAGAAAAAGGGCTTTGAGAGAGAGGTGATGGCGTAAAACCCTTCTACTCAAAGGCCTTTGGATCTGCTCATTCAAGGAGATGCACCTGAAAGTGTGAAACAAAAGGAAGGTGTAAAGCCCCTCCTGGGAGCAGACGCCTTCGCACAGGGGAGACCGACCCACTGCTGAGCCTGTTCACTGGGGCTGTCCCACCAGCAGCAAAGTGCTCTTCCCTCTGAGCCGACCAAGGGGTTTTGCTCACTCAGCTACAACTGCCCTGGCAGGCAGAAGCTACACCCCACGAAGCCAAGGGAATGTCGTTGTGTTGTTATTCACCGAGCTCTGGTACAAAAAAGCCAGGGATCTCCTGGAGAGAGCCCAGCAGAGGCTACGAAGGTGATTAAGGGCCTGGAGCATCTCCCCTATGGGGAAAGGCTGAGTGAGCTGGGGCTGTTCAGCCTGGAGAAAAGAAGCCGGAGAGGGGATCTGATCAGTGCTTATCAATAGCTGAAGGGTGGGACACAGGGGGAAATTGCCAGCCTCTTCTCAGTGTCTGTGGGGACAGGACAAGGGCTGATGGTCTCAAGTTGGAGCATAGGAACTTCCACACGAATATGGGGAAGAACTTCTTTCCTGGTGAGGGTGAGGGAGCCCTGGGACACGCTGCCCAGGGGGGTGTGGAGTCTCCTTCTCTGGAGATATTCCAGCCCCGTCTGGACGCCTCCCTGTGTGACCTGTCCTAGGGACCCTGCTTTGGCAGGGGGGTAAGACTCGATGAGCTCTTGAGGTCCCTTCCAACCCCTACGATTCTGTGGATCTCTGAAGGGCCTTCACTAACTGACCACAGCTGAAAGCTGCTAGAACCCGTACGACCAGCCAAGCAGATTTAAAAACCCCCAACAAACCCAAACACCAAACATTTCTTTTTCTTTTCTTTCTTTAAAAGCAGCACGACCCCCTCCCTGCAGGGATCACATGGGATGCAGACACTGCCCAGCGCACTGGTGCTTTCATGTATTAGTCCCCCTAATCCTCAGCAGCTTTAGCAGAGCAGCACTATCTGCATTAACAGCCCCGGTGTTTCTATCACTTGAAGTTGTGTGAGTAACTTGCCGGCTGCGCTACAGCCAAAGCTCATGCAGCTGCGTTTTGGTAACCGGCAGAATACAAAAATACCCCCTGCTGGCATGAATGGGTTTGGCACCGATCTGAGCGACTAGTCCCAGCTGGCTGGGCTCACTGATCTCTGTTCCTATCTTCCGCTGTCTTAAACACGGTTACTCTGCAGAGGTTCACGCCAGTGGCTCTGTTCCTTCTGGGATAAAAGCTAGGCTAAAATGGGAAGACTGCCTTCAAATGGGGAGGGGGGCTTGCTCTCCAGCTCTGGTTTTATAATAAAGTAAAAGATTGCTACAGGGGACACAAAAGCTACAGATATTTGTATTATTGTTATTATTCATAGAATCACAGGCTGGTCTGGGTTGGAAGGGACCCCAAGGATCACACAGTTCCATCCCCCTGCCACAGGCAGGGACACCAACCTCCAGGCCTGGAGCAACACAAGGTTGCCCAGGGACCCAGCCAACCTGGCCTTGAACACCCCCAGGGATGAGGCACCCACCCCCTCTCTGGGCAGCCCCTTCTAGCCCCTCACCACTCTCTCTGGAAAGAACTTCCCCCTAATAGCTCATCTAACCCTTCCCTCCTTCAGCTTCACTCCATCCCCCTTGTCCTGCCAGTCTCTGCCCTTTGAACAAGCTGATTCCCCTCCTGTTTCTCTGCTCCCTTCAGGGACTGGAAGGCTGCAATGAGGTCCCCCCGCAGCCTTCTCTTCTCCAGGCTGGACAAGCCCAGCTCCCCCAGCCTCTCTTTGTAGGGGAGGTGCTTCAGCCCTCTGATCATCTTCATGGCCTCCTCTGAGCCCTCTCCAACAGTTCCACATCTTTCTTGTACTGGGGGCCCCAGCTCTGGACGCAGGACTCCAGCTGGGGCCTCACGAGGGCAGAGCAGAGAGGGACAATCCCCTCCCTGTCCTTGCTGCCACCCCTCTGCTGACGGAGCCCAGGATCCCATTGCCCTTCCAAGCTGCAAGAGCACACTGCTGGCTCATGTTAAGTTTCTCATCCACCATGACACCCAGGTCCTTCTCAGCAGGGCTGCTGTCCAGAAGCTCTTCTCCCAGGCTGTAAATATATCTGGGATTCTTCCAGCCCAAGTGCAACACCTGACACTTCGCAGTGTTGAACCTCATTACGTTCACCCAGGCCCACCTTTCCAGCCTGTCAAGATCCCTCTGGATGGCTTCCTTTCCTTCTATTGGGTCAACCACACCACTCAGCTTGGTGTCATCCACAAACCTGCTGAGGGTGCACTCAATCCCATCATCAATGTCATTGATAAAGATGTTATTCGCCTTTGTAAGGCTGTGACCAGGATCCACAGCCACATTCCAGCACCCGAAATTCCCCCTATCCCTGCAACCAGGCCTTCCTGCCACCTGGCTCTGGGTCTCCAGAGCCTGGGGCCAAAAGGGAGCTCAGAGATCTGGCTGGCTGAACACTGTCCAGTGGGCGTGAGAGGCGGCCACCTGTCAGTAAGGCGCCCGCAGTGGGTTTTGTTCCGAGGCAGCGCTCCTGCCATCGGCCACGTCCTCTCAGCAGAGGCGGGACGGGCTCTCTGCAGTGTCACAAAGTGGTCGCTTCCAGCAGGAGCTTCACTGGTGAAATGAAAAATAAACCTCAGTGGTCTGACCCTGAGGCATAAAGTGCCTGGACAAGTACACGTAGGAGTACAGGGATGTAAGGGAAGTTACTCCCAAGGGAAGTTCACCTCAACCTCCAGATGTTTTCACATTGCTGAACTCAGATGTCATCCTGGGTGACAGCCCAGCCAGCGATCTGAGCAGATCAGCGGGCCAGACAGCTGCAGCAAAGCTTTTTGTGTCATGGGTCAGTCCTGGAAAAAGCTAAAGTGCTCTAAGATGGAAGGAAAACCATGGCTCTGAATCCCTGAAATACTTCTGGAGTCTATGCAAGGCAGTTATCAAGCTCACTGGGACAGCTGTCAGAGGGAACATGTGGAGCAGGTAGATCTGAAGGAGCTTGCTTTGCTACCCAGACTTACACCTCTCTTCTCCTCCGGAGCCAACATCCCGCCACCCCAACTGAAAGTCAGGGTCCCAAAGGTGCCCTGCCAGTTCTCCCCTCAGCCCTGCCTGCCCAGGGCTCACATTTCAGCTCCTGCCACCTCTGTCATCCATCCTTCTCACCCGATGCCCCTCATATGCTCATAGCTGAGCTTTGAAAATCCCTGTGCGGTCTGCCAAGGCAACAGCATCTTTTTCAGTGCACCAAGAGCTTCAAACCAGGAACCTCACTAGATGGGGAGCTACAAACAGCTGGTGGCTGCTGTGTTGGTCTGCAGGCAGTGGGAAAGGGGCTTCTCAGCCCATTGCTTCTGCAGAAGCAACTGCTGCCAACAAGAAGCAGCTCTAATTCTTTACTGCCTTTTCCCTCTGCTTGGCTGTCCCCCAAGAACAGCCCTTCCTTCACTCTTCTACAGACAGGAGACAGGCAATACCCAGCACACATCACCCAGAGGACCCACAAATGACTCTGCCTCACCAGTTCACCTTGCTAAGCCAGCACACCAGCCACGAAGCTCCGAACAAAGTGCCTTTCACTGGTGCTGCTGAGGTTTCATCAGCACCTTTGTCCTCAGAAGGCCCCAGATGTTCCCCTTTGCAGCGCAGGAGGGCAGAGAAGAATACAGAGATGACCATGACAACCTCCCAGGAGCTCCTTCAGCTCCCACAGTGACATACAGGGCTGCAGCCAGGACTTTGCAGGGGACAGAAAGCAAAATGGGACCAACCATCCTCACCACGAGTACAGTACCATGCATTTAAGAGACAAGGATTTTCCCAAGACACCTGGAGCTCTCTGCAAACACCATTCCAGGCAAAGGAAGAGGATGGTGAGGTTGTGACTTGGTGATAGGACCAACTAACTGAAATCCCCCCACTGTGTGTAGGAACCGATCCCAGTCCCAGTGGAGCGGTACAGGTTTTCCCTCCACTGTGCCCCACGGGTCTCAGTGCTCGACTGGTTCTCCCCAAGCACCAGTGACCCAATGACAGGTACCCAGAGGTTCTACTGCTCATACGCCAGCTCCAACCTACTCGTGCCCGCAAGAGACGTCCTCTCAGCACAGCCCACAGGCTCCCTGTCATTCCCCTGAAATCTGCCATGATTCTGCTTTCAGAAAGACCAAACCCACCCCCCAAAAAGCCCCACCTCTCAGGCAACTCCCACTGAGCTGCCCCAAAACAAAGCCTCATCAGCACTGTGGGGAAGCAACTCGGGTTTTCCCTCACATCATTCACGGGTGCCTTGCTGTGACACCAATCAAGGGAGGTGCCATGCATTTTGGCTCCCCCATCCCAAGAACAGCTCCCATGTCCTGTGAAGCCAGCTGTGATTCCCAACTGCACCACCAGTCACTTGCTGCTGGTTATCCCTGGGAGCCAAATTCTAGCCTGGGAGCTCAAAGATCTACATGTCTACTCGAGAATCCCCCTCAGCAAAGGCTCCAGACATACCTGCTTGGCGACTGGAGAAGGCAAAGACCATGACATCATCAAAGCTCCAGGTGTAGTCCTGGTGGGGTGGGTAGAAGGTCAGCTTGGCAGAGGCTTCTTTCCTCAAGTCAATGAGGAACGTGGAATGAATCATGGGGACGGCGAAGCAGCCTGTCCTCTTCCACTCCCGAATCAGGGGATAATCCAAGGTGCGTTTGTAATAGCCCTGCAATCACAACGGGGGGGCTGCTTGTGACAGGAGATTTATGTTTCATAGATGCTCCTTAGCAAACGCCCTCACCCTCAGCTCCCACCCCCAGCAGAGACCAAGCAGTGCTCAGTTCTCAGATGATTTTAGCGTTTCCCATTGGAAAAGGGCTCACTCAAGCGTTTAGAAACAATCCCCATCCCAAAAGTTGAAGCTTGACCTTCCCTCTCCTTTTTAGCAGCTATCAGAAATCCAGGCCTTTCCCTTGCAAAATTTGCTTGCAACAGAGCTTCAAACCTCTGAGTATTTTCTTCTGGCTCTTCAAAAGCCTTTTTTGCATGCAGAGTCCCAGGTCCAATCCCAGAACCTGTGACATCCTCCATGTTCAAGGCACAAAGGATGTTTAGCATCTCACAGAACAGGACCTGCAAATTATTTCTGACCATGACTTTAAAAAATAGAATAGTAATTCTCTTCACTGCAGCAAAAGCAACATCTCAGTCTCCATCATCTGCTGAGAATCCCTGCCTCCTCCATCCCAGGGCAGCAGGTTTGATGCTTGACTCCTGAGCTCTCCCCACGGAGCCCATCCCAGAGAGGCCCTTGAGTCAGCTTCTTTCTCCATAAGCATGAGCTCTGCCAGCCTTCCAAGTGTGATGGGTGCAACACCCACACCGTGCAGCTCACAGCTGGTTCGGCAGGCACAGAGCCTGCAGCCATCAGATTTGGAAATAAACACACTGAATTCCTCCCGAAAGAGACTCCCAGTGCACCATGAGACATCCAGACATGGCTAACGGCTGAAGGCAGAGCAGATTCTGGTCTTCACAGAAACCATGAGTCACTAGAAGAAGTTAAAAGTTACTTTTACATTATATTTTCCATGAGCACCCCAGCAACAGCCGAGCAATGCACTGCAGAACCACTTCACCCTGGTTTCTGCAGCAGCGTGGCACGGTACAGTGATCCTCCCCTCTCCCCTCCAGACAGCCACTTCTCTGTTGTGGGTCTGCATGGCTGGGGTCTAGGGAAGAAGGGGGAGCTGCAGGGGTGGCTGCTGCAAGGAGCAGCCAGAAGCTCTCTGCAGGCCCCACAGAGCAAACACCAGCCGGCTCAAGGCCGCAGTCGCTGCTGACCAAGGCCGAGCCCATCAGCGATGCTCACAGCACCTCTGGGAATCACAGTGAGGAGAAAACCCACCAGCGGCCTCTTTGTGCCCCCAGAGAAGGGAGTGAGAAGGTGTGAGGAGCTGTGCAGGCACCAAGGGCAAGGAAGAAGGGAGGAGGCGCCCCAGGTGCCGGAGAGAAAGATGCCCCTGAGCCCCTGGAGAATCCCATGGTGGAGCAGGTGTCCCCACGCAGCCCGTGGAAAAGGCCCAACCCCCTCTGCAGCCCATAGAGAGGCCCCACAGTGGAGCAGGGGGAGACAGACAGGAGATGCTGCGACCCATGTTGGAGCAAGCCCCTGCCAGCACTTGTGGCCCATGGAGAGAGACAGAGACACAGAGATGAGTGAGAGACAGACCCACACCAGAGCAGGTTTGCTGGGGGGGGCTTGTGACCCTGTGGGGGGACCAGGCTGGAGCAGTCTGGGCCTGAGAGACTGAGAGAGATTCTATGATCTATGACTGCACCCATAGCAGTGACCCGCGCTGGGGCAGCTGGGGAAGAGCTGAAGCCCTGTGGAAAAGGACTCACATTGGAGAAGCTCATGGAGGACTGCCTGCTGTGCGTGGGACCCCATGGTGCAGCAGGGGAAGGGGGTGAGGAATGAATGCCCCCCCTGGCTAAGGAGGAAACCAACTTGTGAGGAACTGACCCAAACCCCCATTCCCCATACATATTTTCTCCCCTGCCCAGCTGAAAAGGGCAGTGACAGAGCAGCTCTGGTGGGCGCCTGGCCTCCAGCCAGGATCCCACCACCACATCCTCACAGCATGGTCAGAAGGTATCTCACACAACTGCTCTGATTTTCCTGAAGGAGGAGTGAGTGGGTAGAGACCATCCAAGCATCTCTGCTGAAGTTAAGACATTCAACCTTCAACAGACATCCAAGAGTGCCCACAGGTAGACGTTGCTGGAAACTAATCTCTCCTCCTCCAGTCACTCACTACGGGGGTTCAGGGCTTTTCACTGCTCATAAATCATGTGTAGTCAGGAAAGGCTCCGGTTATCAGCCCTGCTGCTGAGCTCTCCTGAGCTTAGCTTCGCAGCAGGCTGCCTGGAGCTGGGTTTGGCTGCTGCCGCTCGGTGCTGGATGCTGTGTTTCAGGGTGTGTTCCAGCTGTTACGCCCTCCCCAAGTCCCCAGGGAGAACAAGGCTGAAAGCATGAAGCTGTGGGACTGTGAGCATGGAAACAAGAAACTAAGAGAAAAGACTAAAAAAAAATTAAGTGGAAATGTTGCTGTTTGTTTAAGGAGCTTTGTGTGGTGGTGGTGTTATTTTCATGACATTCCACAAGATGCCTTTGCTACTAAGTTGTTCTTTCTGGAGCACCTAGGACTGGAGCACCTCCCCCTATGAAGAGAGGCTGAGAGAGCTGGGCTTGTCCAGCCTGGAGAAGAGAAGGCTGCGGGGGGACCTCATTGCAGCCTTCCAGTCCCTGAAGGGAGCAGAGAAACAGGAGGGGAATCAGCTTGTTCAAAGGGCAGAGACTGGCAGGACAAGGGGGATGGAGTGAAGCTGAAGGAGGGAAGGGTTAGATGAGCTATTAGGGGGAAGTTCTTTACAAAGAGAGTGGTGAGGGGCTGGAAGGGGCTTCCCAGAGAGGGGGTGGGTGCCCCATCCCTGGGGGTGTTCAAGGCCAGGTTGGCTGGGTCCCTGGGCAACCTTGTGTAGCTCCAGGCCCGGAGGTTGGTGTCCCTGCCTGTGGCAGGGGGGTTGGAACTCTGTGATCCTTGGGGTCCCTTCCAACCCAGACCAGCCTGTGATTCTGTGATTCTTTCTCCTTTTTCAGGCTGATGGAAATTTACCACTGGAGAGGTGGGACACGGGGACAGGGCTGTGGCTGGTACACACTGGCACAGACCCACTTGAGGCCGTGGAGCAATGCTGATTTCACCAGTGGAACACTCAGCTGTCTCAGGCCTAAACTGTAAAAACTGAAAGGACAATGCCTCTGTTTTGATGTTTATAGTTTCATTTTATTGCAAGAACTGAAAATAAATATACCCAACCCTCTTTTTCTTCTCTACATATTTACTTCCCAAGAATGTGGGAAGCTCAGGATCTCTTCCTGCTGTTTTTACTCAATTAGATGGTGCAAGCTGCAGAGCACCTTGGCATGAGATGGTGTGGAGGCCAAAAAAAGTAATTCAGATAGCAAATTCTGCTTAAAAAAAATAAATCACCACAAGCTTTAAAGCGAAAAACCCTCCTTAAGAAACCCCAGAGGTGATTGCCAGAGGATAGGAAAATATTTGGAGAATTATCATTCCCTTAACTTGTTTGCCATGTCCTTACAGTGCTCCCTCAGCACATGCTAGGAACTGCTGGTATCAGATGGACCTTTGGTCTGACCCAATACAGCTTTGCCCCTGCCTGTGGCACCTCCTCACATTAACTGGGAAGGAAGAATGATGTTTTACACCAGGTAAAGAGAAGAAAAGGGAATGGAGTTTTCTCTTTGATTCACTCTAGCAGTAATGACAACAGTTAATTAGCTCTCTGCAATAAAACGAGGGGTGGGGAAGGGCATCTCAGAAGTACTCCTGCTCAGATGGCCCTGGGAAGCCTGAAGACGAACCCATAGGTCAGGCTTAAACACATTTGCCTAGGCAGGGCAAGCTGCTTTGTACAAAGGAGGAAACATGGAATTAAGAAGGAAATTCTGAAACTTTCTAGAAGAAATGTGGGCAAAAAGGGAAACATTTCAAGAGAAAACCACTTGCTGTTCCAGGAGATATGCAGCTGAGGATGCTGCCTTCTCAAAGGATGACTGAACACATGCCAGCAGCAGACTGGAGAACAGATCAAAGAGCTGATCTCGTTATTGAGTCTCACCTGGGAGGAAAAAACCCAGTAACTATAGTCCCTACTTCAACTGGAATGTCTTGGAAAACCCATCTAGAGCTTGAGACATGTTCCAGTCAAGAACATTTCAAAGGAAAAGAGAGGAAAAGAAGCAAAAAAAATACTGTGACAGTAGATGTGATCTTCGAGATGTTTGATTCTCTTACTGCAAATCCTTTTTGGGAGACGGTGCTTGTACTGGGTTTGGCTGGGACCCAGCCTGCACGGTGCTGGGTTTCACAATGGCCACCAAGTCAGTGTTGGTAACACCCCGATGGTTTAGGTGCTGCTGTGCTGCACAGCACCGGGGGCTCCTCAGTTTCTCCCCCTGCAAGTAGGCTGGGGGTGGGCAAGACTCTGAGAGGGGATGGAGGGATAGTCCATACCCTGGAAGATCATGCTCAGCAGTGAGGTTTTCCCAGACTAGCCAGTACTTGGGGGATGGCTGGGCTGTCTTCTGGTGGTGACTGTTTCTGCATCACTTGTTTGTTCGGATTTTTTTTGCCTTCGCTTTTTAATCTGTCTTCATCTCAGCCCACAAGGGCTGATTTTGGGTTTTTGTTGTTTTTTTATTCCTCTGCTTTTACCCTTTGAATTCTGTCTCCCACCCCACTGAGCAAGCAACTTGGAGGGGTCAACACACCACAGTGACGTGGATCAGCTTGTAAAAGGACAGCTCAACCTCGCTCTGGCTCTCTAAATAACACAGCTTCTACTATACAACCTTCCTCTCTCTGGTACTTTCCGTGGTATATGAGACTTGAGAAGGTAACACAAGAGCCTGACGTCTAGGCTTTGCACTTCTGTTCCTTACAGCAGTACCCTCCGTTCTTCAATAGGGTGGGAGACCACTGGCACAGGTTGCCCAGAGAGGTGGTGGAAGCCCCATCCCTGGAGACATTCAGGGTCAGGCTTGATGGGGCTCTGAGTGACCTGATCTAGTGAAGATGTCCCTGCTCACTACAGGGGTGGGACCGGGTGGCCTCTGAAGGTCCCTGCCCACCTAACGCAGTCTGGGATTCCACCTTTTACATACACACTTCTGCCCATGGCAAACAGAGCTGCCCCACTAAATAAATCTTATTTATGATTTATGAAAGAAAGGAGAAAGGAAACTAATCTACACACAACAGAGCTGTAGAAAGAAAAGCAAACCCCTCTTAGGCTAGTGTAACCCCCCAGGAAAGCTAGCCTCAAACCATGTACCAAGAGCTTTAAGGCTGTTACACAAGCACATGGAACCACCTCAATACTTTTGATGCAGTCGGTGGGACTGTACCACTTCCCAGGACATGTGGCTAAGGAAGCTCTGCTTCCTCCAGATTCAGCTCCATTAGAGTGAGGAACCTCAGTCACATGCCTGCACACCCTCTGCAGAACCCCCATCGCTTTGCTCACACCTATAGCTTGGGTAACAAAGCCTGGAAAACATTCCCAGGCTGCAATGCCCTCTCTACCCTTATTCCCAGATTCCCCATTGATGTACAGAGATCCCCACCCAAGATTTGGGATGCCACCAGCGAGAGAGGCACGAGCTGAGGTGACTGCAGGACACCAGGATCCCTGCTACACACTAGCATCACCTCTGCAAGCCTCAGAGCTACCACAGCTTCTTTTCAGTGAGAAGGACACTACAGAAGCAGAGGGGAAAGCCCATGGAACAGAAACAATGCCCATCCTTTCTGCTTCACAGAAACAAGGCAGGAGGCCTTTGAAAACAGAGCTTGTGCAGTCATCCAGCACCCTTCACGACGTCACTTGCCTGGGGGGTGATGCCACACCAGAAGTTAGAGTAGAGAGAACGAGACTCGAGCATCGGTGCCACCAACGTCTTGTTTTCTGCTATCATCAGGTCCAGGGTCTGTGGGTTGGTCAGTAAGTTATCTGCGTCGACAAACTAGAGAAGAGACAAAGGGAAGAGACAAAGAAATCCGTTACCTGGGGAAACGATACACTGTCCCTGACACATCCTCAGGACCAAGGCAGCCAGGGGCATGAGGCTGGCAAAAGAAACCCAACCAAAAAGCACTGAGTGGGTGGGTTTAATACTGTGGGGTGAGGGCAGGGGTGGCTACGCTACAACAAAGCTCCAGGACAGGGAAGATGCAGAGCTCCCTCTGACTGCACACACTGTTTCTCCAGCGCAAGCTGGAAGGGAAAGGCAACACTGGTGAAAATCCAGGGCAGGCTGAGTCAGTGAAGGGGATGGAGAACAGCTCTGAGAGCTGGCCTCACACCGGCGCCTTGCTCCGAGTCCGGGAACCCCCCTATGAAGGGCTCCTGCAGTGGCCAGCAGCACCCATCTTTCCACACCCGGCCTGCAGAACCATTTCCCCTAACGCTGCATCAGGAGCAGTGGAGTTTCTATCTGGGAGACCCTTGCAGGTACCTACCCACCACCTGTGGAGCCTGTGGAGAAAGCCTTGTGCTTACCCAGGGACCTACCTCCCTACCTGCACAGTCTCTTGCCCATCACACCAGGAAACGACACACAGCATCTCACAGCGGACAGCTTTTATGTTCCCATGGAGAGGAGGCATTTTGACAGCCCCAAGCATCAAAGCAACTACCCAAAAAGCTTTTGCCTGAGGACAGCAGAGAAAAATCAAACCTCGTATTTACCAGGATGTAGTCTGACCACTTGTCCCGTGCAGCTCGCAGGGCAGCCTGTCGGAGTTTCATCACGTGAGTGAATCGGGAGCTTGGCCAATGTTTTGGCCCAATCTCTTCTGGATAAGACCTAGAGAGGAAAAAATAAAAGTGACTGCAACCCACGTCTGGGGCCTGTTACAGTGGGAAAAATAAGAATAATAATACTAATAAAAAATAAAGACCAACAAACAACCATGAAAAAAAAAGTTCCCTTGCTGCCAGCTTTCCAAAAGGAAAACAGCGTTAGAGTCACCTCAGGCAACCCAGGAGAGGTTTTGAGGGAGAGCAGTGCCAAGTTTCGTGCTTGGCATGTGTACACAGGGCACCAGAGAACAAACAGCGCGGCAGCATTTCCTGCCGACCCACTGCCCACGAGCAAAGCAGCCCCGACAAACCCAGGAGCTTCTTCTGCAGCAGGCAGGGCCCCACCAAAATGAATCCAAGCTCACTGACCTCATCTGACCTTCTCGTGAAACATCATCTGTCCTCTGCTAGGCTTCAAGGCCATAAATACAGGTTCCTTAAGGCCAGCAGAATCAACAGCACTGAGGATGGGAAGATGAAGGCAGTTTGGATCCCCTTGGGGTCTGGGCATTAATAGTAACTGTTAACACGTTCAGATAACAGCTCTTAAATCTACAGACACCCAACACCCAACCCCAGGAGCCTGAAGATGGGAGCAAAGCTCCCATGTGTGTTTCAGGGTTTTGCTCCAAAGGCAAATGCTTCGTCAAGAAGACAGAAGGAAACTCCGGGACAGATCCCAGCGTGGGATGGAAATTCAGGGCTTTGGAGGAGCTGAGGACTTCAAAACCTCCTTACAGAACCTAAGCAAGCCAAGTTCAGTGGGATTAAGAGAGCTCCACTCTGACGAAAGGATTAAGGAAGTAAAACAAGTGTTGCCAGAGGGTCTGTACCACAAACGCCCCCTCACTGCGCTGGGGGCCCTGGAAGTAAAAGCAAGCCTGGAGAAAGGGGAAACTGATGTTGTATTCCCTGAGGGAACAAAGAGAAAACAGAACAAAGCCAGGAACAGCCCACCTTAAAAACAGATCGACAAGACAAAGCCATAAAAGCCCAACAGGCCTAACATCCTATTTCAGAGCAGTGAGCCTGCAGGTCATGCAAAGGGGTAACACCAACTCACACCAAGGTCTCTGGCTCAGAGCTTCCTAAGATTTGATAACTCAGAGAGAACTTCCACAGACACTACAGAAACAGGCTAGGGCTTCCTTGCAAGCAAAGAATATCAGGTTTTATTCCCTGTAGCTTTTAATGCTGTTTGTTTTCCATGCACTGTTTTCTTTAGCAGCTGCTAAAGAACTGAAGGGGGGTGGTTAGTAGGTCAAGAGAGGTCCTTCTCCCCATCTGCTCTGTCCTGGGGAAACTGCACCTGGAATATTGGGGCCGGTCCTGGGCCCCTCAGCTCAAGAAGGATACAGAACTCCTTGAAAGAGCCCAGCCACCAAGGTGTTGAAGGGACACCTTCCTTGTGAAGAGAGGCTGAGGGAGCTGTGCCTCTAGCTTGGAGAAGAGGAGGCTGAGGGGTAACCTCATTAATGTTTATAAATAAGTAAAGGGTGAGAGTCAGGAGGATGGAGCCAGGCTCTGCTCAGGGATGGCAGCGACAGGACAAGGGGCAGCAGGTGCCAGCTGGAGCAGAGGAAGTTCCATGGGATGTCAGGAATTTTTTCCCTGTGACGGTGATGGAGCCCTGGGACAGGCTGCCCAGAGAGGTTGTGGACTCTCCTTCTCTGGAGACATTCAAACCTGCCTGGATGTGTTCCTGTGTGATCTAGTCTGGGTGATCCTGCTGTGGCAGGGGGTTGGGCTAGATGAGCTTTCCAGGTCCCTTCCAACTCCCAACATTCTGTGATTCTGAGAACGGAAACAACTTTCTTCTTCAAAGTTCTGCATGAGTTGCTTCATTGAAGTCAGAGAGCTTTTTATGGAAAAGACACCCCTTCTACCCCTCCAGAAAATCAGTATTTTAATGCTTGGGCATTTTGCACATCTCCTGGATTGCAAACAGAAAGCCTAGAAAGTTTAATGTCTACCCAAACAGCCTGAGTCAACCCCCTGCTGCAGTACTCACTGGGGGTCTTCCATCGGCCTCCACTCCACATCGTGGTAGAGGTTCTGCACGTTCTTCAGCCACTCTCTAAGGATTGCTGTGGTGTTGTCGATGTTGTGGTCAGTGGCCGCCCTGGGAAAACAAGAGCGGAAAGAGCCCCGTTAACACAAGCTTTAGGTCCCTTGCCTTTTCCCTGCTGGTACACGAGGCAGGGGCAGGACCAGGTGCATCCAGCTCCTGACAGAACTCAGAGCAGCTCCACAGATGTGGAAATCCTCACTAAGGCACGCAGCAGAACCCCACTTCCCCCCAGCACACCCCCGAAACACAGGCCAGCTTGCCCACCGCTGGTCTCCTGCCTCACCGACACCACAGCGGCTTCATCACCAAGCGGCCACGGGACCGAGCTCTGTTCTCACCACCCGCGGGCTGGATTCTCCTTGCCGACCCTCATGAGCTGCAGAAGGCAGGCCAGGCCACCTCAAAGACGAAAGCACCCAAGGTAAGCGGGCCACAAAGGTCCCATCTCTGGAAGCACCAAGATCTTGTCCTGCTCGCTGCACTGTTTAAGGTGCACGGCCTGGCTGTGAGCACGCGTACCCCGCTGCATCACCCAGGAATCACATGTGCCAGGATGGGGGGGCTCTGCTAAGACACTGAGAGGATTCCCCACTAATGCTCTGGCAGCAGAGGGAAGGAACCCTCACGTGCTGCTCTATGGCACAGATAACCATAGCCAAGCCCATGGAAGTCACTTGCTTCCAGCCTGAGACCTGCCAAGCTGAGCGCAGGGGAAGGCTGGGATGCTCAGTGCACACCAGAATCAGGATCAGACCCCCTTCCTCCACTCCCCACTATACCCAGCAAGCTGCACAAACTGGAGAGGATGCCCAGATCTACGTCTCTGGCAGTAATCACAGGGAAATGCTCCCAAAGGAGCCTCAAGCTCACCACTGCCCGAGCTCCTCAAGCCTTTGGGTTACAGGGCCAGCGAGACAGCTCACATCCCGCTCTTCCTTTCCAGCACGCGTATCCCTGGGACCAGGACTTCTCACATCCAACACCAGGTCGTTGACGTGGTTGTGGCAGATCCCCCAGCAAATTCCCCTAAGTGGAAGGGCTGCTCCATTTCCTGGGCAGCAGGCAGGAAAGCACAACCCCATGGTCAGACACAGCCCCACGGTCAGACATAGCTCCAAAGCTCCACAGAGAATTTACAATCCATTTATAGTCCTCTGGCAGTATAAATATTCCCTAAAGGTCCCATGGAGAGACAGAAAACATGGTGTGAAGCCCGTCCCTAAGCAGAGGAGGGTGCTGGAAGGCCATGCTCAGCCCCAGCAACTGCTCTAACGCACCTAGTTTTCCTCCAAACCCAAAGGCACCTCCCACAACATCCTCTGCTCTACCTAAAGCCACAGACACCTGCAGTTAGCGGAGGGCACACGGAAAGGAGGAAGGGGCCACATTCCTAGACCCTAGGGCTGCTCCAAGTTATTTCAGGAAAACACCTCCATCCCAAGCCAGTGTATGATCCTCCAGCTGAGAATCAGGGCACAAACCCTTTCTAGTTCATGCAACCAGAAGGTATTGGACAATCACAGAACTGTAGGGGTTGGAAGGGAGCTCCGGAGCAAATCGAGTCCGAACCCCTGCCAAAGCAGGGTCCCTAGGACAGGTTGCACAGGGAGGCGTCCAAACGGGGCTGGAATATCTCCAGAGAAGGAGACTCCACACCCCCCTGGGCAGCCTGTCCCAGGGCTCCCTCACCCTCACCGAGAAGTTCTTCCACATACTGGTGTGGAACTTCCTGTGTTCCAACTTGAAGCCATCAGCCCTTGTCCTGTCCCCACAGACACTGAGAGGAGGCTGGCCATTTCCCCTGTGTCCCATACTGCAGATATTGATAAGCACTGATCAGATCCCCTCTCAGGCTTCTTTTCTCCAGGCTGAACAGCCCCAGGTCACTCAGCCTCTCCTGGTGGGGGAGATGCTCCAGGCCACATTATCCCCATGGGGTTCTGCCTGCTTTAAATTAAAAAAGAATCAAGAAATCAGATTTTAAGGTTATTTATAAACCACTTAAGGACAGGAAGCTTATCTGTTGAACTATTGCCTACTAAGCCAATAAATACCAGAAGTTCTACAAGCGAAGAAAGGCTGGTTTCTCTGCTGGGTTTAGTCACACCTTGACCAGGACCCTGGGTCAGACTGCACTGTAGATGTAGCTTGCAAGGATGTTTAACTGGACTAAAAGAGCTCTGGTAGAACAGACTATGTCAAGCTTGCTCCATGTGTTTTATACACTGCAGCTCATCCACCCAAGTCCCTTTTTTTAAGCATCCTTAGCTGGGGTCTCCCACAGCCGCCACACATTTCACTAGTCATCTGCTTTCCTCCCACACTCCAGGTGCAGAGTCACGGAATAACAGCTCCAAAATTCCTCAAATACCAGAGAACAGTGAAAATGGATTTTGTTTTGTTTGTTTGATTATGGTCATCACTGGAGCTGCAGTGGCACCAAGAAGCTCCTGCTACACACACAGCAACTAGGCATCATGTAAAGCAATGGTGGCCATCCTGAAGAACAGAGTTCATCTTATGTGGTACTTAGCCAGGTCCAGGCTTGCCTCAAAGATGCTGCAAAGCCTTCAAGGAAGCACAGAGCCACCACAGAGTTAGGTGTCTGTGCCCCCTTCCCTCAGCAAGCCTCATCCCTGTCCTCCTAACCTTGTGTAAGATCAGTGCGGAGATGTGGGGGGGTTCCTACTGGCTGGGAAGGGAAAGGGGAAGCTTCAGCTTCTACAGTCATTCAACCTCAGAGCAAGTTACTAACATGGGTGAACGCTGTCTCCTCAATCACCCAGAGCTGCTTCATGAAGCCCAAAGCTCTGACTAGCAGAAGAAACCTTCAAGTTGCAGAAGAGTGGTTGACAGGAGTCCCAGCAGCTCTGCCCTCAATAGCTAGCTGCCCCTTCTTTGTGTCCCCAGCAAGACAAGGGAGCTGAAGGATGGTCCTCCTGTCACATCCTTGCCTCCAGCTCCTGTAAGGTCAAGCCACACAAGTTTTACTGCACGGACACGCCACCATCCTGAGAAAAGGGTTCAGCACACCAAGACTGCGACTGCCTGATCCTGTCCTGTGCCAACAGTGCCTAGGGGAAGAGTTCCCCATGGTCAATCAGATCCCCCACACAGGGAGCTCTCCATCCTGCTCCTGGTAGGACAGCAAGCCCTTGACAAAACTCACTTCAGAAAACCCCAACAGCTACCAACCTCCAGGCAGAAGGGAACCTGGAGGAACCTCCAGATCTCCCAAGTAAAGTGCTAGAAGAAAAATGGTAATTTACTGCCAAGCCTGTAATGCTGGTGCTGTGTAGAAGGTAAACTCGCATCCCAGTAGAGCTCTACGAAGACATTCATGAGACAAAGCTCTGGCAGAAGTCGAGGGCTGAAGTCTCCAGGACTATCCACCCAGCAGCATTTCTAAGCCCAGAAGTTCTCAACAGCAATAAAGTCTGTCACGCCCTAGATGAACCATGCCCTATGACGAGCAGTTTGGCAAACTGCTGTTTTTCCAGCTTTGAGCCTCAAAACCACCCAAAACAACCGAGAAAAACCAAACCAGCACCGGCCATTTCCAAAAGCAATTATCACCATTAGTTTCAGAACCACCACTCACATTTCAGATCAAACAAAACAAGCCCCTACACCCATTGTAACCTCTGAACCAGGCCACCTAAACCCGCCCCCCAAAACAGAAGAGCAGCTATGGCATCTCCTGTATGGAAAAACAGGGACATGGGGCTTTTTATATCGTTTTTAATGACCCTGCACAAGAAAAACAGGCAAATAAAAATATGACCAGGACTTCCCACTTGAGGAACACCTCAAGCCCTAAAAGGCATGTCAAGATATTCCTCGTGACCAGCACTTCTTCTGTAACAGTTTGTAGGACTTCAAGAAGTCAAGTAGGCCGTTAAAATAGTGCTCTGACTCCAATGGATGGACCAGCTAGCTCGACCCTGTTTATTTTTCATCTGTTTTCAAGATGCTACGGCCATCTTTGCTGTGGATCTGTGGATCTCACCACCACTACCAATGGTCTCTTGGCCACAGTGCACATCTGGGAGATGTCCAACCTAAAGCCTGTGTGACACAACCGGGAAAGACCGGTGGAGTGACAAGGAAGAACAATAAAATTAAAGTTCCCTTAAAGTTTTAGGACAGGAAGTTTCACTAGAACGGAGGCCAAGGTGGCCACCCCTCCTCCAGCAACACGGCAGCTTGGCCCACTCAGATTTAAACCCACTCCAAATAAACACAAAGTTAAGTGTCAGAAAAGCCTGAGTGAGAACCTCTGTACTGGGGCTCGTGTCAGCATAACAACCACCCCAGTATTTACTTTGGCTTGAACCAGTCAGCTTGCCAAGGACACAAGCCCTCATTGTCCATGTTCACCAAGTACCCTCTCCCAAAAACACTCAACCACCATGAACAGTGGAAAAGTAAGCCCAACGTTAAGCGACTACTGTTTTAAGTAACTCGTGAGTAGCAGCATACAAGGGAAACTGCTCCTTTTCCGGACTGCTTGTATTTTTAGCCTGACAATGAATACTCAATTGGGAGAGGAGGAGAGGTAAATGAAATATGCCATGAAACATAAGATCTACTGCTCTATTAGGTAAAGAAAGGTCAGTGGATAGATAGGGTCCATTAGAAATTTTTTAAAAATAGGGGTTTAGTCATGAAAACAGTAGCAGTAGCTTTCAACTAGGAGAATAAGGAGCAGAAATTACTCTCAGCTCTCAGGATGGAGTTTAGTTGGCTTATAAAACTATTTTCTAATATCAGCGTTTACAGTAATTAAAAAGTAGCAATTTTTTTTTCGCTCCACGTTCACAAAAGGAGGTTAATTTAGACTTTGATGGCTTTTACTCCCCACAAAAAAAAAAAAAAAAAGGGGGGGGGGAGATAAATAAATAAGTAAATACATCATCACCTTATTTTTACCTCTTCACATCCCAGCCTGCTCTCCCACAAGCTATTTCCAGTTTATTTACCTCAGGCGCTGGGTCAGTTGAGAAAATTTTCACCTTCACCATCTGTATAGGAAAAGTACTCCAAGACAAAACCAAGCCTGTGTGCCTCTGGCTAGCCAGGGAGCAGGTCATGCTGTAACACAAGCTGTGGGACACTCCGTGGCCAGGGGCTTGCAGTGATTTTCCTACCGAGTTTAGTATTTACCAACTCTTCCCCTTGGCAAACACAGAGGGAGGAAGGGCTTCCAACAGCGCTGAGCACTTCAGGTTCAAGAAGCGCACGCTGCAAAGAGGAGTTGGTAACAGGAGGCAGCAAGCTCCCAAACCCTAAAGCTCTGAGGAGGATCCTTTCCCCTCCTGCCAGTGTTTTGAAGACTGGAGGGCTTCAGGAGGGTGTTGGCTTCGCCCTTTACATCTATGAGTGCCAAATTCAGGACATCCAGGCTTGAGTTGGCCCTATCACCCTGCCAGGCACACCTCACAGGCAACAACAGTCCAGATGCTGGAAATGTTTGGGGTTGCATTGAGAGTGGCTCACAAGGAGAGGATGTCCATGGCTTCCCGGGGCTCCTGCTGCTCCTGCATGCTGCAGGACAGAGTTGGGCAGATAACCAAATCCCAGGAAAACCCAGGGATATCCATTTTAGCTGTCTTGCCTTCTCTCCACTTGCACCCACATGGTTTGCTATGGGATGTAGTCCAATACTGAGTTCCACTGAAACAAGAGCCATGAGTTGGCCACATGCCTTGAACCTGCAGGGTCTCATCCAACGCGAAGCCCAAAGCCCACAGAAAGCCCATTAGTAGATCGCTCCTCACAACTGCAGCACAGAAAGTGATGACAAAAGCATCAGCAGCTCACCCTGGCCACCTTCCACAGCAGAGAGCTGCAAGAAAGCTTTCAGAGAGATGTTACATCTCGAAACAGCAATGGTGGGAGTGTATTTCTCTATGCTATGTCCCAAGACTCAGGCTGGACCATCTCCCCCTCCTCTGGTTTCGCTCTCTCACACGTGCAAGGGGGTGAAGTCTCAGAGACAGAAGGGTGCTGTCACCAAACAGCTCTGAGTCAGCAGAGCTGTATCCTCCACGCTCCAAATAAAGGGTCGAGCCAGAGCTG
Organism: Porphyrio hochstetteri; assembly: GCA_020800305.1. NCBI lineage: Eukaryota > Metazoa > Chordata > Aves > Gruiformes > Rallidae > Porphyrio > Porphyrio hochstetteri. The sequence continues at coordinate 30,500,317 of CM036912.1, read as the reverse complement.
GCCCCACTGGATGCTCCCAGGGGTTACTGGACAGCTCAGCCCCCACAGCAGGACTTGTTACATTCATGGCAACCTTCTGCCCCGAGAGAGTGGCCGCAGTGACAAGCGGCGCTGACCATCACCAGCAAGTCACCATGACCTGTCAGTCCCATGTTTTTTACCACAGCACTCACAGCAGGTGATGAGCAGCGTGCAGGACAAGAATTTTAACATCTCAACCAAACGAAAGCAGAAGTAGGGAAGGCAGCGAGGTGCTTCTGGCTTTGTAAGGCCTCCAAATTGCCTAGTTCCTGCAGCAAAAGCCCACTTCGGCTTTCAGTCACCGTGGGCAGCTCGAAGAGCTCCCTAGTGTGAGCAGAGACTGTCCCACTGGCTGCCCTGAGTGATGACTATGCTTATTCTGGGTGTGAATTCAGCCCTGCCAAAAATAACTGAGGGGGAAGAAAATAAATTACAAAAATCCAGGGAAGGAGTCCTAATACGAGTCAAATACAAATTCACATTTAGATTTCCCAAAACAAGCAGTAAATCAAGGAACAGGTGAGTCATTTCTCCCTGCCTCCTTGTTTCAACGCTGCCAGACGTTGAAAACCAACACAAAAAATACAAACCCTGCGGAACTGGGAGTTTCCACTGTGAGCCAGTGATGAATTACCTTGACCAGGACACGGTGCAGCTGGGAGAGGAGCTACGGATCCTGAAGGAGGGAGGGGGGAAGTTTCAAAACAAGTCAGAGAGAAGCAAAACACTTCTGAATCCAGTGAGAGGGAGGCTCCTGAGGCAGCTGAGAACTACCAGAAAGCAGCTGTACCATGACAACAGCCTGAGACAAAGCTTTTGTAGCTGCGGCTCCATCGCCATTCCCCCAAGGACCACAGCACGCTGTGCACCCCAAAGCAGCTGGCTGTCACTGCCTCCAGCACGGCTGGACAATTAAAAGATGTTCCATACCCAGTTGGGCTGTATAGCCCCATTTCCCAAAGCTGTGAAAACGTCCTTCTGGACCACAGAGGAGCAAGTGGAGCTGTTAACTATCAACTACTTTGGGGTCTCCTGCTCAGGATCTTCTCCAAAATGCTGCAGGCCTCACTTTTTTTGCACACTGTCCCCCCACCAAGAAGCAGGTACAGCTCTTGTTCACGCAGCACGGAGGAGATTCAGTCAATACAGTATTTTTCTAAACCACAAGAAATACTCTGTGGGTTTGCAGGCATCTGTGCTGCTCCCTGGACTACCAGCCCTACTTTGCATCTATTCATCCAAGACCCGATACCTCAGATCTCGGAGGTTCGGAGCAGAGGATGGATGACTCATGATGAGAGACCGCTGAGCTGGCTCACAATGATGCGGCTCAGAGGCTGAGAAATCCTCCTTGACAATACTTATTTTAGCACAATTATGCTCAGGCGCTTCATTAATAAGGCCTCAACATCCAGGCCCAAGTTCAAACAACTGTTTAAGTATTTAAACAAGTTGCTAAAGTCTTTAACGTATGCATGAGACTTTCTGGCTTCCTGGGGACTTGGCATTTGTTCTAGGGTTTCCCTTTGTTAAGAATCCTTCTGGAAATACCTTCTTTTGGTTTTTAATTATTTTAACTTGGGTTTAAGACATCAGCTCCCAGCAGAGAGGCTGTTGGAGCCCAGGTCAGTGGCAGGGAGCTGCGTGGAGCCAGTAACAGGAGCAGGGACCCTCTGCAGGCTGGGCAGCCGTACAAGAACGGGACCTCACAGCACAGGAACGCAGCAAATACATTTGAGTCTCCCCTCAAACTCATTCCCCATGCCCTTCAGCAGCTTGCACATAATGGATTTTGCTGGCAGCAGCAGCAGTTCTAAAGCCTCCAATGATCTTCCAAGCCCAAGCGAGAGAATGATTCACAGACGTATGTAAGTGTGTACATACATCCATATGCACCAGCATCTCTGCTCTTGTCCTGCTACCTCGAGAAGTCTCTCGCTATCTTGCCTCCTGCTCCCCAAAATCGTCGGGCTGTCTCTGATAGCACAGTACCACGACAGGTACGTGCTTAAGGCCAGTGGGCACAGACACAAGAGGGGAATCAAGATCTCCCCAAAAAATCAGGCTGTTTGTGGCTGCCTGGTGCCAACAATCAAAAAAATTCAAGGTTGACAGCTTCTCTGACATCCAGCTAAGGGCAAAGGAGATTCCTGCCACTCCAATCCAGAGTTCTCCCCGCCACCTCGTTGGAGTTCTCCCTGTGTTCGCCTCACTGCAGAGAAAGCTTCAAAAGAAAGGAAAAAGAATTAAAACTGCATCTGGCCCCGTGAATATTTCCAAGCAGACTTGGCTTCACAGAACAACTCCCCCAAGGAAAGCCCAGGAAATGGCATATGCACAGAACCAGGGCCGTGACTGACCTCTGAAATCAAGTTGCTCAAACAAGGAATTACTTGCAATGGTTCTGTAATTCCTGAAGGAATGGATAGCTTGTTCCCACCGACGTTGAGACACCCCTAATGCAGCTGTGCAGGATTAATGTAAGCATATAAGCTACTGGGAAGGAACACTGGGATTTAGAAATATTCTTGGCTCTGGTAACCAAAAATGGATAGGTTTTAAAGGGCAGAATCTGCTCAAATTCAGGTGCTCTGTACCACTGATGTTTCAACAGGCACATTGAATATGGGCCCATCCCACATTACCAAGGGTCCCCCAAAATAGAAACATCTGAAAGGCTCTCAGTCTCTGTACAGAGCCTGCAGAAGGATGAGCGCAAGGCTCCCACAGACTACCTTGCCTCCAGAAAGACAACCCAGACCATGGACTACTAGACACAGAAAAGCAGACCGGTGGTGGTTTGGTCCTGGCTGGAGGCAAGGCGCCCACCAAAGCCTCTCTGTCACTCCCCTCCTCAGCTGGACAGGGGAGAAAATAGATATCGAGAGGCTCAGGAGTGGAGATAAGGCCAGGGAGAGATCATTCTGCAACCAGTGTCACGGGCAGAACAGACACACGCTCCATCACAAGTTGTTTCTCCATGGGCACCTTTCTCTCCAGCACCTGGGGCGCCTCCTCCCCCCCTTCCCTGCCCTTGGTGCCTGCACAGCTCCTCACACCTTCTCACTCCCTTCTCTGGGAGCACAAAGGGGCTGCTGGTGGGTTTTTCTCATCACTGTGATTCCCAGAGGTGCTGTGACCATCGTTGATGGGCTCGGCCTTGGTCAGCGGTGGGTCTGGCCCTGAGCTGGCTGGAGTTTGCTCTGTGGGGCCTGCAGAGAGCTTCTGGCTGCTCTTTGCAGCAGCCACCTCTGGACTCCTGCTTCTCCATCAGAATCCAGCCATGCACAACTACAAGACCTAACTCATTCCACTGGGTGCCTTAGTTTTTTTAATTTACTCTTTTTTCAGCCCCCTTTCTCCCCCCAAACTTATAACTACGCCCTGTGAGTGTGCACAGTGCAGCGCTGGTACGGATCCATAAGGCTGCTTTTCCTTTGGAGCAGGTCAAAAATAACAGACTACTTATCTTGGGATGAGGCCAATCTGAAGGGTACAGGATTAGTTGAACATAACCAAGTTATGTGCTGAGCCAGGTGCACTCCGTCATAGAATCACAGACTGGTCTGGGTTGGAAGGGACCCCAAGGATCACACAGTTCCAACCCCCTGCCACAGGCAGGGCCACCAACCTCCAGATCTGGAGCTACACAAGGTTGCCCAGGGCCCCATCTTCCGAAATGTTTAAGAGTACACCTTTCCAGACAAGACATTTTCAGGAACTCTGGACTTAAAAACGTGAAATACAATTTCCTTTACATTACAAATGGATTTTCATTCTAACTGTATCCTATGAGATTCAATCAAAGTAATTTTAACACATGCAAAAACAATCCAAATACTGTACAATTAAATGGCTACAAATAAAAGTGATTTTTTTTGGGTCACTTGTCCAGCGTGGGCTGACAGAAACACCGTAAGGAAACAGGAAAGGAAAACAGAATATTTAAATCATGTCACTAATTAGGAGGAGTTCAAGCAGCAGTAAGAACCACACCAAGCTAATTCTGGAGCAAAGGTAAATTCAGGTTTCTTTATCAGTTGAGAATGTGCTCCGAGATGTGGAAACCAACAGGATGTTTTGTGGAATGCTAGAGTTTTACACAATAGCTGCCACTGTCATGTGAAACCTTAGCTGATATGCAGCAAGATGTTCTTCCCAAAGGTTTTCCAGCAGCTTTTCTTTGAGGCTATAGGAAATACAAAGGAAGGACACAATGACTTACATCTGAAACCAGAGTTGGACAGAGGAAGAACTCAGTGAGTGCTAGTTAATAGCGTTTGCTGAGACAAAACTCAGATTTAGCATTTGGAAGAAAGGTCTGCTTCAAAGTAGGGAAGAGCCACATAAGAAATGGAAGAGGCGGCCATGAACTGTTCCTCCTACAAACAAAGTCACCAAGCTTACTTGGCTCTCCAGAAAGATCTTCTCTCTGGAGAGAAAAATCGGTATGCTTAGAAGGGCAGAAGACACTCCAAGTTAAGCAGTCACTGAAAAAAAAAAATCAATGGTATTTCATATTTCTGACACCAGTAGGAGACTCCCTGGAACTTCCAACCTTCACACACAGCTTGATGTGGACATCGCTGAAATCCACGGGGGATTTCTTTCCTTCACCCCACTGACCATCAGGTTACAGCTCACTGGCCTACCAAGGTTCAAGGAAACCCATTCCCTCTACTCACAATCTTCATTTATCTTTCCAAAAGCGTAAACCTTCCCCCCGAGCAGATGCAGACACATCACTGTCACACACAGTAAGTCCTTGGGCTGCGTTCATTTTCTAACCAGATTTCCTGCCCTTGGAAGCATGGGTGAAAACTTGGTGTGACCAAACTGCTGGCTTATGAAACCCAACTGGCAGGTGGGACTAAGAGGAGCTGAACAGAGTGCTCTCAGCATCCTGCAGACCTTCTGCCAGCGGCGTGCAGGATTCAAACTGATAATCAAGGGGGCAAGGAACACACCCCAGCAAGTATGAATGAAGGAGCCATGAGGGAAGCAGGCAGACAAGTCCCCATGCCCCTGAGTTGCAAGGACAGACTTCTGCAGGACATACCTCCCATCACTTGGTGGGCCTCTAGCCTGGCTTAAACAAACTGAGGCTGCTCTACAGCAGAGGCACTACTTTTTGTTAGTGGTCTTTCAACAGAGCCCCCATGCAGACCAGGCAATGGGATTGCCCCCCCAAAGTGTCCATTCAAAGGCAGCTCTGTACTTGGGGCCGATTTCCATCCAGACCCTGTGCCTCTCCATGGGACCAGGAACGGCTCCACTGTCGCTGTCGGCTGAATAGGACTGTCAACAGGAGAGCAGCACCAAGCCCTCCAACAAGTTACTACCTGCCTACATACTCAGGTGCACAGACACATCACAAAGACAACCTCGACAGGGAAACACTGCATGTACGTGCGGTGATTTTCTGAAAAATGTGGCCCAAATGCTAGGAGATACCTTCCAGTTCAGCCAGTCTGGGAGACTTGGAGGGCTCAGGAACACAGGGAGCAACAGCTTGCGAAACACCATCTGTGTAGGTGGTACACTGCTCTCAATGAAACCTGTGCAGCTTAATGAAGGACCTCATGCTTTTCTGCAACCCCTGAGAAGGCTCCCCAGAGCAACAGCTGCACAGAGTGAGAAAAAGCTGAGATACACACCTGCCCCATGGGTACCCATCCATTCCACCAGAAGCAACAGTCTGGCTTTGCCCATGAAGGCTTGGAAAAGGGGAGTTACTGGGAGAAAGAATGCCTGGCCCCAGCCGCCATCCTGGGCTCAGGATTGCCTGAGCACCGCAGCCTGACCAAAGAGTCTCCCCCAGTGGCAGCACCACCAACCATGGGATGTATCCCACCAACTTCCCAAGGGCTGGAATTCTTTTTAGCACTCCTGGGCTGTGCAGGCCAATGAGCCCAGAGCAAACTATTGAGTTTCTGTTGCACCGTCTCACCAGGAAGCACCTCATCATGAAAGATGCCAAAACAAAGGGGAGGACACTCAATGTTTGGCTGAAGATCTCTTGGCCCTCTGTGTAACCTGCCCTCCACCAGCCCTCAGCTTCTCTGCCCACTGGCAGTGTACACACCGGGATTTGCTTACACCTACCCTCTTCCAGCTCTGCTGTTCTCTGCTGTTGAGAGGAATTAGCTTGGCCAAGCCTACGCTACAAATAAATCCCCTGGCCAATTTGCACTCAGAAATATGACTCTGCACTTCTCCTTCATGAAAGGACTCACTGTCTGGGCACGGAGAGGGCTGTGGCAGGAGCATGTTCCAGATGAACAGATCATTAGGCACATGGAGAAATCCCAGCGCCACTGTCAAAGTGCACAGCATCGTTGTCAAGTGCAGGGCCCGCCCCGCTGTGCCCTCACACAGAGGGTGCTGCCCAGTTTAAAGTCTCAGAGCCCAAGACACAGCTCCGGGCTCACCTTGCAAAGGCAAAAGCAGTTAGAACAATTTAAATATGTTTTTCCTCGTTGCTTATGCATGGGAACCTCTTTCCACCCTGGTGATCTGTGATCACAGAGTCATAGGGGTTGGAAGGGAACTCCAGAGACCATCAAGTCCAACCCCCCTGCCAAAGCAGGCTCCCTAGGACAAGTCACACAGGGAGGCGTCCAGATGGGGCTGGAATATCTCCAGAGAAGGAGACTCCACATCCCCCCTGGGCAGCCTGTCCAAGGGCTCCCTCACTCTCACTGGGAAGAAGTTCACGAAAAGAAACACGAGGGGAGCTGCTGTGTTTTTCACCTTGTGCTTCACTGGGGATCCAGGCAGTGACCCTGAGGACCAGCAAACCTCTAAGCAAGCTGACCTTCCTTCTGTTGCCCAAGGACCTCCTCTTCCACAAGCACAAAGCACCAAACCTTAGAGCCATCCTCAGGGGAAGCCAGCTCCATTGTCTGTGGAAGGAAGTCCCCACAGGCTGCTTGCCACGGGAGTGTTATCTGCACTTGTGCAGTCAGAAGAGGTGTCATTTAAGGCTTCATCTAGAGCACAGGGTGAGGTGAGGCCAGGAGAAGGACAATCTCTTCATCACCAGGCTGAGCCTAGCAGATAGCCAGCCCAGCACTGCTGCCCCCTGACCTGAGCACACTGCCGGCTCATGGTCAGCAGGCAGTCACCCAACACCCCCAGGTCCTTTTCTGCTGGCAGCTCTCCAGCCACTCTTCCCCAAGCCTGTGGCATTGCCTGGGGTTGCTGTGACCCAAGGGCAGTACCCAGCACCAAGCCTTGTTGAACCTCATTACAGTTGCTTCAGCCCATTGATCCATCCTTTTCAGATCCCTCTGCAGAGCCTTGCAACCCTCCAGCAGATCAACTCTCCCACCCAACTTGGTGTCATCAGCAACCTTCCTGAGGGCGTGTTTGACCCCCTCAACAGCCACAGCCTCTCCTTCACCCACGAGGCAGGTCACTTAGTCATAGGAAGGGATCAGGCTGGTCAAGCAGGACCTGCCTTTCATAACCCACGCTGGCTGGCCTGATACCCTGGTTGTCCTGTAGCTGCTCATGGAGAGGGACATCTTGGGAGCTATCATGCAGCACATGCATGATGGCCAGGGGATCAGGCCTAGTCAACATGGGTTTACAAAAGGTAGATCCTGTCAAACTAACCTGATCACCTTCTATGACAAGGTGACCCGCTTAATGGACGAGGGGAAGGCTGTGGATGTGATCTACCTGGACTCTGGTAAAGCCTTTGACACAGTTTCTCACAGCATTCTGACTGAGAAACTGGCTGCCACTGGCCTGGACAGGTGGACCCTCAGCTGGGTTAAAAACTGGCTGGATGGCCGTGCCCAAAGGGTGGTGGTGAATGGAACAAAATCCAGCTGGAGGCCGGTCACGAGTGGCGTCCCCCAGGGCTCAGTCCTGGGTCCAGTCTTGTTCAACATCTTTATCAACGATCTCAACGAAGGGATTGAAAGCTCCCTCAGTAAGTTTGCAGATGACACTAAACTAGGAGGAACTGTTGATCTGCCTGAGAGTAGGGAGGCTCTTCAGAGGGATCTGAACAGACTGGACCGATGGGTTTAGACCAATGGGATGAACTTTAACAAGGCCAAGTGTAGAGTGCTGCACATGGGACATAACAACCCTGGGCAGTGCTACAGGCTTGGGGGAGACTGGCTGGAGAGCTGTCAGGCAGAGAAGGACCTGGGGGTGTTGGGTGACTGCAGGCTGAATATGAGTCAGCAGTGTGCCCAGGTGGCCAAGAAGGCCAATGGCATCTTGGCTTGTATCAAAAACAGTGTGGCCAGTAGGTCTGGGGAGGTGATTGTGCCCCTGTACTCAGCATTGGTGAGGCCACACCTCGAGTACTGTGTCCAGTTCTGGGCCCCTCACCATAAGAAGGACATTGAGGTCCTCGAGTGCGTCCAGAGAAGGGCAACCAGGCTGGGGAAGGGGCTGGAGGGCAAATCCTATGAGGAGTAGCTGATGGAGCTGGGGCTGTTTAGCCTAGAGAAGAGGAGGCTGAGGGGAGACCTTATCACCACCTATAACTACCTGAAGGGAGGTTGCAGAGAGATAGGTGATGGTCTCTTCAGCCAGGTGATAGGACAAGGGGAAATGGCCTCAAGCTGTGCCAGGGCAGGTTTAGATTGGACATTAGAAAAAAATTTTTTACTGAAAGAGTTGTCAGGGCCTGGAACAGGCTGCCCAGGGAGGGGCTGAGTCCCCTTCCCTGGATGTGTTCAAAAAAGGGTAGATGAAGTACTTAGGGATATGGTTTAGTTTAGGATGAAAATGGTTGGACTTGATGATCTTCAAAGGTCTTTTCCAACCTTGTGATTCTGTGCTGCGTGTTTTCTCCCCTGTCCAGCTGAAAAGGGGAGGGATAGAGTGACTTTGGTGGGCGCCTGGCCTCCAGCCAGGGCCAAACCACTACATATGCAAATCATTTAACTTCTTGTACTCTGGGATCAAGGAATCAGCACTAATAAAACCAAACCAAAGCGATAATGCTGGTGATACCACCAGCCCTTCCCTCCCAGAATAAACACAGTTTAACAGCCCAACCAATGCATAACCACAAGATGAAGATAATCAGCCATACACAGCATCTAACATCAGAGTGTATGTTTCTCTTGATCTACTGCAAATTCATAGCAAACAAACATCGTGGCTGGTGTTGTCCTCTCAATGGCACAGGCTTTGCTTGGCACAGATCTTGCTTTCACCAATGTTAAGCTAAAGCTTATGGTCATCAGCCAGTTAGAGTTAGACTTTGCCAAAGCCAGCATGGAACTTCAGACTTCATAATTTTGGCCTAACCTTTCTCCAGTAGCCAGTTACACTGGAAACATGGAGATTCTCCGAATTGCATGGAATGATAGAGTGCTGCAAAATAAAGGAATGATGTCATGTTTGCTGGCAAAGGGCTGGAAATACTTTATACATAATTAAGGCATTAGAAAAACAACCACAGCAGCCAAGCAGGGAGAAAAAATACAAATATTCAACCTTTGCATGTGAAGTAGAGAGTTTTCCTGGATGTCCTCCAGAATTTTGTCCATCACACTTCAGATGAAGAAACAGCTGAAAAGGTGGTAACACCTCATCTGCTGAGAGGGTTCTGAATGAAGGAAGGAGGAAGGAACCAACAAACAACACTTTGCTAGCATGAAATTAGTGATTTATCAATTAAAATGTTCTGCATTTCTACCAGAGACAGCTTTTACAGCATCTGCACTTTGAATGTGGAAGCATCCTCATCTTCAGGGTACCTCTGAGAATTAGGCAGAGGGGTGAGAGGGCATGCCCAGAGGCCCCCAAAATCCACAGCAAAGTTCTCAACCTCCCCAAGCACTGCATTATGGCTTCATTTTACAGAGAGGGCAACAAAAGTGAAGAGATTAATGGGGTTTCATAAGTCAAAACCAGAAAAGGAGTGGGTGTGGGGCTGGGAATGGTCAAACAACCCTACACTCCTTCCAAAACACACACTGAAGTAAACTAGAGATACTCAGCCTCTGTAGAGCAGTTTACTTAACACATTCACGGAGTATTTGTCAGAGTAGTGATAAATTTGTGGCCATGGCAATCTCAAGAACAACTTTGCCTCCAGCTCGCTGTTAAGAAACTCTCACAAACTCTATGGCAAGACTCTTCCTGAGCAAATATTTTGCCTTCACTAGGGGGAAAAAAATAGTCCTGGGTTTTTGGAGATGTGGTTCTAGGTAAAGTTTTTAAAGCAGTGAAGCACTTATACTAGAGGAAGAAAGACAAAGCCACCAACTAACAGCAACCCCAAACATCTCCAGGATTAGCAAGGCCTTGCACGCACTTGTACAAAACAAGAGGATGAACTCTACCCAGAAGCTGAGGCCGACTCCAACCCCCCAGTACCAAACATCACTTAGTATTGTTGTAGTGTCCCAAAACAAGGCAGAAGGGGTTGGATATCAGAGGGCTGCGACTCCCAGTCAGGTTATTGACTGCCTTCCATCTTAAAGCAGGATGCCCATGAGCCAGCAATGTGCCCTGGTGGCTAAGAGGGCCGATGGCATCCTGGGGTGTATTAGAAAGGTGGTTAGTAGGTCGAGAGAGGTCCTTCTCCCGCTCCGCTCTGCCCTGGTGAGGCCATACATGGAATATTGGGTCCAGTTCTGGGCCAGCTCAAGAAGGACACAGAACTCCTTGAAAGAGCCCAGCACAGGGCCACCAAGGTGAAGAAAGGAGTGGAACCCCTTCCTCATGAGGAGAGGCTGAGGGAGCTGGGCCTCTTTAGCCTGGAGGAGACTTATCAATGTTTATCACATGTAAAAGGCAAGAGTCAGGACAGAGCTAGGCTCTTCTCAGTGATGGCAGCAACAGGACAAGGGGCAGTGGGTGCCAGCTGGAGCAGAGGGAGTTCCATGGGAATGTCAGGAGGAACTTTTTCACTGTGAGGGTGACTGAGCCCTGGGACAGGCTGCCCAGAGAGGTTGTGGAATCTCCTTCTCTGGAGACATTCAAACCTGCCTGGATGTGTTCCTGTGTGATTTAGTCTGGGTGATCCTGCTCTGGCAGGGGGGGTGTGCTAGATGGTCTTTTGAGGTCCCTTCCAACTCCCAATGTTCTATGATTCTGTGATCTTTTGCGCTTTGAAGGATGTGCTTCGAATTTGAAGCCAGTTTTCAAACCAGACAGCTAAACCTGTGTTTTCCCTGCCTAACTCAGGACTCACATGGCAAATTAAAACCCCAAACGCCCCACATTTTTCTGTCATCTCCCACAAACTGCAGAATAACGTGGTCCTCTGAACTAACACTATGCCGTCAACCACCTCAACAGAGCTGCCTGCAAGCTTTTCTACTTCTCAATTCCAAATAATTCGGGCTAGATAAAATTTTTGAGGCTACATCTTTTTCGTTTGTGATGTCCTGTGCTGCTCTCAGGCCCAGCAATCCACAAGGCTGTCATATGGAAGGAGGCACAGCAACACGTGTGTGGGATACATGGCTACTCCTCGGCAAGCACACATGGCGTACTACAGATGCCAGAGCCAGAACATATTTTCTCTTGGAAAAAGACCAACTCTGGACTCAAAGTGATGGAAAACCGGTGCTATGCTGATGGCTGGCTTAGCTCTGAAGAGAAAGGAAAACAGTTCTGAGTTCTCAACATGTCTCTAATTTTCTTAGCTAATAGCTCAGCAGCCTTCTCTAAGCAATGCTGTGGGATTTCTCATCCCCAGCTGAGGAAGGGGGATCATGGAAACAGAGCGACACTTAAACAGAAGTACAGGATCACAGCATCACAAGTCTCACTTCTGCTGGTCTGCCCTCCCCGCAGGTTTTGGGACATGTCACCGGAGAGGTGCCAATGTCACGGGGAGCCGAGCACCAAAGGCCACATCAGTTAGCGTGGTAAACACACCATTTATTTTAACTACATGATGTTTAATCCAGCCACACATGCACAGTCTGAGGAGACCTAATTTTTCCCCCTTTGCTGCCTGGATGTAAACGAAGAGAGGAAACGAGCACTCACTCAAGTCTCCGCCGCTGCTTCCTACTAAATTGGCTGGGTAATTGCAAGCCCCATAAATTACATGTATTCCCTTATTTTGCAGACCGTGGTTCCTAAACCTGCTGTTTCCAGTGGACCAAGGGCAGAAGATAAAAGTGCTTCCTAAGCTCAGCACAGACTCCCATACACATCTTGCAGGCATTAGACTTGACTGTCCCAGCCCTGACCTAGCCAGCCCTCGCACGCACCCCAACACTTGTCCAGCAGCGTTCCTACGCCTGGATATTTGAGCTCCTAAGGGCTTTGAGGCAGTTTCAAAGGCTGGTAAACTGGATTTTTGGAATACCTGATATGTGATGGGATGAAAGAGAAGAGAATAAAGTGACTGAACCCACAATCCCTCAGCCAGGCTCGCAGGAATGTGGTCCCAGGTTCTCTGTCTGTCAGCAATAAAACAACCACGTCCTAACCACGATCCCACTACTACAGCAGCAAATTGCAGATAGCACACAACAACTCTTTTAATATATTACAAAAAACTATGTATCCACTTCACATAAAATAGCACAGGCTGTCTTTGGAGACTGGGTTTTACATAGATGTGATGTATAAGGAGACAAACTGAAACCTAACTGCTTATTTTAATTTACTTGCTTGAGGTATTAAGTTTCTTACAACTTGCATTCAAAGGCGTTCAACAGATCATTTAACCTTATCTACTACATACAAAGGGCAAGGCATCACTTAATGTCTCCAAAAGTAATTCAAAAGATTTTACCATCACCTGCTTGCCGCTCAAAAAACCCCCAACCAACCCACCCACCCTTTCTTTTTCCCTCTAGTTTCCATCTGAAACTCTGTCAGGCCCCATTTCAAAAGCCCCTCAAAGAAGCCATCAAGAGTTTCATTCCAAACCCATACAACACTAGCAGCTGATGTGCAAGATCAGCTGCAGTCAGCCAACGTGTTATTTAAGTAACTGGCCACTGGAGGGATTTCTTAAATAAATAAAGGTTCAGTTCCTCATGGAAAAACTGAGGCTAGCTCTGTCTCATTGGAGAAATCCTTCTGCTCCCTCAACCATCTGCCAGCTTCTCAGCGGCTGCCTGGGAGAGCAGATAACAGAGCTTTCCAAGGATGCTTTTGGTTAGCAGCCCTCGCTGCTCAGGCTCCAAGCCCGAGACCAGCAGCACACCGTGACACCCCAGGAACCATTTCAGCACAAACTGTTTCTGCCCTGTAACAGCTGGGTCAGGCTTCATTTTTGAAGTGTTTCATTAACTACACAGATCACGTAACCTGGTATGGGATCTAACAAGCTGAAATCCTGGCTTCTTTGTCTCCTTAGTTGGTTTCTTCCAAGTATATTCCTAACTGCTGTGCCAGAGTTAGCTCCATCGGCATTGTCGGTTCAGTAGATCTGGAAGAAACACATCTTCCAGAGCAGAGGAGGCTGGAGTTCTGATCTGGCTGTGTGCCCAAACTGTTATAACCAGCTGTTTCGCTTTACCCATGGGCTGTCCCAAAAGCATGTGTGTATTAACCAACTGGGCCACATACCATGCAGCAGCAACAGGAGCGGGTCAGACCCGTCAGATTTGCTCCTGTTCGATGTGACATGCAATCACTTTCCCTTCCAAACCTCACTCTACTGGAGAGCTGAAAAATCATGAAGAGAGACTTGAACCACATTCCTCCTCTGCGACGCACCGGACTGATGCCTGCAATCAGGTGTGATTTGGATCCGCCGGCTCCATGGCAGTTGGGCAGTCCATCCACATGCAGATAAGGATGTGGCTGGTTACTGGAGAGCAGCAGCGAACGCTGCAACTCGCAGCTGGCAACACAGCAAACCTGAAGCTCTCCACAGGTACCACCACTGCCCTGCTGCAGTTTGCTGAGTGTACAGAAGAAATCGCTGCTTTCCTTACCCCGCTCTGCCTCTGAACACGTATCCTCCTCCCCTAATTTTCCATCCCATATATAAAGAGGGGCTCATCCAAAAAGACAGATGTGATGTTCATAGTCAAAGCTGCTGGACACACCACTGATCGCAGTTCAACTCTCGTTCTGTAGAACAGAGGTTCCTTCAAGGCTCAGGTGTTAGGCAAAAACTCCTGGCAAGAGCCAGAGCATGTCTGAAGTCAGAGCGGAGCTCTGCCAGCAGACAGCTATGAGCTCACCACTCAAATAACAACTCATTGACAAGACAGTTTGTGGGAGCCACAAATAACTTGTTTGTGTGAGAAATAAAGCAGGGAGGGGGGAGGAACAGTGTGCTGGGAGCGATTAAAAGCGTATCGCGAGCCCAGTCCATGACTTCACAACGATCACTGGCATTTAAATCCCACTTTAAGTAAAAAAGTGCAATTAAAAAAAACCCCAACCTCATAAGCTAAGAGGAGGTATTTAGCAGCAGTGACATTTCACAGTCCAGTCACACACACTGAACTCATTTCAGATCAGCATTTTGAAGACTGAGTGTAACCAAAGGCTCTGACAGCCAGAGCTGGAGGAATAAAATATTTGAAGAGGCAAAAGCAGTTGTTATTCTCTGCTAACATATTCAGAAGAGGCTGGGTAGGCTCCTCCAGAACCCCAGGGACGGTTATCTCAGAGACAACTCAATGGAAACTCCATCTAGAACCACCTTCCTTCCAAAGCAGCAGCACATACCACTCCAAGCAACCACCAGCAGCATCCACAAACTGATCCACATGGGTGAGTCAAATCTAACAGCACAAGACTGGGAAAAGTGAGCGCAGTGCTGCTGTGCTACTCTGTTGTTCCTTGGTCAGTTACAAGGACTGGTTCTGCTGGTGGCTCTTCCCTAGGGTTACCAGGGCTGCCCGTTTCATTGCCCAGGGAAATTTCAAGCCTTTTACTTTGTGAACAGAACATCAGGTCTAAGCCCACATGAGACCCTGGCCTCTTCCTCATTTCCTGCACTCTAGCAAACATCTTCGGGCTCTGGCATCTTTGTGCTCTCTGTCCTCATCTGCAGAACAGGTACAAACAGGGTACCTGCACAAGCAGGATGCCACACTTGGCTCCTCTCAGCATCAAACCTCTTTCTAAACCTCTGGGACCTGAATAATCTGCTCGTATCTCAGTTCGCAGCAGCCTGAAACCCCCCAAACCTAATGCTGACCCAGGCTGTTCCATACACCTAAGGAGAACAGAAGGAATTCACTTCTACCAACATCCCACCTCCATCTGAAGGCCCCAAAGACGATGGAGCCAAGCCAAACCACAGCAGCTATACTGTTCCAGGCATTGACACTAGGAAAAGCATGACCAGAACCCCATGCATACGCTAATGGAGAATACAATGCCAGGCACCCAAGTCAATACTGACCTTCTTCCCAACTCTGCTGGCCACATAGAATCCAGCTACAAACTCAGATTTCTAACTCAATCCCCCAAAGTCCTACAGTTTGATCCGGGGGATCGCTCTACAGAAGATAATACTACACAGCTCCCCTGTTCTCATCTGTGGGATCCCCACAGGTCAGAAAGAACTGCAGCTCTCAATGTCTTGTTCAAACCCTCTGCTAGTAAGGGATCCCTTCCCTGATAAAGCAGATTACCAGACACTAGCCCCTACTGACACCCCTCCTCCTCCTAAGCTTTCAAGCCTGTGCAACCCATCAGTAAAACACGTCCCTGGATATTTAGATTTCAAAACTTGAAGGCTAACCTCCTGCTATGGCACACAGAGGTTGTAGGTACATATCAGAACAGCCCACTCTGCTGCCCACTGGCACCAACCTCCTCTTGCTGGACTTTACAGGATCTGCAGCTGCTCCAACACCGGCCTCATGTGTAACTGGTAGACCCATGCAAAAAAGAACATGCTGCGTTGACAAGTGCCACACTACAAGGAGTAGAGAGGCTATTGCTCATAAAATCCAGCAGCAAGACGAGAGCCTCAGACTAGGATTTGGTTGGAGTTTACAGTTTATCCACCTTTCCAGCTGTTTGTCCTTCTTTGTAGCACGGGTTTCAGGATCCTTGTTCAACACCAACCAACATGATATCAATAACACAGCAATGCTACACTAAGCCTTGGTGAATACAGTAATAAAGCAGGCACTTCACTCCCCCTTTTCCCAGTCCTCACCAGTAATTTTAGACAGTTCTAGTCAAGGATTAAGGAGAAATAAAATGCAGGCCATCAGATCCTGAAGACACCAGAACTCATTTTAACCCCTCAGTTACCATAAACAAGAACTAGCATGGCTTCTGTTGTGTGTCAAAGGAAAAAAAACCCAACTTTTGCCCATGTCATACAGATCCCTCCCTGATTTTCTGTCTTCTGATACATCTTTTTTTTCATTAGGAGTCTTGTAGTTCTAGTGCAGCAACCTGCAAACACACTGTTGTGCTTTTTGCTCCACTTTCTGTCTTTCAGTCACCGCCTTCTTGGGCCATGGGGACAAGTTCTGGTTGGATTATGGGAACAGAGGCTATTCATTTAAGAAGAATTTTCAGAAGTACACCTCTCACAACTCAATAAAAAGGGGGCTTAATAGCATTAATAGGCACCCCCACACTGCAGCTAAGACTCCAGATCCTGGGATTTCACACTATGCCAGCACTGTGAACAGCCCCAAAATCAGCATGCCAGCCCAGCCTCCATCGCTCCTCTCCATGGGCTGTGTCACTTCAGCAGCGTTTATTTATCTTCTCCCACAGCGCTGCAGCTGCCCTGAGAAGGCACTTCCCTCTGGCAGGCAGCACGCCGGAGCAGGCAAGGACCGCGCTGCAGCCCGGAGAGCGGCTAACTCCCTGCCACCCTGCAGCCAAGGGCACGGCCACGTGCCCGGCCTCTCCACACCAACATCAAACCAGAGGCTTCTCTCCAGTGAGGTTTTAATCTCGCTTAAAGGCATCCGTTTGTCTTTTCAGTGCAAAGATAACATCCCTGTGTTCCCATGTAAGCTGGGAAGTGCCAATGACTGAAGGAGAGGGAAGAGTCCAGCTGCAAAGCGATGTCTGGTTCCTCTCTGACTCCTAGACAGAAGCCATAGGAACAGAGAGTCACCCACAGCCTTTCCCAGTCGTCTGAAGCTCACGCGTCCCCATTAACCTCTTCCAAGGACTTGCCACTATCTTACTTCAGTGCCAGGGAACTTGCTTACAGGAAAACCAACAAGATAAACCAAAGGATTTGCATTTGGCAGTTTAACTTCCACATCGCAATCAGCAGTTCAAAGAATGAATGCTGGAAAACAGCCTCTTCCTCCCAGTTTTCCTAGGCACCTAAATTCCTAAGGACAAGGACGACTGAAAACACTGAGGAAGTAACTCCAACCACAGCCTTAAATCTCTGCTCAACCCCCAAGAGCACAATGCAGCATCTGTTTTAAGAGCAGCTGTTGAGCAAGTAGCAAAACAGAGACTGATCTGCTAACTGAAGAGATAAGATAAGCACCTGCTCTCGGCTTCAGGAGAGACACTGACACTTGGTCCGTAAGGCGGCCCAGGCAAAATTCAGAGCAGACTGCAGCCACACATAGCCCTTCCTCTGCTGAGGGATCACCGAGTAAAAACAAGCAGACAATCCTTTTAGAATCAAGGGAAGCCTGTACCCAGTAGTCCAGGGGGAGGGAAAAGCATAGATAAAAATGGTATTTTTCCTCCGTACAAGGGGGGGAATATACTTTAAAAACAAATAATCAACCTATACCGGAGTTGAACCCTTCCAAAATCAACATGAAGGAGCTTACATGCCCTACTGTGGCACCATGGTTTGCATGGACTCCTACCAGCTTCTGCTCCAGCGTGAATTCAGATCCACGTGAACCCCGGGGCCCTGTCTCCAACTTAAGGTGTTTTGTGCCAATGCTTGGAAGAGGCGTGTCATTCCTATCAGTGCACACAGACTGAATGGAAGTGGAACAGAAACCTGCTCACTGCCAGGGGTCCCAATGCCCTGCCCATCAGGGATAACACCAAAACTGACAGACACCTCCAGCAGTGCCAGTGTTTTAAGAGTTCCCCAGTAAGGACCAAGAACAGGCTTTGGTAAAAGCTTATTCCCATCTTAAAACAACACTAGAAGCTTTCATGCCATTTCCACAGAATCACAGAACGTTAGGAGTTGTAAGGGACCTCAAAAGACCATCTGGGTCCAACCCCCCAGACTAAATCACACAAGAACGCATCCAGGCAGGTTTGAAGGTCTCCAGGGAAGGAGACTCCACAACCTCTCTGGGCAGCCTGTCCCAGGGCTCTGTCACCCTCACAGGGAAAAAATTCCTCCTGACATCCCATGGAACTTCCTCTGCTCCAGATGGCACCCGCTGCCCCTTGTCCTGTCGCTGCCATCCCTGAGCAGAGCCTGGCTCCATCCTCCTGACTCTCACCCTTCACATATTTATAGACATTAATAAGGTCACCCCTCAGTCTCCTCCAGGCTAAAGAGACCCAGCTCCCTCAGCCTCTCCTCATAAGGAAGGGGTTCCACTCCCTTCATCACCTTGGTGGCCCTGTGCTGGGCTCTTTCAAGGAGTTCTGTGTCCTTGAGCTGAGGGGCCCAGAAAAAGTTTCCCGATAATACAGTCACAGCGTAGTAAGTATTTACAAGTGCCACGTCCATCAAGAAAAGGATTAACATATTACAATACACAATGTTATCAAAACCAGAGTGGTTCTTGGAAAACCTGGGTGACTAAGCTCCATTTGCAAGCACATACCAGGCTCACTGTCAGCTGTTGAATAACCACGGGTTTGTTAGGTCCCCTGTTAACTTCCCAGGAAGAAAATTCAAATCATTCTACAGTAACAAAAAACAATCTGGTCCAAGGACACCAGCTACATAGACAGAGACTCACAAACAACCAAACCAAATTGTTTCTACGATTACAAACTGGATTCAGGCACGGAATGAAGCAAATCGAATCATGCAGTTCATTTCAAAACAAAAGTCCTTTCATCCTTCACTGACAAGTCTCTTAGCAGTGCCTGGTGCTGGCTGAAGGAGCTGGGCATTTTGGCAGGAGGTGGCCAAAACTCCACCTTGTAGAGAACAAGAACAAACTTTTCATTCCTGTCTTTCTTTAGCCTGAAGTTTTGATGCACATGGGTCCCATTTAGCTGTAATCCACCCCCGGCCATGAGCATCACTGCTGCTGCACTGAACTGAAGGAAATGAGATGCACATAAAGAGACTGAAATTATATTAAGTCTGAGACATCATCACACAGGAAGGAAATTCCAGGTTCTGACAGACAGCACCCACATCACCTTCGTCCTCTCTCTACCCTGCAGCCCATATGGTGTTTGGGAGTCCCCCCTGCCAAAGAACGTCGGGCAGCTCACAATGTTCTGCACACCATGTGTCCCACAGGATCTATTTTTAGAGAATCCTGACCCAGTACACGAACACTTTCAGGTCCAGGGGGCTCAACTAACTGCAGGTGTTGTGATGCTTTGCATAGAAGACCAAAAATGCCCTTCAATCTAAGGCTGAGCAGGACAAACGACAGGGGTAGCTGTCCTGATACCCCTCTCTGGTCCATCAAGCAACACCTTGTTTCCCTCTCCAAAGGCAGGCCCCATGCCATACTTCCTGGGAACCAGCTGTGCTCAGACACCTGGGAGCTCTTCTTCAGGAGCTTCTGATCTTCAGGAGCCAGATCAGCTGGGAGCAGCCAGCTTTCTGAAAGGCCAACATGCTCCATTTACCAGAAACATGCAAAAAAGAAAGGAAACCCCCCTCTACTTACTGAAACAGCCGCCTTTGTGCAAGTTTTGTCCTTATCCCAAAGGTCAGGCACCCTGCTAGACTCACCCCTCAGCTGCTATGAATTCCCTTGCCAGGGGCTACCTTACCGGAACAGGTTGCCCAGATGCTGCAGAGTCTCCATCCTTGGAGACTCAGTCCAAGTTTTGAGTTCAGACTGCCCCAGCTGAGCCCCCTTTGTTTGAGCAGAGGCTGCAACTAGACAACCTCCAACCTTTGCTGTTCCAAGGATGTCCATGCATCAGTCTTGGGACCAATTGGAGGAGCACTGCAGAAGGGAGGGGGCTTTCATCCCTGGAAAAGGAGAACAACCACAGGAATTGGGGAGGCTTCCCCTGGATCCAACCCGACTGGTCCTTGCTTCCAGGCTCACCAGAAGCTAAGGAGCTTGCATGCCAGGAATGTGCAAATGAAACTGCCATTTCTGTGTTATTTTGTCTAAGGGAAAAATTAACTCTGGTGCTTTCCAGCCCACATCGGGTGCAGCTGGTCCCCTGACACACCTCCTGCTTCCCCCCCCAGCCCCTGCTTGAAGAGGCTTCAGAAGACGTGGCACTACACAACCTTGACAGTCTGCAGCCTTGACTGGATGAGGAATCCCAACCCCGGGCGACAGACAAGTCTGGGATGAAACAGGACCCTGCTCTGGGCAGGAATGAACCCCTGGAGGTCTATTCACCCCTGCTTTGTACATATTAAACCAAAGCCTTGAGAACTGTCTGTCCCTGACCTTTGCAAGGATCCAAAGGCTTACAATAACCAGCAACTCCGACACCAAACTCTGTCCTGCTGTTTCCCTGTGGCAACAGATCGTTTTATCGGCACCCAGCCCCTGCACACACCTCTGACCCATGTTACAAGGCACCAGGCAGACAGCTGCACAGTGGTGGACGAACGGGTGAGGGGGTAGACCCCATCTACAAAACATGGGTGCCAAAACACAGCAGCCACAATCCATGCTTGTGTTTCCAGAGATACGCAGCACGTGGGATTCGGACCGGTAAGATAGCCCCTTGCCTGTGTTGGGTTATTCCATGGGCTCAGGGAATTCCTGCAGAGCAAGACGTCACTTCTGTGGTAAAATCCCCTTGCCTCTGGACAGCTACTCGTTCGTTTTAGGAAAGATCCCAAACACCAAAGAACGTGTTAGGTGGGCAGGGACCTTCAAAAGCCATCTAGTCCCACCCCTGCTGTGAGCAGGGACACCTTGAACTAGAGCAGCTTGCTCAGAGCCCCATCAAGCCTGACCTTGAATGTCTCCAGGGATGGAGCCTCCACCACCTCTCTGGGCAACCTGTGCCAGTGTCTCACCACCTCAGAGGGAAGAGCTTCTTCCTAATGTTTCATCTAAATTCACCCTGCTCTAGTTTAAACCCATCACCTCTCATCCTGTTGCTCCATGCCCTTACAAACAGCCCTTCCCAGCTTTTCTGTAGGTCCCTTTAGGGACTGGAAGGGGCTTGGAGGTCTTCCTGAGCCTTCTCTTCTCAAGGCTGAATCAGCCCAGCTCCCTCAGCCTCTCTTCGTAGGGGAGGTACTCCAGCCCTCAGATCATCTTCATGGCCTCCTCTGGACCCCCTCCAACAACTCCACGTCCTTCTTGTGCTGAGGGCTCCAGAGCTCAGTAAATATTCCCATTCATGTCTAGTACACCCTAATGTCAAGCGTGGGACAAGATGCTCTTAAATGACATCAAAAAGGCATCAGAATTCATCAATTTGTGAGGACATTAGGAAAAATAAAGAAATTACTGCTGCCCAGCAAGCAGCCAACACGCTGCTGATGGTTTCTGCAAGGTCCCTCTGCAGAACCACAAAGCTTATGCCTTGCCATGCAGTTTGCAGCAAGGCAACAGCAGCAATTTTCGGCTTCCCTTCAGATGTTTCTACTGAACCATTTAATGATGTAATTTGCTTGTGTTTGCCAGGACTGAGATGAAGGAGACAGGCCCAAAGGACAAAAAAAAAAAGCTATTGTGGATACTGGGATGGGATCGTTTCTTCAGCCTTCCCCGGTTTTCTGTTTCTTACATAAATTTACAGCACTTTAGTGTAAAAGTGACCTTAGCAAGAAAGAGGAGTCAATATCAGTGATAAAGTCAAGAACTTTGTGTAGGTTACTCAACCTTTCTTCTCTCATTTCCTCAGCTAGGAATACCGAACTATACTACTCTTTCTTCTCCTGCAGTCATAGAATCATAGAATCACAGACTGGTCTGGGTTGGAAGGGACCCCAAGAATCACAGAGCTCCAACCCCCCTGCCACAGGCAGGGCCACCAACCTCCAGGCCTGGATCTATACAAGGTTGCCCAGGGCCCCATCCAACCCAGCCCTGAAACACCAGTTAGTCCTCTAAATGCACGCTCTTGGAAAGAAAGACTCTACACAACATCTTGTGTGACAGGAACATCACCTTAATTGTAACTCCAAGGCTGTGCAGGTCCCATTTCCCTCAGCCCCTCTTCACAACTATGTTATAAAGCTGTATAATAAATGCATTAGAAGCAAATATGGACAGGAAACTAAATCCCACAATTTTGAAGTACACAAACTAAGTGAAAAATCAGTTTAATTTCTAGAATTCTGGATTTAATATTGCCCTGTGGAAGTCGCAGCACAGGTACACAGATTTTAAATAGCTGCAGAACATCGGTGGGCAGCAGCAGCAGAGCCAGCAGACAGGAACTCCCGAGTGATTAACGCTGTGCACGAAGTTTAAAGTCACCTCAGTGCACAAATGGAAGCAAGGACAGGCAGCACAGAGCATGGGAAAGCCAATGCTTCCCAGGGAGTAAAACTCACCCATTAAAGTTTCAAAGGATCCCTGCATCTTACTGGAAGTTGTCCTCTGCGTAGAAATTTTCACATTTGAGAAGTAAACTGCTGAAGAGTAAGGAAAAGCTCAGAGAGTTCCATCAGATAGCTCTGGATTAAAGAGTAAATGATGAAAGTTAATTACCATACTGATCTCACCAGCTCCTCTTTGCAGCTACAACTGGCTCTTTTTAAGTTGCAACCATTCGCTTGCAGGGGCCAGTGTTCCAGCACACCCTCTGGCCTCCCACCTGGGATTTACCCCAGCCAGCCGCCCCTGTCGCTTGTGTGACCGCTGCTGGAAGGGAAGCATGCTCTGATCGGCAAGGCAGCCACCAGGTAGACAAGGTGCTCAGGGGTACAGGTAGTAGTGGACGGGTATGGTTGGATTCGATCTCAAAGGACTTCTCCAACCTAACGATCCTGTGATTTTCAAGCACAAAAGCACTTAGTTATTGCTTCCAAGCACCACCTCATTTATGCAGGCGCTTAATCCCTGGGTTAGTGAAAGATGAGAGAACAGATGGCTGCAAGGATGAACTAGCAGGTACTTCGAGATGAAAGAACACTTTTCCTTCGCTGTACCATCACGCAATCCGAGGCTGAGGAAGGTGCAAACCAGTGTGACAAACTGCTGAGTACACAAGCTTTGACTTTGCCCACTAGAGCCAGGATGAATCTGGCAGACACCCTCCTTACCTGTAACTGGATGGATCAGAAAACCCCACCAGTCAGCACTGCTGATGTTCCCAACAGCGACAACAAGAACAACACCCAACCCCAAACCACCCAAGAGAGGGTTTGAGACATGCTGACTATGTCACTTCTGGGTCACTGCTATCCAAGATAACGAACCACCCTTTCCCTCTCCCTTTGCAGGTCTTGGACACAAAGCCAGCAGTCAGCTTTCCCACAGTGCCCAAGGCTGTCTGGGGTTAACTCAGGCCAGGACCAGCCCCAGGAGGCAGTCAGGATGCAGCTTCCCGACTCCTCAAGGGAAGAGGAAGAAAGGAGGGAAGCGTTTCATCGAAAGGACACGGGTCCCACTGTGCCAGCTGGCCTCAGACCAAATAGCCTGCTTGAGTCACTAGCAGCCAGCGCGTCCTGTCGACGTTGCTCACAGCCACAGCAATAGAAAACGTCAGAGTTCAGCCCAGAGTGACGAAGGGAGAATGAAACTGGCAGCGTACAGCTTTAGCTCAGCACTGAGTCTAAGGGATATCGGCCACTGTCAGGGTTTAACCCTGGCCAGCAGCTCAGCCCCATCAGCTGCTTGCTTGGCCTCCCCACGGAAAAATGTGGGAGAGAACTGGAAGAGTAAGAAAACTCCTGGGTTGAGATAGAGACGGTTCAGTAGGTACTTCAAGACAAGGAAATCATTGCCCCCTTCCCACGGCAGGCTCAGCCACCCCCAGGACAGCAAGGCTCCATCACACACAACACGAACTTGGGAAAACAAACGCCATCACACCCAACATCCCCCCTTCCCCTGCTTCTTCCCCCAGCTTTACACAGTGAGCACATCATATGGTACAGGATACAATGGCCTCAAGTTGGAGCACAGGAAGTTCCGCACTAATACGGGAAGAACTTCTTCCCAGTGAGGGTGAGGGAGCCCTGGGACAGCCTGCCCAGGGGGGTGTGGAGTCTCATTCTCTGGAGAGATTCCAGCCCTGTCTGGACGCCTCCCTGCGCGACCTGTCCTAGGGACCCTGCTTTGGCAGGGGGGTTGGGCCCGATGATCTCTGGAGCTCCCTTCCAACCCCTATGATCCTGTGATATCCCTTGGCTCAGTGGTGTGTCCCCCCCTCCCAACTCCTTAGGCACCCCACTGTTGGTGGGCTGGGGTGAGGAGCAGAGGAGGACTCAGCTCTGTGTAAGCACTGCTCAGCAGGAACAAAACTGCTCCTGTGGCATCAGCACCGTTGCCAGCACAAATGCAAAACACAGCCCCACACCAGCCTCTGGTATAATTAACTCTAGAATATAATTCTATCTGAGCACATTAACTCGATCCCAGCCAAAACCAGCATAGCTACGAAAAGAAATTTCACTGGCTGCCTCAAACTCATCGTCTCTTGGTGTATCTTTACTGCCACTCATAAAACTTTCACCCTAGAAATCCGTCCAAGGAACCCACCTTGAATTTAAGCCCTCAAGCAATACAGAGAGCACATGGGAGTCTGAGAGATGATCTGTGGATTTGATTTACATTCTCAAGACCTGCATTTGGGCATTTTAAAACACTAATTTACTCAAGAAAATGGACTTACTCAAGAAGAACAGAAGCAGGAACAAAGGAACGCAACTCTGACAGTCACCACCTCACTGTCCTTCCCACCAAGCCACCCCGGGAACGCAGCGGCACAGGGACATGGGTAAACCCTGGAATTTATCCATCAGAAGGATGTTGTCAGGCACAAAGTCCGAAATGCCTCCAGAAATGGACTACATTGTTAGATACCATGAGCTTCCTCATGGTGTGTACTTCATGTCCTGAACACCCATGGCTCTGAAAAAGCTCCAGTCTTACTGGGGAGCTGAAGGGAAGAGGACCAAGCCTCCCCAGGGGACTGCTGCTGCGCAACGGGTCCTGCTCGCTCTCTGGGACCACTCAGAGCATCCACAGAACCTCCTTCCCCTTCACCACCACGTTCTGGCCATTCTCATCTTATAAAACTTGACGATATCAACAGATTTTTTCTGTGCACACCCCTCTTACAAACAGGGTGCTGTTCTTAAAACATGCTCAGATTCCTTCAGGTTCTCTCACCCTGTTATTCCAGGAAAAAGCCCTGCAAACATTTTCCCACAATTCTGCAGAGACCTGAAGGAAAGTAAGGACAATGCAAGCAATATAGTAAAAAAGTTGTGGGGCCAAGCAAGCAATGCACTGCGGAACTTTCCCCCAAAAAACCCCAAATCCCAACAAACCCAACCCAACCCAACCAAACATGGCATTTTGCACTTCCACAGGGAGCAGCATTTCAGGATCCACTCTGCTTTGGCAGTCAGGTCTGCACTCCCAATTCCCAGTATGTCTTATAAACACTGAGCATAGCTCAATCAGTCTGCACACAGGGGCTGGCAACACCCACCCACCCTTACACACACCTGCCCAGATGAAATGCAAACCAGCAAAGCTCCTGCTGATACAAACGACAGCAGAACCACGGACTTACAACGCGGATGAGTCTGGCCACACACCACCTGGTAGCTCCACAACCATGCCGTGTGGCATGTCGCATTCGGGCTGACAGCACCATCTGCTTCGTGCACACGAATTCAAAGGGGAGGAAGGTGGGGGGGAGGCAAAAGAGAGGCATACACTTGGCTGGCCCTGTGTGGAGTTGGACTTGATGATGCTTATGGGTCCCTTCCAGCTCAGGGGATTCTGTGATTGTACCAGCCACTGATTTTCTGCAGAGACCTGCAGGACCTGAGGACAAGTAACAACCATGCTCCTGAAGCACACACAGAAACATCTAATGTAATGTGGAAGAGGTCTTCTCTACACACACACAAACCCTCTGACTGACCCTTTAAGTGAACAGGCCTCTCCCCACTGATTTTGGTGGGCCCTATAGCACCGTTTCTTATTTTATGCCCTTACCACACTTAAAGTTTTTTGGGGGGGAGGGTATTCCAAGCAATTCCTGTTCCTCCCAACATCTCTGTCTGGCTGAGAGAGAAAGCCTATTATTTTTTTTCCTTTCACCTTTAGAAATAGAGGCGGCTTGACCAGTTCCCAACTCGGCCAACCCAACTCTAACTCCTCCATTCTGCCGCACGTTCCCCTGCCATAGCCGCCCCCATGCTGCGATGCCTGAATACATCTTTGAGTCCATCTCCCAGGCTCCAGCCTCCCAACAATGCCCCTTTTCAATGCCCACCGGCACCTTCTCAAGTACAGCCACTTTCCAGCCCTGGCAAGCCCAGCCTATCTCCCCCACAAAGCCCGGTATTTACCAAACCCCACGCTCCCACCCCGGCTCTCCGTGCAGAGCCGCGAGTTTTTCGTGGCTGTGGATTTGGACAAACACTAAGGCGGTGAATATTCCCAGGATTCGGGCCAGCTGGGCTCGGAGAAACAATAAACCCCCTCATCTCCGTGCCACGGCGCAGCAGCAAAGCCCCCTCGGACACCTCGGCCGGGCGGGCGAGCTCTTCCCCGCTGCGCCGCAGCCCAGCGCCGGCTCCCCGGCCCCAAAGGCTGGGAAGAGGAGGAGGAAGGGGGGGGTTTGCCGCCGCTTTCCCTCCGCGCTTCCCCGCCGAGCCCCGGGTACCTGCGCTGCGGGACGGCCCTCCGCACTCCCCGCCAGCACAGATGGGCGCCGAGCGCAGGGGCTCGGTCAGAACCCCTGCGGAGCCTTACCAGAGCGCGATCCTGTCCTTGGGGTAGCTCAGCCTCTCGATGCAGCCGAGGAAGTGCGGCAGCGTGTGCGCAGAGTTGCGGGCGATGATGGCTATGAGCACGGTGGGCTTCTGCAGAGCCGACTCGGGCAAGGGCTGGGGCTCAGAGCTCGGCGGCGGGGGGGGCGGTGGCGGTGGCTCCGGGGGCAGGCTGGCCCCGCAGCCGCCCAGCAGCAGCAGGAGGAAGAGGAGAAGGAGGAGGGGACGGGGGGCGCGGGGCCCGGCACACGCAGCCATGATGGGTGCGGGGCGGCCGGGGGGGAGCTGGAGCCGCGCCGGCGGTGCGGGGCGGCCGCTGCAGCGTGCCCAGCGCCGCGGCGGGGAAGGTGGGGGGGGGGGGGAGGAGGAGGAGGAGCAACGTCGTCTCGGCGCCCCCAAACCCGGCCTTAGTGGGCAGCGCGGCTCGCCGCACCTCCTCCGGCCCGGGCTGGCCCTCCCACCCCCCGCAGGCTGCCGGGCCAGGGCGCAACGCGGAGCCCGAAGAAGCCGCACCGCACCTGGGTGGCTCCGGCCAGCGCAGCCCGTACCTGCGTGTGCTCAGACCCCGCGGAAGTTACAGAACACCGGCTCACCAGCCGAGTTTGGGGTGGGGGAATGCCGTGGGGCGGGCTGCTGCCGGCCCTCCCCGCGTGGATGCTAAGCCCAGGCATCGCTGGGTTTGGTGCTTGCGTGAAGGTCTCGCCCTCATCCTTTCCGCCTTCATTAGGGAATGAAGATAACACCTACCCTTACCCGCATCCTTAGGGGATGAAGGGTATTATTTTATGCTTTCAAAAAGTATTCATAAAGATCCCCGGGATGCTGGAGCGAAGCCGCCTCGCACACAGTACCCACCGCACGCCACAGGAGGGGTGTGCACCGCACGGTTGCTCCAGCTGGAAGGCGGCTGGAAGATGAAGATACTCCTTGTATTTCATTGACTCACCCTCCCTCTCATTGCCATGAATGGAGTGACCAGTAATTTAACATAATAAATAAAACAGGCTGACAGCAATTAAAATTACTGGGTCATGATCTTAAAAAGGAGCGTAGTAATCGCAGCTCTCTTAGAAGTTAATAGGATTTGGGCATGATTAAAGCCTTTTCAAGATTGAATCTCTAATTAACTCTAAGGGCCCCATCACAGCATATCTCAGGTTTTACTGTGGGTAGGTAGTTCCTCCAAGGAGGGCAGAGGCACTTTAAGCAGGCATCACTGCCCATGTGCTTGCAAACCTCAAAAGAGGAGGAAACACCTAGAAAGTGAATAATTGTTTATTAATTACCCATAATCTCGTTGTGATTTGTTTGCAGGGTGTAGATAGCTCACATCTGTAGTGTTCTTTGTTTATAGAATATAATTTATCACCCACACCACATTACAGTGCCTCAGTTTCCTGATCAGATGGCTCCCCAAAAAAACTAACTCAAAAAGGAACATCCTAGGAAAACAGTAAACTTCCCTAAATAATCTCCAGAGGCTGAGTCAGCTGCACTCAACATTGAGAAGCTTCTGCAATTTGTAAGCACCTTCCTGAACAATTCGTCCCGTTTGCCCTTTGTGACACCTTCATAATTGTCCTTCTGGAATGGTGCCTTAATGAGGCTTTTCTTTCACGGTTAGCTTGGCACATGTCGCTTTTATGCTCGGATTCACTAACCAAACAGAAGGAGCAGCTTTGTAGTCGGTAGGAAGCGATAAGGGTTCTGCAGGAGCCAGCCGAACCCACGCGCACGTGATGCCGCTGCCAGCCACAGGACAGCTTTTGGAGGATGGGACTAATGCTACGTGGAGAGCAGCCCGCTTTTTCCATCCACTGGATGTTCATGCCTGGGTCAACATCCTGTTTTTAGTAGGCTGTGGGGCAGCTTCAGGAGAAGCATGGACCCCCCTGTGAGTCCTCTGTGCCATGCAGATGCGGGTGGGATACCAGAGGCCGTGTACCAAGCACTCCTTTACTCACCAGAGGGAATGCTGGGTAGCCGGGGGCCACCATGGCCAAGTCAGCACAGGGGCCCAGCCAAGCAGAGATTATTTCCCCTCCCCATCCCCGAAACAAAGGGCAGGGCTGTGAGGCAGAGACTGCAAAGCCAGGGCTTTGTCCTATGTGCAGTGCAAAGCATGGAGGTGCTACCCAGCTATGTGTTACTGCAGTCAGCGTGTTTGCAGAGGGCCAAGTGTGCTTTTTAGCCTGTGAAACTCTAGATGTCTTTGGTGAAATCTAAAGCCCCTTCAGCTCTTTTCAGACAACTCCTTTCTGTTTTATGAACAGCAGCAGAACCGTAACAATTTGCTGGGGGCAAACCCAACACCTCCATCAGCATCCCACAAATGGTAATTTTCTTTTCCAAATGACTTTGCCCCCACTCACGCATCTCACTTTGCTGGCTGTCTCATGTTGGGGTAGAGAAAAAAGTCTGTCCTTACCCTGGAGCGGGGCAGATGCCTGAAACATGAGATGTTTCTTCATGCGTTAAGAGACAGGACTCAGCTCAGCTTCGTTTCTTACTTCCAGCCACACTGCACAAAGGAAAGTTTGGAAAGTTCAGGCCAGGAGTTACCCTTACAGTTCCCATCATTCTGACATCTCTAAGTGCATGCATCTTTATGTGCATATGCAAAGAAATCTGTATACATTTTTTACATCTTCATTAGTGGCCAAAATTATATCCTGGTTTGGTTTTTAAGCGGAGACCAAATCCTGCTGTGATAGGACAATTAACTGCCCTGTGTTGAAATCTTGTCGCTTTGGGGAAGAACCAGGGGGTTTGTGGAGGTAAGTCCCATAGAAATAACTTCAGGTCATTTGTTCTGGCCTCTTCTAAATACCCCCTCCCAAAACAAGAGTAGTCCCAACTGTGAGAGCTGTCTCTGGCAGTGGCATACTCCCTCAGTTAGGCAGGTAACAAATTCTCTCAGAGGCAGCTGGCTTCTAATTTAGACTTTTTTCCCATGCAGCAGAAAACAGAGGATCCATCCCTCTGACACAGGGTATCATATAGACAGAAAGCATTCTTTCATGTGCTGCTTCACCTCTGAGGCCTCAAATCCATCCCATTCTTTTACCAGTGGTCAAGAGCTGTGCCAGCACTTCTATGAAAGTCTCAGGGACTGGATTCTCTTCCTCCTTTTTCCTTTCCCCTTTCCTTTTCCCTTTCCCTTATTTTGTGCCCAGGGAATTGAAGTGCTGGCTCAACCCCCTCTTTTTAAATAGGCCACCCTCCTCAAAATTGCTCGAGTGAGATCAGTCCAGATATGACTCCCTGCAGATACAAATCATGCGCCAATGTATGTCCTCAATATGTACAGATTAATTTTCACTGTTACTTAATTACTATTATATAGCAAGAAGGGTTCAAGACAACCCTGTTCATTTCTCACCAGGCCCTGCATCAACCTCAAGATCAGGCCTGGTGCTGCCTCTGGTCAGCTTCGCTGTTTGGCAGTGCTCAACGCCAGCCAGATTTTTCCTGGCGTCGCCTGACTGAGTGCAGCGCAGGAGCGAGGGCCGTTCAAAATGCTGTGAGAGATGGGCCCAACTTTATTTAAGCCAGTGTTTGAAATTTAACCAAAGAAGCACCAGGACAGGTAGAGCTGCCAAGCCAGACCCGGACACTCTGCATTCAACAAAGCCTACCTGGAATGGAAGTCAGAGATATTTCTAAATAGAGCAATCCACAATGTTTTAATCCAAGGCTCTTCACATGTCCTCAGAAGCTTTGGACACCATACCTTAATATGGTTTCTGGTTTGCTCCTCACCCTTCGTACCTTCCCTCAAGGCATTTCTTCCTCTTTCCAAGGGGACTTTGGCTCAGATTAGGTTTTGTTCTGTTCATCTGTGTTTGGTTTTCCCCATGATTATTTGCCCTTCTTCCCCCTGAGATTAAAACCTTCCACGTGTCAGGTGGATGCTCTCCAGCGATGCCAAAATGGCCGCTTGCCCTGGCGACCTCCCTCTCCCTGCACTGACTCCCCAGGGTTCCCTCCATGGACCCACCTTTCTCAGAGGGTGTCCAAGAAGCGGGTGGCTTGAGGGAACTACAGACCTCTGGTGTCTGTCTGTGCAGCACCTGTGCACAGGAAAGAAAAAACTCCAGTGTTGCTGGGGTGCTCCCTGCCTTCCGTGAACATCTCCCTAAAGCCCAGACAGGCTGGAATGCGTGCCTGGGTTATAAACCCCGCTCCGTTCCTCTGACAGGTCTCTTCTCCAGGCCCCGCACCTCTTCCACGGCCGCCTCACACCCACCGGGCCTCCGCAGCGGTTAGGGCAGCTTCTGTGGGCTCCTCGCTGCCGGCGGGGGGGGCGAGCTGACACCCACCGGCCCCCCCGAGAAACACACCCTTGCCATTAGGGGTATATACATAGATATATATAAATAAAATAGTATAACGTCCTGGCCGCGGCTAGGGTTTAATGTAGCGCTGCTGGCTGCGGAGGGAAAGCCTCGGCTCGGCTCGGCTCGAGCGGGGGAACGGCGCGGAGGCGGAACAGGAGCGGCGCTGCCGCGGCTGCCGGGGGGAGCGCCGGGCTGCGTGGTGCCGCCCGGAGGGAAGCTGCGCTACACTGAGGGAGAGCATGGAGCCGGCGGCCGGTCCAGAGGAGGGGGGCTGCGGCGCGGCCGGAGGCGGCGCGGCGGGCAGCCGGGAGTCGACGGGGCAGGAGGGCTGGGCGGGGGGTGCTGGCGGCAACTGGATGGCGACGCACCCCACGGTAGGCCTGTGCGCAGGAAGCGGCCGGCTTCGCGGTCCTGCGCGGGTGGGGCGCTGAGAGGCGGCGGGCGGGCACTGTTGGGTTGGGGTTAGGGCCGAAGCGGGGCCCCTCGGTCACTGGGGAGGGAGGGAGGGAGGGAAGGAAGGAGGGGGGTCCTGCTTTCCCGCCCTGCCCCCGCGGTCCCTGACAGGATTTAGCCCAGCGTGGCTTTAGGAGCTCCTCGGCGTAACCGCGGGCGACCCGAGGCCGAGGGGCCGATGGGGTGAACCTGCCCCCGCCCCCCCGAGAAGGGGTGTCGTTCTGTGGGGGACCCTGCCAGCCCGCGGGGTTGTGGAGGAATGCTGAAGCCAGGGCTTGAACTCTGGCTCCATCTTAATTTTTATCGTGCTGGGCAGGTGTGGGGGTTGATTTGGCTGTTACAGGAAGAGGTAAAATTCATAACCCTTCACAAAGGGCATCTTCCTCGCTGGAGTGTTTGGCTTGCTTCTCAAGCACCCACCTAAAGGGAAAGGGGTGGGGAAAGGCCTCTTAAGGTGCTGTTGGGAAACAGGCCCTGGCATTTAATTCCCTGTTTGTCCTTAAAACTGGCTTCTTGGGGCTCGGAGGGCTGTACAGATTGTGGGTTTGATCTGTGCATCCTTAACACAGCTTCTGCTTTCCTTCACCGACCTCACGCTTTGGGTTTCAGTTCACAGAAATGATGTCCCTCGAGATCTCTGATGCTGCTCAAATCTATGCTGCGTTCGTGGTATACCTGGACCTCTTGGAAGGTAAATTCCATGAAGTGGTGGGTTAGACATCTCAGCAAAGCCTTCACCTTTAGGTGCTGTGAGAATCTGTGCACTAGCAGGGCCTTTGCTGCTGAAGTCCTTGGCATTCCTTTTGAAACAGAATGCAGTGCTGGTTACCTAAGAAACAGCTGTATTTTGGCACCGAGGATTTCCATCCTGTGCCTGCCTGGTGCCTTTACAAAGATCTGGGTCCGTTTTGTCCAGCAGTTACAGGCACAGGCCTTCCAGGGCAAAGACAGGGGGAAAAAAAGCATGTCAAAAGATGAAGTTACAGGTTCAGTGGATGTGCTGAGCCCTAATCTGTAGGTTAGTGTGAAGGTTGCTACATCATCATGTTTCACTGAGGTTGCAGTTTAGCACATGGCAGATTAGGATGCTGTTTTCCAGAAATGGCAAGGATTCCTATAGGAAAGAAGATGATTTGGAAGTCTGGTGGCAGTAATTAGGACAAATGCACTGTAGTCTTCTGGTGTCATGTGAGGCTGGAGCAGAGTTATGTGATTTATCAACTGCCTGCAGTTCTCCCACTTTGGGTTAATTGAAACTGGACTGTGCATAGGCAGGCAGGCAGCCACAGAAGTAACTTCTCTTGGAGGCTGGTGCCCGATACCGTTACACCCCGAGAGAAATCCTTGGATGGGTTTTAAGAGAAGGCTTCTGTAGTTCTGCAATGAAAACCTTTAGCCTTATCCCTTCAAGCAGAAGGGAAGAACTGCATCGTCAATAATCACGCTTTTAGGACCTGCTCCTTCACAGTTTAGGGTACTGATAAAGTCCAAATTAGGATTATGGTTTTATGCCACAGGTGACTAAAGCTGCCTGGGTTTTATCTTCTTTCTGCCTTTTGGAAACAAAGCTTTGTTAGACAGATCCCCCTTTACCATCATGCAGCATAGCTCTGGAGCATTGCTCCTGTGGGTTTCTTTATCAGGACAGTTTCTCAAAAGGGGAACTTGACAGCTGGATGGGGTAGTTGTCTCTCATGGGAGGAGAGGGAGGGGAAAACAGAACCCAAGACCTTAACTGAAAGGCCACTTTTGATATTTTAACAATTAAAACTTGTGTTTTGTGTTCTGGTCCTTCTCATTGATGATGAACCTTTCTAGGGAGAAACTGGCATGAAGTGAAGCACGTCGGAGTAGCAGAACTGCAGCTGGTGTGTTTACACGCACGTGAAAAAGAGCAGGACAGCCTCCAAGTGATGGTGCCGGTACCTGTGCACGTGTTGTTAAGCCATGAGAGGTGAGGACGTGGTCACGTTACCAACAAGGCAGAATGAAGAACAGGGGTGCTGCTGACTTTATCAGGAGCGGGGAGGAATCAAAGGTGTATCAGAGGGAAGCGGTGGCTCTGCCTGTGAGCAGAGTTATTTTGGGTGCTGTGAATGTAGATGCAGAGCTGAGGTTTCTTTAATGTTCTACACTACATCAGTCTCTGCTTCTCCCCCACTAAAAGTGGTGTGCCGTTGGTGCTGGCTTTCCACAGCCACCGACTCCTGCTGCTGCTGCTAAACGCTTCGCCGCGTTTAATAGTTGCACGTGCTCTAGAAGATAACAATGGGTATCAGAGTATGTGTTTGAGAGACAAGGTGAGAATACAAGACCTTTGCAGCTTATGTTTTGAGCGTTCTTGTGCTGCTTTTTTGTAGTCTGGGAAATCTAGCAGTGCTTTTTATGAGGAAAGAAATCCCCTCAGACCTGTCTGAGAATAAACCTTTTTTTTTTAGCTGTTGAATCTTAAGGATAAGCATGGTTTGCTTGGTTTGCTTTTTGTTTTAAAAGTACAATTTGTCTAGAGTTAATTCTCTTTCTAGCAGTGGGTGGAATGCCGTGTTTGGGAGTTGGGATGAGCAGTTGTGAGTTAGTTGCTGCCCAGCAGTCAGGGACTTTTCAGTTGTTCATGCTGCCCTGCTAACAAGAAGGGGGGGTGCCCAGGGAGCTAGGGGGGACAAAGCCCGGACAGGTGACTTGAAATGGCCAAAGAGGTTATTCCATGCCAATTACATCATGCTCAGCATAAAGGAGGGCTGGTGGGGGGAAGAAAGCTCAGCTCCGGGACACACAGTTTTGGGGATGGTCCGGTTTTGGGACAGCTCTGAGCTGTGCAGTTCAGTGAGACACTGCATCCTGTATCACCAGTTTCATATATTTTGCTATAAAGTCCTATTATTATTATCTCTCTCTCTCTGCTATCCCAGTAAACTATCCTTATCCCAACCCACAAGGTTTAGGTTTTTCTAGTTTTCTTTCCCTCTCTTCCTCCCTCCCCCAACTCCCCCTATTCCCTCTTAGAGAGTGAGTGCCCATGTGATGCCTGGCTCTCGGCTGGGGCAAACCCACATCAATAGGAATTCCTCTTTTTTACCCAGAATCTGATACATAACCATCCTTTGAGCTGCGATTCGACTTCTTGTGCGTGCAAGACTGAACAGCTCTCAAGCAGTGGACAGCAGAGCTGTGACTTGGTGATATTACAGATATTTGCAGCCTGGAGGAATTCTGCATTGGTAATTTTGCAGTGTATTTTAACTGTTCGAGGCGTAGGGCAGCCTCAAACGCACGGGATGGTTTGCTCTTTCCTAATGGCCTGCAGGTTCTCTTGTTCTTTCTTCCCTGCGATGTCTCTGCAGCCCAGAACTGTTCCAGCTGCACCATATGGTGGGTTCATTGCTCAGGTTCTGCTGTTCCTGCTCTTGGTAGGAGCGTGTGCTCAGGGCTGCCTGTTTGCTGTTTCCTTCTGCTCTGGGGGCAGCAACATGTGTTGGGGTTTTGCATTTAGGTTTCCTGTAGGTTTTTAGAAATGACAGATTGGGTCTCTGGCAAACAGACTGCTACCTTCATTCTAGAGACATCCTCACCTGCTAGAGGATGTCTTCCAAAGAAACTCCTTTGTGAGGGGGGAAAAAAGTGATTACTAGATACCGATGTGCTATCCGCTTGCCGAAAAGTCTTCCGCTTGCACGTATCAGTCAGTGGCTCTGGTGGGCTTGGTTGTACAGAGAAATACAGCGTGATCTCCACAGCAGAGGTGACCAACGGGAGGTCTTGTGGGATGAAACGCTGAGCATCATTCGGCCTCTCTGCCAGAAGCACTGTACACGTGTGGAAGGCACAAGCTGTTATTCAGTTTGAACTAGATTTTTTTGGGGGGGAAAGAAGGCAGCACAAATGGGGATCTTTGAGAAACCACGTCTATGTGCTGAGTAGCTGTGCTTGTTTAATGTAGTAGGTTTCCACCTAGGTTGGAAACTTTGATTCCTGGTGCTGGATCAATTCCAGCAAATATGTTCCAATTGGCTTTTAATGACCGTGAGCGATCGCACTGCATGTGTGTCCTATCTTTTACTGTTTCATTGGAGCTTTTCATTTGGAGCCTCTGAATTTGTTTGTACTGTGGTGATGCTGTTTGCTCTGCTGCTGGCACCGGCGCGGGTGGAATCCGTTACTGGAAGGATGTGTGTTAGAGAAGCGAAGAGTGAATGCGTCACATTGATTAAAAGCACAGTTTGTGACTAGGTTTTGCTACAGAGCAACTACATAGAGCAGATTGTCACTAAAATGAGCTGAATGCTGGGCTGAAATGCTGGTGAGTCCATTTAATGGCTTTTATGTACTTGATACCTGAGATGTTGTCGGGCAGGAGGATGCTATATGCTTGTGTTTATGTCATTGAGCATGCACGTGCGTTGTGTGCTTGGAGTTTCATTAACAGGTCACTACTGATCAGAGGGGCTTGGTTTGTCCTCCCAGAGGAAGGACAGTGTTAACTCCATGGCTCCTTTGCTGGGCCTGGAAATGTGCTAACTTCAAAAGCGGTGGGCAGAAGGCAGTGTTTATGGGCAGCATTTCCTTGCTTAACCAGTAAGGCCTGGGTGGGGGTTGCCAGGGGTGTTCACAGCATTACTAGGTTGGAAAAGACCCCTGAGATCATCTGGTCCAACTGTTCCTGTCCTGTGCTAAACCATATCCCTGAGCACCTCATCTACCC
Source organism: Porphyrio hochstetteri (assembly GCA_020800305.1). Classification (NCBI taxonomy): domain Eukaryota; kingdom Metazoa; phylum Chordata; class Aves; order Gruiformes; family Rallidae; genus Porphyrio; species Porphyrio hochstetteri. Next base: position 30,463,887 of record CM036912.1, on the reverse strand, counting down.
ATCTGTTAAACACACCCAGGGGTAGAGACTCAGCCCCCTCCCTGGGCAGCCTGTTCCAGTGCCGAACAACCCTTTCGGGAGAGAACTTTTCCCTCACATCTGATCTGACCCTGCCCTGGCACAGCTTGAGCCCATTCCCCCTCGTCCTGTCACCTGTCCCCTGGCTGAAGAGACCATCGCCCACCTCTCTACACCCTCCTGTCAGGTCAGTGTAGGCAGTGATAAGGTCTCCCCTCAGCCTCCTCTTCTCTAGGCTGAACACCCCCAGCTCCCTCAGCCGCTCCTTCGAAGGTTTGCTCTCCAGGCCCTTCCCCAGCCTGGTTGCCCTTCTCTGGACTTGCTCCAGGACCTCAGTGTCCTTACGGTGAGGAGCCCAGAACTGGACACAGCACGCAAGGTGCAGCCTCACTGGTGCCTAGTACAGGGGCACAATCACTTCCCTAAAGTTCTCCTTTCCAAAACCTCTTTGGCCAAGCTCTGCTTTCCCAGGTGTCTCATGAAGATTCCTGCTTGGCTGACGCAGACGAGCGTGTCCTTAAAAACCCGTAGTCAAGTTGCTGTGGAAATTACAAGCAAGACACCTAAGCAAATGATAAATGTGCCCTACAAAAAATAATCTACTCAGTTTTTTACCCCGTTAGGAGATTCATTGTGTCCAGTTTGTGCATGACAGTTAACTGCTTATGGCAGAAACAGTTCTGTTTGCTGAGCTTGCTGTCTGCTTCTACAAACAGCTTGATGGCAGCCGATGGTCCTGCCCCCCTGCCAGTGTAAAGCTGCACGGTAACTCACCAAACTGCAAAATTAGGGGGTGTGGAGCAAAGTGACCACCAATATGAATAGTGGTCTCATACAGTTGTAGAAGTGTCTTCATGCTGTCTGTGCATTGCTCTTACAATGAAGATTGCTGAATCTTCTGCGAGTAAAGATCTGCAGAGTAAGATGCAGCTTCTGTCTGTCTTGGGCCACTGTCTAGAGTGAATGCAGCTGGCTGAGAACCTTGTGTTTGTACGCCTCTGAATTTAGAATCGTAGAATCACAGACTGGTCTGGGTTGGAAGAGACCCCAAGGTTCAGAGAGTTCCAACCCCCTGCCACAGGCAGGGCCACCAACCTCTTTAGCAACGATTCATACTTGCAGGAAGAATTTGTGAAACAGGTCTTCCTCTAGTCTGAAACAGGTGTGTGTGTCAGAAGTACTGATGTTTCAAATGCTCTGGGAGTGTGTTCCTTGTCTTTCATCCTCTTCACAGTTTTGTCAGCAGCTCTTCTGCGCTGAGTAGATCGCACATTGAAAGCGGAATTAATGGTGTCTACATACCAAGCCCTTCACTGGTAGTTCAGAAGTGGTTGAAGTGTCATGGTGTAGCCCCAGCCAGTCCTGCGTGGCTATCTCAGCTGGAACCAGGACAGGCTCCTACAACTGAGCTGGTTATGCTGTATGATGATTGAACGTCCTGTAGTTGGTGCATCTTGTAGAACTTGCTGAATTCCATCCTTCCCTTTCATGTAAGTTGTCTTGTTTTCTTTTTTGAACTTCCATGGAGAAAAAGGACTTCATACTCCTTGGTTTCAGTTCCTTTCTCCTGACCAGCGAGGCACTTGGTCTTTTCCTCCCCCCCATTACAAAAACACAAGTTTGGTCTAGCATCCCGTGTTCTTCTAGTTTGGAAACAAATCCCAAGAAAGAGTGGTGGCCATTTGCACCTCCCACCACCGCCCGTCCTTCCCAGATGTTTCAAGGCACTAAATGAATCAGGCAGCAATGACTGGAGCAGTGCTCCTGATGGTGAGCCCTGCAGTGCCCTTTTCATGCTGCTGGCTAAATCCGAGGTGTTGGGCTTTGTGGGGGGGTTCCTGGGTCTCGGTGCTCTTGTCTCAGCCAGCCTGGTACAATGGTGCACTCCGTGCACGCGCAGTAATGATCTCCTGAGAGTGGTACAGAGACCAACTTGTTGTTGAGCATCCAGCCCTGCCTTGTGTGGAGGGGAGGGAGCTGTTGGGGCTGGCCAAGCCTGTGATGAATTATTCATCCAAGCATAAAGGGTGGATTGAAAGCCCTTGGCTTTTATGGTAGGGGAGGCAGCGGTTCCCTTTCAGCTCAATGGAGCACTATGCGACCTCCATAAAACTGCGAGCTTCCCAGGTTTCCTTAGAGGCACCCGCATGGGATACACGCTGAAATACTCCTTTGTTTAACGCAAAACTTTCTGCCTGTGTTCTCTTTCCTTTGTGATGCTGTTCTTTCTCAGCTTCTGGGCAGTCAGAGAAACCTGGAGCTACAGTTCGTTGAAGCTCAGCAGTCAGAACCCCCGTTCTTTCTCCGGAGCAGAAAGGGCAACAGCGTTCTTGTGTTGGGAGCGGCTGCGGGGAAAGCTGGTGCAGGTTTCTGGTGTGTGGTGGAGGCCTGGGCCTGGTGGAGCCCTGCTGTGGGCTTTTCATAATGACAAATTAAGGAGCAGGACAGATGGAAAATTCCCCTCTTTTCTTTGGATTGATTTTAAGTGTTTCTTTCTTTTGTTTGTTGTTAGGTTTTGATTTTAAAGCTATTAATTGCGACAGCAGTAGAATCACAGAAAGGACCTCCAGAGCTCATTGGGTCCAACCCCCCTGCCAAAGCAGGGTCCTTAGGACAGGTTGCACAGGGGGGTGTCCAGATGGGGCTGGAATATCTCCAGAGAAGAAGACTCCACACCCCCCTGGGCAGCCTGTCCCAGGGTTCCCTCACCCTCACGGGGTAGAAGTTCTTCCCATGTTGGTGCAGAACTTCCTGTGCTCCAACTTGAAGCCATCGCCCCTTGTCCTGTCCCCACAGACACTGAGAAGAGGCTGGCCATTTCCCCCTGTGTCCCACCCTTCAGCTATTGATAAACACTGATCAGATCCCCTCTCAGGCTTCTTTTCTCCAGGCTGAACAGTCCCAGCTCACTCAGCCTTTCCTCATAGGAGAGATGCTCCAGGCCCTTAATCACCTTCGTAGCCTCTGCTGGACTCTCTCCAGGAGATCCCTGTCTGTTTTGTACCAGGGAGCCAAAGAAGACCAGGGGAATTCACAGTCACCATTTAGTTAGAATGCAGCAGTAAAGGCAGATGCAGGATGATACTCACAGTGCTCTTCCTGTAGCTGCGGTGGTCCTTGTGTGATGTTAAGGAACTTAAACCTGTTCTTAGACTAACTCTTTGGTAGAAAAAAGCAATCCCTGTTGACTGTAGTTTGTAGGGGTCTAGAAAACCATTTCTAGAGTCTTCCTTCTGATGCATAGGGCTTTAGCAGTGCAAAGCTCTTTACTGTGGATAACAGAGTCTCCTTCAGTGCTGGAGATGGAATCCTTTTCTCCTCCAACACAGGCTTTGAGTGGTGGAGCCAGCCCGTGCCAGATGGTTGGCACCGGTGCTTCTGCGGGCTTCGTTCTGTTGGAACGTGGCCTGTAAAGTCTGGGCAACCGAAACAAGAGTCATTGCAGCCCCCATGGTACCACTGGGAACAGTACTCACAGAATGTGTCCTAATGTAGCTGTGATGTGTGGGGTCACAGGTCGAGGTGCTGGTGAGCGGAGGGTATCAAGGCTGTTGGTGGATGGTCCCACAGTGCTAGATGCAATGAATCATCCTGTTCCAGAGGCTTTTAATGTTTGATGCTTGCAGTAAACCCACTGTTACACCTGACATCACTTCTGTGGAGTAGCAGGCGTACTGGGCAGCACAGAGCTTGTCTGTCACCGTTAACTTAGTGGAGTCAGCTAGCTCTGGGAGGAGGTATTAGGTGTGGGCTTCTTGTGTGGGACTTCACTTTAGTCACCAAATGCGGCTGTTGTGCGAGGTGGGCAGCCACGAGGGCTGTCTCTCTTGAAATAAAGCCTTACTGCCTTGTTTAGGAGGTTAGACATGCATCTCCTTGGATTTCAGAAGGCCAAGGACACTTCTTGTTGTTTGGGTTTTTCCTTTTCCATAGCCTGTGTTAGATACATCAAAAGGATTAAAAACCCCTATATTATTCCCACAATATTTCATGTTTGTTCATGGCATGTTGCAAGTACAGTGAAATCAGCACAAAGCCAGATGTTCTCTGTCTCCTTTGAAATGTCTGCTGCTGCGGAGAAGTTTGGGATGCAGAGCTGAGAGTGATGCCTTTGGGGGAGGCGAGGGAACACAAGCGTCTGATACAGACTTCCTGAATTCCGAAGCTTATTCTTTGGAAAGATACCCTCTCGCTCATCTGCAGCTGTGCTGCGTTGTGTTATGGCTACTTGTGCTACATGTGAGTCAGAGCTCTAGTTATCACAGAACCACCAGGTTGGAAAAGACCTTTAAGATCACCAAGTCCAACTGTTCCTGTCCTGTGCTAAACCATATCCCTGAGCACCTCATCTACCTATCTGTTAAAAACACCCAGGGGTGGTGACTCAGCCCCCTCCCTGGGCAGCCTGTTCCAGTGCCCAATAACCCTTTTGGGGAAGAACTTTTCCCTAACGTCTGATCTGACCCTGCCCTGGCACAGCTTGAGCCCATTCCCCCTTGTCCTGTCCACTGGCTGAAGAGACCATCACCCACCTCTCTACACCCTCCTGTCAGGTCAGTGTAGGCAGTGATAATATCTCCCCTCAGCCTCCTCTTCTCCAGGCTGAAGACTCCCAGCTCCCTCAGCCGGTCCTTTGAAGGTTTTCCCTCCAGCCCCTTCCCCAGCCTGGTTGCCCTGCTTTTTGGGCTGCCCCTGTTGAGGAGAGTGGGAAGAGGGGAATCTTGCAGTTGCAGTTCTTCATGGTGCTAGAGGCTGATTCTCTGTGTGCAGTGGAAAGCGTTGGGCTCCGTGGACAGCAGTGTCAGCAGATCATCCTGAGGCAGTGGCGAGTCTTTGTGATCTTCATGCCCATCCTGAAGCTCAGTCTTCTGAAAAGGGAATCAGGGATGGGAAGAAATGTCATTAACCTGTTGTCAGGACCTGGCTGCTTCTGGGATCACGGTGCCTCTGCCAAGTGCTAAATGGGGAAAATAAAGGTTCAGATGTTTGTGCCTGACAGTATAAGAAGAAATCACAAGTGATGGGAGATCCATACCTGAGGCCTCACTGGTTACATGCCCCCGTAACAGACCAGGAAGAGACATGGTGACAGTTACTAGAGAAAGTGCAACAGGGCTTGTGCCCTGGCTGACAGGTGAATAGCGGCCACTGCCTGAGCCTGCTTCCAGATATGCCACTGTCCACACTCAGCATACGTTTGGTTTCTTTCGGTCCCAAAATCTCTCTCCCAGGTAGCTGTGTCCATTTTATTTGGCTTCTTATTGTTACTTCTATTTCGCTTTCCCGGGAGAAAGAGACATGTGAATAACCACTGCTTGCTAAAAGCCATGGATAGTTCTTTCCTTGCTGTGTCTCTGCCAGGAGCCTGGCCTAGTCACTCACAGCTTACTCAGAGCTTCCTCCAGACACGAGCTACCGAGGTGTGACAAGTGGATTCCTGCCCTGCGCACATGTGTGTCTGGAAGGACATCTGGAATCCTTTCCCAGGCCCTAGTCACCCGCCAGAGCTACGGTGAGACATTGTGGGGGTGCTGGAGGTACCCCTAAAGAGGGGCTGGAAGCAACAGAGGCTTTGCTGCTGTGCGTTCAGTCCCCAGCCCTGGTGCTGGCTTCTACCCCTGCAGTTCCTCAGCACGTACAGTACAGCCAGGCTGAGCCCTGTGGTATCCGAGGCATTGCTCGCAGCGGGCTGCATTTCCTCCCGGCTGCCCAGTGCCTCCAGCCATGAATTACCTACAGCTTTGGAAGGCAGGCTTGCGTGTCCGCTCTCTCTAACACCCACGGTGTAGCTAGTGTTCCCAGCCAGGCCCTGAGGCTGGGGCACCAGCCAGGGAGACACACAGATCTCTGTTGAACTGAGAAGTTGCTGTCATGCTGCTCGAAGGTATCTTGTTTGGCAGGTACCTCTCTTCTGGCAGTATCTCTCTGCTTATTTGTCCTTGTGATGAAACGTGCTTGGTGGCAGGAGGACCAGAGTATGGCTTTCCACAGCCTTAGTATCTCTGTTGCAAGAGGCGAGTAGCTAACTGCATTGTATTGCCTTGCCTGGCATTATGCTTGGGCCAGTAGAGAAAGCAAAGGAGGAGGCGCTGCTGCGTTGAGCCAAGTTGAATTATGAACAGTTCAGAGCACAGATGGATACTTCAGAGGGTCACAGGCTTAACAGCACAGGCTTTCCAGGCTGCTGCTTATTCTCTGCCACTTCCCATTTGGCTTTTATTAAGGGATCAAAGAGGCTTGGAAGGCAGATGATGATTCAGGTTTGAAAGCTGATGCATTTAGAGCCGTCTTTTCAGCTACAGCGCCCAGCTTCAGAGACGTGTGTTGTTCTGGGGAGCAAGATCTCAGGGTACATGAAGTGAGGGGGTGAGGGATTTTTCTTCCCTTTTTCCTTTTGTTCCCCAGACTCAGAGCATAACCTGTCCTGGCAATCCTGGATGAGCCCTCCTGCACCTTCGCTTTAGGCTCTGGTGGAAATCCCCACTGTGGGGGTGCTGCTGTCTTGCCCCCAGGCACCGCACTCCTTTGGTACTTGCTCCCCAGTCAGAGCAGCAATACCAGGACTCCAGGAATCAATGTTGCCCTCGGCTCTGAACTGAAAAGTAACTGGCATGTTGCTCTTAAAATAAGCTGGGCAGGAAAAATTGCATAACTTTGTTTTGAATTTTTAAGGGAGACATTATTTATGCTGTCTTGAAGAAGAACATTAGTCTTGTGGCTTCTAGTCTAGACGGGGAGGTAGAGAAACCTGGCTGCTGTTCCTGGATCTTCCGCAGACCGGCAGAGAACTGTAGCACAGAGACTGGAAGACTTCTCTCTCTACAAATGGAACAAGTCACAATTATTTTGTTCTCTAATTGCACACCGTAGGTTCTTCAATTAGATTTATTTTTTAAAAATTCTGATGAAAATGAGATCACTAAAGATTGCCATGCTGTGATGGCAGTAGTTGAAGGATGGTCAGGGTGTGTGCACTGTAGTACACCTAAGTGAAGCTTAGAAGCTTGTGTTGAGCCATTTCCAGCAGAGATGTTTCTAACATGGCTTGTTTTTATGAGAGCCTCTGTTGTTTGAATTTGCTGCTTCTTCAGGGCTTTATTAGAACAGATATCTCTTCTTTAGCGACCGCATGGTTGCAGAATAGAACCAGGCTGGGTAAAACAGTGGTGTGCTCCTACCTTTGAGCCATCATGAGGTGGTTGCAGACTCCTTTCTAACCAACTGTTTCCTCTTCCAGGATAAGAGAAATCCTGAAGAAAGCGTCTCTCCCACAGGACGATCCCGACACCCCGCTGTCGGTTACCTTGGCCATAGTTGAGACAGATTCCACAGTGGTCTATTATAAAGCTACTGATGGTTTTGTAATACCGGATCCTCCCGACGATACTGAAGATGTAGACAATAAACAGTGGAGAAAGAAAAGAAAGAAGCTTTTCAAATGATTGAGGCAAACAGACTTTATCTTGAACTACTGTCCTCAAACCCAAACAAATCCAGGAACTGAAGCCTGCCTTCTGCATATCAAGTGTGGGCTCGGGGAGAGGGGAGGCTCGTGCAGCTGCGCTGCAATGAGATGCCATTGGAAGCACGGAACGGGTCACGCGCTGGGGACGGGTCGCTTCTGACTAATAAAACTACTTGTGAGATGTGTCCAGAGCTAATCTCACCTCTCTCCATTCGGGTGCCTAACTGAACAAACACATCCTTGCCCATAGGATAAATATTGATGAGAGGTAAGCCCCAAGTGTTTCTGGCAGCAGTACCGGTCCTTAGTTAAGGACTTTGTAGTTTACAGAGTGTCTTTGTCTTTGTGTGAGCGCTTCTGGCAGTGTCACCTCCCAGGTTACACTCTGAACACCCACCTTCTGCCCCCTGCTTCTGGAGGAGAGACTTGCCCCCAGAAATACTTTAAGTCGTTCTCTGCAGAGCGAAAGCTGCACTACCAGAGGTGACTAGAACAAAGCTCAGGGTAGCGAAGAGGGGTCTGCAGATCTGTCTGAAGAACCTATGAGCAGAGGCCAGCCCTTCACGTGGAGGTGGGTGGACATGGATCAACCACGCCTGAAAGTGTTGACCCAGGGTAGTGTCACAGAATCATAGGGGTTGGAAGGGCCCTCCAGAGATCATCCCATTCAATCCCCCTGCCAAAGCAGGGTGCCTAGGACAGGTTGCACAGGGAGGCGTCCAGATGGGTCTGGAATATCTCCAGAGAAGGAGACTCCACACCCCCCTGGGCAGCCTGTCCCAGGGCTCCATCACCCTCACCAGGAAGAAGTTCTTCTGCAGATTGGTGTGGAACTTCCTGTGCTCCAACTTGAGGCCATCACCCCTTGTCCTGTCCCCACAGACACTGAGAAGAGGCTGGCCATTTCCCCCTGTGTCCCACCCTTCAGCTATTGATAAACACTGATCAGATCCCCTCTCAGTCTCTTTTCTCCAGGCTGAACAGCCCCAGGTCACTCAGCCTTTTAGTGTCACCCCTGTAGCTGAAGGCACATGTGGCTGAAGGCTGCAATCCAGAAGCACCACTGGGCTCCTGTTCCATGTAGGGAGTTTCCTGACTGTGGTACTTAAAGCTCTCTGAAGAGACGATGGGCGTGGTTTTATCTGCTACCAAGGTATGTCACCCGTGCTAGGAGTGGAGCTGTTACCTGCTGCTTGTAGCAAGCAGATTTCTAAACCCATTGTAACTTCTAGGACTGCTTTTTGGGGAGGGGCCTGTGGGGATTAGGGAGCTTCTGCCCCTTAAACTGGCTGCCCGAAGGGTGCTTCAGCTAGGAGGGGGTTAAGAGGAAAAAACACCTGACTTCTGGTTTCTCCTGTGGGAATTCTCCATGTCTTTTACATACAAATCTTAAGGTTAAACTTCATTTCTTGGCACCCAAACACCATCCCAGAAGCAGCTTCTTGAGCCCAAAAATGCCTATATGACATTGGTGCAGCTGCACATTCAACAGCTGAAGAGCACGAGCTCTTTTTTATGGGCAGCAGGATGGGAGAGAATCCAAAAAGCCAAGCTTGAAACGAAAGGCCACGTAAGCTTCAGCATCCCTGTGACTGAGTAGATATTTTGATGGTTTTGGAGTCTGAACCCAACTGGGCCAAAGATGCTGAGAAGCAGAACAGTCCATCAGGGAGAGCTGGGGGCAAGGAAGGTCCTGGCGCCTCACCTGTTTGGGTGCTGATCCTGCAGGCACTTCGCAGGTGAGGGACACAACTGCTTGTGCTGCTTGGTCTGACTTCATCCCTCTCGAGCTGTCCTGGGCCTGCGGAGGACAGCAGAGAAGGACATGCTGTTACCCAGAGCTCTGCGTGGCACCTGTGGACTCATAAGCCGTGGCTCATCTCGGTGAGAGCGCTGGCAGCTAACGCTGGCTCAGAAAGGTTTGCTTCTGCTGTCCTCTTTGGCTACTAATCTGGCCTGGTGAAGGCTGAGCTTGAATGTATTATGACCCTATGGATGCACACCCGGATCTGTCAGAGTAGTGGGGTGAGCTGTACAGAATCACAGCATCCCAGAATCACAAGGTTGGAAAAGACCTTTACGATCATTGAGTCCAACCGTTCCTGTCCTGTGCTAAACCATATTCCTGAGCACCTCATCTACCTGTCTGTTAAACACACCCAGGGGCAGGGACTCAGCCCCCTCCCTGGGCAGCCTGTTCCAGTGCCTGACAACCCTTTTGGGGAAGAACTTTTCCCTCACATCTGATCTGACCCTGCCGTGGCACAGCTTGAGCCCATTCCCCCTTGTCCTGTCCCCTGGCTGAAGAGACCATCACCCACCTCTCTGCACCCTCCTGTCAGGTCACTGTAGGCAGTGATAAGGTCTCCCCTCAGCCTCCTCTTCTCCAGGCTGAACACCCCCAGCTCCCTCAGCCGCTCCTTGGAAGCGTTTCTCCTTCCTTTGATTATTTCTAGGCACAGAAGGAGAGGCAAAACTTGAGCCTCTGTTTCCGTCTCCTGCTTACCTGGTCTTCAGAAGCTGAGCTGGAGAAACTATGTCCGGAGGCTTTGATTCCTGCCGTGTGTCCCACTGAGGAATGACAGTATCGGCTGCCTTCCAGCCTCCTTGGATCACAATTGCTTTTTATTTCCAGGGAGGGGGGGGAAAGGGGGAGAATAAATAATATCACCACACTGTCTGTCCCGTGTGCACTGCAATGTAAACAAGGGGATGCTAAATAAGCTCAGAGCTCTCTGTGCTGTTCCTTTACCTTCCACTGAAGGATTTCTCTGGGTCAGGTCCCCAGCATGCAGCCTGGAGCCTCCGGTGTTCCAGGCACTGAATAAAGAGACTCCCCTTGGCAGCATACCAGTTTTGAGTGGCAGCACCTTACCCTTCCCAAATCCATAGCGCTGTGCCTGAAGAATTCAGGCATCCCTCTGCCGTAAATGGCCATGAGATGCCTGTGGCAGTGTGATTCAAGGCTGATTTAAGGCCAGAGTCGCTGCTGACCAAGGTTGAGGTGATCAGCGATGGTCACAGCACCTCTGGGAATCACAGTGAGGAGAAAAACCCACCAGCAGCCGCTTTGTGTCCCAGAGAAGGGAGTGAGAAGGTGTGAGGAGCTGTGCAGGCACCAAGGGCAAGGAAAAAGGAGGGGGGGGAAGAATGAGGCACTCCCGGTGCCAGAGAGAGATTCCTCTGCAGCTCATGGAGAAGACCATGGTGAAGCAGGCTGTCCCCCTGCAGACCATAGATAATGACAGGGAGCAGAGAGCATCTACAGCCTGTGGAGAGACCGACCCACGCCGCAGCAGGTTTGCTGGGGGACTTGTGACTCTGGGCAGGGGGGACCAGGCTGGAGCTACGCAAAACTGTGACACCCTTGGCCAACAGAAGGTCTGTTTTAAGCTCTTAAAGAGTATCATTTGCCAGCAGATTACTGTTTCAATTCTCTTCTCTCTTCGGAGAGATATTTGCATTGCAGCTTCCCCACAGAGTCAAGGATGATAGAACAGCAGAGTGTGTTTGGCAGGGATTTGATGGCAAGACTGGAAGCCCAGATACGTAAGCGAGCGTCCGCTTCTCTTGCTGCAAACCGTGTTTCCTCCAGGCATCGCTGGCACCGCCGCCCGAACTGCCCTGTGTTCAGCCTGGCAGCCCTGCTCCCCAGGCAGTCACAGGGACGGCGTGTGGCTTCCAAACTGCACCCCAAGCAGGATCCCATCCTGTCCCCTATGAAACAGTCCTCAGCATCCCCACAGACCAGTCTCATTCCCCAGAATCACTCTGAGAAAGACTCAGGCATTTTCTGCAGGATAATAGAATCATGGAACCCGAGAATGCATTGCGTTGGACGGGACCTTCAGAGCCCATCTAGTCCCACCCCTGCAGTAAGCAGAGACGTCTTTGCTAGATCAGGTCACTCAGAGCCCCATCAAGCCTGACCTTGAATGTCTCCAGGGATAGGGCCTCCACCACCTCTCTGGGCAGCCTGTGCCAGTGTCTTACCACCCTCATATTGGAGAACTTTTTCCTAATATCCAACCTAAATCTCCCCTTTTTGAGTTTGAACCTATCACCCCTCATCCTATCACTCCATGCCCTTGGGCACAGTTCTTCCCCAGCTGTCTTATAGGCACCTTTCAGGTACTGGAAGGCCACTGTAAGGTCCCCCTGAAGCCTTCTCTTCTCCAGGCTGGACAATCCCAACTCTCTCACCATGTCTCCATAGCAGAGGTGCTCCAGCTTTTGGATCATTTTTGTGGCCTCCTCTGTATGCGCTCTAACAGGCCCATGTCCTTTTGTTGAGGGCTCCAAAGCTGGACACAGCACTCCAGGTGAGGTCTCCCCAGAACAGAGGGGCAGAATCCCCCCTCTCAGTGTGCTGGCCACATTCCTTGTGATGCAGCCCAGGATGCGGTTGGCCTTCTGGGCCACAGAAGCACACTGATGTCCTGCTTGGATGTAACACTGAAATATCAGTGACATTACTAAAGCCAAGTGACCCTAATCTTTCTCTTTTCTGGGTCAGCAACCAAACTGTCTGTGTGAATTTACTGATCATCCCGCCAGTGCTGCGGGTCTCTAGGAGTGAGATGTTTGATAGGATGTCCCAGTAGTTTTCAGGAATCTAAACATCAACCAGCCCGTAAGTCCTGCTCTGTATAAATGGGCTCAGTGTTCATCTGTGGCCCTCCAGGGACCTTTCAGTCCTCCACTATAACCCAATTGTTTAAAGCTTCCTCAAGCCATTGGCCAAAGCAAATAAACCACGATTCATCCAGGCCCTGCTGAGCCCAAATAGCCTTACACCTCTATTTTCCTTATTTTGCTTCCATTTTAATTGTCCCATCCTCTTTGTAAGGCTGAAGCAATAGCGTTGGACTCCCCAGCCCTTTCGACCCCTTCTGTTAAGAGACTTGGCACTGGTTTTCCCCATCTCCTGGCCATGCCACCCATGTTCCTTTCGCCTTTGTTATCGCTGCATTGCGCCTCGGCATGCCCCCGTTTCACGGGACTGGGAGGGATTTGGTGCATCCCTGGTGCATGTCCTGCCTCAGCACCCCCAGCTACAGCAGAGACCCAGCGGGCAAAGCAGCACCGTCCAGGATTGCAAAGAGTCACAGAGTCACAGGACGTGAGGAGTTGGGAGCGACCTCAAAAGGCCATCTAGTCCAACCCCCTGCCAGAGCAGGATCACCCAGACTAAATCACATAGGAACACATCCAGGTGGGTTTGAATGTCTCCAGAGAAGGAGACTCCACAGCCTCTCTGGGCAGCCTGTCCCAGGGCTCCATCACCGTCACAGGGAAAAAATTCCTCCTGACATCCCATGGAACTTCCTCTGCTCCAGCTGGCACCTGCTGCCCCTTGTCCTGTCGCTGCCATCCCTGAGCAGAGCCTGGCTCCATCCTCCTGACTCTCACCCTTCACATAGTTATAGACATTAATAAAGCCAGAATCTCAGACTCCATCAGGCTCCAGCAAAGGGCTGTGCTGACAGGTAACCCCTCTGCGGAAATGAAGATAATTACGAGTAATGAGGCTTTGGTAACTCTCCAAAAATAGCCGCAGCCACCCCTCATATTGCAGAGTATCCCAGATACTCTGTTTTTCCCAGGTTTTTCCCCCCTCATTCCTCAGGTGCTCCCACTTTGGTAGCACCAGGAGCCCAAGGAACCCCAGACTGGCCACTTCATTCAGCAAACCTGACTGACAGCCCATTTGCTGTGGTGAATTAATGAGCACTCCAGCTCCTGATTAGCTACATGCCGTGTGCTGCGTTCTCAGCACTTAACTGACATAATTGATTGCCCAGATGGTTTATCATCTCATTAATCATTCTTTGCATCCCCACCTAGCTACAGGCTTCTCCCCATGTTCCTTGTCACCGAGCTCAGGCTGTCAGACCTGAGTGGCAACTCTCATCTTCCTCGTGGCCTTTTCCCCACTCTCTTGCTGCTCTGGTCAACTCACCAGCAATTTCTTTGCTATGGTTTGTGGCCCTTCTGGTCTGTGTTTCACATGTTGCACCCCAAATTCCTTAATTATCCTCAAATGTATCTTCTCCTGCCCTCTGCCCCACCTCAAGTTCCCCTTTCTTTCCAGCCTTCCTTCTGGAAGTCCCATCATCTGCTGGGGTGGGATGCCCAGACCATGCCTCAGGAGCCAGCTGTGCCTTTTTGTCCTAATCCAGGTACTAACTGGGGGTCTCAGCTCCACCAGACCGATCCCCTTTACCACCACAAACGTTGGTACGACCTGAAGCAAGGTCTCACGGGCTGACATCCGACCAGCAGAAGACCTTCTCCCTCTCGGAGAGTGATGCCTTCACGGTGCTGGGTGGCTGTCACCGCTCTTTCCAACACCCAAAACGCCCAAGTGTTCTCCTGCTCGTGGGTGTTTGCTGGCCATACGTGCAGGGCCGAGCTGGCAAAGGCAGTGGGCTGTGTTCGCACCAGAGGGCGCTTACAGACTGCTGAGCAGGAGCCATCCTCTTCTGGAAACCAGGGCTTTGCAAACTCCCTCCTGCTCTCCTGCCCGGTTCTCCAAACCAAACCCCTCCCTCCCCGTGAGCAGAACCCCTGCGATGCCAATCCTCCCTGCTTGACCGCTGAAACGATACGGCGATGACGCTAGTTTGGGTTGAGGGTAAAGACATGGTGGTTCACGCTGGAAACCGGACTTGTGCTCAGGGATGCTGGCAGGTTCGGTCCCAGATCTCCCAGAATAAGTGGCCCTCCTGCCTGCAAGTGCTCATGTGCACCCAGAGCATCCTTGGTGGGAGACCGGTGTGATGCTGGGGGGCGGCATCCTGGGGACTGGACGACGGTGTTGGAGTGAAGCTGAAGGAGGGAAGGGTTAGATGAGATATTAGGGGGAAGTTCTTTCCAGAGAGAGTGGTGAGGGGCTGGAAGGGGCTGCCCAGAGAGGGGGTGGGTGCCCCATCCCTGGGGGTGTTCAAAGCCAGGTTGGATGGGGCCCTGGGCAACCTTGTGTAGCTCCAGGCCTGGAGGTTGGTGTCCCTGCCTGTGGCAGGGGGTTGGAGTTCTGTGATCCTTGGGGTCCCTTCCAACCCAGACCAGTCTGTGATTCTATGATTCTATGACTTCCCCAGGGTGATGCTGTCTCACGAGATGAAACCGTTCCATGCTCTGCACTGCACAGGCCACAGTAACTCTGTTACTCTCATTTACAGGCCTGCAGGTGACTTTGCTGTAGCCATTTTCTGTTCTCACAGAGGGACGCATTGAAAATCATGGAAACTAAATGCATCCAAAGGTGTTTGCCTGTGCCACTGATTTCTGCAGGATGCAGGTATCGGCTCCTTCTGTCCCCCCCACCCCTACCCTCCCCATCTGACATGCCCCCAGCCCAGCTTCAGAAGGACAAGGCAGCTCAGGAGAAGGTTGCTCTGGTGTCCCCTTCTTTGTGCAAGCTGGTCCAACATGGCTGTTTTCTGATACCACCGATCCATGGGCGTGATTTTCCATCACAACAGGCTTTTAAACACCAGCGTTGAAGACAACATAATCTTGGCATTCCCTGGAGGCTCAGCCAAACCTCCCTGCTTATTAATAGCATTACATGACTTAATTAGGCTGAACACTAGAGGGTTCAGGACACCGATTGTTGCCTGCTTTCCCATCTATTAGAAAAACACAAGAACAAGACTTTTTGGGTGTTTAAATCCCTCCCTACTGCCTGGAACCTCTGCAGCTGATTTTTCCAGGCCGGTGCCTCAGGGAGGGAGGCAGGGCGTGAAGCGAGGGCAGCCTTGCCAAGCGGTGCAGCAAAACACCACAAAAGAGCCTTTTAGCCACCCGGCGCTTCGCCTCTGCTGTCTGCATACATTAGATACTGTTGTAGCCTCTCACTATGCAACCAGTACAGTGGGTTTCCCAAAACCTTGCCCAGTCCTCACCCTTCCCCAGTTTAATTCCCCCTTACAAGGTATGAAATCCCATCCGCTGCGCTAGGACGTTGACCCCAGCGTGATGGTAATCCCAGCTGCCTACCCCTGGCAACCTATCTTCTTGAGTCATCCATGAGTTTGTTGGGGTTTTTTCCCTTTGAAAGCTTAGGATAAATATCTGGAGGGAAAATCCAGCTTGGACCTAGCCATAAAAGACCATGTGTAATATAAAAGAGCCTAAGATGACATAAATAATATAGTATCCTATAGAAGAATACTGGCTGAGAGAGATGAGTAATACTTGCTGTGCTTAGAAATACAGTACATTCTGCAGAGCAAAAGGGAAAATGGTCCTTCTCCCAGGAAAATTTACTGAAAAAAACAAAATTAGAAGCAGGAGGAAAGTATTAAATCACCTCAACTCTGGCTTTTTGGAATGTATTGGTTGTTTTCCTAAGAAGCAGGTTGCTCCCAGTTAGGCCTGTCCCAAGAAGGGATGGGCTCAGCTGATGCTCTGCCCAAGCTGTTTGCTAAAGCAAAATTAGCAAAGCAGAGAGTGACCGTAATTACTGGCTAAATGGGTTTGGAGATGAGATAGTGAGATGGACGAGAAAGTGTTTAGGAAAGAAATTCTGAGGGCAGTATCGGGGTGGAAGGAGGTTACTCAGGGATCTGCTCCAGGGTTGATCCTCAGTCTGTTGTTTGTTGTTTTAATTGATGGTGTTAGACTAAACACAAGCACAGATTTAATTGTCAAGGCAGCAAAGTATATGGAAGAGGAAGAGAGTATCATGTGAGCCAGTACAAGTGATGTTGAGAGCTGGGGGGAAATGCCTCTGCCCAGCCTGCAGTGCTGCACACCCAGGTACAAACTTTGTGCTGTAAACAAAAACCCAGGCTCTGAACATCCTAGCCACCCTCGGGAAATCATAGAATCATAGAATGGCATAGGTTGGAAGGGACCCCAAGGATCACAGAGTTCCAACCCCCTGCCACAGGCAGGGACACCAACCTCCAGGCCTGGAGCTACACAAGGTTGCCCAGGGACCCAGCCAACCTGGCCTTGGAAATGCCACTGAATAACATGCCTGTGGAAAGACAAATGCAATTCCTAGGAACTCAGGGAAGTTATTTCCAGCAGAGATGTGTAATCCAGGGGGTACCAGCTGCCCTACCCCTGGGACACCCTGTGCAACGCTGGGCACCCAGGTCCCACCAGCTGGGCTGGGCAGCAGCGGATGCCTCCTGGAAGAGAGCCAAACATGCTCAAAGGCTTCTTCACCACCTGATCAAAAACCAGTTCTTATGGAAACCAAAGCACAGCACAGGCATTGGATAATAGCGTGGCGAGGAACATCGCATTGACCAATGCTCCGCCAGCCCCTCCTGCCGCCTGAGGAGGAGAGGGTTACTCAGAGGAGTTCACACACACACAGATCTTTCTAACCGTGGTGAGAGTGAGAGAGAACAGTTCCCATGTGTGGGCTGCTTCGTACAGCGTGGATGTCATGTTGGCATCACGGGTTTGCTTTCCCAGGAAGGGAAATGACATGAGCCTGTGAATAATCGGGCACGCGATTCACCCTCTTGGCTTCTATGGCTCGGTTGGAGCTCTGCGTGACGGGCAAGGGGAGCTGAGAAAGAGGGTCAGGAGAGTATCTGCAGTCGGGAATCCAGTCTCAAGACCACCAGGACAAATGCAGGCTAGGACTAGAGCTAGCTGGAAAGATTTCTAAAGTGGTTTTGCTGTTATTTTTTTTTTAAGACAAGCTATTAAATGTGTTGTCAACGTAATGCATCCAGCTGGAAGAGTTGAAGATGAGCAAAGAAGGTGATCTCCCCCTCTGCTCTGCCCTGGTCAGGCCCCACCTACAGTATTGTGTCCAGTTCTGGACTCCCCAGTACAAAAAAGCCAGAGATCTCCTGGAGAGAGTCCAGCAGAGACTATGAAGATGATTAAAGGCCTGGAGCATCTCCCCTATGAGGAAAGGCTGAGTGACCTGGGGCTGTTCAGCCTGGAGAAAAGAAGCCTGAGAGGGGATCTAATCAGTGTTTATCAATATCTGAAGGGTGGGACACAGGGGGAAATGGCCAGCCTCTTCTCAGTGTCTGGGATGATGGTCTCAAGTTGGAGCACAGGAAGTTCTGCACCAGCATGCAGAACTTCTTCCCGGTGAGGGTGAGGGAGAGGGAGCCCTGGGACAGGCTGCCCAGGGGGGTGTGGAGTCTCCTTCTCTGGAGATATTCCAGCCCTGTCTGGACGCCTCCCTGTGCGACCTGTCCTAGGGACCCTGCTTTGGCATGGGGGTTGGACTTGATAATCTCTGGAGCTCCCTTCCAACCCCTACAGCTCTGTGATTCTGTGAAAGGGAATTTACATGGCAGCACAAGGAACCCGAAAACCGCTGGGGGGTGATTTCCCCAAGACAGACTAATTCCCATCTAGCTTGTTCCCCAGCATCACCTCTAATTGCTAGAGCCTCACAGAAGGGCCTGTGTGAGGAAGGGATGGTAATAATGAGCCCAGCATTTTTCAATGTGAGGACTGGCCTTTCTGACACTCGTTATTTGGCTCAATCGTTTTGTTCTGGGGGGTTGATAGAAGGGAGGACTGGGATGGAGGCAGGGTGTTTGCATTGGGCTGTGCGGGCGTTGCGGCTTCTGGCTTTGGGGAGATGAAATTTGTTGATGGGTGTCAAAGAAAGGCTTCTCCCCCATTCCACAAAATCTTGGTTCTTGAGGGAAGCAAGAGGAAAATCCTTATGCTAATGTAGGGCAGCTTGGGCATCCCAGGAAAAGTGCTGGGGAGAAGACCTGAAACTTTGAACAAACAGAGCACAGCAATGCCTGGAGTCTGTTTCTGCTGCTGCCCTTCCTTGCATGCAGCACCCATCCGATTCCCAATCCATGGATGCTCATTCAGGAACAAAATCTGGGAATCAAGAAGAAAAACCTCAGTAACTCTACAGGTCTTTTTGTCTCATTTGGGAGAAAGCCAGTGCCAGGGACAGCTGGGGGATGCAGCACCCCTGGAGAGCGTTGCTGGAGGTTGCAGGGGGCTTTGTAGCTCTTTTGTAAGAGCCATCCCATGAGCTGTAAAAATCAAACTTCTTCTGAACCTTTTTGGTGTGAGGGTCCCTCACCTGTCAGACTGGCCAGGTCACAGGTCTGTAGCATAACCCAGCCACTCAGGCTGGGGGGAGATTTCAGGAGGTCTTCATCCAATCTCCTCTCAAAGCCTGGGGTCAGACCATGTTGGTCATGGGCTTCAAACAGTTGGGTCTTGAAAACCTCTGAGGATGGAGATGGCAAAAACGCTCTGGGCAAACTGTGCCACTGCTTGAGTGGCCTCAGTCACCCAGTGTCACCCATCCCAGAGCCAGGGTCCTTTGGGTGCCAGGGTCCCAAGGAAGGTTTGGTACAGCCCAAGCATCCAAGCAGCCTTGAAGTGCTGGTTTTCATCCTTGGAGGCCTCACAGAGGAACAGAGGTCCCTTCTACATCTGATTCTCATCAGTATGGGGTGGTGCTTTGGACTGTGAGCCATAAGCATTGCAAATGGTGAGGAAAAATCAGCTTACTCTTTGTGGGTGGCTAGTTTTACAGAATCACAGAATCACAGAATTGTAGGGGTTGGAAGGGACCTCGAGAGATCATCAGGTCCAACCCCCCTGCCAAAGCAGCTCCCTAGCTCATGTTGCACAGATAGGCGTCCAGATGAGTCTTGAATATCTCCAGAGATGGAGACTCCACACCCCCCTGGGCAGCCTGTCCCAGGGCTCCCTCGCCCTCACTGTGTAAAAGTTCTTCCGCATGTTGGTGCGGAACTTCCTGTGCTCCAAAAGGTAGCAGCCTCAAGTTAGCAGCCCCAGTGAGGATAAAGTGAAAGTAGGACCAGTATAAACTGGAGGTCAGCCTGCAAGCCAGAAATTGTGCAGGGAAAACCAAGGCTGGTGCTGGGCTAAGAGGAAGAACAGGTTATTACCCTGCCTCTGCAGAAACCACCTTCAAGAAAATCTGGGTGATGATATGCCACAAAGGTGTTAGTACAAATTGTTGTTGCTGGGTCCCAGGAGAGGTGATGGGACTGAAAGCTTGTCAAAAACTTTAATGGGGTGTGTGAAAAAAGTTGAGACTATTGCTTCAGCAAGACAAAGCAGGATCCTAAAGGATGAGGGGTGCAACTTCTACCTCTTTTTTAACAACTCACTAAGAAAAAGGAATTAAAGAATCACAAAATCACAGACTCTCCTGAGTTGGAAGGGACCCCTAAGGACCATCGAGTCCAACTCCTGGCTCCACAAAGGCCCAGCCCAGGCCCAGCATGGGACTGAGCACATTGTCCAAACACTTCTTGCCCTCAGCCCAGCTCGGTGCTGTGACCCCTTCCCTGGGGAGCCTGTGCCAGTGCCTGACCTCCCTCTCAGTACAGAACCTCTTCCTAACATCCAACCTAAACCTCCCCTGGCGCAGCTTCACACTCTTCCCTCGGGTGCTATCACTGGTCCCCAAAGAGAGGAGATCAGCACCTGCCCCTTCACTCCCCCTTGTCAGGAAGCCACAGACCACCATGAGGTCTCCCCTCAGCCTCCTCCAAGCTGAGCAAACCCAGGGGCTTCAGCCTCTCCTCGTAAGACTTCTCCTCCAGACCCTTCATCATCCTCATTGCCCTAGGAAGATCCATTGCAAACCCAAAGAGCATCTGACCTAAAAGGAAGCTTTGATGAAAGCAACCAGAAAAACTCCTAGTCTCAGCTGCATTTGAAGGAGCTGCAAGGCAGCTGGGATCAGGGCGGGGAGTCAAATCCATCCCAGCTCACCCCAAATGCAGAGGTGGGATCAACTTATTTCTAGAGACACAAATTAGATGCAATAGTTACACTTTTTTGGAGAAAATAAACAAAAAAACCCCAAAACAACCCAGAGAGAGCCTAAAATTAATGAGAAATACATGTATTTATACAGCACTCTTCCAGCAGCATGAGAGATCCATGGTTCTCTCTTTTAGTTTCTAATAGCCAAGCGTCCTCGGAAAACTCGGTCTCGATCCAGTGTGGAGATAAGCAAGTAAGTTTGATTGCAACACAGGGGAAATTGTGAGTTATTTTGGGAAGGGGAAGAACAAGAGAGATTTCAAAAACAAACCTCAGTGGCAACACTAATTATAAACCGTGACGATTCATCGCAGACCCGCTTGGGAAAGGGGGGCTGGCAGCAGGGACAGAAACTGAGTTAAAAGTGAGGTTGTTTGGTAAATGGGACGGCTGAGACATCCTGCTTAGGGCCCAAGTGTGGGAAGTTATCTAAAATTAAACAAACAAATAAACCCCCCAAAACTCTGAAGATCTCAGCACCATCTGGAGACTCTGGGAGAAGAGAAACAGCTTGCTGCTGTAGGAGGCATTAAAGAGCAGGGTTTATATATACACATATAGATGTATAAAGATGTATATCAAAGCCATGCACATCCCCAACAGAGGTGAGGCCAAGGCTCAGAAGTCGAATCCAGTCGGACATGTCTGAAGTCATGGTTTATTTGGGATATTTTGTTTGATTTCAGCTCTGGCTTACTGCAAAACCCCACTCACAGTGCATGTTGGCTGTGCCCTGTCCCTCCCAGGTGGTCACAACATTGGGCAAGTTTGATGGAAGGAAAGGGGAAAGCAAGTGGTGTTTATCCCACTGGGATGCAATAAGGTGGTTTAGTATTAATGGGGGAATTTTTTGGACCAGAAGCAATAAAAGAGCCAAGGAAAACTGGGCATGCAAATCCCAGGGCAGCCAACATCTGAGAAAGGTACAGAAAATCCAACAGAAAACCAACAGAGCTGGAAAAGGGCCGAAAAACCCAATGAGATTTGAGTATATTGGCAGAAAAGCATTCCTATGAAATAATAATAATAATAATTTTAAAAAAGATGTTTTTGCCAACTTGCTGGGATGAGGTGCCAAGTGCTGAGAGAGGCAACTCCCTGTCCCAGAAACACCAAGTGTTGTGGAGCTGAGCCGAGCCCTGGACAGGAGACCTTGACCTGTAGCTAACATTACGTTGCTTAATGTGTATGAGTTGTCTCTGAGAAGAAAAATCACTCTGAGAGTTTATTTCAACGTGGACATAAGGACTCTCAGTCTTCAGGAGAAGAACCACGTTGCATCCCAAAGTGGTGAGAGCACATGAAGAGGTCCCTTCTCCTTTTTAGAGCCCAGTTCAGTCCCCTAAAATGAGGTTTATTTCAAGGTGCAGAGAGTTTTTGGTTTAGATAGAGCTTCCACAGCAGATTGAACCAGTGAAGTGCAGTTCAGTCGCTAGGCATGAGCAATTAAATTAAATTAAATTAAAAAGTTAAGCTCTCATCTGAAACTGTGCACTGGAAATTAATAGACACTTGGGGCCTTAATCTCCGTTCCTCAGATCTCTAACTGCATAAGGGAGCAGCATCACCCCCGCCTCATTTCCTCGTCTTAATTATATAGGACGACAATGCTTGCAGCTCCTCATTGATGTTTGTGCATTGTGTTGATATGCTGGTGAAACACCCCAAAGGCAGGACTTCTGTGCTTGGTGTCACACCCAGACGCGCTTCGATTCATAACATGTAAAGGAACGTTCTGATGAGAAGGACAGGAAGGACTGTTGAGCGACTCCCCATGTACTGAATGGGAAAAAACAGCATTGCAAACCTATAAAAAAGACTGTTTTAACACTTACCCACCAGAAGACCAAGCCCAGGATGGCAAGAAGATCAAGCCCAGGGTGGCAAGAAGACCAAGCCCAAGATGGCAAGAAGACCAAGCCCAGGACGGCCAGGCAGTCTGAATTCTGGGACTGACTTTGCAACCCTTGTTTCCTGTAAGAACCCCAAATTCCCTGCTGTGATGTGATGCTGATGCTGAGGTGTATCTCAAGGAGACATCCCTGGTCTTACAGCCACCACAGCTGATGGCCTGGCTCCACCACCAGCATCTTTGGGGAGGGGCACACCACATCCACCCTCTGTGCCTCTGGAGAATTAGCCCCCAAAATCAGCATTTGGCAAACATACCACTGCAAGCTACTTTTATTTAGGGAGGGGGGAATGCCAAGCATGGCAAAATTACAATTACAGAGAAGCAGCCCAACCTGGCACACATCCCATTTTCCTGGTAAGAAAACCTGTCCACAGCAGCATCCCAGTTCTGGCAGATCCTGGCACGCTCCCAGCTGCCAGCATCAACCAGCATTTCCCAGTGAAGCCAGTGAAACCCTTCCTCTGGGATGTTGTGTTGATTTTCCCCATCAGGGCTGACCAAAAATAAACCCCAAACCCCACCAAGTGTAACTTGGCAAAAGGTTCTTATTTTGGTCTTGGGGGGGCAAAAAACCCCTCAGCAATAATTAGTGCTTCTGATCACATCATTAGGGGAGAAAACATGATTTTAATGGGAAGCTGTGACATTGGGTAGTCCTTTTTTTAGTACCACTCCCCTGACCCCCCTTCACCCTGGCAGGGAGCCGGGCGTCCCCTTTCGCTGCCTCTGCTTACGGTCGGGGCGCTGCGGCTCCTCTGGCCGTGGGGTTATATTTAGCAGCTGCGCGGCGGCATTTCCAGCTTTCTATTTCTGTAACTGCCATTTCCCAGGGAAGAGGCAGTGCCTCCTCCCATCTGTGCGAGCACCCAGAAGCAAGAGCTGTGTTTTCTCTGCCTGCATGGGTGATTGCACCCCTCGTCTTGCGCAGGGATTGGGGTGATTCCCCCTGGCCCGGGAGGCACACCCAGTGCCAGTTCATCCAGTACCCACAGCTGTGCCACCGGCATACCGACATGCGGCCCATTCCCCTTCCCTCTCTGCAGTGCATCCCACAGCTATTCCCCCTTCCCCTATAGCACAGGGAAAGGTTTTACTCCTCCTCCTTGCCGGCATCTCCCAATTGCAATCAGTTGTGGGAAGGTTCTTCTCCTCCTTGACAGCCCCTCTGATGCCATCCCTGCTCCGGCCGCATGGTCAGACAGCAGAGGCTGGGTCACTCAGGGTTGGGCCACCCTCCATGGCATCAGCCGCTTTCTGCCCACGTGGCATTGCACGGAGGTAGCACACAAGTGTGGGGATGGGTATGTAAAGAGCCCAACGTGGCAATGGGGAAACAACAACAAATAAACCCCATGCAGGAATGTCTGCACAATGGTCCTTCACACGGCTGGCTGGGGTTTTTCTTGGCTGACCCAGAGTTTTAGGCTGCAGAGCGTTATTCCTTAAACACCTTAAAAGCTACCCACTGGCAGTGGTATCCCCTGGGCTGGTTACCATGGCCCTGGGACCATCGGCATGAGATCAAAAGGCATTGGGACAATTTCCCCCAGGAAAGCATGGAGACACCTGCTTCCCTCTGGGCACCTTCCCACCTCACAGGGAAGGCAGTTTTGCAGCTTTCTCCCTGGGTAGTAATTCCAGCCACAGACTTTTACTGTGTTTTCCTTAACGTGAAGAGCTCTTTTATGACCGCAAGATGCGTCAGCCTAATACAGCCCTGAAATACAGAGCATTGCAACATGCTTGGCTGGTCTTTCAGGCTGTAAAAGGTACCTAAATCTCCCATTTCTCTCCATATTTTTCATCCAAAGTCTCTCAAAGGCTTTGCTCTTGAAGGCTTTGCTGACAGAAGCATTCGGGAATGCCCTGGCAGACCCAGACCCAGTGCAAGCAGCTACAGCAAACAATGAAGAGAGAGGAAGATGAGAAAAGTGATGCTTAAAACTCCAACACACCTCTGGGACCCAACCTGGTCCTTGCAGGGTTTCTCTCTAGTGCAGCACTTTCTTGGCCTGAGAAAAAAACTCCTGTCTCTTTGAACTTGTGGTCAGCAGAGTGTGGCCAGATGAGTATCCTGGAGAGCCTTTTGTTAGTAACATCATGCTCAAGGTAAACCCATTTTTCCTTCTCTCAATGCTCAACAGGCAGCGGCCACCCAAAAGAGCATCTCAGGGTTCAACCTGGTCTCCCAAGCTGGGACAGCTTTTGCCCACTGTCAGAGTTATTCCTAAATACTAGCAGTTCTAAAATAGTGATGGAATTTAAGAGACACATGAAGATATTTTAGAGGGATGCTTAGTGACTTGGCTTAGCCAAGCAGGAGCTGCAGTTGTGCAAAGAAGGGTTATGCAAACCCTTCAGGCCACCCAAAGCCACTTGCCATCCAAACACTTAATTTTTTCCTGAATATCTGAAGAGGACGTAGACCAGCGAGCGCTGCCCTCAGGCTGCAACTGGAAAGGACATCACAGCAAATCAGTGCAGGGACAGGATTTAGAAAATTCAGACACGGAAAGAAAATTCCGTGCAAGGCAGGATTTGCTCTCAGCCAAACTGCTGGCCCAGGGCTGGGTAATTCAGCCCCTATAACTGAGTGACTCACACAAAGCATGCAAACGGAGCGGCACCAGAACCAGAGGAACCTGACACTAAAAGTATAGCTCAGCGATTACTCCAAGCCCTTTTGTATCGCACATAAACAAGGCTGATGTGCCACCAGCATCCAGCAAAGATGAAGGAAGGGGAGAAGCGACCGAGCTGAATTCAGGCAGCCCCATCATCTATCTTTAAAAGCTAATTTGGTCTTCATAACTGGCAGTGTGAATTCACTCACTGGAAAGCAGACTGGTGGCTCTGGAGGTGGTGTGTTTAACCCGGCGCTGTTGTGGAGCTGCATTTAGTTCTTACACTGCTTTCACATGGGAACACGCTCAAGAGGATCAGCAGCTTGCTCGGGATGCCATCCTCTTTCTGTCATGGTTTGGCCAGAAGCAGATCACCCATTTCTGCTGTTTCATTGGTGGTTGGCAGGAGATTCAGAAGCTGTGCTTTCCCTCTTGCAGTCGGGCTTACCTGGTGTAAAAAATGTGGGCAGGGAGGAGCAAGCATGTTCTGCCCTGGATTTTTCTTTCTTGCAAGAAAACCCTTCATTCCACCCCAAACCTGACATGTTATGGTCTCTATTTCAATTGCACTCTGAGGTCAGAGCTCGGTGGTGTCCACGCCCTTTATGTGTTCCTAAATTCCATCACCCATTTGTTTCAGTGGCTTTTTCCTTCCTAAATCATCCTCCAGGTTCACAAACGTTTCTGTTGTCTCCTACACCTCGCAGGGCCCAGGGCACACACACAGACTGACCAAAGTGTGAACACCCCTCAGGTCCAGCGGTTCCCAGCATCCCCACCACTGGCCTGCATGAGGCAGAGCACCAACTCCCTCCTCTCCCCTGTAGCTCCATCTGGGATTCCTGTGCCTGGGCTCAGTGCTGCTCTCCCATCCAGGATCTCAAGCAAACCACGCAGAGCCTCCAGACACCACCTGATATCCTGATGGCTAAGGACATCCACAAACCCAAATGTTTCAGGTGCAACTCAACTAAAATGTTAGTTTGGAGACTTAAAACAGACCATACTGACTCCTGGGTGCAGGAAGGTGGAACACATCCCAGTCCCCTGGGTATTCAGAGCCTAGAGCTTCACACCTCTTCTGCAGGGAACTAGCAGGTCATGGTGGCTGGGGCAGTCCCCTCCATACCCTCATTTCTCCCCAGCACTGGGATTTTGTGCGAAGGGGTCTGTTGTCACACCTGAGAGCTAGGACAGCAGGCTGATGGCAGCAGATCGATCCAATATAGGGATAAAGCAGATGCAAGTACAGCTACCTTGGTCTATGCTTGTAATAGAAAATTGAACCCATACAGACCAAATAAATTACTGTCAGATTTCCTGGCCCCACCACAAAGCCCACTCATCCATCTCTCCATCACTCAAAGCATCCAAGCAGAGGCAAGTCATGCTCTCTTGAGCATAGCAAGGAAAATGTGGGGAAAAGCCAGAAACCACCTGAGAATTCAGCACTGGAGACTCCATCGCACCTTCTCCTGCCCAGATAAATTTCTTTCACATCCCCCCCTCTACTTCTTCTCCTCAGACAATATTTCTTCTTAAGTTATTCCAGGACTGATATCAGGCTCCTTTGATGCACTGAAATTCCCCAAAGAACAATACTCAACTTTCGCACACAACCCTTATCTGCATGTATATATTCCTCCTCTCTGCCTCCAAGGAATAGCTTCCTATGATCTTCCAATGTTTATTTAGGTCATTTTTTGTCTCAATCCAATTTTCTTTTTGGAGAAGAAAGCCTTCATATGTTTCTTCAGATGTCCCTCTCCCTCCCATACAGTCACATACACGGCTATGAAGCCTTTCCTCCATGTAAACATGGAAATACAGAGAAAGTATCCAAGTTATCTTCAGGATTTACCCTTGGGGTAACCGCTCCCCTTGAAGTCTGCACATATTAGCTTTCACATTTGCTTCAATTAGCAGTGTTAACCCAACACTGAGGCAATTTCCAGAGCCTCCACCCAAGTTTCTACTCTGAGGTTTTGCTTCTCCCAGAGTCACAAAGCCCTATTCTGCACACCTCATGCAAGCGCAGCGTGTCGCTGTATCCATAGGAACTTAAAAGACACTTTTTATAGATCAGATTTCAGCTGAACTCAGCCCTCTGGACATGAAACTGTTCAAGAGCAGGAGCTGCCTGCATCTGGAGGCATCTCTGCCCTGCTTCTCCCTGGGTAAAGTCCTCTTGCCTTCCTTACCAGCCACCCTCCTACAACCAGCCACTGCAAGATTGCAAAGGAGGAAAACAAGGTTGTTATTTTCATCTGATCACCAGACAGTGAATGTTATTCTGAGGCTGCCGGGTCAGCATTAGAGAGAGCCTCTGAATTGCTGATGGTTTCTGTAATTTGCCACAGCCCAGGAATCGCTCACATGCAGACAACCAGCTTGTTCCTCAGTAAAACAGCCCCCAGCAACACCCAGTTCAGGAGGAGGAGGGCTTGCTCCCTGCCCTTCCAGCTCCTGGAGCTGGAGGGACCAAGGCTTGAGCCAACTTTTCCCATGAGGGATGGAGGGGACAAATAAGCATCCTTATGATTCAGCTCACGGGCTTTGGGAGGTGCTACATTTCTGCCCAGGGTTGCTGGTCTTTTGTAGGCACTAATCTGCTGACATGGCAACTGGATCCACTTGGGTGGATCCGCGGATAAGCACACATTTCCATGGCAGAAGTCTGCGTGGGCACAACAACAACAACAACAAAAAAAGCCTCTTTGTGCCAGAGGAGCCAGGTGCCAATTTTTCCTCACTGTAATCTCTCGGTGAAACCACTTATCTGAAAAGGCAGGAGGAAGCTGGCTCCGGTTCTTTGCATAATTAAAGGCCTGGTGCTCTAGGCATGTACCTTTGGAGCAGAAATCTTATTCTCCCACTTCTCAGCTCCCAAGGAAACATGACTTAGCTAGAATGACTTAGAAATGTATAAGACCGAGATCTATCCATCCCTTGCTTTGCCAGCTCCGAGCCAGGTGCATTTTGGTATTCACATCCACGCTGGTGGGAACAGACCTGAAAATTCATCCACGGGTATGAGCCTGGGCCATGAGTATTTACATCTCATCACATGATTTAAAGCTGCTTTAAGTTTTAGGAATAAATAGTCCTATATCCATCCATCTGTCCATGCAAGTATCTATCTACCTACCTACCTACTTACCTACCTGTGTGTGGGTCTGTACAAAACCACGCAGGTATAGATGAGAGAGGGGGTTATTTATAACAAAAGCAGACTTTTAATAAGCATTAAAAAATATACATGAGCATTTGGGGATGTTTCAGTACGGCTGCTCAGCGTTTTGTACCCTGGAAGTGATTTCTGGCTGACAGATTTTGCTGTAAATTTTGGGTTTTTTCACCTAGAGAAAAGCATTTATTTAACCAAGGTTGGACTCTCCTCCCTCCATAAAACCATTTGTTTTTAAAGGGTGTTTTTATTCCTCAAGTGGACATGAGTGTCCAAGTTGAATAAACTTCTTCTTAACCTCCCTTTACCTTGTCACAGTAAGGTGAGAAGAGGTCTCCTCATGCTCTCTGTTGGAGAGCGAGGCAAACTCTTTAAGGAGAATACCCAAGGTTGGTATGTTATATCTCTGCTCTCTGCTTCAGCAGCTTCCTGGCACAGGCTCTTTCTTGGCTTGTTTCTCACTGTTAAGTTTCACTGTTCATGCTCCCTGCATTTCGGCACAGCCGCTCCCCTCACAAAGTATATTCCTGCACTTTTTACCCAATCCCCCTGATTTTTTTCCCAGAAGCTTTACTAAGAGCAGCTCCTGACAATGCCTGCATAGGGAGGGGTTGCCTTTCCATAAGACTGGGATGGGAAAGGCAGTAGTTACGGTCAAATATAGCTGTCCAAATTTTGGGGGAGAGAGACTTTTAAAGATAAGAGACTGAAACCCACTGAGTTGAAGACCAGCATGTTCATGGCTTTAAGACCAGTTGAAAACCAGCATGTTCATGTAATAGCATGTTCAGCTACTACAAGTAGTAAAATCTGCACTATTTTGATGTCCTCATCAAAAAATGCTAAACTTGCCATAAATGTGCTGGATAACTTTGCTAAAAGCTGCAAACGTGGATGTCCTCTGGATTTGCCTCATTGGAGCAGGGTGAGGGTCTGGCCGTGCCAAGCCAGACCTGCCAATGGGAGTGGGGCTAACACATGAGCCTGCGTGCATCGCTCCGAGCTCCCGGAGGACTTCCCCAAAGGACAGGTTTGTATGGTTCTGGAAAGGACCACTTTTCCTAACCTGCCCCCCAGCTCCTGGCAGCGAGGGCTTCTGCTTCTGTGTGAGATGTTCATGAGCAGCCCTCGTACGCTCGCTCAAGCAGACAAGCTGTATTTGCATGAGTAACCCTGAAACTCTTGACAGGATGGAAGTCTGGCGATAAGGCGGCTGTGCTCTGCATCCAAATGGAGCTGTAATTTTGCTGCTGTGTAGTTTATATTCAGGCACTGCTCCTTCAGGACGTAGCTGTAGGATCAATGATGTTAAGGAAGCAGCAAATTAACCAACAACTCATTTATAATGTCAATTCTGTCTAGAAAAATGACTATTGCTGTTGGGGCTGGGACGAGCCTGATTATTCAGGTGGGTTGAAATGCATTTTCTGCGATGTTCGATCCCTGCTGAGGAGCTGTGGAGAGCAGCACTGAGAAGCAGCGTCACAGGCTGGTGTTAGGCATTGTCTGGATGACACTGCCATTACGAGGTGATAGTGGCATACCTGCACCAGTGGTGGGGGAGGACATGAGACCTCGATGCAAGACTCAAACCCGCCAGCCCTTTGCCAAGCATGGCATTTCCACCCTGGCTCTGGCATCACACGTAGCGAGAAGGGTATCGGAAACATCCGGAACACCCTGCAGCTAATTACTCGCGTTGTAGCTCACGAGCCTGCAAATACACATCAGGTCACAGCAGAAACATGAGATGTGGCGATGGTCAGTGGAGAGATTGTGTTAATGAACGTGGATGCGCTTATGGGCTCCTGCTCCCACTCCCAATTCACAGAGCTGCTGGTGCTGACCTCTTGCTGAGCTGTGCCAAATTACCAAGGGTCTAAGCTTCCTTTGCTTGGGGTGCTTTGTGGGGGGCAGAGAGCGTGCCCCTGGTATTAGCATGAGATGTAGGTTGCTGTGAATGAGCTGAATTAATCCACTTGTCCTCATGGCACAGGGAATGGCCAGCAGACACAGAGATGGCACCTCAACCAACAGTCCATCTCATTTTAGACAAGTTTGTCTTCTAAGTGGTGGCTTGCCTTTGGTCTCTGTAGGTGGGTTTGGATCATCATATGCATTTACAGTTGTGTTTATTAATAGAATTTGATCGGCAATGTACTAATTCAAGTTCCAATGTGACTAATCTAGCTGATACATCAATTTGGGGTGGAGATGCCTCTACCTGATGAACCATCAGCAGCTGTGGGTTGTGCTGGTCCTTCCCTCACTCATTGCTCAGTTGTGCAGATACAACCCATCAGGCTCCCTGGCAGCCTACAGGCTTCCCTGTTTAAGTCTGGATCACTTCAAAAACACCAGGACCAGCGTCCTGGCTTTTTGTTTGAGTATAAGTCTTGGGGAGGACCGGTCTGCAAGCCAAGGCTGGGCTGGTGGAATGACCACACCTCACCAAAGGTGAAGCTCATTGGCAGATTGTTTGCATGAAAAGGTGCTGTGGATCAAATGTAAATCTCCAAACTCTGTTTTACAAGGTTACTCCTTCTGTTGATATACGCCTCTTAGATGCTCAATGAAGGTCCTAAGCCCAGCCTGTTTGAATAGAAGAAGTGGCAATCCCAGCTGAAAAGCCCTCACAAATGCAAAAGACTGGAAGAAGACGACAGTACCTGCCAGCAATAGAGGCTGCTGGGCACTGACACCATTGCAGCCAATGCTGGGGAAGGGGCAATGGCAAAAAAGACCTCACGGATCATGCCATCCCCTCAAAGCCATGGAGAGGTGAGAAATGAAATGGGTTCAGCACAGAGACAAGGTCACAGCACAATAGGCTAGGTCAGCCAGGCAGGTTTGCACAGCTGTGCAACACAGGAATTCCTTGATGTTCCCAAAGGATACATAGTTCCTAATACTCCTCAATGCTCTCCTCCATAAACCAGGTTGCCCCGGTGGTGCCTTGGAATGTTTCATCCCAAAATCCCTAAAACCAGCAGGTTTGTGAGGCACCACCAAGACAGAATGGGGCTGCTCAGGTCTCACTGCAACTCCACAGCACTGCCACTTGAACGTGACTGTTTTCCAAGACTACATTTTCAGGTGGCAAAATCGATGTTCTGAGCACAGATATCTAAAACCAATTTTTTAAAGGTTCATCCGAGACATATATAAGAAAAATTAATAGTATAACAAGCTGGCTCCTATTGACTTCAGAGGGAGCTTGGATACAATCCGACAGTATTTCAAGCCTGTAGAGCACCTTCCCTCTGACTCCGACAGCCGCTGCATCCTTTGCTGATTAATGCACTGCAGTGCAGTATGAGTTATTCATGTCTTCATGGTTGGGAATACGTGAGCCCTAGAGCACTTCCAAGCTGCTTATCTCCAGCTGTACAGCTTGTGGGCTGCAAGGTCATGAGCAGAAAGCCAGCGGAGATGACAATCCCAGGACAAGAGCTCAAAATGGCATGTACCTGCGATGCCATTACTGGATATCTGTCCTTCTGCAGCGTGCAGCCTTCAACAGGCCCTTGCAGCCATCAGGGTGGGAATGGTTCCAAAATGGGATACTTAGCAGATGAAAGATGTTTGTTTTCAACGTTTTCTAGCTTGGATATGCTAATCCATTTTGTCATCCCTCAGACTTGGAAGCGGCTGTGTAATAAGGCTTGACAGGGAAACTGTCAGAAAAAGGGGCAAGCAGACCACTGCTGTCAAAGCTCTGACTTCCAAGTCCCCTTAGGTCTCTATTTGGTCATTACTTTGCACTTTTGCAATCACTCTGCTGATCCAAAGGACAGCTGACATGGGTGTGTGCCACATGAGCGCGTTTCAGCTCAGTCTAACCCGGGAATCCTCTGTCCGTTCACAAACCACACACTGCACCTTCCTGAAGAAGTCTGGTTACAGGGGTGACCACGCGCACAGGCAGCACACACACTGTTGGCTCCCTGGAGGTAGTAGGACAAACTGGTTTTGCTCCAAGAAAATGGACAGGAGCCCTAGCAGGTCTCCAGGTCAGACATCCTACTTGCGCTGGTACCAAACTACAGGAAAGTCCACAAACTAAACCTCACCAATGACAAAGGGATTGTCTAGCCACAGCCCAGTTAATTCTACCCACAAGCAAGCTGAGCTTCACCTGACAAGCCGGTTCCCAGGATTATTTCACCACCACTTGACCTTTCAGTCTAGAAAGGTGCTTACCTTGTCTGAAGCTTCTGAGGGTTTTTGTAATCATCTACTTCTTGTTATGTACTGTGCCAGGGGACCAAAATGGAGTCACATCCCCAAAGTCATCCGCAAAAGGCAGAGCAATGCCCACGTTGGAGCTGCCCCTAAGATGTCCCTGTTCTGTGCAGGACAGAGATTGATGTGGCATACATTCCCACCCTAGTGACATCAGGTTTGGCCAAATTTAGTCAACTTGATTATCCTAAGAAATTAATGGGTGAAGCTAGGAGCTGATGCAGTGTGAATCAAGTTATTTTATGAAATAACTCTTACAGTAAGGATGCAAGTTTAAGATTTTCAGTAGTCTGCTCCCTTGAAGTCAACCGCCACTTGTCCTTTCTGTTTGGTTTTTTTAGTGGACAATTCAGAGGGAGCTCTGACACCCCAGAGCAAGCTACATGGGAAATATTAAATTAAAGAAAAAATATTTATTTTACATCTATTATTATTATTATTATTATTATCTAAGCTGTGACTATGTGTTAGAGAAAGCAGTCACCATTGATTCACCCTCTTTTCAGGATGCCATTGCCACTGAAGCCTGGAGCAGACCAAAACAGTATTTGGGAAGCAGGAAGACATCCCTACCACTTCAGTGTGAGAGTGAATTTGAAGGAGCTTCTCTCCACGAGTTGAAAACACAGAAGAGAGGTAGGTGAAGTCTAATGAGCCCTGTAAAAGCTTCATAGCATGACTGAGGGAGTCTGCACACGCTACACCAGCTGTGCAGGAATGCCTCTGTGTGCATTTTTACCTTGATTTTGTTTTGGTTTAAACGCCATTTGAGTACTCACTTTGCCTGCTGTAGAATCTGAGCCAAGTATTCCTATGGGTTCAGTAATACCACCTAAAAGAAAGGAAGAAGCAGCTTCTGAACAGGATGTGAGAGATTCCCAATTATCAAGGGATTGAATGTTCCCTCAGTAAATTTGCAGATTACACTAAACTGGGGAGAAGTGCTGATCTGCCTGCGGGTAGGGAGGCTCTTCAGAGGGATCTGGCCAAGCTGGATCCATGGGGTGAGACCAATGGGATGAGGTTCAGTAAGGCCAAGTGCAGAGTCCTACACTTGGGACAGAACAAACCCGGGAAGCGCTACAGGCTTGGGGCAGAGTTGCTGGAAAGCTGCCTGGCAGAGAAGGGCCTGGGGGTGTTGGGTGACTGCCAACTGACCATGAGCCAGCAGTGTGCCCAGGTGGCCAAGAAGGCCAATGGCATCCTGGCTTGTGTCAGACACAGCGTGGCCACAGGGCCAGGGCAGGGATTGTGCCCCTGGACTCGGCATTGGTGAGGCCGCACCTCAAGTGCTGGGTTCTGGATTGGGCCTCTCTCTACAAGAAGGACAGCAAGGTCCTGGAGTGTGTCCAGAGAAGGGCAACCAGACTGGGGAAGGGGCTGGAGAGCAGGCTCTGGGGCTGGGCCGAGGAGCGTCTGAGGGAGCTGGGGGCATAGAGAGGTGGGCAATGGTCTCTTCAGCCAGGGAACAGGTGACAGGACGAGGGGGAATGGGCTCAAGCTGTGCCAGGGCAGGGTCAGATCAGACATTATGAAAAAGTTCTTCCCGGAAAAGGTTGTCGGGCACTGGCACAGGCTGCCCAGGGAGGGGGCTGAGTCCCCGCCCCTGGGTGTGTTTAACAGACTGGTAGATGAGGTGCTCAGGGATATGGTTTAGCACAGGACAAGAACAATTGGACTCGATGATCTTAAAGGTCTTTTCCAACCTTCTGATTCTGTGATCCTGTGATTCATGAACAAAGAAGGAGAAGTAAAACAAGCTTGCCAAAAAATCTCTGCTTATATTGAAGCATAATATTTCTGTGATTTAAAAGTTCTAGAACAGCCTAATGAGAGCATTATCTCATTCGCTCTGATGACAAGGGACGTACAGGACACCTTACAGGTGACTTTGTTTTCAGCTCTTTTGTATGCAGACATTGGAAACACAGGGATTTGGGGCCAGCCTGGCTTTGGGGGAAAAAATCCCGTGTTCTTGATCACAGTACTTTATTGCTACAGGAGATACATCTGTAGGGCCTTGAAAATTTGGAATGTGAAACTTCACCCCCCTGAAGATAGGCGAGCGATGAAAATCAATGCTGGGAAAATCAAAGGTGCTGATACGTGCATTATTCATCATATGGACTGACACATCCCAGCGCACACGGCACACAGATGCAACCCATAAATCTTCATTTCATTGTTCACACAACCTCCATTCAGCTCAAAAAAAAGCCCCTCAAAGCCCCTGAGATCATGGCTGGAACCTAAACACTGAAAAGCTTTCAAGCAACGATAACGCTTAAAGAATCAACTTCCACAGAGCGAGACGGGAGGGTGAAAATGAGACAAGGCTTCCTTCTCACCACTGCTTTGATGGACAGCACGAGCCTGCGACGTGTCTTCTTTCCCATCTTCCAGAGTGGAAAAAGCAGGGTTTGAGAGCGTTTGTTTGAATTCTCAGCAGCTGCTTGGTTCAGCCACGCTCAAACCTCATTTATTCTTTGCAAGTCATCGATAAATAGGCAGGGAAAGGGCTTTTTGTTCTCCCAGAATGTTTGGGAAGTGCCCCTGTGTACTAAACACCCAGATTTGTGCACGTACAAGAATATATTTGTTCTTCCATGCGCGGAACCCCTCAAACGTCATTGAGAAACAGCAGCCGGGGTGACTGTGCTTTGAAAACTGCCACTGCAGAAAGTGGGGCTCAGTAGTTACTACCCACATACGTACAGAAAGGTGCATTCAGAGACCTCCAAGGTCTGTGACATCAGGAGGCTTTTCGGTCCTTTGCTCCTAGCCTGTGTAATTTAAAGCTCATCTGCTCACAGAGGGCAATTCAACAAATTCCTCGGTGAATGCTGGGGTCCAGCAGGTCTCCCCGCATTATTGCTGTACCTTTGGCCATGTCTGCCAGCACTACCGCCGCGCCAGCCTCACAGCCTGCCGCATGACAGCACACCAGCCACTGTGTTCATTCAGAAATCCATCCCTGCTTTCTGAATCCGGTCATTTAGGACATCCTCCCCTGCATCTTACGTCACCAAGGCAATGGCCGGGTGAAATCCAACCCAGGCTGCCAGCGTAGTTTCCAGCCCACTCTGTATCAGCTGTGCAAAGCTGTTTCAATGCAGCAAAATGGGTATAAAAACCCAGGGTGGCTGCAGAACCAAACCAAATTCAGCTTAGCTACATTTGTGCCTCGTTATTCCCCCCCCTCGCCCCCGCCTCCGAGCCTAGGTTCCCTTCTCCCCAGCCTTTAGGGAGAGCTGCTCCACAGCCTGCTCTCTTCTCATGCAAATAAGAGCGCTCTGTGCATGAATAAGCAAAGGAGATCGTGTTTTCCTCCCACTTTAGAGAATTCAGCCTCTCTGGAAGCAGGAACGACGTTACTTAGGTGATGGCACAGGGCAGGAGGGAGGAATACCAATAGCGACGTGTGTGAAAGCCGAAGGAACCCATCCAAACTATTTTCCAAGCACTTAAAATACTAATTAGCAAGCTAAGATGCAACGAGAACAGCAGTTAAAATTAAGCAAATGATTTGGCTGCTGATGCCGCTGGGCTTGCTGTGGTACAAGCAGCGCCTTTGTATGGCACCAGACAAGCAATCCACATTCACATCCACCCTCACTCCCCCCATCCCAGACCTCATTTTTCTGCAACGTGATCCTATCAATTGATTGTTAGGAAGAGGGGAAAGACATCTCTCTCCAAAAAAAGGGCACAGCTATGTTTAAATAAGGCATAGCCCAGAGAGGGGGTGGGTGTCCCATCCCTGGGGGTGTTCAAGGCCAGGTTGGATAGGGCCCTGGGCAACCTTGTGAAGATCCAGGCCTGGAGGTTGGTGTCCCTGCCTGTGGCAGGGGGTTGGAACTGTGTGATCCTTGGGGTCCCTTCCAACCCAGACCAGTCTATGAGTCTACGATTGTGTGATAGCCCTTCCTTTCCCTTGCTCAAGGCACAGGAGCAGCAAGAAACTCACGCTGTAAAAGCTTGGTCAAGGAGCTTTGAGCTGCCCAACCTGGATCAGGTCGACACCTTTATTGATGACATGCATTTATTGGAATTTCAGCACAAAAGCAAAATAAAAATTTCCTCTAATAACATTTTGGGTTTGTTGGCCTCCTTTTTATTTGAAGGGGAAAAGAAAAAATAAAAAAAGAATACTCCAGAAAGGTTGAAAGCAGTGACTCTTTTCCCTGTCCTTCAGATGCAACGTAGGAAAAAGGATTTGCTCTTTCACAGCATCAGGCCACCACAGCCTGAACACCAACATTGCCACCAGTTCACCAAAAACCCCCACTGGATTGGCCACCAGAACCACCTCAGCCTACGGTCCTGATGAAAGGTCATCTGCCACCTTTCTCATGCCTCAGTTGGCAATTTGCTCAGAGCTGAGTGAATTGATTGGGATTTCAGGACAACAGAACTTGCAATAGCCATCCAGTTCCAGGAGATGTTGCTGTGCTTTCAGCTAAAGGCCTGGAGGAGAAGCAAACGCAGCATGACGATTGCAAGAAGTTAGGGAAAACACTGTAAGCACTCTTGGCACAAGCAGTGTCAGAGAGCGTGTGAGCATGGGTAAAATCATCCCATGGATGGGCCAGTTCTGCATGTTTAAGGCTGGAGATGCAGGAGGCCTCTATCAGAAAGCAGATGGGTGGTAGCATCAAGGACTAGACCCCCATTTACACACATCTCTTGTGTCCCACAATGTGTTGCCTCTCCATACTTGCTGGTCACACAGAAGGCAGGGCACTGCTTCAAATAAAAGTTCATTTCTTCTCCATTGCCTTTTGACAAACTATAGGAAAAACCTTCCAAGTTTCTAGTCCACCTCACAGCCAGTTAAACACAGCCCTCTAGAAAACAAGGCGACAGGAGATAGATACACTTCTTCAGAGCTTGTAAATAAAAGCCTGGGTCATAACTTCTCCCAGGCTAGGAGCAAAGTCCCTAGGAGCGCCAGAGAAGGGACAGGGCTCAAGTACAGCGTGACACTGACATGCCAGATGTCCTGGTTTAACTGGGTCTGTCCCAGCACACCAGCAAGATTAGTCAGCGCGCTGCCTTGGGGCTTGCTCGGGGCAGAGGATTCACTCTGTCTTCTCTTTCCCCCACCCAGGCTGCAGCCCTGGGAACAAGCTTGTTCCCAGTTCCTGGCAGGAACCAAGGACAGACGTTGCTTTGCGGGGTCATTACCCGTGCTTAGGGCCACCCTGCGTGACCCAGCCTGGGGGCCCTGCCTCTGGCTTTGTAAAGGCTGGTCACGCTACAAGGAGAAATACAGACAACTAGAGAACACAGGAGCACACTGAGCTGCTCTGTTCCCATGTCTACTCTGTGTACACAGCAGGAACTTCAGCACTGCGTTGTCGACACCCAAGAAAGCTTGCAGACCAGAGCGTTGGCAGGCAGGAGCTTTTTCCTTCCAAGAAGCTGCAGAACAATAGCTGAAGTTGATGGCCAATGAGGAGCAGCACCAGGTCTCAGCACTGCCTTCAATCCAGACATGCAATCTGTTAGTAGAGCCATTCCCCTGAGCCACAGCTTCATCCAACTTGATCTGCAGAAGCCAAAATCCCTTTGAGAGCAATGAAAAGGGTGTTTGGGGTAATTAAACTCTTCTGGGTGAATTGCATTCCTTGCCCCAAGGAGATGCCATCTGATCAGGGGACAAGCACAGATGTTAGAGCAAAAGTTAAGGAAAGATGATAATGATAACAGACACGGACACATGGGTTGCTCAGAGGATTGAGTCAGTGTTCATTTGCCTGCAGCACAGGGGAAGGATATGCAGAAATAGCTGTTTGAGAAGCCAACTGCACTCCAATGCCTCATCACTTTGAAGCTCAACTCAATTCGCGCTGCTCGGAGGTAAGTAAGATTTACGCAGGGTTTTCCCCGGTAAGGAGCGATCCAGGCTGTCCAGTTCCTATTCATCCAGCCTCTTGTGTGCAAAGTTGTACCCATGTCCAGGGCCACCCATATATAGCCAAGTGCCTGAAGCCCACACTGAATGTTGTTGTTAGAAAGAATCTGAGTGTACAAGTGCTAAGAAGCCAATAGTGTCTAGACACAGGGTTGGTTCTTTAGCACTGCTCCAGACTCTGCGCAGAGGAGAAGTGGCATGTTGCAGGCACAAGATCCTGGGTGGTACCCAATATAATGGTTTACTGCAGGTGGAAGATACTTTAAAATTTTGGGCACCCTCAGGCTTTGCACTGAGCTCTGATCCCTGAACGGGAGGCACTGGCTGCTGCTTCCTCTCTAGCCACTCCTTAACCTTCTGGTTTGTGCTAAGTATCTGTCAAAAATGGACTAGGAATAGGACTAGGATGGGTCAAAAATAATAGAAAGCAGGAAGAAAAATGTGCTGTTTTCAAAGGGCTCCAATTTTGTGACTGAAGCCAGCTGTGGGCACAAGGAGTTAAGTGTCTGCTGGTCTAGCTGAGGAAGACGGGGGCTTGAAACCTCCATTTGCTGTTATTTGTGCCCATCCCAACATCCCAAATGTCTGCACCTCAAGACAAGGACAGGTGCAGAAGCAGGGGCTGTGTGCAGAAGCATGGCATGGGAAGGGCTGATGTAAATGCATACTTTGTAGTGACCTCTGCATTAGCATGCTCTGAAACATCAGCTGGAAGAGAACCACATGAAGGTGTCAGAGGGCAGACACTGAGGCAGCCCTGGGTGCCAGCAGTGAGCAACTGGGCACCTGGATTTGGGGCTCGTTTTAAATTTGCACGCATTGAAGTGCCTTAGAGGCCTTAAGGACATCGCCGAACTGCAGCTGCAGCTCCAGAGGCTCCCAGAGACCTAATATCTCTAACCAAATAAGACCACGGCAGGGGCTGTTTGATCTTTAGTGGGTTCCTTGATGAGGCTTCAGCTCGCACCAAATATCACTTTCCCAAGCAGTATCTGGTTACTGGGCAAGCACCAGCCCTGGGCTAAGCCCAGAAGGCAGTAAGGACAAAGTGTCCCAGTTTCGGGCAAGAAAGGCATGAGGGCAGTGCAGGAACATGCATTGCTACCGACACAGCCTGCACAAGACCACTTGTATTCAGGATTGGCCACCAGTGCCTGGCCTGTGTCCCTGAGCAGTGCCAGATTCTCACCGGAGAAACTGCAGAACCCCACAAAGGTTGGAGAACGGGTTTCTGTGGGCCCACAGCTGGGCATGGCCAGATTGGCCAAGATGCAGCCTAGCACCAGGCTCTTCTCAGGGATGGCAGCGATAGGACAAGGGGCAGCATCGGGTGCAAGCTGGAGTAGAGGAAATTCCATGGAAATGTAAGGAGGATCTTTTCCCTGTGAGAGTGACGGAGCCCTGGGACAGTTTGCCCAGAGAGGTTGTGGAGTCTCCTTCTCTGGAGACATTGAAACCCACCTGGACATGTTCTTGTGTGACCTGATCTAGGTGATCTTGCTCTGGCAGGGGTTGGACTAGATGATCTTTCAAGGTCCCTACCAACCCCGATCAGTCTGTGAATCTGTGAAAAACCCACAACTGGGAGAGCTTGAAAGCATCTATCTAACCTGACAATGTCTCTTTGCACACACACAGGCACCTATAGGCATAAGAGGCATCTTTACCCTTTGTTCACGCTCAAATGAAGCGGCTCACGCAGAAGCACGCACTGCTGTGTGTGAATAGGGCTTTACAGACATGGACATCTTTGCATCACCCACACACAGCCAAGGCCTGAAGCAGGTCCGAGTTTCCACCAGAGTCTGGACCATGACATTTATCTTGCGTGACGAAATCAGAAGTTGAGCATCAGCTGTTAAGATTAGATCCTGACGTCAAAGACTTTCAGATTAGAAGCACAGACAAAAGGGAAACCAGCTCTACCTCACAGCAAATTCCTATTTCGCTTCTTGAGACTCTCTAATTGCTACTATTTTTAATTGCATATTTATACCACAGACTATTTCTTTCCCTTTTAAGGAGACAGGATGAAATCAGCTTATAATATTTCTACATCTTTTCATGGAGGTGTTGAAGCAACTGCCTGCTCATTTCTACTATTCTAACATGTATTTTAGGGCAGCAAAGACAGGACTTGATAAATGCCAGACAGATGAAAAGCCAGAGTTTCTTCCCAGCTTGGAGATCTCAGCATGGGTACAGGAAGGAGCTCAGCTTGCCAGGCAGGGACAGGTCTCAAGGTCCTGTCCACA
Organism: Porphyrio hochstetteri; assembly: GCA_020800305.1. Taxonomy (NCBI): domain Eukaryota; kingdom Metazoa; phylum Chordata; class Aves; order Gruiformes; family Rallidae; genus Porphyrio; species Porphyrio hochstetteri. Next base: position 30,423,487 of record CM036912.1, on the reverse strand, counting down.
TGAGCCCATAGTCTCTTCCTTTCAATCCTTGATAAATTTGTTTTCAAACTCTCCTCTGATCCAAGTTCTGGGGACTCCTCCAAGTCACACTGGCCTCATATTTGGCTTATTAAGGTTATGTACAAGAACATGCATCTGCCAAATGTTGGGTTTAATGTAAGGCCCTCAACAACTACATAAAGCAAGAAAAAAAAAAAACAAACCAGCTTTAACATAAGAGTTCTGCCTCTTTTGCTCTCCAACACCACCTCAGGCTTCCCTCATCGCCCTTTAGGAATTTTAAATTTAGGTGAGTTTTAGTGTCACGGTGCTACTGAGCACCTTCTTGATTAGCAAGGTCCTTGAGCTTCCAGGCCCATCCCAGCTGGCCAGGGGCAGGCAAAGCCACCCTGAGAAGAAGGTTTGCTACCTCAGCTCTTCCTTGCCTCACGTGGAAGAAGTGAGTTGCTCATTGCAATCCTTCATCTTCACGCTACAAGGTCAGTTCTCCTGGGGCAAGGACACAGAGGTTCATCCCTTGGTGCTGCTACTAGGAGCAGATGGCCCCTTCTCATCCATGGAGACACAGACTACCTATCTTTGTTTAAGACACCAGTGAATCAGACTTCTTTTTTGGCTTTTGTGCAAGTCCCTTAGGCAAACGTTAGATTAGAAATCCCCTCGTACCATAGAACATTGCAGGCGCAGATACAAATGTGATTAAATGAAGGTGTCATTCATCCCCTTTTCAGTAAGGACTGCTGCTTGTGATGGGAAGAGATTCAGTTTGCCTTGGCAATAGATCCGGGGAGATATAAATGAAAGAGTATTCCTTCATTTTTACCATTTATATCCAAAAAGCTGCTTCAACCATGAAAAAACCCCAAACCCATGTCCTGAGTACAAGCTCAGTATCTTTTGCTGCTGGGTTTCAGGAGGCTGTGGGTAAAAAGTCTCACCATCTCCCCCAGGGCTGCAAGTGAGGAAGGCTTCATTAGGATGAAGAACCAAGGCAGATGTTAAGGTTTAAATCATCCCCGTTGCCAGCACAGAGAACCCAAATGGGGGAATGAAAAACCTCCACATTGGCCTTCAGACATCTTAAATTAAGCAGTCAGAAGATAAAACATCTGAGGCAAGTTCTAGTGAGCTGAAAGCTACAAAGAATCAAAACTGAAGCACTGAGACTGAAACCTTGATTTACCTAAGCCAGGCAGACCCCACCTTGTCACACGTATCTGTTTTCCAACTGATAAAACCACATTTATTCCTGTTTATCAACTATGGTATCACTGCTGCAGGAAAAAAAAAAATAAATATAAAACCCCTTTATTGTGCAGAAGGTTCCTGTTAGAGCCATGACCAGCTGTAATATTGAGTTCATGAGTCTATGGTTGCAGAGCTGTCAGGAAACTCAAACTAGGGTCCACCTAGCATGGGAATTCATTGGGGAATTGTGGCCTTTGACACAGTTACAAAACCAGCTTCAGAGCAGCTTGGGTTTAAATTGGCCTGGTGCTTCCAGGTCAGGGCTTTTGTTGAGAATGCTGAGAAAAGTTTTCCTGTACTTGGGATGGTCAAGGATGAAGGTGGGGAAAGAGAGGTGGTACTGCTTCTTTCAGATGTGCAAGAGCTGTACTCTTTTAGTCCAGACCTTCACCTACCAAATCTTCGAGGTGGATTTGGGAAGATGGAGATCTCTGGTCAGCCTCCTTCCAAAAGCAGGACCAGGACAGATCCCAGGAGAGATTATCAAATAACCCCACTTGTAACCAGCCTTCAGGCAGAGGACAAACCGCTACCACTTTGCTCTGATCCAACAGTTTTCCCACACATCTAGTAGCCCACCCACCCAGACCATAACATCCTAACTTGGATGCAAGAAAGAAAGCTTGGGGAAGCTGCATCAAAACCCTGGCTAAAGTCAAGGTAAGCAACATCCCTGGCTTTCCGTCACCCACAGACTCAGTCATCTCTTCCCAGAAGGCAGTCAGGTTGGTCATACTGGCTATTGCCAGTCACCACCTTCTGCTACTGCCGCCGCCATTGAACATGAAGTTGTTCCATTAATTTCTTGAGGAGAAAAGTGAGTCTGAGCCCCATTCTCCCTGAGCAGTCTAGGACTGAAAGGCAAAGCACTTCTACGTTGTAAATCAGACTGTCAAGGAACAGCTACAGAAGCTACCAGGTGCAGAAGCCACTTGGAAGCTAACAAGAGCAAGCTGAACTTCAGAATAACAAAAGCTGAATAAAAAAACCCACCCAACAATTCCAAAATAATAATAATAAAAAAAAGTCCCAAGATATAACAAACCCTACAAACAAACACCAAAACCCAAAGAAAACCTCACCCCCCACAAAAGTCTGCTTATATAAATAACTCACAAATGGTCAGAGAAACCCCACCCCAAAACAGTGAACCATCCACTTCCTCAGACTGCCAAAAATGGAGGGGAAAGACAACGTCAACAGCCATACAAACAAACTGCCCAAACCCAGGAACAATAATCCCCTCCCTCCCAACCCACTGAGAATACCAACAGCAGTAATGTTCCCTGCTGAAGACTGTCCAAGAAAGGAAAAAAACCACAAAAAAAGACAGAAGCCAAACAATAGTTTCTTGGTTTCTTGGAAATATTTATGAACAATATTCAGAGGAAATGTTCTCAAGGGGAAGCCACATAACCAAGTACAGAAACAAGGCAGACATGGGAAAACAGATGGATCTGGCTCTCCAGAGGGGACTTGTGATGCCTTTGTGAGTCCAAAGTTATCCGTTCATTCCCACCATGCACATACATTGAGCCTCTGACAAAGAACACCCTTGTACCTTAGCTACTGACACTCCTGGTAAGACACTTTAGCTGGCAAGAGCTTGATTTATTAACTCAGGAGATGACTAGTGTCAGTAAAGATAAACTCATCCAACTTTCAGAGGATTTTCCCAACCCATTCCCTTTCGAATAGTTGAATATTGCAAACATTCTCTAACTAAATACCCACAGGATGGTTTGCTGTTAATGGTCCTTACACTTATTTGCTTACAAGTCAGAATTTGTCACTAAAGGGGCCCAGTTTTGCACACAAAGTAACAGACCACAACACAAGCATAGGTAAATTAGAATAAAATAATGCAATATTCATGAATTCCGGTGCATTAAGAGGTAGATGCCCTTGTAATTTAGGGTCCGTTTGAAGAAGACGTAATTAAGCACCAGGGTCCTATTATGATTGTAGGATTGTGCTGCTCTAACGTTTTGTGTGATCACAGGTAGGAAATAATTGTTTGAATCTTCAGAGGGTATTGCAAATACAGCACGTCTTCACGCACACATCAGATACACCTTCTATGTCCCCAGTCAATACTGATATTAAAAACCTCATGGGAAGCCTCTGAACAAGCAGAGTCCTTGCATTGAACATCTACAGGGGAAAGAAGCCCACCAGGAATAAAACATCTACCTCAAATGGCTCTTTGAAGTCTATACTGACACCCGTTTGACTTTCCATGTATTAGTAATTAGCGGTGCTATTTACCATCTGCATAAGACAATTTGTTTGGAGGCCCAATCAGTACCTTTAATACCTGCAACTATCTCTTCAGCCTGAATTTCAGAGGCCAAGGTCACAAGTGGCTCGTGTTTTGCAGTCCCTCCAAGGACGGCACAGAGGCTCTGGCCATGCAGTTGGGATACCCAGCGTGGTTTCCATGCCAAAGGAGGGCGGCATGGCGTTTCACAACACAAACACGGGGCATGGCTCTTTCTGAAATAACTTGTGCCCAGTAGGTAGAAGTAAAGGTGAGACTGTTCTCAGGCATCTCTAATTTCTGTGCCAGCAAAACAAACTCCAGTAGTGAAGACTCAGCATCGGGTGGCATTGTCCTAGCTCTGCTTGGAGCAAAGGTGAGTAACATCTATTTTAGCAACGGGATCTGAAAGCCCTTGCTATTTATTTCTCAAAGCTGAGAGATTTTTTCCACATCAGGGCTGGGGGGCCTCGCCCCAGGAATGTCCCAGCATCCTCCTGCAAGTGGAGGCGAGCTTTGATGGTTCATAGGACACTGTCACACATGGACTGTAACATTTCCCAATGTGAAAGAACTGATTAAGGGATATCCAAGCGTGCGTCACGCGAATTTGGAGACGTGGCTACAACTAGTAAGCTGAGCAGCCTTGGCAGACCTGTTGTGGACATTTATAATCCGCATCACCAGGCTACGTAAGCTTTGTCCAAGAGCAGGGATGCAGCAAGTCCTGCTTGGCAGAGCAGGCTACCCTCTGCCCTTCTCAGCCTGTTATCCAAAGCCTGAACTGGAATATGATATCATTGCTTCGCCCTACTCTAGATTTATCTTTAGCAGAAGAATAGCATGGTTACATGGGTCACCAATGCCTCGAGACAAACGTGCTGTTTATCACCAGAATTATTTGATTCAGGACTTTGTGCCTTAAGAAGGGCGCACAATCTACAAGGAAATTTAAAGAAATTCCAGGCAAGTCTCTCTACACACACCTCCCCCCCATATGCAGCCAGCCAGCATTTATTAAACTTGGGAGTCATTTAAAAGTTCTGCAAGGATAAAATAAACCACCACGGTTTTAGGTACATTTTAAATGTTTGATATCCTGCAGTAAGTTTCCAGGAGACATTCCCACTGTGCTAATAATCTATTATCACTAAGCAATTCCCACTTTTCATTCACAATTTACGGTACTATTGAGTCTCTTAACATTTTTTTTTTCCTCCTTAAAACTCACCAATTGTGTAAGCCAAGGTAGAAAGGAAGGTCGAAAGAGACTAAGGAACTTACTGAAAAAAAAAAAGAAACAAAACCCAGGTGTCTCCACATTGGCTCAGCACTCTTATAAATGCAGATTCATTTTACAGTCCTTCAAAGGTCAAAGCCAAAAAGAGGTTGTGAAAAGATAAACGCACATAGAACACTTTTCGCACCAAACCTAGAGAGACACAAACCTTTAAAAAGCCTGAATAAAAGCAGTATCACTTGTTGCCCATCACAAATCAAGAAACGAATTGTGACTCCATGCAAGGACTAGCACCAGGCTTCCTTTGTCTCCAAATCCCATGCTGAAGCAGGGAGGAATGAGCAATGACTCCAACAAATTTCCAAAGCCAGCAACAGACCCTCCTCTGACTGTGACTTCCACTAGTGTGGCACCGCTACCATCTGCCTTGCAGCTTGATTTCAGAAGCTGTAGAGCTTTCTCTGGATTGCACCTTGAGTAAGGCAAAACTACCAGCCATTTTCCTCACCAGCTGGGATGAGATAGGATCCATCTTGCTACATCACTGGAGAAAACAGAGCTGTCACAAATTATGATCGCTATTCTAGGCTGGAAGAAGTTAGTGCCTTTCAGTACTGGAAGTGAGGTGAACTTGGAAATAAAATCCCTTGGAGAAGGTAAAAATCGGGTTTCTGTTTTCTTAACATCATCAAGGTTTTCTTAATATCATTAATCTCAGGAGAAAGTGTTTTTTCTCTCTTGTACACACCTATGGCAAAGGACTGTCTTCCCATGGGGGAGTCAGAATATTTTGTTTAGAGAAGTGATTCCTGTAACCCCATTTTAGATTCCATTTTGCTCCGTTAACCTCATATTCATTACTGCAGGAGGTCCCTTAAGGTTTGTCTGCCCACAAACATTTCCCAGTATAACTGTACATCTAACCTCAAGTACGGACAGTTTCAGTCCTGAAGCATTCCACAGTTGCTTATACAGGATAAAGATGTACTAGAAAACAATGTAGTGCACACCAGCCCTTACAACTGCCCAGCTTTCAGCTCCTCCAGTGCCATTGCAGACAGTTATGGTACCAGTCAGATTTCCCCAGCTGGCTCTTCTGCTCTCCAGAGGTGAAAGCATGGGACAGTTTCAGGATTCACTACCCTGACAGTTCTGTTTCTCCCCAGACAAGCTCAGAGTGACCGTGGTTTAAGAAACACACAGCACACATCAATCCATGCCATTTTAGATGCTCCTGGAGCATTTGATAGTGTACAGGTGTTGAAAGAAAAAAACCATCCACCTCTTGGGAAGTATCAAAACTATTGTTTGTGATGAGGTGTGTAAACGTGACTCACACTGAGGCTCAAGCAGGGATTCTCAAACACCACAGGTCAAACATTGCCACATGAGCCACTAGAAGCAAACAAGTAATCTCAGAGCCTCTGAAACCATCTGAATAATTGCCATCTTCTTGAAAAAGCTGTCTTCTTAAAGAAATGAGAAGCTTGGCTTCTTTACCAAGGAAAAAAACAACAAACAAAACTCCTCCAAAAACTGAAAACAAAAAAACAAACCCCACCTTCAAATCAGGAATCAATTGCAACAACACGGAGAACTCAAGCAATATAAATGTCCCTGCTCATCCTGAAGGCCCTGTGAAGCAGCCAGGCACATGAACAGAGGTGATGAAAGAAAGGCAGAGCACAAGTCTCAGCAATCAATGACCAGCCTGCTGTCAGAGTACAGCAGCTCAGAAGCTCTGGATATTCACAGAATCACAGGATTATAGGGGTTGGAAGGGAGCTACAGAGATCATGGAGTCCAGCCCCACTGCCAAAGCAGGGTCCCTAGGACAGGTCACACAGGGAGGCATCCAGACGGGTCTGGAATATCTCCAGAGAAGGAGACTCCACACCCCCCTGGGCAGCCTGTCCCAGGGCTCTGTCACTCTTACTGTTCAAAAGCCCAACCTTCGCCGCGCCAAATGAGAGCTGGGAATAGCTTTCACCCCTGGTGATGTGCCCTACCTGAATCTCCTGAGACTTCCCCAATCTCATACAATTTTATTTTAAGATTCTTTAGCACTTTAGAACAGGTTAACAGAGCATACATTCTTTTCCCCACCCCTCTCCTCATCCTTCCTCTGTCTCTTCTCATGCTCTCCCTGAGCAGGAAGGGAACATCTCCCGTTTGAAGGAGCATCTCCAGCCACGCTGAATGCCCACCATCAGCAACAATGGGAGGTCAGTGCACAAAGTCACTATGGCTGCTTGAGTCAGCGCTTGGTTTTCCAGATGAAAGCTTCCCGCAGGCACTAATCTCACTCCTCTTGGCCCAGCTGCTCACAAGCCCACAGCCAAGTGATGCTGCTGTTGTCACACACCACCTTTGCTTAACCTTTCCCAAAAGCCGCATGAACACGTGAGACCAGGCAACCTGCCACCATGGTGAAGTTTTACAACAAGCCCCAAGTTGCAACAACCAGGCCAGCTCTTAAAAAAGTGGCATTCCTGATCATCACACCCTGATCCTCTTCCTGAAGCTATTTCAGCACTGAGGAACACTAAAGCTGAATGCTTGGAGATGGGGGTCAGGGTGGGGGTGCGATACTGCTGGTAGAAGGTAAATGTAGCTCCTGGTCTTTGAGGACGTGACTGTTGTATTGGGTGGATAAGCCTGATGAGCCTTTGGTGCAAAGATTTGGCTGTGACTCAGTTTTTCAGAGTCAGCTGTCCCCATCCCACCAGGTTCTCCTAGCAGGGACATGCTCCAGGAAGGGACATTTGGTTGGATGTGTAAACAGTAACAGTTGCCAGCAGGAGAGATTAACTGTTAGGGTGAAAAGGTTGTCAGCAAAACCCTGCTGAAGGTTTTCAGTAAAACCTGAGACTCAGGTACTGCCCTCCAAAGCCATGTGAGCCCAGGAGGAATCACAGCTCACATCGGTTTGGAGATGCACAGTTTCGTCACAAACAGGGTCCAGGTTTTAAGAGACTGGCTTTGAAACAAAATGCTTAATAGCAAGTGAGATTCACTTTAAAACAGGTAAAGTGCGGGATGGTGAAGTGCAACTGTGGCAGCTGATGAACTGGATCCAAAACCAAGGCTAGAGAAGCACAATGTACCCTCTTCAGAAGGCACTTTACAACCCCAAATTTTCGTCAATTAAGGACCTTTGGGGACGGCCCTGCACAGAAAGAGATGAATTTTGAAAAGAACATTTTGCTTCTGTTGTCTTCAGGGTGGAGGGAAGGACACAAACCAGGTAATGACTGGTTTCTATTAAGAAACTTCACTACATTTGAAGTTTTGAGTCCTCTGTGTGTGCTGGCACCTGCTTTTCCCTGCTGCAGCTGATCTAACACCTCAGCAAAACAAGGGCACTTGGCCCTCAACGCCAGCGGCAAGCATGGAGCAAAGAGATCAGTCCAAAAGTATCAGGTTTGGGGACCAGAGGAGTGAAGGATAAATGGGAACACATTCAGCATTATTCACATGGCTAAAATGTACCCGGAAGTTTCTCATGACTTGCATGCTTGCCTTCCTTTTTATATATGTATTTTTAAATAAACCTTGGCAGCAGTTCAGACCTAGAATAAAAATAACTTCTTCATGTCATCCCAAGGCAGGAGCAGAGGGCACCTCTATCCTTTGCCAGCCCCTCTGCCCCTTTGCTGCTGGCACTGGCAGGCTGCACCAGGCAGGAGCATGGAACATCCTTCCCACAACCATTATTCGGAGGTTCTTAAAACCAGCTACTGGTTCCTAATGTCAGTGCTGGTAACCCACACTACACACACACAGGGAGAAGGTCTGTGTTAGCAGCCTCATTAGGCTGTAGGAGCCTTCAGTTCACCCCCCAAAAGTTACAAAACTTGTAGTTAAAGATCAGCTTCTACAAGGCTGCTCTTGCAGGAGAATCTGGCTTTTCATATTAGTAGATTTCTTTCCCCAACTATGAGGGCCCGAGTGTTTGGGAACAAGAACTCAATGTTCAGAAGCCAGTAAGCAAATAAAGACCCTGAGGTTTCTTTGTATTTAAAGGAAAAAAAAAAAAAAAAGAAAAAAAGAAAAAAAAGTTAGTTGTGACTGTGGCCTGACTCATGATTTTCATATCCTTGGAGGCAGAGAATTTAGTAATTCTGTAGTCTCTTGTGGATTGAGACTTTCACAAGGTTCTTTGCACATAGCTAACAGAAGTTTTCACACAAGTCTTTCAGCCCCATCACCGTACTACGTGGAAATCTGTTTTGTTGAATGCAGTCCAGGAAAAGCTGGTCTGTGCCTTCAACAGGAGTTATTAATGAATAATACATTTAGCTGTTTCCAGCAAATTCGGATCTCTCATGAAAAGCAAAGGCATGTTCCCAGTTCAAGCTCCGCTGAGCATCAAGTCAGACCCCAGCAATACAAATCCACTCTGGGGAGTAGAATACAGACCTTCAGCCTGGCTTAGCCTGAAGCACACAGAAAGCCAAAGGCTTTGCTCTAAATGTGCTACTTCACTTTTAGAAAGAGTGATTTATATATATTGGCTTGCACTGCTGGATACTCTCCTTCGGTACACTGGCAGCACAGTGTCCTCTGAGCTCTGTACACAACACTGCCGCACCACTCCAAACACCCAAGGTCACCCAGCACGTAAGCGATGGAGCCTGGAAGAGTTTCAGACCTACACATCCATGCTGGGCTGGGAGTAGCTGAGCCTCCGGGACTTCCAAAACATGGTCTGGGCTCCTCACCATAAGGAGGACATTGAGGTCCTGGAGCGAGTCCAGAGAAGGGCAACCAGGCTGGGGAAGGGGCTGGAGAGCAAACCTTCCGAGGAGTGGCTGAGGGAGCTGGGGGTGTTCAGCCTGGAGAAGAGGAGGCTGAGGGGATTCCTTATCACTGCCTACACTGACCTGACAGGAGGGTGTAGAGACGTGGGCGATGGTCTCTTCAGCCAAGTAACAGGAGATGGGACAAGAGGAAACAGAAAAAAGCTGTGCCAGGGCAGGGTCAGATTAGATACCGAAAGAGTTGTCAGGGCCTGGAACAGGTTGCCCAGGGAGGGGGCTGAGTCACCATCCCTGCATGTGTTTAAAAAAAGGGTAGATCAGGTACTTAGGGATATAGTTTAGCATAGGACAGAACAGTTGGACTTGATGATCTTAAAGGTCTTTCCCAAACTTGTGATTCTGTGATCCTTAGCCACACACATCAGGACAGTGATGAGCCTCACAGTGTGGTCCTGAAGCCATGGGCTCACCTGCACTGCACGATGCCAGCAGCCATGTCTCACAGTGGGCTGGGTTTAGGGGTTCTCTTCCTCCGCAGAGGAAGCAAAGAGTAGGGTTGGTAGGTTTGCAGTAGGTACCCCCACCCCTCGCCTACGCCTCATTATTACAATTCCTGCTGCGGGCTGCCTCCATTTCCCCCAGCCTGGCGCTCTCTGGAGCACAGTGTGCTGCGCCTGCAAGCTGATAAGGCTGCTTGATGATCTATGGTGGCTGGCTTTAATTAAAGCTGCCTCCTCTGCATTGCTTCTAGCCTTGCATGGACAGGAACACAAATGATTTCATCTCCTCTGAACCACGAGATGCCAAGCTCACAATTATGAGCTGCCATTAATAAAGAAGCTTCTCCCACTGCTCCCGCTGGCTCAAGAGGAGTTGGAAGAACTGAGACATACAGCAACGGCAAAATAACCCCCTACTTCACCACAGTGACTAAACAGAAAGCTGATTAAGCGCATTACCTGCAAACTTCCCTATCCTGAGAGCTCCTGGAGGGCAGCAGTAGAGGATAATGAGAAGTCAGCCCAGGGAAGCCACTGGCTTGCAGTCACCTTCAGGGCAGCAGACAGCTTTTGAAGCATGGAGCCAGGTCCCAGGGAGGAAAGCACCGTGCTTTTCATGAGAGTCCATCCGTGGTTCCTGGGGACATGGTCTGTGCAGGGGTGTGAGGTTAGGGGCCCAGTCACACCTGGAGTCAGTCTGGCAGTCACACCTCCTTCACAGGTGGGACTGAGGATGCTAATGGGCCTTGATTGCCCTGATGACTCTCCCCTGGGTGGTGCTCCTGACTTGCTGTATCTCCTTCCTGGGCTGACCTCAGCCTGGACCTGCTGCTCTGCATGATCACGGGGCTGTTGGAAATCTCTTGCTGTGGTCAGCCAGCCTTACCACCCTGCTTGGGTCAGCGTGGGTACTCTTAACTCCTGGCTCATGTCCTCCCCTGGAGCAGCCTCCTGTGGGAAGAATGGTCCAACACAGTTGTGCTTGTTGGAGAGAAGCCTCGAAAGCAAGAGGAAAGAGTAGAAAGCAAGAGAATAATCAGTAAAGCACAAGATAGAGGGTCTTGTAGAGATGTAAATTTGCGTGCTGTTCAGCAGCGAGGTGGCATGGTGTGCTTTGTCATGGTAAGGAAGGTGCAGACAGACTTCTGCACAGCGGGAGGTCACCAGGGTTGGACAACCTTTTGTATAGGAAAGCTGTGGTTCTGGTGTAAATGTAAAGTACTGAAGCCTGGCTCCAGGCTGCTGCCTCAGCCGTTGAGAGGGGATAAAAGTTTGCTCAGTTGTTATTAAAGTTGCCTTCAATCCACCACAATCGGAGTCCGTGGGCCCTGCAAATGGCACCCAACGTGGGGCACTGACACAACTCGCTGCTGATCCTGTGCTGTAGCTCAGCTGAGCTCAGGGAAGAACACTGAAAGGAAGCATTACCGGCACTCAGTTACCTTTCACAGGATAAAGGTAAGCAGCTGAGAACTATGGGAATGAGTCTAATCAACAAGATTTTGAAGGAACATGGGAAGAAGATGGATAGTGAAGAGTTACAACAAATTTTTCTTTGGCTCTTAAAAGTGATCCTTCCACAAACAGTCATAGTATTTATCATCCAGGTGCCACTAAAATGGCAGCTGTTTTGTTGTCCTCCTGGAGGGTTATTTTTGAGACCTTAAAGGCGCATGTTGGTTCTCAGGCGGGTGAGGAGCAAAAGAAGTCAATACCGTCAGCCTCCCACCACAGATGCCCTCTTCCATGGACTGTACTGTAAGACCTCCTAATAATTCTGATGCTGATCTGGATGAGCCGTTTGATCCAGGGTGGATAGACCTCGAAAAGGAGCCTGACTTGTATCCCCAGACTTGCACGATAAATGGGTGGCTGTAAGAAAGGAAGCGAAGCTGGCAGGGGATGTGGACCTTTTGGGTGCCTTCCTGGTAATACATGCTTCTGAATGAGAACCTCAATGCGAGGGTCTTTCTTACAACCTTATTAAACATCTCAGGTGTATGGTAACTGATCGTTGACTCGGCGCTCCATATACCACCCAACTGATACAGTCTCTGTGTTATAATTCTGTTTTTACCCCACCTGATTTTAAAACCATGTTTCGGCTTCTTATGACTGATCTGCAATACACTATGTGGGAGTCAAAAACGAGACCACTTGCTAGGTCTCAGGCTGCAGAGAATCAGGCGCTGGGTCAGCATCACCCTCTGTGAGCTGTTGAGGTGATTTTGTGGATGGGAGAAAGTGATTGTAGCACAGCTGCAGCTCCAGACAGAATGCCTCTCAAAGGCTTGCAGCAGGTTAAGCAACTTGTGCCCTGTGCCGTTAAAAGCATTCCGGGAGCCGGAGGACAAAGACAATGTTTTGTTCGTATAAAGCAGGAACCAGGGGAGCCATGTATGAAATTTTTGGACAGACTTAATGATGCTTTACAGAAGCAAGTTGAGAATGAGGCTGCTCGGGATTATATTTTGAAGCAACTTGCAATTGAAAATGCTAATTCGGGCTGTCAGAAGGCTTTGTGGCCCTTGAAAAACCCCAGTGCTGATGATATGAGCATGCTGTGTATGGATATAGGTTCTAGACAGCCCCAGTTGTCTTTGCGTGCTGAGGCGTTTGTGGCAGTTTCATGTGGTCAGTATGGAAATTTCCGAAAATACTGCCCCCAGACCGATGTAGATAAAGGTGGAGCGCCGGGTATTTGTCCCCGGTGCCACACAGGGTGGCACTGCGCAAAGCGGGGTCGACCCGAACCTGACAGGACCGGCAGCCTTTACCCTTGGCGGGAAACCCCGGCGGCGCGCGGGGCGGGCCGCGCTGTGACAAGCAGCCGCCCCTGGGCGGGGCCGCCTCAGGGAGCTGCCGCCGCCTGAGCGCCGGCACCGCCGGTAGCGCCGAGCTGGGCGAGGCCGCCTCAGCAGAGAGAGCGGCCTTGGTGTCACTAGTGGCGGCGTCATTAATGGGGAGTTCCACAAACTATCAAACCAGATAATGGTCCAGTTTGTGCAGCACATAAAACACCGATGTTTCTTACAGCAGTGGGGAGTAAAACATGTCACGGGCATTCCTCACTCTCCACAGGCAAAAACAAGGGGGAGCCAAGAGCCATCCTCACAAGAGTGAGCAGCAAAAGCTTGTTATCTTTTGAATATTTTGAACAGATGGACGGAAGATGGGCCTCCTATACAGCGTCATTTTCACTCGCAAACCCATCTTGAAATTAATAATAAAGATTTTGTGATGATAAAAAATCTACAGACAAATCAATGGGAAGGACCTTTTTCCGTGATGCCATGGGGCAAAGGGGGTGCTTGTGTTTCCACAGGTTCTGATGGATCTGGCCAGCACGATGGATCAAGCCCTCTGTGTCGCAACCATCCTTATCACCTGCATGATGATGACTGCACCAATGTCACAGCTGTCAAGATTTTGATGGACTCTTGTGTGCATTCAGAGTCAATTCACAAAAGTATTAGCAAAGTGATGGAGGGGGTTTTTTGTGGGGATGTTGGGGTGGCTTCATGAACTGTTGGAGATAGGATTAGAATGTTTCTGTGTTCATTCCAATTTGTATGCTGTGTTTGTTAAGATGTACACAAGATTAAATAGATGGGGCTTTGAAACAAGGGTTTTTTTAATGTAACTCACAATCAGAGTCTGTGCCTTTCAATATGACACAGCCTCCCACTGATGCTAGCTAGCTGAGGCCATATCAAGCCCTGAACTAAGCACTCTGAAGCCTGTGGCCACCATGAAGCTCCAGAGGTGCCACTAGGCCTGTGGGTGGGGGGAGCATGGGTCCCCGGGCAGAGCTGTCCCAGAGCCACCTCTCAGCACCTAAAGTCCTGTTTGACCTTGGCACCCCTGTGAGGTTTCTTGGTCGAGGCCGCCTGGGAACCCATCTGCCATCTGAGCTAGCTGTGTCTGCCATGAGCTCCTCAAGGTGGGAAACCCCAAGATGGCTGGTGAATTTGGGGGGTGTGGGGTCCATACCCTTAAGGTAAAAGTGGCATTTTGCCTCCCTGACCTGACACTGACATCACCTGTGGAGATCAGGAAAACTGCAGACAGCTTTTGCACATAGCCAGGCTCAAACAAGCTTTCTGTGGGCACAGAGGTCCTACCTTGCATCCTTCTTAGGCTGTTTTTGCCGTACACAAGGTTCAAGGAAACTGTTTCATCTTTAAAGCACCTTGAGGGAGGGGGAGGAGAGAAAAATCCCCAAACCCTTGTAGCCCTATAGCAGGTGGGGAAGTCAAGCGGTTGGACCTTGCTTGTAGGACCTCCTTTGACAGAGACAGTGTTTCAATTTTGTAGCACCAGAGCACTCTCAGATAATACTTCCGTTTTTAGGGTGCGAGGCTTTTTTATCTTCCCAATATAAGTAGAAAGGCAGAAGACAGGGCTGCTGATAGCCTTCTCAGCTGTGACAACTCATTCCTCCCAGCCTCCCTACACTCCAGTGCTCGTAAAATTTAGATTGGGGGCATCACAGCTACAGTCAGTTCAAGACTACTTGTTGAAGGTCACGGTGGGAGATGTCAGCTTGCAGAAGTTATGGCAGACTTGATGGTGCTCTGCACGAAGACACCTTAGTCATGCAAACACACGAATAAAAATAAACATTAAGCCTTTAAGTGTTGGAGCTGTTGAGAAAGCTTTATGGTCACTTCAAGACAGCAGGCAGTTTCATCTCTTTAATGTGTGGGATGCGTAGCCTTATTTCTCGTATGACTCCAATGTTGTCATAGAAGCAAGTAACATATTTTTTTTCTAATACAGATTTACTTTGGTACATCCCAAGCTGGTACATTTCGTGCTTAGTTTCTGTCTCCAGAGGACAAGAACAGCAATCTCAAACCTATCTGAACTTTTAGGATATGGTAGCGTGCTGTATATTTTAGGGCTGGTGCTATCCATCTAGAATCAACAGATTCAGATTGCCAGGAGCAGGTGGTTGTACCAGACAATGGTGCTGCTCAATAGTTTTTGACTGCTAATGAAAAAGTGAAACAAATAATTTATTTGTAAAGACCGAATATTTTTAGAAACCATTTGTACAGTAAGCCTTTAATGTAGGTGGGGGAAAGACTTTTAAAGACTACATTTGACCTGGAATTGCACTTGAACAAAAACGCCAAACAAACTTGGGATGCATTTTTTAATGTAAACGTTCAAATCCTACATAAAACTGGGCACAGTCCCAAAATCCTCTCCCCTCATGGACATTAAAGTGATGCTCTGACACCGTTTCATTCCCAAGCATTTTAACCAGTTTCCTTGTACTCATGGCACTTGGTGATCCCCCAGAAACAGAATTCAAAGCCAGGCACGTGCTGAGGTACCTGAGCTTGAGTTGTGCTTTAGCCAGCATCCATCTAGGGCCTACAACATCAGGGCACATTTATCTACAGAGGGAACTTAAGTCTGCAACCACTTGACTCAGTCCTTGATTTCACCTCCAAGGAGATTTGAACTTCTCACCAAAGGGCCCTTCTGGAAGGTCTGCGTCATATTCACTGTCGTACGCCCTGTTTCACCACGAACTTCCATCCGTTCAAGTTTTCATTGTGTTTAGCAATGATGGTTCATTGTAGAGCCTGTTTCAAAGATACACATTCTAAGAAGCTGGATCTGCAGAACTACTAATAATTACTGCTAATCAGCTCTGGGAAGATGTACCTTATTACACCCAGCCCAAAGAGAGGGTCCCAGTGCTCCAGCTTGGGAACCAAACAAGTGTCAGGAGGATGGAGCCAGGCTCTTCTCAGTGATGTCCAATGACAGGACAAGGGGCAATGGGTGCAAGCTGGAGCAGAGGAAGTTCCATGGGACTGTAAGGAGGAACTTTTTTCCTGTGAGGGTGATGGAGCCCTGGGCCAGGCTGCCCAGAGAGGTTGGGGAGTCTCCTCTGGAGACATTCAAACCTGCCTAGACATGTTCTGGTGTGACCTAATCTAGGTGATCCTGCTCGGGCAGGAGGTGTGGACTAGATGATCTCTCGAGGTCCCTTCCAACCCCGACCAGACTGTGATGTTTCTGTGAAACCCTCCAGCCAGAGCTCGATCTTGTGATGACTCAAATGAGCATTTCTGCTAATGGTCTAGCAGAGAATGTGTACCATGCTCTCCATGTCTCGTAGCTGAGGGAACAATTTCCATGACATATGGGACTTCAATCTATGTTTATAACAAGGCATGTCACTTATGAGCACAGAACTGCCTCTCCAGAAGAAACAACCACCCAAGAGCTACTCAAAGCTATCTCAGAGCCAAATGTTTTTCTTCCCAGAGAAATGAAAGCCCAGATTAAATAGGACTGCTACCCTGAACACAGGGATCCATGCAAAATTCATAAACTCAGGTTCCTGGGTCCTTTTCTTCTCTCTCACCCAGGTGCCCTGTGTGAAAGCACCAAAGCAAAGTACACAGTCCCAAGCTGGTCCAACCTCCTTCACCACAAAGGTGAAGGAGGTCCCTTCATCCTGCACAGCCACATCTTGGACGGTGATGGTTGGAGACCCTGCCCCTCTCCAGAGCCAGCAGGACACTGTATGCAAGCAGGCATCTGCTCTGAGCTTTTCCTGATCAGATATTTGCAGCCTAGCATCAGCCCTCTACCTGGCACCCTCAAAAAGACTCTCGCTCCCCTCCCACGTTGTTGCCCACACTTGGCAGTGTCTCTGCAGGCATTTCGCAAGCTGTGCAGTCCCTCCATGCTCACCCTGGGAAGAGCCTGCAGCCCCTATTGCTTTCAGCCACTCTCTGGCAGGAGTCCTTGCAGAGCTCTGTTTTCTGCCATTTCCTCTTGCACATCCCTGTGCCTCCTAGAGGCTGTGCTGACAGCTCCAGGTGACCTTGAGAGTGCCCACTCCCCCAAATCGCCATTTTCTGGCTGAAGAGGGAAAGAGAAGGTATTGGTCCTTGGAGGGAGCCAGAGACCTCCTGTCTCTGGCGGTAGCCTGGGATCACCACTGTCTGCAGCAATTTGGCATGAATCCAAACTCAGGTGAAGCTGCTCTTGCTTCTTTTCAGGGGAAACAGGAGCAGATTTCGGCTTGCCAGTACCCCTATTTCAGATCATCTGGCAAAGAGGCTTTTGTGCTTCCCTCTGATGTAAAAGAAGGCAATCAGGGCTCTCATGGAGTCACAGATGAGATCTGAAGCTTGGGGATATCGCTGTGCTCTCTGGCAGCCGCAGCTTTGAGGTGCTGCTTGAGGCAGCGCAGCCTTGCGAGGCTCCAGCCCCTCGGTAGCAAAGCTGCCTTTTCGCTTGTATGAGCCAGGAGCAGTTTGTACCAAAAGCAGAAGCTGTGCGCTTCAGTGCAACCGAGGGACAGTTACAGTTCCTGTTATAAGCAAACTGAACTTTAGATCTCCATATAAAAGCCCTGTGGGTCCAACATTCACATTCATCTTCAGTGAGGGTACTTCACCTGTCCCCATTTGACCTAAAAGAAAAGATGGAAAGGGGTAAAGGTGGAGCCAGGCTTTTCTCAGTGGTGCCTGGTGCCAGGACAAGAGGCAGCAGGCACAGTCTGAAATATATAAAATTCCACCTAAACGTAAGAAAAACAGGCCATCAAGAGAGGTTGTGGAGTCTCCAACCTTGCAGAAATCCAAGTGCTGTCTGGATGTAGTCCTGGGCAACCTGGTCCTGCTGGTCCTCCTTCAAGCAGGAGGGTTGGATGGGACATGTCCAGAGCCACCTGAAGACACCTCCAACCTCAACTATTCTGTCATGGGGTGATCTTTACTTGTTTCATTTCATCCAAAACCATTGTAACTTTCTTGAAAGGAGTTGCCAACACCCTTCTGTAGCCCATGGACATGCTTTCACAGCCTTTTTGACTGAGGCTTGGGAAGAAGCTTGTCTCTCCAAGGAGACACCATAACCAAGCTCCTTTCCCTGACTCTTACGCAAAGTCCCTCCTACACAGCAGTCTAGCTAATAGTTTAATTTTCATAATTGTTTTCATAAAGTAATGTCCTAATGATATTTATTTTCATTCTTTGTGTGTGGCAGAAGGCAGAAATCACAGAGGATGAAAGCTAAACATGGGAGAACCTTGAAGCAGCTTCAGAGTCACTGAGTTACCTCAGGGTTGCTGTCACATCCATTATTGCTCATTACAATAACCTCCTGCAGACTAACGAACACGTGTCCTATCAGTCCTGCAGTCACCACAGGGGAAATTGAAAAAGCTTTGGACAGTTCTAGGAAGGGTCTCAATTTTGAGTCAATTTTATATCATAGCCTATTTTTGGCCAGCGCTGCTCATTCAGGTCCTCCCCAGAGCTGCTGTTACAGGAAACATCATTTAATTCCTCATAGATGACCATCTCTTCTCCTTGCCTGTGGCTCACGTCCTGGGTGATAACAGTGGGGGCTTGATTCTTAACCAGTGGGAGTTATATCAGAGTCAAGGTGAAATCCCGACACAGAATCACAGAATCATAGGGGTTAGAAGGGACCTCCAGAGATCATCGGGTCCAACCCCCTGCCAAAGCAGGGTCCCTAGGACAGGTCACACAGGGAGGTGTCCAGACGGGGCTGGAATATCTCCAGAGAAGGAGACTCCACACCCCCTGGGCAGCCTGTCCCAGGGCTCCCTCACCCTCCCCGGGAAGAAGTTCTTCTGCATATTGATGCAGAACTTCCTGTGCTCCAACTTGATGCCATCACCCCTTGTCCTGTCCCACAGACACTGAGAAGAGGCTGGCCATTTCCCCCTGTGTCCCACCCTTCAGATATTGATAAACACTGATCAGATCCCCTCTCCGGCTTCTTTTCTCCAGGCTGAACAGCCCCAGCTCACTCAGCCTTTCCCCATAGGGGAGATGCTCCAGGCCCTTAATCACCTTCGTAGCCTCTGCTGGGCTCTCTCCAGAGATCCCTGGCTTTTTTATACCAGGGAGCCCAGAACTGGACACAATACTCCAGGTGGGGCCTGACCAGGGCAGAGCAGAGGGGGAGGATCACCTCCTTAGACCTTCTGGCCACACTCTTCCTGATGCATCCCAGGATCCCATTGGCCCTCTTAGCCACCAGGGCACACTGCTGGCTCATCCAACCTGTCATCAACCAGGACCCCAGGTCCTTCTCCTCAGAGCTCCTCTCCAACAGGTCATCCCCCAGCCTGTACTGATAACATGTGGCTATTCCAACATGAGCTCCAGTGAGTTAAACAGGGGACAAAATTACTTAGATGCCTGTTCAAAGAAAAATATGTATTCAGGGGACCTTATTCAAAGCTACTGCCAGTCACATTTCAACACTGAATGCTATTTCCAGCTGGTTAAAAAAAAAATTAATTTTTAATTTATTTTTTTTTTAGAAAATAGATTTTAGCAAAGTAAATTGTTTTGCAAAGCTCACTGACCTTGTGCTAATGAACTGCACTGGAAGGCACACAACATGACATCGTGCTGAACAAAACACTGAGCAGCCTATAAATAAAAAAAGAGCTACTGCTAATTTTCACATTTTCAGCTTTAAACGTAAAGATTTCCATGGGAGTAGGAGGTCACCTCACCGGCTATATTTATCTCTTTAAAATTAACAGAAAGGGAAAAAAGAAGCCCTTTTTAACCTCGAACTGGAACATAAGGTCAGGATGACAAGTGGTGCTGGCAGGGCCAGGAGAGTCTGGCCATGTCCGAGGCTACTCACGCCATCGAAATGCTGGCACCGCCCTGGGCTCCGATGCACTGTGTCCGGCGGGCTGGAAAATGATATTCCTCTGGTGTCCTGAGTCATCGCCCTGCTGTAGACACAGCCTCTGTGAGATTTTTTCTCTTTTTTTTTAAATAAAAAAATTCAAATTGGTGTGCTCAGTGTTTCCTGTCAGCTCCTGGCATGGGAATGCTAAAAGCATTGGGAGAAAAATACTCACCATTTGTTTCCAGAAGCCCTGGGGAGCGGAGCAGCTCGGGAAGCTCTCCTAGGAAATGGCACTGGTCACACATCCAGGTATTCCCCTCGCACAAGGAGCTGCTATGGGTATGGGGCCAAGCCATCACTCCTGCTGTCTTCCTGCCATGTGTCCTCACCTCTCTTAGCAGGCACAACTGCTATGAGTGATAGTCATTAACTGTGATGGGAGCCATCTCTGAGCTGAAGGGAAAACAGACCCTCACGCTGTTTTGACATTCCTGCTCTCCTCTGCGCTCCTTTTGGCCCTGCACCTCTCCAGACGGGCTGAGGCTGAGCCACCTCTGCAGGGAGACCAGCGTGGAGCCTCCCGGAACAGTGCTGCGCTGGCTGTGAGCGGGGGAACAAGCTTTGGCATCACCCCTGAGATGAGCCGGGGAGCAGCAGGGACCCTGAATGCAACCCCCCCAGCCCTTGCTAGCAAGCAGCACAGAGGGGTTTTCAGAAGCACCCCCATTTTTTCTGTCCCACTGCCCCTGGGAGGCCACAGGCATCCTGCTTCTGCCTGTGTCCGTGCATGAGCCAGCTGGAAAACCCTGCAGTGAGCCTGCAGTCAGGTCTTCCCACCTGGCTGAGCTCAGCAGCATTGCTGTGAGGGGAAAGCGAGAAGACTGAGGATGCTCCATCTACCTTCTTCTGCAGCTGAGCCCAGCAAGCACCTCTGCTGACCAGCACCTCCTGCAGCCCAGCCGCTGGCCACTATCCCTAGGAACAGCTGGGCTTCATTTCCAGTTTTCACCCAGCAAAAGGGATCATAATATCTAACACACAAGGAACACCCACCACACTCTTTGATCATCTCCAGACTAACTCCCACGGCACGATTTTAATTGCTGAAGTTACAGGCATGCAGACACGCAGCTCAGATCTGTCCCAAAGCTGACAAAAGTTGAGGACACTTCTTTTTTTCCCTCCTTTTTAAAATTTTTTCTATTATTTTCCTATTTTTTTCTCATGAAGACACGCTTGCTGTGCCTGGCAAATGTCCGACATAACTGCAGTGCCTCAAGCACCCCAGAGCAAGTGGAAAAACCCAAAAAGTATGTACCCACGTCACACCAAGCTTCATCAGTCTGTAAATAGCAATGATGAGTCTGAAGCTCTCCAGGGGAACAGGGGAAAGAAATACTCCTTCCCCTGAGCATCACCAGGCTAAAACACAACAGTGAAGGTCCTGCCATGGGGCTTCAGCCGCAGAGTTTGAGGCTCCTCACTGGCATTTGGAAGGAATTTGTTCTGCCAGCAGAAACTTTTGTGGCTGAAGGAGCTGGAGAGGGAAAAGTTAAACTTCTGCCTTTCTCTGTCGAGGGTAAACTTAGAAACATGGCTTAGATGGGTAATTTAGAAAACCAAGATAAAAATCAAGCCAGCTGCTTCCCCCAGCACTTTTTTATGGTTGTCGCTTCCCAGGACAGCCACAGGGGCTCAGTGCCCTATTTTGAGCACAGACTTTTCTGACTAAGCTGTGAAACCCACCGAGTGTAATTCCTGACCTGTTGTAGTTGTGCATGGCTGGGTTCAGGTGGAGGAGGGGGAGCTGCAGGGGTGGCTGCTGCAAGAAGCAGCCAGAAGCTCTCTGCAGGCCCCACAGAGCAAACACTAGCTGGCTCAAGGCCAGACCTACTGCGGACCAAGGCCGAGCCCATCAGCGATGGTCACAGCACCTCTGGGAATCACACTGAGGAGAAAAACCCACCAGCAGCCCCTTTGGGCCCCCAGAGAAGGGAGTGAGAAGACGTGAGGAGCTGTGCAGGCACCAAGGGCAGGGAGGCGCCCCAGGTGCCACAGAGAAAGATGCCCCTGAGCCCCTGGAGAATCCCATGGTGGAGCAGGTGTCCCCCTGCAGCCTGTGGAAAAGGCCCAAACTCCCCCTGCAGCCCATGGAGAGGCCCCACAGTGGAGCAGGTTTGCTGTGGGGGGCTTGTGACCCTGTGGGGGACCAGGCTGGAGCAGTCTGGGCCTGAGAGACTGAGAGACATTCTGTGATCTATGACTGCACCCATAGCAGTGACCCACGCTGGGGCAGCTGGGGAAGAGCTGAAGCCCTGTGGGAAAGGATTCATGTTGGAGAAGTTCATGGAGGACTGTCTGCCGTGGGTGGCACACCCTTCAGCAGAAGCCATGCCTCACATTCCTGATGCCCAGAGTCCCTTCCACAGCAGGACAAATTCCTGCCAAGCCCTTGAAATGACTGTTGAAACATAAGATCTAAGCTCTCTACACAGTTACCTGCATGTATCCACGAAGTTAGAGCTACCATAGTGCTTCTGGTGAGGTGTGACAGGCAGGCAGGTCACCCATTTGCTCCAACTAGGACACGCCAGCCGGGATGTGGAAGGCACGGAAGGATTTCTGCCAAGCTGCTATCCAGACAGTTGCCCCCAGTACACACTGGTGCCTCCCCAGGGGCAGGAATTTGCACTTCTTCTAGTTGAACTTCATGAGGTTCCCGCTGGCCCATTTCTCCAGGTTGTTGAGGTCCCTCTGGATGGCAGGTCACTCTGGATGGCAGCACACCCAGCACCACCACACTGTGGTCCACCAGTCACTCTTCCCAACTTCATGTCATCTGCAGACTTGCTGAGGGTGCTCTCTGCTCCATCATTCAGGCCATGAGGGAAGGTGTTAAACAGGATTTGCCCCAGTATTGACCCCTGAGGTACACTACCAGTGACTGGCCTCCAGCTGGTCTTTGTGCTGCTGACCACAATCCTTTGTCACCTCTGACAGAATCGCCCGTGACAAAATCACTGATGCTAGTCTGCTCGGGAACCCTGACCTGCAAGCTCTCAGCTGGCTCACCACTCATCCCTGGGCAGATCTCCAGCCATTCCCCCTGCCTTCTTGCACAGAACAACTCCAGCTGAGTGAGCTACCCTACCACATCCCCATGGCCCCAGCAACCTTCTGCAGACCTCTTGTTCCTCCTGCTGGTTCCCATGCTGTGAGCACATTCCTCCTCACCTGCATCTCTTTATTGCTTTGCTGCCAGCAAGCAGCTATGAGGGCCAATGCCAAAGTGTCCTATTCATCTCCTCTAAGAGACAACCACCGTGACCAGCTATACTGTAAGCACATGTGGCAGAGTTCTGGGCAGCACAATGAAAGACCTCATCCTCACTGATTGTCCAGGTAGGTTCTGAGGAGCACAGGGTGGGATTTCAGGGTACTACGGGGAGTTCAACTTTCTTTAAAAAGCCTGAACACTTATGAATGTCAGTGTGAAGCTGATGCCGTTAGCTTTGCAAACTCAAGCACTCCAGAAGTGACAGCATTAAAGTTTCATGACCAGCTTGAATCGGTTCTCTCAGCCGTTGGTCACTGGCTCACACACATTTATCCCCTGAGCGCACAGACCTCAGGAATGTGTGGTCAGTGTGCGGTTTGACATGACACTGGCTACAGCTGCAGAAGTGGGTAATGGTCCCAAATCTTGCTACCACCAGCTAGTCAGTGACTTCCTCTGTGCCATGTTTTCTTGTCCCCGAGTGCTGCCAGGACAGCAGCTCTCCATGGGGCCAGGCTGTCAGGTCAGTCATGGATATTATCTGATTTAGAAATGAATGACTTTGCCCCCACATGCAGCATTTTGTGTGGAGTACGGATGGATGTGCTCCGTGTCAGCCTGGGGGTAAAAAGGTCTGTGTGAGGATGGAAACTCTGCCCTGTGGGACCCCGTCCTCTTCCTGGAGCCCACAGGAAGACAGTCCAGCTGGTGGAAAGTCCATGGCTGCCACCACTGCCACTGTTACTTGGGTTTCGTACAACACGTTTCTCAGAGATGGCTGCTGGCTGCTGGTTCCCCAGATTTCTGCTGACTGCCTTGAGATCCTGCTTCTCTGCTTGACAGAAATGCTCACCACTCATAGCTGCATCTTGGGTCCCTTGAGGGCTCTGCAACTGCAAGGGCTGTAGGGTCTCTGGAGAGCCAGACCCTAGGCAGATGGATGCTCCATGCCTGTACCTTTAGGGGCTTTAGTCCCCCAGCCACAGAATGGTCACAGTGCCAGTCCCCAGCTTGGCAGTGGGTGGTGAGGGTACATGCTGGCGCAGCGACCGAGCCATGACACTCCCCAGCACGTGCAGGAATGAATGGCTCCGTCTCCCATCAGCCTTTCAATCCTGTGCTGGAAACAGAGAAACGGGATCAGTCACCAACTAATGAGGAAGAAGCAGGCTATTGTGTTGACTTGGCATTAAGTGCTCCTCTAAAGATTAAAGCAAGGATTCTGTCCAAAAGCTGGAGGAACTTGCAAGGGAACTGAAGCCGAAATAAGGCTGTGATACGCCCTGTCTAACTTTTGAGAGGATGACTTTTTTGGAGCTACTAATGAAAATAGCTCCAACAGCCTCTGGATCACTTTTGGTGAGTCCTCTTCATTTAGGGACCAGTTAGTACCAGATCGATGTAATGAGCAGCCAGCGTGTGTCATTCCCAGACGCTTCATCCCCACGGACATCTCCTGCCACCGCTGCCAATACTTTGTTTGCCATGAGATCAATGGCCTAGCAGTTCACCTTTAGGCTCCATGGGAAAGTAATTGCAGGAGGAAGCGTGGAGAGGTCTGCTTTTGTCAGGCAGGCTCTGGCAGCTCGTCAAACTGGCAGCTTCTGACTGCAGGCGAGGAGTCTTTTCGCCTGGTTTCCGGAAATGAGGCTGTTGGGATCAGACTGTGATGGGCTTTAACTCAAGCTAGCTAGCAAGCTGCAGTAAAGACCTTAAAAAAGTGGAGTCCTCCAAATTTCAGAAAAATAGAGAAGCAGGTGAAGTGATATTACTGATGCTGCAGCAGAGGGAGAGGCAGGGAGAAATTGCCTCCTAGGTATTGTCTTCAGCAGATGCTGCTGGCCATGGATGTACTCACCAACCAATCCATGGATGTGAAGCTCCAGGGTGCTGACTTCATGACACTAAGGGAAAAGAAGAGACAAGCAATTGCTGCGGGGCCACAGATGACATGAGAGAGGAACTGGGGAAAGTTAAGGTCCAGGGGATGAGGAGAGGAGAGCTGAGGGTGTTTTGCAGAGAGCTTAGCATCTGGAGGCCCTGTGATTGTGTGTCAGAAGAGGTTTCCTGTTCTATGGCCTACGGTAGGGGACAAGGTATGGTAATCATAGAATCACAGAAAGGTTTCGGTCAGAAAAGACCTTCAAGATCATTGAGTCTAACCATCTATCCAGCCCTTCTAGGTCCAACACTAGACCATGTCACCAAGCACAACATATACTCTTCTTTTAAACCCCTCCAGGGATGGTGACTCAACCACCTCCCTGGGCAGCCTGTTCCCATATCTGACAGCCCTTTCAGTAAAGACATTTTTCCTCATATCCAACCTAAATTTGCCCTGACACAACTTCAGACCATGCTGTAAGACAGCACACAGGAAACCATGACTTCACCAAAGCTTTAGAGACATTACTGTCCTTCACATACCCCAGTCACAACCTCAGTTGCAACTAATGGTCCAGGTACGTTGGGCTCAGCAGGGCCATTTATGACCTTGCCATGATCACGGTGTGGGGAAGGGCTGTATCCTGGCCATGGCTGTCAGGGCAGTTTCAGTGCTGAAGGCCACCTTATGCTGCAGATGTGATCTACCAGAATTTACGGTTGTTTTCTGTCTGAAGACAAGAGAACAAAGACGTTAATGCTTTCCCTCCTTGTCCTAGGACACTCAGAAGTAACAGTTGGCAGCCGTAAGATCTCAAATTGGATCTTCTCCTACCCTGAACTTTCTTAACAGCACTGAAGCTAGTGGGCTGGAGCAGGTAGGACTGATGTGGCAGACACAATCTTTGTCATGGAGAAGCAACACATTAATTTGACTAAATTTAAAGCTAGCATCTAGAAAACAGCCTTTTTGCTTTTAGCTGAGCATGTTTAGCACTGTAAGTGGCCAGGGAGTGGAAGAGCCCATGCTCGTTAATCAGAGTAGGGCACCGCTAAAGTAACAGGCTCTCAGGCAGAAAAATAGTGTTTGGCTTATCTCCTGCAGTATTTTTTGTGCCATGGATTACTGTTTTTTGTAGAGAAAAGGAACAGAAAGCTGGGTGAGTTGTTCATGGTTCTTCCTGCCTCAACATAAATACATCTCACATTCAGCTGCGCTCGGCAAACCAAGGGAAGAGACTGCACTTGGCAAGACAAGTTGTATTTAGCCTGTAGCTAGAAGAGTGTATATTTTGTTCCTGAAAGCAGCTCTGAGTATGACATTGCACTGGAAGGTGTTCTGCTGGTGTCAGCTGAAGTATGGGAGGTAGGCGCTTGTCTTGCAAGGAGTCTGTGGATCCAGGTATATATTGTATTAAAGCTCCTGCCACTCACTGCACTTTGGCCCATGTGAAGGGCTGAGCAATGTATTTTCACAGCTCCTTAGGATCAAATAATCTCTGTAGAGGATGGTGTAATGAGAAGGATTGACCCATCCTGCTCCTCCTGCTGTTTGATGACAAAATTTTAACCAGCACCTCCTCAGAAGACAAACTAAGGCTCAGGCCAATTTCACATAATCAAAATTTCCATTAGATTTATATCACATCCTCATTTCATGTGGAAGGATTAGCACTGGAACATGTGTACCCTGTCCCCTAATGTAGTGGCATCCCCTACAGCCATCGGTGCAACCAAGTCATCTGCCACCCACCTTCACTCCAGGAGCTTGTGGAGGAGAGCAGAGACATTTCTCTGAGCAGAACAGGTCAAACCCAGCAAGTTCACCAGTACCTGAGTTTATGGCAGCTCCTCAGGATCCCAACCAGAAAACTCACTCTGAAGACCTGTTCATCTCAAAGCCTGGGAGGACTGAGAAGCATGCAGGTAGAGTTAGTCTGTCTTCACTAGCACATGAAGTCATGGTTTGAGGGCTCTCATTTTGAGGGACGGGGAGAAATGAGTTGTAATTCCAGCAAATCTGGGAATATCTCCAGCCAACTACGGCTAGAAGCATCTTGTATTCAAAGCTCTTGACACTTCTGAGGTATCCCTCCTCCTCCTAGCAGAAGAACGAAATGTTCTTACTAGCACTGGGGGAGTGGATGAGATGCAGTCCTGCACCCAAGCACCTTCCAGCCTCTCAGGACACGCCTCTCAATCTCAGGTTTAAAGCTCAGGCCCATCTCTAGTTAAAATGACAAACCTTAAACAGCTTGGCCCAGGCTCTCTCTTTCCTTTGCCTCAAACAGTGAGCTGCTTTTTCTGCAGCTTTAATTGGTGCCATCAGACCGTGATGGCAGCTTTCCATTTCAAATAGTTAATTTCACTTTATGAGATTGATGCCTTTAGTAATTTGTTCTCTGCAGTATCTGCAGATAGCAATGATTGGAATATTTAAAATATTAGACTGCAGCTTTTCTCTAATGGCAAAAATAATGTATAATCTGGAATGTCAGAAGGTAATGATGAGGTGGTTGGGTGTTAGATCCTTCTCATGATAGGCAGAGTCCATATTCCTGGATGGGATTTTGTTTATATTAGGCAGAGAAATTGAAGTTTTATGTTAAAATTTGAAGGATTTGTGGTCCTGAACACCGGAAAACTTCTTCTAACTCCATCTGCCCCAAAGAAAAGACATTGCTTCTCCCTCCTAGCCTTGCACTGCCTGGCCAAGTTGGCAATTCCGAGAAGCTACCCGGACCATTCCCTCTTCACTGTTTCTGGCAGCAGACTGCAGTCTGAAAGCGCTGAACACTTGAGCGAATGTTTTAATTTTCTATCATTACATTGCAAGCCCGTCTAGTCTCACCTATTTTTTGTTTACGGCTTAATAAGGCCGAGTTTTATGTCATCTGAGTAATTACCAGTATGTGGGACTTTCACTCTGCAAAGCATAGGAGTTCTGGGCAGACATTTTAATTTCTGTCAGCTATCATACCCTGTGAAGATAATTAAACACTCTTCATTTTTCACTTAAAATGGTATACAAACACCGGACATTAAAGCCAGAGAGACTTCCAAAAGAGAACACGTGGGTAGCTTCAAACTTCCCTTTGGCGCCCAGCCATCAGCGAGGTTCAGCAGAAGTTCGCTGTTCCCCATTGTGTAAGGCTATTTGTTTAACATTTCTTTTGTCTGAGGTGGCCTTGTCAGATGAGATCTCTACACAATTTTCATTTGGCCCTTCACTCACATCTGAGCTGTCACTCCCGTAGAAGCAGTTTGACTTCAGGCTTAACAGCAGTGTAAGCCTAAGTAGATAAAGTTTTTAAAAAATCCCTTTAACTTTTCTGCTTGATCATAAAGGCATCCTTCAAAAACAGACTGGGCAGCCTCGGAACCTCCTGGTGTAAAAGCCCAAAGACACTTCCAAGGACCAAGGTTCAATTAACTTGTCTCACTTCACCTTTGTAGATAGGCTAGCCCAGGTTTCGCAGCCAAATTCCAATCTCTAGAACTATATTTTGACTAGATTGAAAAAAAAAAAAGCTTCACATTGTTTTGAGTGAGGAGAATATCCTTCTTCACATCCTGTCCTGCATGGCTGAGTGGGGTTGAACGCTCATCCCTCCCCTCCTCCAGCGCAAAGCCATCATGCTGCGCGTAGATGTCATGCACGATGCCCTGCAGGGTTCCTCTGACACGGTGCGTCCACGTGTTTGCTCAATGTGATATAATGCCCCCCCCCCAAAGAAATTAATGTCATCTCCTGGCAGGTCTGCATTTCAGAATTTAACTGGGGGCTGACATCAGGGTCATGGTTACAGCTCTGGTTACTGCCCCTCGGGCTGTCGTTGTACATGCAGCTGCTCCTGTTGAGGCTTCCAGAGAGGGCATGTACCTGCCTACCTGCTTACCTAGCTGGAATCGAACCAGAACAGCAGTCTTTTCTCTTATTTTAATGCTATATTAAAGATAATATGGAGATAATATGCTGAGACCTTTTAAACTGTTATATCAACACATCATGTTGCTAAACATTGCACAGACCCACCCCACTATCTGACATGCAAATGAAAAAACCCCACGTTGCAGCTAGCATGGAATCACGTAGCGACGTCCGGAGGTCCTCCACTCCAGCCTCCCCATCAAGGCAGGTCCAGTTACAGCAGGTTGCTTGGGACCACGTCCAGTCAAGTTTTAGATGTCTCCAAAGAGAGAGGCTTTACAGCTTCTCTGGGCAACCTATGCTGGTATTTCTCCATCCGCAAGGTAGAAAATTCTGTAAAGTGGGAATTTTTATCTGAAAGACACAAACAATCCAAAGGGAAACCACCCCAACCAATCAGCCCTAGCTGGATCTAGATGTTGTAATAATTTCTGGCACAGTTTGCTCAGCTCTCAAACGTTCGCCCTCCTCCTTAGTTTTTTCCTCTGCAAGCAAAATTGCATTTCTCTCTGCTGAGTTGTCTGTATACCTTCCGTCTGTCCCAGAAACTGCCAAGCCTCTGTCTTGTTTTAATTTCTTGATGGCCTTGCTCAAAGGCCTGCTGTCACAGTATAGAAGTCCAGTATATTTAAACAAATCAATTAATTACAGAAATGGTACAGTTACAGAAGACTTCCAGACAGCTCCTCAGGATTCGATACAGAAGAGTTAAATGTCTGCACCAAGCATGGCTGCAAACAGCCGGGTTGTCTCTTCAAGGGTCACTGCATATGGCAAGAAAGTAGCATAAATTGATGCAAGGGATGTAAACAGATCATCCCCAGCAGGATCCTATGGCATCCCCACACCACACCCCAAAAAGCACTGCCCTCACGGAGACGCATAATGCTCCTGGCCCTGGGGAGTTGCTGCTGTTTCTCTTTTGCCCATCTCCTGCAAAAGGGAGGAGGAAATGAGTTCAGTGAATGCCCCTGCTAGCTAGGAGCCACAGAGCACATTCCTCACGTCTCAGAGGATTTCATCATCTACGTGTCTTTAATGTGGAGGCATGGATCTCAGATTTTAAAGGGACGGAGGGCATTGCTGGTGCAACGTGCCAGCACTGGCCTGCAGAACCATGTGCGAAGGGGAGCTAGGGCTCTGTGGT
The DNA here is from genome assembly GCA_020800305.1 of Porphyrio hochstetteri. Taxonomy (NCBI): domain Eukaryota; kingdom Metazoa; phylum Chordata; class Aves; order Gruiformes; family Rallidae; genus Porphyrio; species Porphyrio hochstetteri. The sequence continues at coordinate 30,393,574 of CM036912.1, read as the reverse complement.
GGTTTGGCCCTGGCTGGAGGCCAGACGCCCACCAAAGCTGCTCTGTCACTCCCCTCCTCAGCTGGACAGGGGAGAAAATAGGTATCAAGAGGCTCAGGAGTGGAGATAAGGCCAGAGAGAGATCATTCTGCAATCAGTGTCACGGGCAGAACAGACTCAACACGGAATAAAGGACAGAAAACTCGTTCATTACACTGCCCTGCACAGTGGGTCGGTCTCTCCTTGGGCTGCAGGTTTCGCTGCCAGGAACTTGCTCCAATGCAGGCTTCCCATGGGGTCACAGCATCTCCTGTCTGTCTCCCCCTGCTCTGGCGTGGGGCCTCTCCATGGGCTGCAGAGGGGGTTGGCCTTTTCCATGGGCTGAGGGGGGACACCTGCTCCACCATGGGATTCTCCAGGGGCTCAGGGGCATCTTTCTCTGTGGCACCTGGGGCGCCTCCTCCTTCCGTTCCCTGCCCTTGGTGCCTGCACAGCTCCTCACACCTTCTCACTCCCTTCTCTGGGGGCACAAAGGGGCTGCTGGTGGGTTTTCTCCTCACTGTGATTGCCAGAGGTGCTGTGAGCATCGCTGATGGGCTCGGCCTTGGTCAGCAGCAACTCCGGCCTTGAGCCGGCTGGTGCTTGCTCTGTGGAGCCTGCAGAGAGCTTCTGGATGCTCCTTGCAACAGCCAACCACTCACAACTACAACAGGCTCCGACTGATGCTCTTGGTTTGCAGCTCTCTTTCTCTCCCAAATCTTTGATTTCTTTTCAATTGCCATCACCGGTCTGGCCCTCACTGCTGAGAAGTGGCACTGCAGCAACATCTTTCTGATGCATCAACTCATCTACTGTACCCTTCCTTCATTGTCAGCAACACGGTGATGCTACAGTACCCATCAAATGTCAGCTGAGTGACAGGCTGTCCCCAGAAGGACAGCCATCCAAATTGATAAAAGACGAGTAACTTGATTTGATCACAAGAATTAACAATACTAAACATGTCTCCGTGAGGCTTTTGGTGAGCTCCTGGTTGTCACATACATTCAACGAGCTGCTCCGTGCCACAGTATTGTCTTCTTCAATATCCTTAAAGAACAGAAAATAATGCAAGTTAGCTGTGACTTTGCCTTACACTGGGTGTGCGTCAGCTCTTCCCTGTTCTCATACTTGAGCAATACGTATCTATCTCTACAGTATGAATCAGAAAATTACTATCTTTGGCACCTATAATTTGAGAGATTCCTCCTCTAACGAAATGAAACACTTCTGAAATGTTGGTCCATGATGCTGCAGACCTGCTGCTTGTTGTCTCATAGGAACCCACATTTCTGCAGTGGGATGCACACGGAGGTCTGTAAATGAGCAGTTATTTCAAATGTGAGAGTTCAATCAGAAACACCTATATCTGGGGCCCCCAGTACATGAAAGATGTAGAACTGCTGGATAGGGTTCAGAAGAGGCCACGAAGATGATCAGAGGGCTGGAGCACCCCCACTACAAAGAGTGTCTGAGGGAGCTGGGCTTGTTCAGCCTGGAGAAGAGAAGGCTGCGGGGGGACCTCATTGCAGCCTTCCAGTCCCTGAAGGGAGCAGAGAAACAGGAGGGGAATCAGCTTGTTCAAAGGGCAGAGACTGGCAGGACAAGGGGGATGGAGTGAAGCTGAAGGAGGGAAGGGTTAGATGAGATATTAGGGGGAAGTTCTTTCCAGAGAGAGTGGTGAGGGGCTGGAAGGGGCTGCCCAGAGAGGTGGTGGGAACTCTGTGATCCTTGGGGTCCCTTCCAACCCAGAGCAGTCTGATGCTATGATTCTATGATTATTTCTATGAGGAGATTTTAAAAATACATTTTTTAAATTACTCGTGTCATCGTGAGAGAGCTTTGACCAACCCTTTCCCCATCCCAAGCCCCAATGACCACCTTCCAAAACTGATTTCGAAGGAGGGCAACGAGGAGGATTCAGGTTTCAGCAGACATCCAAAAGTGTTATTGAAAGCGGAGGAGTTCATTGCCTAGTTATTCAATGGTGAAAACAACAACTGGGAAAGATACAATACCCTGTCTTCAACATAGCTCATTTTCTGTCCAAGGAAGAAAACCAAGCAACAGCCCCCAGCCCGTGTAGGCTGGCCACAAGCTGTAGCTATTTTAATGCTTTTCAGCTATGGCATTCTTACGTGGCATCAAAAACATCCGGCTTTCTTTGAAACAAATCTGTATTCCAATGAGGTAGTTGTCTAGAATACGTATTCCTCTACATGTTATCAGAAAGGGAGGTTGAAAATGAGCCACTGAAACGTGCATGAACCAGACTAAAGGAGTTCCCCAAGATGAAGATCCTGTTACAAGGGTCTGCTTATGGCCAAAGCTCTCTTTCAACAGTATTTTCCTTCTCTTTCCATGGTATTTTTATTAGTCTTTGCTTTTTTTTTCAGAGTTTGAGCATAAGACCTGGTGCCTTCCCTGGTTCTCCATCTATATGACTCTGCCTGTTATGGGGAGTTGTTAAATAACTATGATTAAGCTGGCACATCCTTAAGTAACATCAAGCTGCTTCAAATATAGTCCTCCTAATATACCAGTTCTCTTCTGTGTATCAAGAGAAGATTGCTAAGTCTCCTCTCATTTGCCCCAAAGGCATTTACACCTTTATAGTTACGCTATGTGTATTTTGAATGTATGCAGTGTCCTTCTGCTTTGAGTTTCAGCCCACTTCCTTCCCAGATCTGATTTTCTTGTTGATGACTGGCTCTGTTTTCATTTGACTTCCTACAAGGGCATAACTCTGGTGTGGTTTTGCTCTCGGAAAAGCAAAATCCCCCTGGGGCTTGAGGGGAGGTGCAGTTGGCACTGCGGACTTCGTGGGCAGCCAGCCTTGCCTCCCCTGACAGCTCATGGCAGGGTCACAGCACTTACGCAGTGGTGGGAGGCTTAGTCATGGTACTGCTCCCTCCAAGCTTAGGGTCTGTGGTTATCTATGAAGGCTCGCACAGACTGTCCCTGCTGTGTATTTGCTGCCTGTCCCCAAAGCAGACCACAACCCCTTCTTCCTGGGCAACCTTGTGTAGATCCAGACCTGGAGATTGGTGGTCCTGCCTGTGGCAGGAGGTTGGAACTCTGTGATCCTTGGAGTCCCTCCCAACCCAGACCAGTCTGTGATTCTATGATTCTATGATTCCCAGTCATGCGTTAGACTCACCCAGAGGTACACCCGAGGTGCATCCAAGGCCTTGCAGCTTCCCTCTTCTTTCCTGCCTAACGTGCTGTTTTGCTCTTCTAAAACATCATGTCCCATGTCACCTCTCCTCTGTAGTCAATAAAAGGTCAAACTACCACTTGCATTTTCTTCTACCCCCTGATGATCCTTCTATCCATAAACTGGGCTTCAGAACATAAAATTACCAGCAAAAGGGCATTTTCATCCACCCATTTTATCTTCTTCCCAATAAGGAACCACTGCAGAATGGGACTAAAAACCAATAGCTGTCAGGTAAGTTTGGAGCCCACCTTGCCACACCACATGAGCTCCTCCAGCCTGTTGCAAGTCGAATGCTTAGTACTGTGTGGATGCGCAGTGGGACATTTGGTAAGGGCTGAGGAGTGAATCCACAGTGCTTTTAATTTTGAAAACTAATCCATTCCCAGTTATTAAGCTAGTTCTCAGCTCCCTTATCCCATTCCTGGCCATGTGTCACTTTCTGAAACCTCTTGCACTGTTTTCACTGACTTGTCCATCTTCTCATGCCTCACTCCCATTTTACTCACTCACTCACTCACTCACTCACTCACTCACTCACTCATCTAAAGGGCAGAGATCCTGTCCCCTGCCTTTCATGGGAGGCTAGTGTTTCTTTCTGGATGCAAGGCTCCTGTCTCCTTCAGGGAGGTTATTCATGCTGCCTGGCTCCAGCATCCAGCTTTGGTGCCTTAGGAGATGCTGGAAAACCAAACAGTCTTCAGCAGAGAGCAGAGCTCAGCTGGACTGAACCGTGCGTGATCAGGCTCCACTGACTGCAAGCAGAGCCAAGGCAAACCAGCTTTCTAATGTGGCTATTTCCCATCAATGCCTTCACCAGCACCCTGATGAGCCTCCCTCGCCCACCCAGTGCTCACCCCAAGTTTGCCAGTTGCCTTTGACATGAAGAGGTGGGAATTACAGCTCACCTATACATAGGAAAACACGGGATTTTGTCACGCTCGGGTCAAACTGTTATTTTAACTGATTGTAAAACAAGGTCAGGGTGCAGACAGAAGTAGCACTGTGTTCCTAAAGGAACTAAATAAACTGTATGAAAACATTTAATTTTGGCTACAGACTTGCACTCGACCCGACGGGTAGTTTAGCAAGGGCCTGCAAACACATCAGGACATTTATAACATCATTCAAGGCTTCTTTTGCACCCTGAAAGCAATAAAGCTGATTCGATATGTAATTTTCCAAAGAGATTCTTTCTTCAGGTCTCAAATGTCCTTCTGTGCCTTGCAAATACAATTTGTTATCTTTGCAGCAGTTTCTCCCCCTGTCAGGTTCCGAAGAGGGATGTCCAGTGAGCTAAATGCTGAAGCCAGTTCGGGCACTTGCCAGCTTTGAAGGCATCGTGAACCAGTTTGAAAGATGTTTTTCATCTAAAGTATTCCATCCTTTACATCCTACATTTTATCTATAATTTACAGGGTCTTTATTTCTAGAAGTTTCTTTCACCTCTCACTGGAATCCAAAGGCAATTTTGTGGCAGAGCTGAGGTAAATTGAACCTGACTCCAAAAGGGAGGGTTATTTTTGTTAATGAAATCAGTAAATGCCTCTGTCAGAAAGCTGTGAGCACCACCAAGAACAGCTGCTTCACATCAAGAAGAACTACTGTGTTTGTTTAGATAGCACATTTTAACCCATGCTGTGGGTGGTGGTCACCAGAGATGCCAGGGCACACACCAGGCTCAGGGAATGCCTGGGCTGGCCAAGAAGAGGTGCAGCATCACAACAATGAGGGAGGTGAACGTTCCTCCTCTTCACCTTTAGCAGAAGATAAAGTAAGAGCAGCACAGTGCAGCACCAAGATGTGTCCAAATACAAGCTCCAGAAACACAGACAGCCACCTCAGGCAGAAAAATAACCTGGTTTAGATCTATTGCAAGGTCGACAAGGAAGTCCTCCGGGTCAATCAACCAACCTTCCCTGCACACCTCGACCCGAAAATGAGCCGTAGGTGCTTTCCAAACTCCGATGACTGAGCTCCCTTGTCCCAGTGATTTACACTCACCTTCCGCTCCGCGCTCTGCGGTTCGGAAAAGCAACTGTGAGCTATCTGTGCTCACAATCTGTAGCCCACATAGAAATAGGAGCTACCTGAGATGTCCCCAGGGAAAACATACTGGCTCACATTTCACTTGGCTTTACTCATTCCTGTGGAGTCACTGTACCTTCAGGTCCTTATCTGCACCAATGTATTTGCTCTGTAAGCAGCTAAAAGGAAGACACGGTAACTTCCTCTGGTGTTGGAAGACACATGCCTGGAGCTTTACTCATACAGTGCAATATTTCTTTATTGAGAGCATCATAACTCCCTGATCCCAGTGAGATAGCAGTTCTTGAGAAGTCATTGCTGACAGGGAATTTTCAGCCTTTCACTAAGGCACATTTTACTCTTGGAATTTAGATGTCATTTTTTTCACTACTGACACCAAAGTATCTGAAGAACTGAGCCAGACCATCAGATGATGCTGAGGTAGAAGTGTGGTTCATGTAGCTGGATACAAAGCTTGGAGTTGAGAAGGGAATTCATCTTCTTGGGTATTTGCTTGGGAGGTACTTGATGTCTCAGATGAATTACAGGAAGGTCCAGAGTGGATTAACTTCCCTTAATTCTTATGAATAGTCTGATGGCTCCTGTAGTTCTCAACACCTAAATCTCTGCCACCGTATCACTTTGCAAATACCCAAAGGATAAGAACTCTCAGGAGCATGCTGGAGGACTGTTTTGCCATCACTTTTAAAGATAAAAAATATTAAAGCATGTAAAGTACCACAAGTAATAACAATGGCTCAAGCAGGTAATGTCCAGCAGGCAGAGCCCAGCAATGGTTTTTAGCTGGGAACTGAGGGTTTCCAGCAGCAAAACAACTTTTTGCTGCTGCGAACAGAACTATTGATCCAAGAGAGGATGTTTTGCTCAGAGCTTGAATTCAGACTTCCCTCTAAGCAGGCAGCTCTAGTCCAAGCATGCTGCCCAGCAGTGTGTTTGAGCCAAGGGGAGATGACTTTTTAATTCACAGTCTCCTTATTTTCTGAACGATAAGTCCTAGCCTGATCCAGGTGCTGTTTTTTCTCTTGGCTGCATACGTACAGGTACTTTCTTGTGAGTAATTTCAGAAAATACAGTTCCTCTCTCTCTCTTCTATCCATCCACCCATCCAGATTTCACACCAGCTTTCACTTGCCTTCCAGCCCTCTTATCATCTGCAACTGAGTCATCTTCCACACTTCCTGTAGTCTGGATTAATTCCTTCTTCAGCAGATGGGATTTCCCCTCCCACTCTTCCTCCACAGGCTCCTTGAGCAAGTCATCTTGCTTCCCTGCCTCAGCTTTTCCATCTCTAACACCGGAACATGTAGGCTCCCCTTCCTCAGAGCTCTTTTAAGAACAAATCCACTTCCCTCTGTAAAAGACTATGATGTCTGCCACTGAAAACTACATAGGCAACATGATCCTTAGTGTGCTTTCACAAGGGCATTGCATTCCTCTTCCCAGCTAACCACATTTTAGGAATAGAAGGTTATAGTTACACCAAGCATATGCTGTCAAACAAGTATCAGCTGCTCCATGGGCAGGGCTGGGGTGGCAGGTAAGGGGCCAAAATTGAGGTCTCCCACATTAAAGTGAGGGTCTGTGGGGCTCAATGCAAGGAAAGCAGGAGCAGAAGGAGGAAGAGATGATGCTTGATGGAGCACATGCAGGCAAGCTTGTTCCTGGAACAGAGGCAGGGGTGATGAAGAGAAAGCTTGGAGGCACTTTTAGCACATCGTTCAGGAACCAATTTAGGAGACAGTTGGTTCTCTTCCTCTGCAGCCCTGCTCACACCAGGACAAGAGAAAATACGTAAAATACAGGAAAACTGCAGCACTATGACAGCATTGAGGTTAATGAAAACATCATCCAGCCCTGCACTTGGCACTTGGACTGTGCCAATATTGACCAAATCGCTGATGTTATTAAATAGACTCCCTTTCATCTGAAATGCAAACAAGTCAATGTTAGTGATACCTCAAATGAGACTTGGAGAATGCACATACTGAAAAAACCCCAACCCTCAGGTTCATTACCGTTACGCATTGCTTAGAGCACATAGAGGGCTTGGAAATTATGTGCTGCATCTCACCTAGATCAAACCCAATTATAAGCAAGCTAAGAGCAGAAACAGCTTGCAGTTTGGGCTGGACACCAGCTTGGGAACTGAAAATGGTATCTAAATGTATTTCTGTTTCATCTGTGTTTTCCCAGCTCGGAGTTAAGGTCTGAAAAGCAGCCACAGGCATGTGGGAATCACAGAATCACAGAACTGTAGGGGCTGGAAGGGAGCTCCAGAGCTCATCGAGTCCAACCCCCTGCCAAAGCAGGGTCCCTAGGACAGGTCACACAGATGGGTCTGGAATATCTCCAGAGAAGGAGACTCCACACCCCCCTGGGCAGCCTGTCCCAGGGCTCCCTCACCCTTACCGGGAAAAAGTTCTTCCCCATATTGGTGCAGAACTTCCTGTGCTCCAACTTGAGGCCATTGCCCCTTGTACTGTCCCCACAGACACTGAGAAGAGGCTGGCCATTTCCCCCTGTGTCCCACCCTTCAGATATTGATAAGCACTGATCAGATCCCCTCTCCGGCTTCTTTTCTCCAGGCTGAACAGCCGCAAGTCACTCAGCCTTTCCTTGTAGGGGAGAAGCTCCAGGCTTTTAATTATCTTTCTAGTCCCTCTGCACGAGGGAACAGCATGGCACTCCCAGGACAGACATGTCTGAGAAACCTCACAGTACATCCCAGAGATGAATGGGACAGGACACAAAGACACCTGAAATCTCTTGGCTTCCAGCGATGCTTTAAATTATTTCCACAGTCGCACCAAACTGAAAAGGACCCAACCCTGACACACTTTATCCACATTCTTTGCAACGAGTGTGGACTCCTTCTTTGGAGGGTAAATAAAATATTTACAGTCTATAAATCTTGTAAAATTGCTCTCTTTTTCAGCAGCAGCTCTACTTTCCTGGCCTGCTCCAGGGCAGATTGGGTAACAGTCTCCAACTCATCTCCGAGCCCACAATTTTTATGTGTTTACAGAACATCTTGGAAAAGATTTTGTGATTTACATGTGATTTTCTGCTGGAGAGGATTCCAAATGCTTCCCCTACAATACAAATAATATCCTGCATATATTGTTATGAGAGCCTTTTGTAACACTGCTTTGGAGCACAGACATCTTTCACTGCTTCGCTTCCCTCTGCTATATTTTATGGGCTCCGAACCACTCACTGAATCATTTGCATTATTCTTACCACCGCTGTGGCTAAGATAAGAGCTGGGCTTCTACACAATGCTTTACTAGCAGGACATGCATGTTGAAACAACTCAATGCTGGGGATTTGTATCTTCAAAGTGCTGTTCAGATGGAGCAAAACAAAACTTGCCCCATTTGGGTGAGGAACCAAGACGTATTTATTCTTGTTAAATTGAGTTGCTGAAGTTGACACCATGCCCAAAGGAGCCCAGAGTGCAGCCCTGGTGGAACCCCAAAGCTGATCTTCACTTCACAGTCACAGAATCACAGAACTGCAGGGGTTGGAAGGGAGCTCCAGAGCTCATCGAGTCCAACCCCCCTGCCAAAGCAGGGTCCCTAGGACAGGTCACACAGGGAGGTGTCCAGATGGGACTGGAATGTCTTCAGAGAAGGAGACTCCACACCCCCTGGGCAGCCTGTCCCAGGGCTCCCTCGCCCTCACTGTGTAAAGTTCCTCCACATGTTGGTGCGGAACTTCCTGTGCTCCAATTTGCAGCCATTGCCCCTTGTCCTGTCTCCACAGACCACTGAAAAGGGGCTGGCCAATTCCCCCTGCATCCCATACTTAAGATATTTATAAGCATTAATAAGGTCCCCCCTTAGTCTTCTCTTCTTTAGGCTGAACAGTCCCACTTCACTCAGCCTTTCCTCACAGGGGAGATGCTCCAGGCCCTTCATCCTCTCCGTAGCCTCCGCTGGACTCTCTCCAGGAGATCCCTGGCTTTTTTATACCAGGGAGCCCAGAACTGGACACAATACTCCAGGTGGGACCTGACCAGGGCAGAGTAGAGGGGGAGGATCACCTCCTTCGACCTGCTGGCCACACTCCTCCTAATGCACCCCAGGATCCCATTGGCTCTCTCAGTCACCAGTGCACACTGCTGGCTCAGCCAACCTGTCATCAACCAGGACCCCCAGGTCTTTCTCCACAGAGCTCTTCTCCAGCAGGTAAGAGCTCCACAGAGCTCTACTCCAGGTGGGGCCTGACCAGGGCAGAGTAGACAGTGCTCCTATGCTGAGCAAAGAGCAGGCTCCTCATACTTCACACACGGCTAGATGCATTTGAAGAAGTCCTAAGCCTGTTCTGAACCACAGAAACTCAACCTTTGTTCACAGTGGGGCAGGAGATGTCCCCACGCAGTTTTGAAGCTATCAGGCTAGATTTCTCCCCATCCAACACCATGGAGTTGGGTGAGGGTGAACTTCCTCCAGCACTTCTTTTGTCGCACACATAAATATATAACAAGCTTATGTACGACATTCCGTCTCCATTCTGGTCACGGAATAGAAAAGGCAGATCACACTTAGATAACACTTAATCCAGTTAAATGGAATAAGATGGATGCTGGTGGCTATTTTCTGAAAGGCTGTACAGGAGAGCAGGCGGCTGCAGAGATGAGTTGAGCAGTCTCGTTCCCCAGTTATCAGGATGTGTGTCAGGACATTTAGGAGCTTGATTTAGTCCTCCTTGAAACAGAAAACAGAAAAACATTCATCCTCTCCTCCTTGATAACCGGGATCTGCCCAGTCTCTTGGTTACCCTGTTGTTTTGTTCACTTAAACTACTTCACCTGCAGCTCAAGTCACAGGCATCGGTGTCTGCTAAATGGTGCCAATAAGTCAACTTTTCCCCTCCACCTCCATCACATTAAACAAGCTAATAAAATATCTGGTCCTGCTCATCCAGGCACCTCAAAGCCTGCCGTGGAGCAGAGCAGCATAAAGAAGCTGTGTGAAGACAGGGCAAGAGGAAGAAGGAATGGGGACGACACCCATGCAGACCTCAGCAGGACACAGCCAAGCGACCAGCACAAGGCCTTTTGCTGATGGAGACCTTCAGACATGCTGCCTTCAGCCAATCCCTACATTTCAGGTTTAAGCAGATTTTTCAGGCTGCTCGAATAAGGGAAAGGAGTTACTGGGATGTGCAGGGACAATGAGAAATGTTGGGAGCGAAGCTGACGGCACAAAGTCCTTTCATTTTTGAAAGGCTTTGCTGGATGGACATCAGGTACTGAGAGCTGCCTTCCCCTTTTGGGTCAACAGTGGAAGTCACAGGCAGCACAAGCTGGAGGTTTGACTTTGCTCCATACCTTTTAACTGCCCAGCAGCTCACGGGGGACACGACAGCCCCACTAGGGAGGAAATAAGGCTTTGGACTTTCTTTACTGCAGAAGTGCCAAGGTGGGAAATCTCCCTCGACCGCTGCACAGATGATAAAGAGGAAAGTTTATAAACTCCAGATGAAGAGCTCCACCTCTGACTGATAACAGAGGCTCCTAAAGCATCTTTAAAGGGTTTTCCTTCAACCTGGCTCAATCCAACTTTTCCTTAGCGTCGCACCCCTGAGCTGCAGCAGTCTTCAGACGATGGCAGTTCTTTCCCTCTCCCTTATCCGAGGAACCCAGACACACACACAACCCAAACAACAAACCCAGTAACAGATGTTTCACAGAATCACAGAATCGTAGGGGTTGGAAGGGACCTTGAGAGATCATCAGGTCCAACCCTGATGATGGTTTGCACCATCTTGGGTGTAGAATGTCGTAGAAAACTACAGTGCCACAGCGCTCAAAGGTAGAGCAGTGTTTAGCTTGGCTTATAATCTCTTCTGATTCCCAGGGCTGTACTCACCTTAGTGAAGATGCCTCCATATTTTTCAAAGCCTGGTGCACCCCATCCCGCCAGCAGCAGGCTGCAGATATTGTTTGAGCTGATGCAGAAAGGTTGCAGCTTTCCTTTCTTCTCCTGTATCCCTGCCAATAAGACTTTCATCTCTTACGAACCTCTCCCCCCCTCCACCTCTGCTCAGAAAAAGCTGCATTATCTCTATATTTAGCCTGATTGCCTGTGTGGGTATTAATACCACACGCTTCATGTGGCCATGTGCCTGACTCCTGCCTCTGCGGTGGCTCAGCAACTTAAGGAAGTTGTTAGTGACCCTCAGCTGGTTTTACAAAACTACAATAACATCGACTGTCACAGGCTCAGCCCATGGAAGGAACGTCTCTCTCTGGTTTTTCCAGAAGGTCAGATTCCTCTCTGTTCCCCCCACTATGGGTGATGGACACTCTTCGGGTATGTGTTGTGTTTTTGCCACAAAGAGCACAAGTTCATGCACATGCAGACTTCATCTCACCTCCTTGCAGAGGTTGAAATTTGGATTATTTTTTTTGTGATGGGGAAGGGCAGGAGATGGGCACCCCACTCAGTCTTCACTGGCACTGGCTGCCCAGGGAGGGGGCTGAGTCACCACCCCTGGCTGTGTTTAACAGATGGGCAGATGAGGTGCTCAGGGATATGGTTTAGCACAGGACAGAATGGTTGGACTCAATGCTCTTAAAGGTCTTTTCCAGCCTTGTGATTCTGTGATTCTATGATCTATTTGGAATCCTGCATAAGAACAGGAACACCAGTAGATCTGCATAGTCCTTCAAAGACAGGTTATACCAAAACAGGGTCAAGGAAGGCTGGGGAAGATGTTCAACCTCCCCATGTCAGCCTGCAGACATAACTTGGCTTTCCCCTAGTCTGACCTTGTTTTTCAGCAACAGGAGGAGCTAGTCGGAAGACTGGCCACCCAGGAATATATTGAAATTTGTGACAAAAAATAATAGAGACCTACTTTTTGGTACGGCCCTTCACTGGTTTGTGAGTGGTCAGAATGCTTTCATGCCATTTTTAACCGAAGAGCAAGAGGCCCCACCACGGCCTCTCACTGGGATATATACAATTTGGATCTGAACACTGCATCTCAATTTCCTAGGCCCAAAAGGGTCTCCATTGTTTGGACGTTAGCTCAGGATGATGGAAAGCCCATTTTTTCACTCTGGTTAAACACGTGTAACGAACACCCAAACCACACACCGTATTTTAATGCAGTTCAATGGAAACTGTGATTTGGCCTCAAACCAAACTCACCTAGAGTGAACTCCTAAGTGATTTTCAAGTTTTAATCATCATGTGAAATTCTATTATGACTTTGTTGCTGATTTTTTTCCAAGTGTAGTCTCAGGTGCCTGCCTTTTAATTCCTCTTACTGCTATCCCAATTCCTCCCTTGGCCTCTAAGCTACACAGAGGATTAAGACAAGACTGCTGGCAACATCCTCCCTGACTTATTGGAGGGAACATGCTTCTTTCTACTAACTTTTTTTCTGCTTCTTCCAAGAGATAAACTTGTTTTGATAATGAACTGAACGCCCTTTTTTGAGGAATGATAGTATTTCTCCTTATCTCCAGGCTGAACGATGACAGTTCTGGATGAAGAAGGACAAATAGACACTAACAAAGTAGGAAACAAGAAAGGCAAAACTTTTTACATGTTTATTGAGGGAAAGCTCCCCAAAATGATGATGGAATGACCTTTGAATTGTCCCCTGAGGATGGATTCACATGGTTTAGACATCAGAAGTTAGGTGCCTGTGCTTGTGCTAGTTATCCGAGCAAGACACAAGCCTCCAGGAGGTCATTCATTTCTTAAGATAGATCAGCCTTTGGAGGTCTTTATTTCTCTGCTTTGAAGGGAGCTGTGGATGACCAGCTGTAGTATGGACATCTGATCCCAAGGTGCCTAGGATAAGGCAGACAAATCCCACCCTACAGCTCTGTATCATAACCTATAGATAAAAATTACAATTAAAAGGCTTTTGTGATGAATCACATAACCATACAAGTTGTGAAACTCAAGGTAATAGTTCCCTTACCAACTATAACACACACTTTCTGCTGGTTTAATGCTTTCTGTAGAGGTGTGTAGCAACAATCGCTCCAAAAGAGCTCGGTGTTTGGGAACGAGTTACAATTTCTAAGGGAATCATAACTTTGCCTTGATTTGGATGCAATTAAATTCCCTGCCATAATAGCAGCGTAATGACAAAGGATATTTTTTCTTTATTTCCTCAGCGTGGAAATAAAAAGGGAATAACATACTATGCTGCACAAACAAATAGACCTTATGTCCCACACAGGCAGCAGTGTTCTCAAGTCAGTGTACTCTTCTGGTATGACAAGTGATGCAGACAAATTCATTCATATATTTCTTTTCCATACCCACATCCAGTGCATGAAAAGAAGGAAGCTGTGCTAGAAGTCACAACATAACCTTGTAGTGATGGCCTGAAGCTTTGCTTCTCAGGCCCGCTTTAGAATCTCAGAATCACCAGGTTGGAAAAGACCTTTGAGATCATTGAGCCCAACCATTCCTGTCCTGTGCTAAACCATATCCCTAAGTACCTCATCTACGCTTTTTTTAAACACATTTAGTCTACTTACAGAACCACTGTTTGCCCATCGGAGATGCTGAGACCTGAAACCTTGATCTAACAACAGTTGTGTTAAGGTCTAACTTTCACCCATGATGCACAGTCCCTTGCTGCATGGCTGACAAATGGCTTGGGTAGAACAATGATGACTTCACCCATGACAGCTTTCACTGTTCTAAGTAATCCTCCAACTAGTGATGAACTTGGAACACCTTTTTTTTCTGGTGCATTAAATGACATGACAAATCCACTAATTCTTCATTATTGTTAGAGCCACCAGTTTTCACTTTATGTTCTCACAAACAGTATTCTTATGGCCTCCTGAAAGACTGATTTACTTAAAGTTTAACAACGCTTACTTGTCTCCTGCTGTTATTGTATCCCAGCTGTCCTGCCAAGGAACCATTACACAGTGACTCTTACCTCCCATCACACCTACCCAACACCTTCCCAAACACCCGCATAGCCTAAAGTACACGGTGCAAAGGCTGGCTTCCCAAGAACCCTCCCCAGTCAAGCCAAGACCTTATCTCACCACAGTGTCCAAAAGACTGCTGTCTGTGGTATTCTTGTATGAGCTGGTAGAGTGGATCCCAACATATTGCTATAGGTGGGGGTCTCTGTGTATGACCTGACCAGGACCAGAATATCTAGTGCTTGGCTGTCACTGAGTTCCTGTGTTTTCAGATCCTCTGCTGCCTTGTTAGAGGAGTCACAGAGCAAATGGTGGGGGTTGCTGACAAACTGTGCCTCCAGGAATGTGAAGCATGTCAATCTTGGCTGGTTTGTCTTATTACAGTACAGGGACACAGCCTACAACTCCAGTCCCAGAGCAAAAGATATCTTAGGCTAAGAAACTTGATGTACTAACTTTAGCGGTACCTGCGTTGCCCCCAAACTCCTGAACAACCAAAACCCGAAGTCCCTGCTTATTCTTTCCTCTCTCTGCCCTTGCCTGAAATTAATGGACAGCTTTGCTAAGTCATTAATCTGGAATTAGGACCTCGGAATTGAATGCTCTGACATGGATCTTTATTCTTGTTCATACAGCATCCCAAAAACACCTGGCTTATCTGAGGGCTTATCTACCTATTTTATCTTACCTGGCCTAATTGTAAGCCCAGGTATAGAGAGAATAGTTGAATCTGAGGACTAAATAAACTAGCCCTGTGTGTAGAACTGGGAGAGTAAAGGCTGTATGAACACTCCCAGGGCTATCCTTAGGTTCCTCCTTCAGCTGGGCTTGCTCTCTGCCCCAGGTTTTTAATCTGTCCCTGTTCTGTGATGGTGAAAAAAGAAAAGGCAGAGGAGTTAGGCAGTTAATACAGATTAATCTTTGACTCTTTTTAAGTATTTCAGACTCCTTTTTTGCTCCCGGAACAGGTGTACTGCCCAGTGAGGTGAATGAGAGCAGTTCATGTTTCCAAGGGTTTTACTTATTCTAAGACAATTATGGTTAAACTGCATTCTCTACCACGCCGAGACTTTGCCATCCGTTTTCCTCTTGATTGCAGATTAACACCATTGCCATTTTAATAACGATAGTGAATGCAACGAGCAGGGATGTGGGGCAGACTGTGCAAAGCAAACATCCACTAATTTGTAATCATTTAAATATGCAAAGCTAGTCTTTGATGTTAACGTGCCATTAAAAAGAAGCCGGGAAGTTCATACGTCTGTTCCTGTATCACTTGTCAGGCAGCAGAACAGCTCAAAGAGCAGCTCGTTGATTTGCAGCCTCAAACCCCCCTCTGCAGATTTGCCATCTCGTAATTTGTGGTACGTGATGTCTTCAAATCTTACAGGACATGAAAAATCCATGGGAGGAAACCAAATCTACAGAGCCTGTGCCTTACCAGGCTCTCTCCTCATTATCCAGCAGCACCAGCTAGCTCCTCCGCGTCAGCAGCATCCTGGTTCTCCTCCAGTCCTTGGGGATGGAGGAATGGCTTCATCACCTCGGCTGGCAGAGTCCTTCCACAGCAGTTGTATGCTCCAGCCCCAGAGATTACACTCACAAAGACTTTTGAATATCAGCACATTTAGGGAAAGGTCCAAGGTTTTGGAACTATTATTCTTAAAGGGAAAACGAATCTGTCGCCGTTGAGTTTACGTTAGCATCTCCCAAGCAGGGTCTAGATGATACCAGTGAATCCAAACCTTTGAACTGTTCCTGGCAGCATCTTGCCAGCATTTTAGTTTCTCTCCTGAACCAATGTTACTTGGGAGAGATGTGCAGTGATTTCACCTAATAGCCTGTAAGCTGAGCCATGACTTCTCCATTTTCTCCTGTTCCTGAGATGGAGAACTTCATTAAAGCATCAAGAAAACACCAGTGCTGTTCAGAAAATAAAGCAGGATAACTTAGGTGCTTGCAACAGTGTTTAGGCTTGGAACAGAGAGAGAGCTGTGCTGCTAACAACTACCTGATCAAAGGAACAGTTCATTTATTACCACTAACAAGCAGGACATGGGTACAACCTTCAGCAGGATTAAAAAAAAACAGGTGGAAAGATCCTTACATCCATCGCTGTGCTGATGTACAATGTGTGGCACACACACTGATGGCACCACAGCACTCTGATAAAAAACACGTAACTTTCTCCTTTTTTTTGCCTCAAGGGCCCAAATTGGTCTGTCTACACTCCTGTTTTAACTGTTCTCTTAAGGGGCTTGGCATATCCAGCACTCCCATTCACATCTTGCATCCTTGCAGCTTGCTCTCCCCTGCAGCAGCT
The DNA here is from genome assembly GCA_020800305.1 of Porphyrio hochstetteri. Lineage (NCBI taxonomy): Eukaryota > Metazoa > Chordata > Aves > Gruiformes > Rallidae > Porphyrio > Porphyrio hochstetteri. Next base: position 30,377,047 of record CM036912.1, on the reverse strand, counting down.
GTAAGGCTTTTAACTCTCCCTGTTAGGCTGACTGAAATTGCTCTCTGCGAATGCCAGTGCGTTGTGACAAACAGCTCCATATTCCCACTGCCACTGCGCCCGCGCTGTAAATAGTATTCATCAGCCTGGGTAAAAGTCTTACTGTAATCCAATGGGTCCATCAGAATAGAACCAACACGCAGCAGAAGCCAAGAAATAACCTCTTTGAGTGCAGAGTTTCAGCCTTTGGGACACCAGCTTGGCATCACTGGAAATTAATTGTGCACATCTAGTGCGTTGCTGTGTCAGGGTCAAGATGAAAGAACGTGCCACTGATGCCAGACATAGCCCTGCTTGGAGAGGGCTCCCCAAAACCTTACCAGTTCCAGTGGCACACAAGCTATTGCCCTAAAAACAGATCCCAAAATTTAGTGTGGCAGAATCTGGCCCAGAGGTGGAGGGTCTTTCAAAGGATGACAACCAGGTGTGCTCTTTGGAGATATTGACTCATTCCTGTCCTGATCCTTCTCCTTTCTGAGAGTTTTGAGGACCTTCTGTGTTGGTTTTTTCCTTACAATAGTAATTTTGCCTTTGCAAACATGTGTCCCTGGCTACTCTCTGGTCCGTGGCTCCCCCAGTTCCAAGCCAATTCATTCCCACAGCAGCAGGGGAACTGAAATGAGAAAGCTGATTTCTTTTGTGCTGCACAAAGAAGCCAGAATGAGGAGTGTTGTCTTCTTGCAGGAACAACACCCAGCCCAAGGTTTCGATATTAAAACTGTAATTTAATCTTGAGGTAATGAACCAATACGCGATTTGGGCATCACTAGGCAGGGACAGAGGACCAGACTCAGTTGGTGTGGGCTGTGCTTGGTACCAAATACGTCCTAGATGGCAGAAAGAAAGCTTTAACACTATTTATCCTTTTCCTACTTCTAAAGATAACTCTCCAGCATGCAATGTCTCGTCTCGAAAGTAAGTAAAACATACATGAGGAATTAGGGAAATAACTATCTGCTGCTTTGAGATGGATCTTTGACTACTTGAGAGTGGTAGACAAAGACCTGATCAGCAAATCTGTGCATAAGGAAATGGGTTGATATGTAAAGAATTATATTATGAATGTTAACTGGCTGCACACATCACAAGGAGAATGTCAGGGAGGGAGGTTTGTGGAGGCTAAACAAAATATGCTTGCTTTATGCTGTTCTTATATGTTTTTTCTTACTGGAAGCACAGTTATTTTCCCCCTCTACTGACCCACCCTGGTCAGGCCCCACCTGGAGCATTGTGTCCAGTTCTGGGCTCCCTGGTACAAAAAAGACAGGGATCTCCTGGAGAGAGTCCAGCAGAGGCTACGGAGGGGATTAAGGGCCTGGAGCATCTCCCCTATGAGGAAAGGCTGAGTGACCTGGGGCTGTTCAGCCTGCAGAAAAGAAGCCGGAGAGGGGATCTGATCAGTGCTTATCAATAGCTGAAGGGTGGGACACAGGGGGAAATGGCCAGCCTCTTCTCAGTGTCTGTGGGGACAGGACAAGGGGCAATGGCCTCAAGTTGGAGCACAGGAAGTTCCACACCAGTATGGGAAGAACTTTTTCCTGGTGAGGGAGCCCTGGTACAGGCTGCCCAGGGGGTGTGGAGTCTCCTTCTCTGGAGATATTCCAGACCTGTCTGGATGCCTCCCTGTGCGACCTCTCCTAGGGACCTTGCTTTGGCAGGGGGGTTGGACTCGATGAGCTCTTGAGGTCCCTTCCAACCCCTACAATTCTGTGATTTATAGTGGCACAGCAATCACATATTTTTCATTGTAAAAGCTGCCCATGTCTTTGGAAACGGTGTGGGGCTCTCTGCAGTGAGAAGGGTGGAAACCAAAGTTGGCCGACTTCAAAGTTGTCAACCTGGAGTTGAAAACATTCCCTCTTTTGGAATCTCTCGATGTTGTTTATGTCTACCTTCCTGGTAGCGATTTCCAGTGCAGAGGAAATTAATTAGATTGCTGGAAAGACGAAGGTAGAAGTGACTGCAAAGGGGATCTTGTCGAGGATTTGGCAAACAAACTGTTATTTATTTTAACATTTTCATAACGGTGGGGGAAAAACGCCCTTCAATGAGCACAGATCTGCCTGGATTATTGAAAGGTACTAAAACTGTAAGTGATGAGAAGAATGTAGGCTTGCTGGAGTCTTTCTAGTTCGCACAGTAGTGCTTCCTGGCAGAAAAAAATCTGAGAAAGCTTTTATAACCGGATCTTCAAAGAAGTTTCACCTCAGCCTCTTTCTTTTTTGTTGGGTGGGTTTTTTTTTTCCAGTCAACAGTCATTTTCATGAAGAACGATGCCTCTCTGAATACAAAACCACAGCTTTGCTTGTGAAAATGTGGGCGCATGCTGATACGCCTCGCCTTTCAGGATAAAAACGTCCATGATGATGTGAGAAACTACTTTGCTATCCCATTACCGAGTGGGAGAAGGACACCAAAGGCACAAGGTCTCCAGCTTTGCATCTCTGACCTTACCTAGATGCCTAATGTTCTCCCACCACGGCATACTGAGGCTCCTGCCCTGAGACACTGCGGACTGTGGGCACTTGAGATGCTCTCTGATGGGTGCTGAGCCTGCTTTCTTCTTCCTCTGGAGAGGACAGTCCACCCACCGAGGTGGGCAGAGACTTTCAGGGGCTGGAATGGAACCGTCCTTGTGCTCACCATCGCCCTTGCAGGGTACTGAACTGCTCGCACAGACACCGTGCTTAAAACCAGACGGGATCGATGATAGCTTGACCCAAAAATGTCCTATCCCTGCGCGCCTCCCACCCCCGCGCACAAGCCAGGTTTGGGTGCGGTAATTAAGCAGCACAGCGCCGATAATCACCGCGACTCCGCTGCTGGAGTCAATGGAAAGGGACACACCGGCTGGCGAGATGTATTGTTTGAGGATTACAAAACCTGCACGGCGCTACCCCTGCCCCTCCGCCGCGTTCGGGAGGGCACAGTTGTAACCTCCGTTTGAACGAGGGGCGTGCCCGGGTCGCCTTCAGCACCCCAACCCCTGCCCAAAGCACCCTGCGCCCCCCGCACCAGCCCCTCCGACCCGCGGCCCAGGGTGACACCGGGTCGTTCGGACCCTCCGGCCGGGGAGCGCAGGCGGGCTGGCGTGAGGAGGCGGCCAGCAAGGGGCCCCCAGCACTGGCCGCCGCCTGAGGAAGGAGGGAGGGAGGGAAGGAGGGACCGCCGCCGCGGCTCCTCACAGCCCAGCACGAAGGCCCGGAGCGGGGCCCGCGGCGGGCAGAGGACGCTGCCGCCGCCCGAGCCCCAGACCCCCGCCCCGAGCGGCCGTTGGGCGCCGCTCGGTCCCTCGGCCAGGAGCAGCGCGGGAGGGCCCGGCCCCCGCAGCCCCCTGGGCGGGCCGGCGGCGGGAAGGGCGGGCGGTGCGCGGGGGCTCCTCCTCCGCGGCCTGTCCCCGCCTTAACGGCTGGGCGCGCCCCCCACTCCGCACCGCCCCTTCCCCGCCTCGGCCCGCCCCGGCTCCCCACAGAGGCCGCTCCGCGCCCGGCTGCCGCCGTTGCTGCCGTCGCCGCCGCCGCGTTCGCACAGTTAGTTGGAGCCGCCTGCTCCCACCGCGCCTTCCCGTCCTCTTCGGCCCGGGCCCCGAGCCGCGCCCGGCGCCTGCCGGCGGCTCTCCGCGGCGGGAGAGCCGCTCCGAGGCTCTGAGGTGAGCGTCCCCCGGGTGCCGGCGGGTTGGTGAGAGGAGGGCCGGGGGCATCCGCGGGCGGGGACCCGGGGGGCGCCGCTTCCCTCGCGGAGGCCCGGGCCTGGGCCGGCGGCGGAAGGGCCAGGGCCGGGCGTCGGGGTCGAGGCCGCCCCCTCCTCCTCCCTCCGCGGGGCCGTGCCCGCTGCCGCGTTCCCCAGCCTTCGCGCAGCTTTTTTATTCCCGTATTTCTCCGTATCCCGACACCCCCCCCCCCCACCCCCTCCCTTCTCCGCCTGCGCTGGGCGATGTTTTATTCATAACCCCGCCGGGCTTTGTACGGGAGAGCGGGCGCTTTCCTCCGCAGTTTGCCAAGTGCTGCCAGGCCCGGGGGCTGGGGGGATCTGAAGGCGGGGAGGGGGGAATTGCGGGGGGGGGAGGGGGTCACGGGTTGGAGCCGAAATGGCTGCAGGGCGGGCAAGGCTTTGCCATCCAGGCCGGCAGCCCGGGGCTTGAACGGCATCTGTTTGCTGGGGGGGGGACGGCGTGGAGGCGGGGGGGGCCTCTTGCTGCATTTCCCTCCGCTCCCGCAGCTCTGCTGGCCTCCCGGAGAAGAAACAAGTCTCCTCGCAGCTCCCTGTAGCGGGTTTGATATTGTGTGCCTGTGTATCTTCTCTTTCAAGGCTTCGGCAGCAAGCGTATTGCAACCCCGAACGCCTGTGTGCCAGGTGGCCCTTACACCGCCGCCGAGTTAACTGTAGATGTCAGGCTGTGCTTGCGCTGCTGTGATGTCAGATTCCTAATAACGCGCAGAAATGGTGAATTCGGTGCGGGCTGAGCGTGATGGAGACGGCACAGACCCAGCTGGCGTGGACAGACTTGGTGGAGCCTCTTTCTTTCCTGGTGCAGGGCCTGCTGTGTAGGTTCCCCCCCCGCCCCCCCCTCGGAGCCGGCAGATCATGGGGTGCTGGGGTAATCGTTAGAGATTTGTGGGTGCTGCGGACTTGGAGGAGCAGATATTTATGCCCGGAGCAGAGATCCTTAGCTTGCTCTCCCTTACAAAGGTATTAAGATATGTGTTGGTTAGAGAGTCGCTTGCTGATGCCTGTCTTGTCTGTAACTTCTGCCGAGAGGCCGCCACCATGGCTGTCACCGGAGAGGAGGAATTTTGTTGTGTGCTGTAGAAAGCCATCTGTGATCTATACGTGGTTTCATATTAACCCCCCGATACCGTCTCTTCATTTATCCTGAGCTGATCAGGGACTGGTGAACTAAAAACCCAGAGATGCCGAAACGCGTTCCTCATCCTTTGAGGTTTCCCGTTTGCCTGCCTTCCCTGTGCCTGGGTTGGTTGGATTTCAGTGGAAAAGATTGTGGTCCTGAGCCTGGTTGAAGAAATCCCGTGTGCTTTAGTTGTGCTTTTCCAACTTGCTGTCTGACAGCAGCTGTGAGGATACGTGTTTCTGAAGGTCTCCTGTGTCCGGGGGCTGGAAGGATTCACCCTTACCAGTGGAGTTCACCGATACTTCATGATGTCGTTTAACCTTCTGTTATCTTAAGTGTTGTATAATGAGGTAGCCTGATTTGTTTAAGACTTTGTGATGATGTAATGCGACAATAATTATAAATCTTATTGTCTGAAGAGACTTTAAATACTACCCTGTCTCGGGAGGATCTTCGTGTGTGCTTACTTCCAAGAGGCGTGGATGAGCAGCGCTTGGTATTAATTACGTTCGTTTTGGGGTGGGAGGGCAGGAGTGCTTTGGCACCAGTGCTTTAAGTTGTAATTTATAGGTGTGACATCATGCAGCAGATAAGCCTTTATGGGCTCTGCCGTGTAAATTATGGCCTTTGTTTATATACGTGCAATTACTTGTTTTGAAAATCCATGCCGGGTAGTTTGCTTAATAGCTGGAGCTGTGAATAAGATCCAGCAGAATGCACTTTAATTGCACAATACCGAAAACCATTTCACTTTACCTTGTGCCTGCTCCAGGTGTGAAGTCACTACGCCTCACCTGCACGCTGCGATACATCCCGGATGGTAATCATCTCTGAAAGCAGTGGCCAGGCGCTTTTATTCCCTTCTTTCTCTCTCCTCTATTTTGCATTTGGTTATTTAAAAGAAGTGGGGGTGCTGAAACGAGTCGTTTCAATTAATCCAAGTGCTGGAGAGAGCGGCTTGGTTATTTAAGGCTGCTGTACTTTTGTTATGCAATCGGATTAACAGAGGTTGAAATAATCATTCAACTTTGGGTAAACAAAGGAGATATATATGTATATCTATAAACCAACGTGGAGTAGGGTGGCTGTTCACCTTGGAGAATATGTGCTGCGGTTAGCCCATTGCAAATATTGGACAGGAACATGGCCAGTGGACACAGTACATAATTTTTTGGTAAACTTCTCAGGATTATAAGGCACTTACTATTGATTGTCTGTACTCTGGGAGTGTCAGCGGTGCCTTAGGTGCTGCCTGCATGCACGGGCAGACTTACTTTCAGCTCCGTGTAGTTGACAAGCAAAGGCCTGGGCAAGCATCTCTGTGCAGAGCCCGATTGTGCCTGGGGTGCTGTGTGTGGGCTCCGTGCTGATCACAGCACGGGAGCTGGGTCAAGGAGGATGACCAATGCTCAACTGGAAGCTTTTTTTAAATAAAATAAATTAAAAAGGAAAATCATTCCAGACACGTTTGCCAGAGCTGGCAGCCCCTCAGCCGGGCTGTTAGTAGTTGACTGTTTCTTCTTGTTGTCGGGGAAGCGGCTTTGCTGTGGGAGAGGTTTTTGAGGCTTGTCTCCCTGAATCCGCTCGGAGAGGAGGCGATGATGTGCGTGCTGCGCGCCGAAGGCTGGCGAAGGGGTGGTCGCCACAGGCATCGCTGGTGTATCGGAGGTGAGACTCTGCCGGGAGAGCAGATAAGCAAGGGGAAGGTGGAAGCTTGGGATGTGGGAGAAGTAGCCGGAGGAGAGGGAGGCTTCTTCAACGTTATGGCAGGGACCTCTCTGTCTCTGTGTGCGCTGTGCATCACCCGGACCCCTGTCTGCAGCTGCAGCGTGGTGATCTCACGTGGGCTCTCTTGCAGTGCAGGTGGACCTTGCTCTAGAAATACTGTAGCATGAAATATGCCCATGGTTACTACAGCGTACGGTGGCGTCAAGTGTTCGGGGGAAAGGAGGAATAACTGAGTCCTGGCAGTCAGTTTTCCGGGGACCTTGGTGTTAGCGTGGAGCCTGAGCCCTTCCCGCCTGCCTGACGTGCAGGGAAAGGTAAGGGACCTTTGAGGATGCTGCTCTTGGTCCTTCCTTACTTATTTCCTTGCTGCCTGTGGTTAATTCTATATAAGCAAGGGCTTTCACAGGCAAATAAATATGTTGCTATGCTGGTGGCTGATCTTTGTGCTGTGTAATGTATTTGTGACTAAAGGCACCCAAGCACATTTTGGGCACACTGGAATCTGTTTTATTGTGGGATGTTCAGAGAGGAGCCGGTGTAGGATGTTCAGAGAGGAGCTGGTGTGGGACGTGAGGGACAATCAGTAATTCTCTTCCTTTGACTGGTACTAGTCTGCCTTAGCTTCAGTTTATTACCACAGTGGTATCGTCTCATCTTTGGTATCATGGACTGAGGAAGAGCAGATATTCTCAGTCAGCCTAGAGCTCTGTCTAGCTCAACATCTTTTCCAGTGAGGCAACTTCCAGGTGCATAGGAAAACCCAGGAGGAGTTCAGCTCCTCCTGTTAAACCCTTCCAGCAGCCATTGCTGTAGGAAGTCCTTGGGCTGTTGTGTTTAGCAGCTCCTGATGGGTTACCATCTCTGAAAAACATCTGTTTTGGAAAACTTTATGGTGTTCCAAACATTCCATGTCAGTGAACTCCCAAAAGGATTTTATTTGTTTGGCAGCTTGTCACTTGAAGTGCCTGCCCTGTGATTTTTACCTGAATCGTGGGAGAATATTTTTCTTTTTTTACGTTTTTATGCAGAGAAGCAACTCTCTGTGGGGATATTAACAGGACTTTGAACGCCTGTGAAGGTAAGGACTTGTATGCTTGCAGTAAGGTACGCTACCAGCCCCATTCGCATCACCTTCTGTAGGTACGTACTGTTACAGCTGTCTTGTTTAGGTGACCGCATGCAAAAAAAAAAGGTCAACTGCAGGAAGTGATGGGGTTCCTGCAGCTCTCCATCCTGCACACAGATTGCAGTAAGTCTCCATTTGCAACAACTCAGGCTACAAATGAGTTGTTGGATGCCAAGGAGTGACTCCAGCGTGTTGGTTGAAGTTCTTGCCAAAGCACACCGTTGTAAGGTATCTGGGGCAAAGTTTTAGGGGATATGGAAGGGTTGGAAAATTGTATTAAAGAACTTGCAGTAAAGAAATACGGATGCCAGTAAGTGCAGCATTGTGCAGTAAGAACAGGGACTCTGTCCTTGAATTTGACTTCAGGTTAGCTTTCAGCACGCTGTCCCGCACCCTTTCAGGAATAAGTAGGTGGGTGTTAAAAAACTGTGCTTTAATCCTCCTGATAAAAATGGGTAACACTTTCATGGCTTTAAAGCAGACAGAAAATCTTCATCTTGTCATTTCTACTGTTATTCCACCCGTAAGCCTGTAAAACTTATGATTAAAGTGGGTGGAATTCCAGCTTACTGGTTTACGGGTGGGATAATAGTAGAGAGTGACCAGGCAAATGTTTTCTGTTTGTTTTAAAAATAGAGGCGCTTACATAATGATGCTATACACAACAACAGAGCATGCATATGGAGGAGAGCTCTGCAACAGAGTGTTAGTCCGACAGCATCCCTTGCCTGCGTGTCTGCTGTCGCTTGCTTCAAAGGAAGGTAATTCCAGCGTGATTTAACTGGGATATTGGTTTGTTCCTGAACAGCCCTTAGACCGGGCTCTGGGTTAGGCATTTGGAGAAACAGATTTTTAAATCATTATGAGCCCTTACTTGGTTACCTGAATCAGGAAAGCCCATTCTTCTTCTGTGGAGCGCTGTCTGTGTGTGTTTTGAGTTGTTTGCAGAGATTCATCTCTCAGTGTGTGGTGTGTAGAACTGAGGTCCTGTCTCTGAGAGCGGGGTGCTACTGTGAGGGAAGGAAAACCCCAAATGAACCTAGCACACGAGTCTGAAAGCATCAGGATCGCGTTGGGCTCTTTCCTCCTACCATGGAAGCGGCCCCACTTTGTTTTCCTTCTGTAGCTGAAAGCAACAGGCTTTATCCATCGCGTTTGGGAAAAGGATAAAAAGCAAGTTTGCCTGCAATATGTCTTTAATGGGAAAACTTTTTCTGGGATCTGTATCTACAGGTGGGCGTTTTCCCAGAAGGGTGTGTTAGGTGTTGGGGCTGTAACTATGTCGGTGCTAACCAAAATTCTAGCCCTGCATGCATCTATAAATACCATAGCCTCACCCCTTTGACTCCCTGAAACGATACGTAGCTGGAACCATTTCATACATCGGCACATAAAGGACCTTGGTGAACTTGTGCTTTTACAATAAACAAGGAAAAGTTTATCCAGGTTGCCCAACGGAGGAGTTCAGCTGCACAAAGACGGCTCTTTATTCAGTCAGGGGGAGGCCCTTTCCTTTTACACTGCTCTCCTGAGGATTTTTGGCTCATCCCCTCCCAAGTTTTTATTAATAAAAGCAAAAGAACTTGAACATGATTATGTGTGTTTGACAGGCAGAGCTCTGTGTTTTCATCTTGTGGCTAACTCGATTCGTGGAGCCTATGCAATTTGGGATATTGGGCTTTGTTCCTTCCTCCTCATCTTCCTCCTAAAACAAATTCCCCTCCTTCCCTTTCTTACAGTGGCAGCAGCATTTTCTGTGAACTTCTGCAGGTTTCCAGAGTTCCCTGGGGAACTTGAAATTCACCTTTCTAATCCTAGAGGGAATTTTAAATTGCTATTGGGTAAAGTTTTGAGCAGGGGGTGGGGGCTATTTGCCCATCTCCTCTAGAAGTAGTCCGAGGAGAGACTCAGCTGGTAAAGCAAAACACATGCTCTCTTCTTAAAGAGCTGGTAATAGGCTGTAAGCCTGTTTCAGCTTTAACTTTGAGGGATGACTAAGATGTTTCTCTCTTCTGGCAATACCCAGTTTGGATCCTGCTGCTTAATTTTGTCTGTAGGCCTGCTCATCTCAGCCTCATCTTAAAGGGAATGTGCCAGATATCCAATAAATGTACTGACAAAGTGCACTGGAGCTCAGTCTTTTGTTGTGGGTGGCTTTGCAGAGCGCTCCATTGCTGGGAAGCTGCTGTCAGCAGGAGGGTGTTCTCTGAACTAGGATGTTTAAAGCTGTGGTTTGGGCTGCTGGGCAGCCATGTGATGCTGAAGGACAGGGTACTCTTCCTTTGCTTCCAGGGCAGTTGAGCTTGTTACGTAGGTGCAGTAGCTGTGGGGTGGTGGATGCCCCGCAGACTCAGCTTTCTCTTCGCAGCCTTTATTTTTGCAGGAATCTGAAATAGCAGCACCAAAGCTGCTGAATAAACCAGGCAGGGGAGCAAACCCAGCTGCCCACCCCTTCACCCACCGCAGAAATGCATAGAGGGGAAACTCTTATGAGCACTTGAGGGACTTGTTTTATTCATGGGTGAACAAAAAGGCAACCACGATCTCCTGTGATTTTTTTTTTTAACCACTCCGAGCGCCCTTTTGGAGGCAGTTGTTTTTTCTTCTGATGTGTGTTTTTTAATCACTACCTAGGTTTGAGGCATGGATGACTATTGTTTAGAAGTGCCTGGCCAGTGCTACTGAAAAGAAAATCCCAACCTCCCAGTGACAAGCTTCTGAGATAATTTCTATTGGTTTTCCTCTGTTTAAAGAAGCAAAACAAGAGAAGCTGTATCCGTTCCACTTTGGTGCTGTTGGATAAGGTGTATGGTTGAGATTAAAAAGTCTTGATGCTTGTGGGAGGAGGGAAGGGTCCAGAGGAGGCCATGAAGATGATCAGAGGGCTGAAGCACCTCTACTACAAAGAGGTTGAGGGAGCTGGGCTTGTCCAGCCTGGAGAACAGAAGGCTGTGGGGGGACCTCATTGCAGCCTTCGCGTGCCTGAAGGGAGCAGAGAAACAGGAGGGGAATCAGCTTGTTCAAAGGGCAGAGACTGGCAGGACAAGGGGGATGGAGTGAAGCTGAAGGAGGGAAGGGTTAGATGAGCTATTAGGGGGAAGTTCTTTCCCGAGAGAGTGGTGAGGGGCTGGAAGGGGCTGCCCAGAGAAGGGGTGGGTGCCCCATCCCTGAGGGTGTTCAAGGCCAGGTTGGCAGGGGCCCTGGGCAACCTTGTGTAGCTCCAGGCCTGGAGGTTGGTGTCCCTGCCTGTGGCAGGGGGGTTGGAACTCTGTGATCCTTGGGGTCCCTTCCAACCCAGAGCAGTCTGGGATTCTATGGTTCTATGATTTTTTCTTTTGTCTTGAACGTTGCAGCAGAGGATACTAATTAACCACCAAACAAATTGGGTTTGGGGGAAGTTTGCCTTTGCTATCGCAGTGACAATGTTTTGTTTGGAAGAGCCGTGCGAATTTCACCCGCGGGCGTTCGTGTTAGAGAGAAATCAGCCCCTGGCTGCCCAAAAAATCTGCCCATTTCAGTCTGCAGAAATATGCCAGGAAAGCTTTTGAAATGGCAACAGCCAGTCTGCATGTTCTGGAGCAGATTGTGTACCGGAGAGCGCGGCACAGCCCTGAGCAAAGACGTCAGCAGCGAGGAGTGACTGTCATCCTCAACACAAACAGACAGGCTCCATCAGCCTGACAGGCCGGGGAAGAGTGACGAAACGCTAATGGGCACATCATGCTAATTGTCAGCTCAGGAATATAGGGTTTGTTTGTTGTGCTTCCCCAACAACGGGAGCTGACTCTGAGGTGGATTTTCCTACAAATGGCTTTCTGCTTCTTCCATGTTTTGTCACCAGTGAGATTATTCCCCCCACCCAAAAAAAAAGGAATAAAAAAAGAGTAAGAGCCCTGGGGCTTAGTAACGGCATTTCAGAGGATAACAAGCGCTCAGCCCTGTGAAGCTACGCTTAGTTTTACATTTATTTGGGGATTTTTACAAGCATAATGGGAAATTATGTGCTTGACTCTTGACTGAGTTGCAGTGGGACTCAGGGGATCCTAATTTCCCTAAGACTATGAAATTCCCAGGCTGTGGGATGTGATATTTTGTTTGCCTTTACACTTCCCCTCTAGCTTCCGAGCCTTTTGTCATCCACGGCAAACGCTTGGGTGCTGCAGCAGGAATAGTTTGGAAGGCAGTGATTTGAGGGGGGAGAAAGAGCTGGAGCTTCTCAGATGCTGAAGTGGGATCTGATTGGCATTAGGGCAGAAATTGGTGGGAGAAACCCTGTCCAGGGTCTGGCTGGATAGAACGGAGGGTTCATGAGGTCAAGGTCACTTCTTCAGCCAAAAGGTGATCAGGACGACATCTCTGTGATGGGGGTCACTGCCTGCCCCCTCTCACGAGCTCCGGGTTGCTGTCGCATCCTTCCCCTGTGGTTGCTCAGTGTTGCTGGATCTCATGCCTTCAAAACAGACTCTCAACAGCCTTCCAGAAGGTCGTTAGAAATTTAATCCTACAGTTTAACGAGGCTTGTGAGTTACCTGTAACACAAATCACAGTGCTGACGACTGCTTCTCAATTATTAATTTTTGTACAGCGAAGTGCTGGCCATTAAGATGGGTTGTCTGTGCAAGGTGGTTCCATAAAATGCAAATTATTAGCCTCTATGTGGGTCAGAAAACATTGTGTGCTTGGTGTAACTCTCACAGTTAAATAGACTCCTTCGTTAAGCAAATAATTTAAGCACTGGTTACTCTTAGCAGTGTCAGGAACATCATAGGTGAATTCTTGCTGAGTGTAAATAAAGCGTTTCAGCTTTGAATGATGATTGCAGGATTTGGCTTAAAAGCTATTTTTGGGCCATGGGCACAGCCCAAAGCTGGGGACACACACACACACGTACGTGGCTCCACTCTTGGAATGGCGTCAGGATGGAGGATGACTCAGTCACCCCTGCAACTTCCTCGTTGCTCCAGAAAGGTAGTGATTTACAGCAGGTCTGTGTCAGCAGTAAATAGCCATCCGCCCAGCGCTGATCCAGCCGCTCCCACAGCGGGAGGTACAGATGCTCGCCCTTTGCTGGGTCCCTCCCTGCTCCCTTCCCACCCATGGGCCGCTGAGGGTGTAAACAAACACCCTCCCCTTCCCTCCCCCGGCCGGGCGGCCCGTCTGAGCCCGTAAGCAGAGATCCCGTTCCTGGGGATAGAGGCACGCCAGCATCAGGGTTTGGATGGCGTTCCTGTTGAGTCAGGGAAGTTTGGCGGTGCGAAGCCTTGCGGGGGTTTGGTCTTCCAAGGGTGCTGAGGTTGAAGCAATAATAAATGTGGTGGAATCAGCACATTGTGCTGTTGCTGCTGGGTGAAAAATACGTCCCAACCCTTCCAGGCCCTGCCCTGGCCGCCTTTTGTGGGCACAGCAGGTCAGGCAGCAGGATGGCACCCGAAGAGACCGCAGAGAAGAAGGTGAAGTTCACTGACAGTGTTCATTAAGTGCCACAGGCCAAGGACTCTGGTTTCTCTGGGGTTTCTGTGGGCTTGCAGTAGGTGAGGAATTTCTCTGCTCCTGTTCCGACATAAACGAGGGGGAGGCAGGAAGCTGTGCTGCTGGCTCTCCCCTCCTGTCTTCCTTCCAGAAGATACCCCAAGCTGCAAAACCCACCAGTTTTAGTGCCTGATTTTGAAATAAAGCATTTCAGGTATGTGAATCATCCTAGCAAAGCCAAAGGATTGCGATCCTAATGGCAGTGTCTCCTCCCATCTCTTCCACCCTGCTTTCCCAAGAGCTGCTGCTATCATGGGAAGCACATGAAGAACCCACTGGCTGTTTCTTGCCATCACAGCCCTTTTCTTTTTTGTGGAGGACAAATACCAGGATAATTGTTGTGTCCTGTATTTTATTTTATGCAGAAGGAACCACTCTCTTTTCTGGGGTGTTTTTGGGTCGGCATATGCATTGAAAAAGCGTGTAGCAGGCTGCTGTTGGCCATGATCACTTAGCCGCTTCCCAGGTGTGGGCTGTCATGGGCGGGGGTGAGTTTTAACATGGTCCTTGTGAGAGGCAGAGGTGGGACGGAAGATCCCTGGTGAACTAACCACGCCGAGGAAACTGTTCCCTAAAAATAAATCCTCTGTGGACTTTGACAGATCAGCCCTGCTTCTTTTGATCTTGGTCGTGACTCTGAGCATCCTCAGGAATAAAAGCCACACGGAGATGGCCCTGGGTTCTTGGCTTGGTGGTTGTTACCTGGTGCATCTCACTGTCCTGTTTGTGGACAGACTCTCTGCGTTTCCAGGCACACAGTTTCAATTCCTCTCCCCCCGTCTATAATCTTCCCTTCTTTACCTGCTGCTGGCTCCGGCAGCATCCCATGGATGTGCCTGGAGTGTGTTTTGTATTGAAATGCTTTTATTGCTTTGAAAGTGCTGAGGGTGGTGGGATTAAAAAACCTTGGAAAACCCCCAACAAAACCAACCAAAGAGAAAACCAACCCAAAAGGCAGCGTGGGAGCTTCACTGACATACTCCCAGAGTTAGGCTCTGGATCTGTAAGGTCTCTTCCTGAGCTGAGGCACTGTCTGTGGGAATGCTGATCACATCCAAACATCGGTGTGGGGGGAAGCAATGTTGGAGGAGATGCAGGGACTTTTGCATATGATCAGACCACAGGACTGGTTTTGTATCTTGATTTGAATGTCAAAGCAGAGATGGAAAACAGAAGGTGGGAGCGACTTTTGCCCTTGAGGTAGCGTATGCCTCTTGGTGCTGGGAGCTGGGGTGCCGGTCCCTAGTTCACCCTTTCTGCCTGGTCGCCAGCCTGATGTCTGGTAGGCTCAGTCCTTTGGATAGTCACCGGAGGGATGTCGGACAGAGTTTAAATTTGATGGGAATTACGGCGGTCTGAGGTGCTGTATTTACCTGGGAACGTGGGGGTAAACCCTTGGTGCTACACTCAGCTGCCTTCTGCATCATCCCGCTCTAATTGCCATCGCTCCTTCGTTACAGGTCTCAGTTGGAAGGCTCGGATGAAGTGAGCGTCCACAGGGAAAGCTTTAGGGAATACTGGAAAGAAGGATAAGGGAGGACAAGCATGCACCAGAAAATCAACTTCAAAGCATGTGGTGAGGAGGGAAAAACATCATCTGCCGCAATCTGGGAAAGGTTCCATGGGGTGGTCAGTGGTGCCCCAGGGTGGGAGTGGGAGACTCCTGAGGCTCTGGAGCTGCTGCCGCAGGAGTTACCCCGTTGATGGTCTTTGCAGCTGCGATGGGGTCTTTGTGGCATGCAGTGTGGTCGGGCTCTGAGCTGGTCATGTACCTTGTTGTCGGACAAATAGAAACAGGTCTGTTTCCTCTGTTTTGAAATGGGTTTTGTTGGGTTTATTTTTCCTTAACAGAGTGAAATCTGGGTTATTTTTCTAAATCCCTTGATCAACTCGAGCCTCCAGAACTTCAGCCTGTTCTCAAAACAGAGCTGCTCTTTTTTCCCCCCATACTCTTTTTAAGTTCCTAGTTAAGAGGAACCTTTCCTATTGCCGTCTAAGACAAGCACTGATGCTCCCAGTTCTGTCCTGGGGTGCCCATCGCTGTCTCCTGGTGGCTTTTGTAGCTGTTCTCTCCCTGCTTGTGCAGGGTGAAGCCGGCGCTGATTGATTGCAGGTTTCTAACGCTAATAACTGTAAACAGGCGGTTCTGACTCATCGGTCACGGAAGACAGAAGCACAATCAAATATTGTGGCTCTGCTAATTTGTTTACATATAGCGAAATTATGTAAATGTTCGTGCAAGCTGAGGTTGAGCCCCTGTGTGCGCTTGCGTTCAGCACCCTGAGGCAGAACTGGGTGCTGCTGAAGTCATGGAGTGTTTTGCTGCAGCGTTTTAGCGAGCCTGGGATTCAGCCTCTCTGTGTTTCGAGGCACAGTGGGGTGAGGTGGTTTTAATACCCTAGAAGATGGATTCTTGATAACTTTACTGTTAAAGCCATAACCATGGACTTCTGAAAGGACAAAGTGAGCTACAAATGCTTCTGCCTTTCTGGCTGCACTCTTTGGAAGGTTGCAGAGCTCCCCTGCTCATCTGGCTTTTGGTTGTTGTCCCCCAGGTTCAACTCCCCCCCCACCATCACCCATCCATCCCCTCCTGCAGCCTCTGCCTACAGCCTGGAGCCTGCAGGCACCTTGGGCTTAGCATGAGCTGGAACTCAAGGCTGAAAAAGAAGTTCGGGGGATGCTTGGGCACCGTGACACCCAGCGAAGGAGGTATTCATGGGCTCGCTGTCAGCGCTGCTGGGCAGGTGGGGTTGGCTAACTGCTCTTTCTGGAGTAGGAGCAGAGCCTGGGTCATTACCATCAGGAGCTTGTTTCTGTACGCAGAGAAATGATACAGAGAGCAGTGATAGGATGTCTGCTCATAAATGTCTTAAACGAGGAGGTGGCAGGGTGGAGAGCTGGAGGTGAAACGCAAAGCAATCACAGAATCACCAGGTTGGAAAAGACCTTTAAGATCATCGACTCCAAGTGTTCCTGTCCTATGCTAAACCATATCCCTGAGCACCTCATCTACCCGTCTGTTAAATACACCCGGGGCAGGGACTCAGCCCCCTCCCTGGGCAGCCTGTTCCAGTGCCCAACAACTCTTTTGGGGAAGAACTTTTCCCTCACATCTGATCTGACACTGCCCTGGTGCAGCTTGAGCCCATTCCCCCTTGTCCTGTCACCTGGCTGAAGAGACCATAGCCCACCTCTCTGCACCCTCCTGTCAGGTAACTGTAGGTGGTGATAAAGTTTCCTCTCAGCCTCCTCTTCTCCAGGAAGAGCTATGCAGCCGATGGCATGAGGCTGGAAACATGAGCAGGAGTGAAGGAGGCACTGACTGACGAAACCAGAAGCACTTGCTGTTGAGAAGGAAGTTGTGTAGGGTCACACGCATGCTTTGCGTTATGATCTCAAGGTGCGTGGTCAAGGGGGCAGAAGTGACCAAATGCTTCCTCCTCCTGTTCTTCCTATGGTTTGTGTGATGAATAAAGGCTTGCTGAGTGAGAGGCTTGGAGCCAGAGCGGTTCTCTGTAGGCTGTGATGCAGGATGCTGGGCTCTGTGTTCCTGTTCCTTTTCGAGGCGGCGGTGCCAGAAATGAGCCTGTTGAAATGAGGAGGGCTGAGCTTGCAGTGGGCTGTCACTTGGGGTGGGGGAGCACATCCTGGAGCTGGTTCTTGGGCTGATCACACCCCAGATGCCAGAAACACCCCAGGTTCTTGGGGGAGGCACCAAGTAAGCACCTAGCTCTTTGTGCACCCTCCTCTTAATGGGTGAGGTACGGTTGGGCTGGATTCAGCCAGGAGATTAACCAGTTGAATCCCACTGAGCAGTGTCACTAGCTATGGGCAAGGGAGAAGAGGAGGGAAAGAATTCAGTCTTGGTTTGGGCCTTTCTGAAACATTAAAGATCAGTCAAAAAGGTTGTGAATATCCCAGTTGTGAATTGCAGGGATTTTGCTTAATGCACTTTACTGGTTCTTCCTGTCATCTTTTCCAGATGGAAATGTTAACGTTCCACTTAGACATGGTATTTTTCTGATCTCTGGCTGTGCCCATGGTTTGGTCCCCAAACCATCTCTCTTCCTGTGCTTGGTTATGGCAAAATAATCATGGCTTGTGTTAGCTCCGTGAGTCTCAGCAACACTGACTCATACTCTGGGATTTGAAATTGAGATGGACAAATAGATGTGTGCACAAAGGCAAAGCAACAGGAAGAAAAAGATACTGTATTTGATTAAAATCCGTTTCACCGTGGTTGCTTAACTATAGCTAACCAGGAGCACGTTTTGGGGGAGAACTAAGGGTAAGAATGAAAGTTTGTGGATGAACCTTCACTTCTTGAACTGGGGATGGGGCTTGATGGAAGAACCTGAGGCTCCAGGTCCCTTCCAACCCCTATGATTCTATGATTCATGGTGGCAGTGCTGTACTGTTGGGACGGGGAGCAGTGTCTGGCCCTGCAAACACCAGCTCTGTGAATATGTGGACTCATGGTTTCAGTGGCTGTTGCTGGTTAGTGGTGCTGCTAACGCGCCTGCCTTGTGGGCTGATGGCTTGTTTGCATCTCTGGTTTATGACCACCACCCTCACCCTCTTCTGTTGCGTAGCAGATCTGCAAAACCCAAACCAGCATGAATTTCCGCAGAGTTCCGTGTTGCCACTTGTGCTGGCACGCCGTGTATTTGACAGTATGTTTGGCAGGACACCAAAGGACAGGAGCTGGCTTGTAGGCCAACAGATGTAATGGAGGTAAGGCACTGTGCCTGCTGCCGTAGGAACTCGTAGCCAAGGCTGTCAAGCGCTTTAGTGCCGGTTTGCAGCAGTGAAGTGCCTAGGACTATATCTGCAAAGTCCTAGGCAACCTAAAGTTGCTCCATGGGTGTCATCTTTCATGGTTTAACATTTTAAAGAGTTTCTAAATATATAAAAGGCTGAAAGTTTAAACTTTAAAAACCTTGTTCCTTGCTTAACTTGACTTGCAACTCAGAATGACTTCTTTATTACGGAGCTTCCTCTCGCCAGCCCTAATGCCATTCCCTGTTTCGGCTTGCTCTCCTTAAATCTCCCCTCCCCGTGTTGCTGATGGTGTTGTGTTGGTTCAGGGAAACTCCAGATGAGATCAGGTGTCATTCTGCAGAATCCAGTTGTGACCCCCTCTTCAGCAGGGATGTTGGCTTCCCAAAGCTCACAAGGTAGAGAGGAGCAACTGGGGTTGGGTGGGGACGAGGGAAGTGATGCGACACTGGCCGGAGAGCTTGATTCTCTGCCATGGTAATTGATCTGTGTCGACTTGCTGTGTTGTGCTTAGTAAGGCTTTAGTTTTAGAATCAAAGAGAAAAAAGTTGTCCCTGTACTTGGGTTGGGATAGGAGAGAGCATTACACTGAGTAGTTGATCAGTGTTCCTACATCCTTTCCTTTTGGTTTCACAGAATCACAGACTGGTTGGGGTCTGAAGGGACCTCGAAAGATCATCTAGTCCAACCTCCTGCCAGAACAGGTTCACCCAGACTAAATCACACAGGAACACATCCAGGTGGGTTTGAATGTCTCCAGAGAAGGAGACTCCCCAACCGATCTGTGCAGCCTGTCCCAGGGCTCTGGCACCCTCCAAGTGACAAAGTTCCTCCTTATATTCCCATGGAACTTCCTCTGCTCCAGCTGGCACCTGCTGCCCCTTGTCCTGTCGCTGCCATCCCTGAGCAGAGCCTGGCTCTGGCCTCCTGACTCTCACCCTTCACATATTTATAAACATTAATAAGGTCACCTCTCAGTCTCCTCTTCTCCAGGCTAAAGAACCCCAGCTTCCTCAGCCTCTCTTCACAAGGAAGGTGTTCCACTACATCACCTCAGTGGCCATACACTGGGCTTTTCCAAGGAGTTCTCTGTCCTTGAATTAAGGGGCCCAGAACTGGACCCAATATTCCAGGTGCAGTCTCCCCAGGGCAGAGTAGAGGGGCAGAAGGACCTCTCTTGACCTACTAACCACTCCTTCTAACACACCCCAGGATGCCATCGGCCTTTTGGCCATGAGGGCATGTTGCTGGTCACAGACATCCTGATGTCCACCAAGACCCCAGGTCCCTTTCTCCTGTGCTGCTCTCCCACAGGTCTGTCCCCAGCATCTGTTGGGTGCAGGATGAAATGGCCCTTTTAGTCCCACCCGTGAGGAGAATTTTGCATTGCCAGCTCATCTTGTAATGTCAGCTGGGGTTTGTGGGGTTTGCCTGTAACGGTGTGGGGTCTGGGAGGTTCCACTGTGGGCTTCCTGGGGAAGGAATAGCCTCTTTGCATCTTTCTGTACATCCCCACCTGAGCTTATGGGATGCTGACGGTTGTGGAAAGCAGAGGGATAGCAGGAAAGTTTGCTGTCAAAGACAGGAAAGGTCTATTCCTGCCCTGTGTGTCGGAGCAGAGGGCTGGGAAGCCTGCACACCATCTTCTGGAGTCCCCTCCTCTCTTTTAATTACCACTAGACTTGGCTGATGATTGCTTTGGGTTTATAAGACAAAAATATATGAGGGATTTTTGGATTCAGAGTCGTGCCTTTGTGCTGGGGATGCAGTTGACTGAGCATGAGCCTGCTGCGTGGTTAGAGCTCCGCTGCCCCTTCCCCATGCTTTTGTCTCCAGCCAGTTTGTGTCAGCCTTTTTTTTAATAAGCCAACGCTTTGTGTGCTGGCAAATACATTTTTATTAATTACACTCAAAAGCAAAAATACAGGACAAAAGGCAGATGCAAATGTGTAATAAGGCAACACCTGTAAGAGAGGCTCTCAGTTCTGTTTGAAGTGAGTTAAATGTGCTAGTTAGTTATATATATGGGTGTGTGTATAGACATATATTTGTGTGTATAGAAATACATTTGAGCCAATATATGCAGCTCTAGGTATATTGTGACAAATGATGCTGTTTCTAATTGTCCTGGATTCATAGTAATTCTGAAAGTTATGTTTCTTTATAGAGATCATGAAGCAATCTGGATGCTAGGTTTATTAAAATGCTTGCTGTGAATGTATTGTGTTTTGTCCGTTGAGCTCCACTATAGTATTTGTCTTTTAAGAGAAGAATATGTTCAGTATGGTGGCTGTTTGACACAACACTGGTGTCATTAATTCTGACTGCTTTAACACATTTCTGTTCACCAATGTATTTGCCAACACTTTCCTTCAGCATGTATTGCTCAAGTGAGCATATATTGGCTCACTTGGATCACAGAATCACAAGGTTGGAGAAGACCTTCAAGATCAAGTCCAACCATTCCTGTCCTAAGCTAAACCATATCCCTAAGTACCTCATCTAACCTTTTTTTTAAACACATCCAGGGAAGGTGACTCAGCCCCTCCCTGGGCAGCCTGTTCCAGGCCCTGACAACTCTTTCAGTAAAAAATTTTTTTCTAAGATCTAATCTGACCCTGCCCTGCCACAGCTTCTTGCCATTTCCCTTGTCACCTGGCTGAAGAGACCATCTCCCACCTCTCCACAACCTCCCTTCAGGTAGTTGTAGGTGGTGATAAGGTCTCCCCTCAGCCTCCTCTTCTGCAGACTAAACATCCCCAGCTCCCTCAGCTGTTCCTCATATGATTTGCCCTCCAGCCCCTTCATCAGCCTGATTGCCCTTCTCTGGAGTCTTTCAAGGAGCTCAATGTCTTTCTTATGGTGAGGAGCCCAGAACTGGACACAGCACTTGAGGTGTGGCTTCCCTAATACTGAGTATAGGGGCACGACAGGAAACGGTGTTTGACTGGGTACCAAAGTCAGCACCGGATGGCCGTCTGCACCACCATTCGGGCACAGGTTTGTGGCCATGGACACCCATCTGCAGCTCCCACCCCTTTCCACCCCTCACCTCTTACCATGGGACCGGCCCCCCCTTTTAAACGTGATAATTGGCCTTTAGGCAAACGATGTTGCTGCCAAACCCTTTGAGAGTGAAAGCTGAGCATTCAAGCCCTGTGTGTATTCAAGCCCTTTCTCTGGGGTGACCTTCAGAAGCAGCTACAGCACCAGGGCTGCTTGAGCATCTCCAGTGGTCTGGAGCTTGGGAGACCCACCTTGGTTGTGTTTTTGCTGTCAGTGGTGGCCCTGCTCGCAATGGCTTTCCTTCCTCCTTTGTCAGCTTTGGGAGAGAGGAAACCCAAAGTGGAAGGAGGAGATAGGTAGAGGCCAAAATGAATATTTCAAGCTGACAAAATCGCCGCTTGATTTCCGCGGGAGGAGCATTTGCCAGAGCCTTGCCAAATGCTCCAAAAAAGGAGCTGGATAATGTTAAACATAAACCCTACAGCGTTTGATGGAAGCTTATTCTCTTGTTTTGGGAGTGACTCATCTCCAGCGTGATCTATCTGCTTCACTATGTATATGTTGGGGCGGGGTGGAACCCAGTGAAGGTCTTGCAGCCACCTCCAAAACGCAGTGTCCTGTTCAATTATTACTTAAAGCAAGTGAGTATCAAGCCTGTGGGCAGTGTTGGGAGGTGTGCTGGGAGATGTTCACGGTCACAGAATCACAGACTGGTCTGGGTTGGAAGGGACCCCAAGGATCACAAAATTCCAACCCCCTGCCGCAGGCAGCACCACTGACCTCCAGGCCTGGATCTACACAAGGTTGTCCCGGGCCCCATCTAACCTGGCCTTGGTCAAACCTTATTTGCTGTGTTTTCAAAGAAGTGTGGGAAGAGAAAGGAGCAGTACATATGGGCAGAGGAAGAGGCAGTAGGTATGTGTTTCGTTTCCTGCCTGGCCAGGGTTGTTGTTTTTGGAACCTCAGCTGTTGTTAGGAGGTAGCTTTTTCCTCTCTGCACATCGCGTCTTTGGCCAACTGACCTGCAAATCGAAGATCAGCATTCCAGCGCGGTTGTTAAACGCTCTGCTTCCTGAGGCAACTGTTCAGAGAGCTGTGGGGGCTCCCCTCTCGATTTTTCCTCCTGCCCCTACTCATCAGCCTCCCAAGGCAGCAAAAACAGGAAGGGGGAATGATAAAGTGTGGGAATCAAGCGAGGGCTGAGTTAGCAACGCTGTTTCCTTCTGGAAACGGCTCTCTGACGGCAGCCGTGCTTCTGGTGAGAAAGAAACTGGGGGTAAACCACCTTAAAATCCTTCTGCAGGTGGGGTTCTCTCTCACCTCACATTTTTCTCTGACCTCTTCCTACAATGCTTTTAATGGTGTGAAGTAGCAAGAATGCCCGTTTTATTGGCTGGGTGCTGGCACCCATGTTTTAGCAAACACCTTGTTTTAGCAAACACCTACACTGTACCTACAGACCAAATTATCCAAAGGGCTTGTTAGCATATCATTTGCATGCGGAAGAGAGTGATGGTGGTGATGGAGCCTTCTTAGAAATCTTTGAAGGACTCTGGTGCTGTTGTGCTTCTGCACGTGACAGCTGCTGCTTTTTCCTTCAAGCCTGTTTTTTCCTTTCCTGGTAGCATTCCCCACATACTGTGCAGATTAATGGACTGATAGGGATATAGTGTTTTCCTCATGTTCCCCCATGGAATTGCTAGCAATACAGAAATAGAGAGACATGTGAAGTGGGATGCAAAAGCCTGTCACGGCTTCACGGCCTTCCTAGAGCCACTGAGCCTGTCCCAAGGGTTTGGTGGGACTCTGCATGTGTCAGATGCTGCCCGTGCTCCTTTTGTGTCAGTACCAGGTGGACAATGTGAATGCACTTTTGACATCCATGTGGCACTAATGTTTCCCTCTCCAAGAGCAGCATGTCCTTTGGCTCTCCCATCTTCAAATGAGTCAACGCATAAATCCAGAGCACCACCATTACTGAGTCCACTGGGAAGGGTTGGCAGGGGGTGGAGGGTGTCTGGTGAATGCTGAGAGAAGTTTCAGCCTTGCTCAGGGGTCTGAGGAAACCAAGACAGGGCTACAAAATAATTATTTTTATTCTGTTTTCACGTTTCGACTGGAGGAAACCCCCCCCCCGAGCACCAAACTCCAGAACTTTTGGAAAAGCAGCTGTACTATGGCGGTTCCTTCCCAGAGGGCAATGTCATTCAGGGGTCCTGCTCCAGCCTGGTTCACCGTGAGCATGGTAGTTTTATGTCCTGGTGGTTTCCAAGCGAGGAAGAGCCAAGTTATGGGATGTGGGCATCTGTGTGTCTGCCTCCAGAGCTTGTGATGGAGCAATGAGTGTGAGGTCCCAAGGGCAGTACAAGAGAAAGGAGGGTGTTTAACCAGAAGACTTGGAAGTAAAACCACTCAACATGGGTGCCTTCTGTCTTTTGATGTTGGTCTGGTCCCATGCAGAGGGTTTCCTGCACAGTGATACAGGCAGGGCTTATTTTAGAAGCAGCACGGTAGAAATCGGAGTGAAGAATTGTGTTCGACTGCAGCCTGACATGTACCAGACCAATGCAGCGCAGCCTCAGTAAGAACCATTTTCCACCAAAAATAAAGGAACCACTGGGAATTGCACTACACATATAGGAAAGCATGAAATTATTTATTAGGAATGGTGTATCCTCTGGTTTTGGGGAACCACCCCCCCTCAGTTTATAGCAAGAGGAAGCTATTTTTATATTTACATGGGGATCAGGGAGCTTTCGTTAATCAAATAGCTGCCAGTAAAAACAGAGGTGATGATCTGGGTTGTCTCACTGAGAATGTACATTACTTGGATTTAAATAAGTGTATCCTCCTTTGTGCAGAAACTGAGAGTAGTGATTTGTGCTGCATCCTCATTGTCAGCTGTGGAGAAGGCGGAGTAAGAAGGCTGACTGCAAGTTCAGGATTTTCCTGTCCAGCCCCAGGTGTCCGTCTCTTGGCCAGGAGACCGAGGCAGGGTGCCTTTTCTTTTCAGATTGGGGGCATGAAGAAAGCCTCCAAAGCCTGTCCTCTTCCTGCAGCAGCCACCAGAGCGTGTGCTTTGGGAAGGGATTAGGTGGTTGTTCCTTTGTCCTTTTTCTTGTCATCCCTTTCTCCACAAAAAATGCACTCTGTTTTTGAACAAGTGTTTTTCTCTCTGTCGTCAATTTTTTTGTTGTTTTGAAGGACCTAAGATACTTTTATCCCCCCTATTTTAGCTTAGGAAGGTTTAATAAGCTGCCCAGCTTTTGTGAAGTCCATAGATAACGTGAAATAGTCACAGAGCAAACCCATCCACCAGCAAAAATACGATCTACAGAAGAAGTTGTTTCTGAGCAACACTGAGTAATGCTTGATTTGATTCTGTTTTGTTGTGCTTTGGTTTCTTGGTTGCCAAATCAGCGTTGAAAAATACCTACCAACTGTAATTGTTTTACTGGAACCTTAATTCAGGGCCTAATTTTACTGGAAGCCTGAAGGAGGGGAGGAGACCAGAGCTGCAGAGTGGCAGCTGATGTTGAATGATGGCAATGTCAGACATACTTAAGATAAATGAACTTGCTGCTAATGAAATAAACACTTGATGCTGCTTTTGGCCCAACGCGGTCAACTGGCTCCACAGAAGACTTGTAGCTTGCTGGCCCTTTTGCTCCTGGTCATCAAGCCTTTGCTGGTGGTTTTGGTCATCTTCTAGTAGGAGCTCTTGTCACACGTGTAACTTGGAGCCCTCAAGCTAGTTGTGGTTGAAATGTGTGTGGTTGAAGTGCTTTGGCTGAAAAGAAAATCTACTACTCTGATAAGGAGATGGGAAGTATTAAGTTGCCTTAGTGGGATTCGGGTTTGCTGTTTTCCGTTGGTAAAAACTCACTGTTGGGCCGGTAGTTCTCTATCAGGGAACCTCCTGAAGCAATTCCAGCATCTCCAGATGGGTCTGCTAACACCTTTGTTGTCCTAATTTTTTTCTTAAGGAGGAGAGAAAAGAGAGAGAGGGTGGGGAAAAGCAAAATTTTGCAGTGGATCAACGTGAAGAGCAGACTGTGTGGGGAAGTGTTGGTTTCTTCTGCGTTCTTGACTTCCTTCCGTGGCTGGAGCATCCCCGATGTGCAGGCACAGTGCGGTATTTTGTTGTGAGACAGGTGAGTTACACCTGATGGCTTCGAGTCAAGTAATAAACCCAGTGATTTATCTTCACCCTCAATAGGAATGATTTGAGAAGAAGCCTCTCTTGTTCCTGAAACCTGAAGCTTCTTGATACGATTGTAGTCATCCCTCTTTTGGCAGTAAGAAACCAGATGAGGTTTAATAAAAGCAAGTGTAGAGTCTTGCACCGGGGAAGGAATAACTGTCTGTATCAGTACAGGCTGGGGGATGACCTGCTGGAAAGGAGCACTGCAGAGAAGGACCTGGGGGTCCTGATGGATGACAGGTTGGATGAGCCAGCAGTGTACCCTGGTGGCTAAGAGGGACAATGGGATCCTGGGGTGCATCAAGAGGAGTGTGGCCAGCAGGTCTAAGGAGGTGATCCTCCCCCTCTACTCTGCCCTGGTCAGGCCCCACCTGCAGTATTGTGTCCAGTTCTGGGCTCCCTGGTATAAAAAAGCCAGGGATCTCCTGGAGAGAGTCCAGAGGAGGCTACAAAGGTGATTAAGGGCCTGGAGGATCACCCCTACGAGGAAAGGCTGAGTGACCTGGGGCTGTTCAGCCTGGAGAAAAGAAGCCTGAGAGGGGATCTGATCAGTGTTTATCAATATCTGAAGGGTGGGACACAGGGGGAAACTGCCAGCCTCTTCTCAGTGGGCCTTATGATCTCTGGAGCTCCCTTCCAACCCCTGTGATTCTGTGATTCTCTGCAGCTCTCCTCCCTGCTTTCATGTGGGTCTCTTCATTGAAAGATCAACCCCATGTTTCAGACTCCCAAATTATTTGGATAACTTTCCTGAAGAGTTTACATGGCATCAGTGCCTTCTGGTGGTGTTACCCATCACAGAAGCACGTGAGGAGTTTTAACTGCAGTGCTGGTACTTGCAAAGCATTTCTGAAGTTTGATGATAAAGGGTTGATGTTTGGGTGCATGCTGTGTTGACAGAGTGGGAGGGTTGCGGCAGGAGTAGTTAACTTTGTGCTTTAATAGTTTAGGCAAAAATGTTTGGAAACAACACAGTGGGTAACTCTTGTTTTCATGTTTCCTCTCAGAGGAAAAAGCCCCAACCATCCAGTGTGTGACAGTGGCGCTGCTGCATGCAGCACGGTTTTGCAGCTCACCGTGAGGATGAAGAAGGATGAATGGGGTTACATGGGGAAAGGGATACTTTCCTCCTTGCTTTTTCTTCATGGGGGGAGAAAAAACAACCCAAACCCATAGTTTTCCTCAATTTACCTATTGAGAGTGAACTTGAAAAGTATTTCTAAACCACAGGGTTTATCTGATCTGTCTGGTTAGGCAAATCGGCAGAGTCTGTGTGGGGACGGAGCCAGAGAGGGGACTGCTGCCTTGTGTTCTAAACTTCAGGGAGAATCTTAGAATTAGAGGTTGCTGCAAGTCCCCTCCAGCAGCAGGTTTAATACAAGTTGGTATTTACGTGCTGAGACCCTGTCTAGACTCCTACCAGTTGTGTTTGTTACATACAGCGTCAATCACTGCCTGTCTCTCCTTGTCAGCTCATGTGTATATAATAATGCTCATCTCAGTCTGTCTGCATCTCCCTTTCCCCATACAGCTCCCCAAAAAACACGTCCCTCCTATTCCTCATCAAACCACCCATGCTGGGAGCCCTGCGGTGTCTGCCGGCCTGTCTCTCAGAGCACGGCGGGCTCTGCCGATGCCACCGGCTTCTTGCATAGGCCTCAGCTGCCCGGATCTGCTTTTATCAAACCATCTCTCAACGCCAAGGGTGATTCCCTGCATCCAGGGGCTGAAGGCTGATCTGGTTTCACCTGGAGCCTGCTGCAGTTACGTTCAGTTGGTTTTGCCCCTGTGTAAAATGGGAATTGGGGTACCCTCGGTCTTCCGAAAAGCAAGCGTGGCGCTTAGACCGACTAACAGTTTGTAAGGCCTGGATGCTAGGAGTCCTGGTGTTTATCTTGAAACCTTCTTTGAGTTTTCCGGTGGGTTCCGCAGAAGGAAAATGAGTTTTAATAGGAATTGCAGATTGTCCTCTGGTTGACCTTGTGCTAATAGCTGTTTATCTTCTCATTTATACTTTAAGATAGGCTTTTTTTTGGAGGAGGCTGCTCTTGCTCCGTGTTTACACGGTGTCCGGCGCAGTGGGATTCTTTCCCATGCTACTCCTACGTACTCCAGATATTGAAGTAACAACGCGGTTGCGTGCAGGGCTGCTCTCTCCTACACAAACGGCTTTGTACTGCTCAGCTGCTTCCTTTCACCTGTCTTAGCCGAAACCCTGCGAATTGTGCTTGGAATTGTTTTGAGCTTGTAGGGAGCTCTTTGCCACCTGTTTGGTAACAAGAAGCTCTGTTTACTTACATTCTGGTGAATCCTCTGTGTTAAACAGGAGCAGAAGCTGTTTGCCATGCTCCGTGCTCAGGAAAACTCCGAACAATAAACAGTTTTCCCCTTTTCCTTTTGAAACTCTGTGATATTTACATTTACTTCTTGCCTTGATCTTGCAGGGGCATCCTTCACAAAACACGGGTTCTAAGCAAGAGGCACATCCAAAATCTGTAGACAAGGGATTAGAAAGTCAAATCCCAGGTTGGAAACTAGATAGATTTATTCTCTGCATTCACACTTGTTTCTAAGAGTTGCAGCTTTCAGGTTTTGCCTACCCCGTCACTGCTTCTGGAAGTCCTCTGCATATCTAATTAACGGTTTCACGTTCGAATTATTCCCCAGCAATTTCTTGCTTCCTGTTGTTGGTTTCTTTTCTTCTGCTGTCACCTGAAACCCTTCCTTTCAAGTACAAAAACGCTGGAGATGTTGTTGTGAATGCAGCCTTTGCACGCTAACAGGCTCAGCGCCCAGCTCCCACTCCTAATCCTGTGAGTGCCGGTCCTTCTGGGACTGAGGGCTGTGAAACGCAGCCTGTTGTCCTGCATGGAGGCTGGTAACAAGCTCGTTTGGTGTCGGCTGTCACTGACCTGCTTGGCATTGCTTTTCACATCCGTCTGTAGTGATGAGATGAGATCTCTCGCTGCCAGTGCGCCTGAGTCACAGGAGATGCTGGTTTTCATCTGGGGCTCTGAGTAAAGGCTGCAACACAGTACAGTTGGTTTTCTTTATTTTTTAATTTTTTTTTTAAATTTAAAGGTAGGATCTTCCTTTACTGATAAACTAAACACACGCACATGAAAGGGGAAGATTTTATTTGCTTTTGGGGATTGGGAGCCTACCAAAGCAGTGATAATTGGTTTTATTGACTTTTTTTTCCCCCTCTGGTTGGAGACAACACTATTTATCTTCTTTTTTTCTCTTTTTCCACTCTGATTGTGTTCAGCTTGTGCTCTGTGAAAGTTACACTGCTTTTCTCTTCCTGACCCGTGGAAGAGTGGATTTGTCTGTCACTGGATGTGTTTTCCCTGTCCTTTAGTGCCTTGCTCTGCCATAGCCTTGGGAGCAGTTCTCCTCATCCGTTTCTCCTTGGTGAAGCTATGCTCTGTGTTTGATGGTCCTGGGTCCGGTGGTGCGGTACAGGTAGCTCACGATAACCATGGTTATATGGAAGACAGGATGCTCGCAGTGTAGATCCGTGATGCTGACTAGCCTGGTGTCAGGATTTCCCAGTGTCATCATTACCTGGGCGTGCATCTCTGCATCTTCTCCTGGAGCCACCTACAGCTCGTGAAACACAAAGACGTGTTTTTAAACCAAGGAGTTAAGGGGATGGGGAATTGTAAGGGATCTAACCAAAGGTTTCCCTGCCTCTCTGCGGGGAAGGGACCCTCATAGTCTTGATTAAGAGAAGAGGAGGCTGAGGGGAGACCTTATCGCTGCCTACAGTGACCTGACAGGAGGGTGCAGAGAGGTGGGCAATGGTCTCTTCAGCCAGGTGACAGGACGAGGGGGAATGGGCTCAAGCTGTGCCAGGGCAGGGTCAGATCAGACATTAGGAAAAAGTTCTTCCCCAAAAGGGTTGTCGGGCACTGGAACAGGCTGCCCAGGGGAGGGGGCTGAGTCACCACCCCTGGGTGTGTTTAACAGACGGGTAGATGAGGTGCTCAGGGATATGGTTTAGCACAGGACAGGAACAGTTGGACTTGATGATCTTAAAGGTCTTTTCCAACCTGGTGATTCTGTGATTTTGATTCTGTGAAAGGTCTTGGCCAAAACTGCCTTGTGTCTCTAGAGTACAAGGGAGAAGAGCCAGTATGCTCTTGCAAGTCCTACAAAGCATGTGCAGAACTTCCCCTGTTCCACATCGTTCTTTTTAACAGGAGCACCCTGCAATGAGAAGCTCATGTAGTGGTTACATTAGAAAAGGCAGATCATTAGAAAAGGCAGATCCTAGAGTGCAGATTGGTGGGGTTTACCCCTCACTTGGATTTTATTGCTGCTGAATTATGACAGTGTTCATTTTTATACATCACTTTTCTTCACTGAATTCCATGCTTGCAGACTATAAATGCAATATTGTCATTAATGATATGAGCAACCTCCTAAATATCTTCGTATGCTGGTTTTGCACGTCAGGATGGTTAACCTTCATTCCAGAGGTCTGATACTTCTTTAGCAAGACAATAATTGAGCAGTATGGGAACACGTTCCCTCTCAGCACTGAAGGACGCCCTCTTGTAAAAGGAACTCAGGCGTCTGTTAAACAACTGCAGGCAGATGTATGTTATAATTTAATAGAGGAGCTCGTTTGATTGCTTTCCCGAGGGAGCCCCACTTCAGTGAGCACGGAAGAATTAAAACACTTCTCTCGGGTAGGAAGCACCGTAGGATGTGTCAGGCTGAGCAGGGATGTTGGGGTGTTTTGGGTATGGATTTGCTGTCACGGTACAAGTTTTGGATGAGGGAGAAGCTAAGGTAATCCTTGGTGAGGTGAATAGGAGTCCAGGAACAGGTGTTCAGGTAGTCTAACTTCCAGAAGTTTTAGAAAATGGAAGGTGAGTCTGTGTATTTCTAGTTCCTTTGCCAAATAAATGTTTCAGCAGCTATTAAACAGATTAATAAGCCATATTACTGTCCTGCTCTCTGGGTTTTATAACCTCTGGGACTCAAAGGCGTATTTTCAAGTGAATCCAAAGCTTGTGCTCCTGTGAACGGTATTGAACCCCAGAAGTTGGGGTCTTTGTTGTGTGGGGTTGCTTTTGAGTTAGAAAGTCAGTAGCATCTCCTTGCTCTCCTTTCGTTCCTCAAAGCCCGTTACTGCTGGTAGCCAACACTTCTTGCCTGTGCCTGTAATCCAAGTGCCACCATGGCAGTTCCCGGTTGGGTGGGCTGGTGCCGCAGCTCTTGAAATAGCTTCAGGAGGCTGAGAAGACTTCTACTTAATTTATCATTGTGCAGAGCTTTCAGCCTCTGCTCTGCCTTCCTCTTACATGTTTATCTTTCACAACTCGAGCGCCTCTGGCTCTGTGGTTGATGTTACGGTGGGTGTGTTGACGGGGTTGATTTTCTTGTTTGTCTTTTGGCTTTTTTTTCCCTGAAATGCAGATTATTTTTAAAGGCAGACAACATGCTGAAGAAGTCCTGTGTGCCTCGTGTGCAGTTGTATCTTGTGTATAGGGCAGACTGCTAATCTTTGCAGCATCACAGCTTGCTGTATCGGCTCTGAAATCATCTTTATTACCAGCAAAAGCGCTTTCTTACGGCACGGAAACATTGCGCCCCTTATGTCAGCAGCAATAACTGGTTTGCTCATCATGTTCGTGGTAACTGCTGACTGTATAATCTCCTACTCTTTGGCTTGGTGGCAGATTATTTATAAAGCATGACGAATAAACTGTGACGATTACACACCATGCCCAGAATGCCTGGCTTTTTGAGATGCCGCGTTCAAACACTGTTGAGTTAGTCTGCTAAAGCTGGCTTCTGTTTGCACTGCCGTAGCATTGCCACCTTTAACAGCTCCCCGGCTCTTTGCCTCCTCTTCAGGAATACTTGGGATTTAACAGGCTGAACAGGACGTGATGCTTTTCCCCCCCCGAAGTATTTTTGAGAAAAAGCTGGGTTTCTGCCAAGGATAAAAAAGCTTGCAGTAGCAATTCCATCTGCACTTAGGCAATGAAAAAAAAAAAAGCTACAAATTTCTCTTGATCTTTCAGTCCAAGCACTAATTATATAATTTGTCTAAAGCCAGCAGACTTCAGCTGCAGCGTGTTGCCATTTTAAAGGATAAACCTAGTGTACTTTTTTTCCCTACTATTTCTCCCCACCACCAAATGCTATTTAAAAAAAACCCCTTGTAAGTGAAGGGGTCCAGCATGCATCCAATCCTGTAAGAACATCATTCCTAGGATAGCCAAATCCCTAAAGCTTTAAGCCTCCCTTTGATCCATAGGATTAATGGAGATTTTCATTTTTGCATGGCAAATTTGGGGGCTGTGAAGGATGCACAGAAAGAACCGTGTTTTCATGGGAGAAGCATTGCACAGGAGTAACACCACTCCCAGTCCTGCTCCACGTCCTCAGTGCTGGTTTGCATGAGCCGTTTCAAGCAGGTTTGAATATTGCTCTTGAGCTTGGAGGAGAGCCCCTTCCCTCTCCTTTATTGCTTGGGAAGATAAAAGCCCATCATCCACTTGATGACCCAGGCCATCACCTACAGACCGAGCTAAGCATTGAAGCGACTTTATTAACACCAAGGATCAGTTCACAGGGGTCAGCCTGCTCAGACACCTCGGGGTGGCATCGTGAGGAAACAATGTATCCCATGTCCCAAGGTTGGATCAGAGGCTCTCTGGTCATGGCAAGGTTTCTCTTCACCTTCGATGCAATGTTTAAAATAGTTTTGGGTAATGTAATATAATTGCCTGCCTCCTGAGTCCTCGTGGAATTGCTCCCTTGCCCATGTTGTGTTAAAAGAGATTTTTTAACAGGTTATACAGACTTCTTCAGAAAGTTTACTGTGTTTAGAACCCAGGCTGTGGTAAGGGTGGCTGGCCTCTCATCATGTACCTGTGAGAATGCTTCTAGGAGAGGGATTTGATTGCCCTGAAAGTTGCAGTGAGAAAGTTTGCACGGACACCAGGACAGGTGTTTTGAGAGGCAAGGAGAAAAATCACACATGAAATAAAAAGAGATAGGACACTGGTGGTATTTAGGAGGAGACAGATGTTTTGTAAGCTGACAACATCTGTATCTAAGAGGAGGACTGATGTGCATCAGCCGTTTACGCCACTCAGATTGGTATTTACAGTATAAACACTGTCAGTGCTTGTAGTGTCTCTCCCGATGAGGATGGCGAGGCCGGAGTCATGTTGAGGGGAGGCAGGGTGTGGTTGTCCAGTGAGCTCTGGCATTTGGAGAAGCTTTCTCTCAGGCCAGAGCTATTTTAAATTTAAACCCAAAATGATAAAATAGCATCAGGCAAAAGAAATGCTTGAATAAAGAAGAGGAACCGTCTCAAAGGATTATCAAAACCATCAATCTGCTGTGTTCCTGTATCCTTCAAGAGCTTCAGAAGCGGTGCGGATGCAGTCGGCTGGCACAGAGCTGTGATCCCAGCCTGACCTCTCTTCTCCTCAGGCGGCTGCGTGGGAGATAAGCCAGGCAGGTTCTTGTCAGCACAGGAGGTCAGTGCTTTAACGTGATCTCGTTCAGTCGGGCGGCTGCTCTTCATCTGTAGCGTATGTCCTGAAATCAGCACCCTCTCTTAGAAATCCGATGGTACCATACCCAGCAAGCTGAGCTGAGCTGAGCTGTGCCTGTACCCAGTGAGCTGAGCTGAGCTGTGCCTGTACCCAGTGAGCTGAGCTGAGCTGGGCTGAGCTGTGCCCATACCCAGTGAGCTGAGCTGAGCTGAGCTGTGCCTGTACCCTGCAAGATGAGCTGAGCTGCTTTGACACTCGTGGTTGCTAAACCCCTGTTTTGTGAGTAATCTGCTTCCTAGGGGCCATTTCTCTGTGCCTGCAGGTAAGAATCTGGGAGGCCTTTGGGGGATATTTCCCGGCTTTCAGAAGGGCTGGGGCTGGCAGGGACTAACACAGCACAGCTCAAGATTATAAAATACATGTGCTCAGAGACAGGTATTTTTAAGGTGCTGAGAGAAGCCAACCAAGCAGAAACCTGTAGTGCCTTCTGCTTGCTTTCAAGTCAAGCTTCCCTCCCACTGTAGTTGTTTGGTTGTTTATTTTCCACAAGAAACAGGACAGATGATATTTATCAATGCCACAAGCAAACATTTGGTTTATATTTTTGTGTCTGTTTTTCCATCCGCTGCAATGTGAAGGTCTAGGAGTGGAAGCCTACTGCTAGGGGAGGATCTCAGTAGTATCCAAAACTCCCTATCCATCAGTTCTTTGCCATGTGCACATCGTGCTTGTCTCCTGCTTTGAAGTCTTTGGTATCGTACAGTGGGAGAGGTTTTGCTTTGGGTGATAAGGATGCCAGCCTGTAGCAAATGTGTCGTTGTTAAATATATTAACAATATTTTATGGTTTTAATTTGATGTTGGAAAATAGCCCGGGAAGCGTAACCCTGACGGGGTGCAGCTGTTCCATTGTTTGACATGGGGTCTCTGGAATTCTGCTGTGACTTCGTGGCTTTGTCTGAACCCAAGCCATCAAGAGCAAAACTCAGCAGAGGCTACTGGCTGTTGCTTGGCATTGAGAAGAAATTGCATAAATTGGAAGGCTTGGGTTGCTTCTGTCAAAAACGAAATTCCCCAGGTTTACTGAAACTTGATCTCAGGTCGTGGTGAGTCCCTTGGCTTCGGGAGTTTGATGTGCACGTGGTGCAAGGGTCACGGGCTCCCCCCACCCGAGTCTCCTATCCTTCAAGCATTGCTTTGCATCTCTCTGGAGGAGAGCTGCAGAATAATACAATATCCCACTGACTCTACATATCAAGAGCCATACAATAATAACAATGATATTATTTAGGGGTGGAGGTCTCATTTGGAATTATGAATCAGGGTCACTTGAGGTTTTAAATTGAAGGCAATAAATAAATAAATATAGCTTTTATAATCACAGGAAGTATTTACAACCTTAAAAAATATGTTTAAAACCAGTATTAGGCTAATTAACAGAAAAATGGCTTTAAACCTTGCCTCCAGATGACTCTGGAGAGCAGCTCTGCTGTTTAAGAGAATGAGGAATGGTTTGTGTCCTGGAAAGTGGCCGGCTGAAGCTCTAGCACAGGGCGTTATCGGACATATACACGCCTGTGTGTATGCACACGTATGTAATATACATATCTACGCACACACACACAGAGGAGAACCCAAACACGTGCTCGGAGATGCCTGAAAACCCACCGCCGGAGCCACGGTGTCGCAGCCCACACCGTGGGGCCTGGTTGTCTCTAGCACAGCTTCTCAGTTGTGCTCTCACACCTTGTAGTAGGGTTGCCTAGTTTAGCTCACAGAGCTGGAAGATTGGAACTTCTCTGAACCAGGGGCAGAGGTACCTTGGGAAGCTGAAGGTGGCTGGGCTTTTATCTCTAGCAGGCAGGAGTTCTTGTGAAACATCTCATGAACTTTCATAAAATGCCTAAAAAAATAAAATGAAAAAGCTGGGCCAGGCTTTTGCCCCAGAGTTTTTTCTAGGCCAAAAAGCCAGGCTCAAATTCTCCATGAAAACAGAGAAATTCAGTTAACTCTTACTGTGAGAGAAGTGATAATTTATATGCTAGGTGTGTGGGACCAACAGGAGGGGATCCAGGGGGGAGGAATATGTCTCCTTGAGTCTGGGGAGACAGGAGTAAGCACATGGGAGCTGGGGTTGTGTTTTGGTTTGCCCTGCTCCGTTGTTTTGATTGAGCCTCCTCGTACGAAACACGATGCTTATTTACAGTGAAAACATCTATTGACAGGGCAACTTGTGGAATGGGGATCTGAGCATTGAGTTGAAGACTTAATGAAGGGTTGTTAGCAAGGAGCTGTCTGGTAGCA
Source organism: Porphyrio hochstetteri (assembly GCA_020800305.1). Lineage (NCBI taxonomy): Eukaryota > Metazoa > Chordata > Aves > Gruiformes > Rallidae > Porphyrio > Porphyrio hochstetteri. The sequence continues at coordinate 30,341,952 of CM036912.1, read as the reverse complement.
TAAGCTGACAGCGTGGTTGTTGAGGAATACAAATTCTTCCCTCTTGAGCAATGCATCTGAATGTGTGGATGGAGTCTCATGCTGAGCATAAAGCTGAACCTTGGTAAGCAGGGGACCCTGGTCTTTAAAAATCAGAGGAGCTGCAGTTCATGGGTCTACTAATAGCAACAAGGTGCTTGGGGGGTTTCATCAGCAATTATATAAGAGATAGGCGTAATACACAAGAACTGTCTTGCATGTTTATCATGCCACATCATGACAGCTCTTCCAGGTGCTTTCCAGTGACTCAAACTTGCTGTGAAATGGCCCTCTGCCTTCAAGAGGGTTTTTCAGAGATTGAGAGAGATCTACTGAACTGCAGCGTGTCGGGGTGAAGCCTTCTGGGAGCAAGATAAAGCGTGTGGTGGAACGCATGCGAGAGAGAATCCTGATCACCAAACCCAGCTACCCTGCATCCCATCTTGCAATACAGATCGATACTAAGGAATCTTTTTGCAGGTTTGGTTTAGTGTTTATTGTTTAATTCAGTGTGTAGAACTTTCTACAGTAAATAATGAAACCAAGGTAAGAAGCCAAATACTGCGGTGCAGATGTACCTCTCCGGGTTATGTCCTGTCATGTTTCAGCAGGGTTTTGTCTGTGGAATCCCAGCGATCAGCTGTCACTGAGCTGTCTGCAGCAAAGCCCAGGTCGTGCTTCTACATTATTCCTTCCCATCTGTGTTACCTTATGCTTGTCAAGATAAGTTTATTCCACTTTCAGGCAGCTTAATTCTTGATTAATTTGCACGGTTTACAGCATATCAGGATCACTGGGTTGGAAAAGACCTTTGAGAACATTGAGTCCAACCGTTTCTGTCCTGTGCTAAACCATATCCCTGAGCACCTCATCTACCCATCTGTTAAACACACCCAGGGGTGGGGACTCAGCCCCCTCCCTGGGCAGCCTGTTCCAGTGCCCAACAACCTTTTTGGGGAAGAACTTTTCCCTCACATCTGATCTGACCCTGCCCTGGCACAGCTTGAGCCCATTCCCCCTCATCCTGTCACATTGCTGAAGAGACCATCGCCCACCTCTCTATACCCTCCTGTCAGGTCACTGTAGGCAGTGATAAGGTCTCCCCTCAGCCTCCTCTTCTCCAGGCTGAACACCCCCAGCTCCCTCAGCCGGTCCTTTGAAGGTTTGCTCTCCAGCCCCTTCCCCAGCCTGGTTGACCTTCTCTGGACATGCTCCAGGACCTCAATGTCCTTCTTGTAGTGGGGGGCCCAGAACTGGACACCACACTCAAGGTGCAGCCTCACCAGTGCCGAGTCCAGGGGCACAATCCCTGCCCTGGCCCTGTGGCCATGCCGTGTCTGACACAAGCCAGGATGCCGTTGGCCTTCTTGGCCACCCATTACGTATAACTCTTGCTGGCCACTGTTTTCTGGAGGTGGGGTTTAGCCACATGAAGAATGCTGACCTGGGGTTTTGCTTTGGGTGTCAGTTTGTTGGGTTTTTCCCGTGGTTGAGGTTTATGACAGCATGGTTGGCAGGGATTACTGAGGACTAAAGGAAGGCTGTAGGACCACTCAGCTCTCTTGTGTGAGGCTCTTGCTCCGGGGTGTTCCTGGACGAGTTGTTGAGGGAAGCCTTTGGAGGGTAAACTTGTCCCTTTGACAAGGTGTCCTGCTTCTTCTCATCTTCACTTCTTCTTTTTCCCAGGGCCAAGCAGTTGACTTTCTAAGGTCCCTTCCAAGCCACTTGCCCTGGAAGTTCTGCAATAAAGTCCCTCCAAGGTGCTCTCACGCTCTTTTTCAAACATTCCAACAAGACTGACATTTTGTTTCTCCAAAAAAACTGAGCACATTGACTTCCACGACTGAAGCTGGGTTAAAACTTTTTGATTGAACGTGTTTCTCAAGTTGGTTTTGAAGCCTGTTGTTAATTCTGATTTCAAACAGCTTGTAAAGCTGATGGAGCTCTAATTTTTGAGGTCGCTCCAGAGCGTTTCCCACTCCTCCCTCTAGCCAACTTGGGTGGAAAATGGAATACTTTTCCCTGGTAGATTTTGAGTAAACCTGAGTTCTTGCAAACTGGGCAGTAGGAAAGCATCACGGGCACGCTCCGCACCTCAAACGCCACCCGTAACATACCCATCAGCTGCCAGCTCCGCAGCGGGTGAGAGGCCATCACAGCAATATAAATATCTATAGAAATGGGGTTCGGTTTGCTGACCCACACAGAGTTTGTTCCTGCCTGCAATCTGCTCGGCTGCCTTGGAGCCCCTTGTTTGGATTCCCAGATGTGCCATCCCATGTCATTGGTATTCTATGAGGGTGCATGGCCACTCACAGGGAGCCAAAGCCCGGGCACTCGGGCTGGCTTTTCACTCACAAACCACCAAGGAGAGGTGAGAGCCGTGGTGACAATACCACAGCAGTGGAGTTTTATCCTGTAAAAGTCAGCATCACCCACTCCCGTCCTTCTTGAAAGAGTCTGCTGTGCTCTGAAACACCAGCCCTGGTTCTTCTATCCAAATAAGAGCCCCATTAATGACCTTCCCTGAGTCTGTACTTCAGCTTACATAAAATCAGACCTTTTTTTTTTAATCTAATAAGGCACTTAAGCAGCCTTAAATAAAGATTAATGTTCCATTACACTTTTATCAGTTATGTTACAGGCTGAAACGCGCTGGTCACATGCAGATTGATCTTCTGTGTCAAACAATAGCAAAAAAATCAATCTATAAATGTATTTATTTATATTTTTTAAACCAGTACATCTACAAGAAAGGCTTGTTTGCATCAAGTGACTCCCCTGTTTTATTGAGGCTCTCTTTGGGGATCCGTACATGCTGGGGACACGGGATGCCCGGAGTGAAACCCTGGACTATGTGAGCATCCACATCATTCCTCCCATCCCATTTTATCTTAACGTTATCATTTGTATTCTGAATTCAAAGGCTTGTAAAAAAAAAATCTCCTCATTGCCTAAAAGGAGAGGAAACTCAAGCTGATAGGGCTACAGCTTCCGTTCCAGCTGGTTCCGGCTGTGCATGCCGTGCCGGCTGGCAAGGAACTGAGGAATTGCCAGCCCTGGCTTTGCATCTTGACTGGATTTAAAGACTGATCTCTCTTGCTTCCTCAGAAACTCTCTTTTTGTGATGCTGGGAGGGGGAGCTTTGACATTTGGATGACAAAGTCCGAGTGGCTGCTTTGTGTGCCTTCGGTATAGAGCCTGAAGGCGATCAAGGCTTCTGTGCCCAGGTTTTTGCTGCCTTATTTCTTTGTTGGGTGGCTGTTGATACCTGTTAGTTTTGCTCCAGATCCACGGCTGACGCGGGCTGACTTTGCCATACAAGATTCATCTGGGTGATGGCATTCACGTTAGCTGAGGAAAAGTTTTTCTGTTTAATCCCTTCACCCTTAAACTTGGAATTTCTTTCACTCAACTGGGCTATCAGAATAAGAAAGTTGCTTAAGCTTAAGCATCATCTTCCCTTATTGCCATGGCATTTGCCTTCTTCCCTGGTGTTCTTGGGTGCTTAAGAGGGTCTCTCTCATCCTGGTGAGCGGTGGCTAATTCCCATCATCTCAGGATGATGAGGTGGGATGACATTGGTAACACAAAGGTGATTTCACCAAGTTCTTTATCAAATTTGCTGTTTGGTTTCAAATGACTCACAGCCAGGTGAGCAAAGCTTGAAGTACTTGAGCTTTTGGTCTACAATGCAGCATTGGAGGGACTCAGAATCACAGAATCACCAGGTTGGAAAAGACCTTTAAGATCATCAAGTCCAACTGTTCCTGTCCTATGCTAACCCATATCCCTGAGCACCTCACCTGCCCGTCTGTTAAACACACCCAGGGGCGGTGATCAGCCCCCTCCCTGGGCAGCCTGTTCCAGTGCCCAACAACCCTTTTGGGGAAGAACTTTTCCCTCACATCTGATCTGACCCTGCCCTGGCACAGCTTGAGCCCATTCCCCCTCATCCTGTCCCCTGGCTGAAGAGACCATCACACACCTCTCTACACCCTCATGTCAGGTCAGTGTAGGCAGTGATAAGGTCTCCCCTCAGCCTCCTCTTCTCCAGGCTGAACACCCCCAGCTCCCTCAGCTGCTCCTCAGAAGGTTTGCTCTCCAGTCCCTTCCCCAGCCTGGTTGCCCTTCTCTGGACATGCTCCAGGACCTCAATGTCCTTCTTGTAGTGAGGGGTCCAGAACTGGGCACAGCACTCAAGGTGTGGCCTCACCAATGCCCAGTCCAGGGGCACAATCCCTGCCCTTGCCCTGTTGCCACGCTGGGTCTGACACAAGCCAGGATGCCATTGGCCTTTTTGGCCACCTGGGCACACTGCTGGCTCATGGTCAGTCACAGTCACCCAGCACCTCCAGGTCCTTCTCTGCCTGACAGCTCTCCAGCCACCCTGCCCCAAGCCTGTAGAGCTGCCTGGGGTTGGTATGTCCTATGTTCAGCACTCTGCCCTTGTCCTTGTTGAACCTCAATAAAAGGTGTATTGCAGAACCTCTGCCACTGGGGTAGGGATGGCAGGGTTGGAAAAGGGAAGCTTTGGGTTTTATGGCATGGCAAAATAACCTGCTGAGGGAGCGTTAAGGCAGGGCAAGGTGTTTATCAAGAAGGAAATGAAATGATTTCCAGGCAAAAAATTGTGGCATTTTTTAGTTCTATTTCACTATATTTTAAAACTTGTTGCCCTTCCAAAGAGCTGAAGGTTGCTAGGAGTCACTTCTGTGTTGGTGCTGGTCCATGGTCCCACGGGTGTAGGAGGAGGTAGGGGTGTGAAGACCTTTGCACACAGAAAGGCTCTTCTCTCCACACCGTTCTCCACAAAGCCTTGATGGCCCGGAAACGCCAGCGCTGTCCTTGCTGTCTTCTAGCATCAAGCTCTTGTGTTGATGTTCTGGATTTAGTCTTTGGAGTTTGGAAGACCTGAACTTCACCATGATGAATTATGGTTTATTTATGAGCACTGACATATGTGTTAAATGATTCACTGTAGATGACAAAACACAGTGGCTTTTCCTCGCGCGATGCTTTTAATTATAAAAAGAGGAAGAGGAAGGAGGTGAAGAGAGAAGAACCCTGGCATTAGCTTCTGGGGCAGATGCTTTTTCCACTGTCGTTAGCCTAATGACGTTTCCCACAGTGGGATGGAGGCACCTTTAAATAGTCAGGCTAGAACATCATCACCGGTCAGTGCTCGGCTCCAGTGTCAGAATTCGGTTGTGTGGAATCTGCACGTAGCGTGGGGATGGAAAAGCACAGTGACAGCGACTCGAGGCTTCCCAGGGGTCTGGTGCCTGTCGGGAAGCTGATTGTCATGGGCCTGTGTTGCCTGGCAGTCTGTGATCTACCTGTGTTACATCATGGAATCACAGAATCCTAGGGGTTGGAAGGGAGCTCCAGAGCTCATTGAGTCCAACCCCCCTGCCAAAGCAGGGTCCCTAGGACAGGTCACACAGGGAGGCGTCCAGACAGGGCTGAAATATCTCCAGAGAAGGAGACTCCACACCCCCCTGGGCAGCCTGTCCCAAGGCTCCCTCACCCTCACTGGGAAGAAATTTTCCCGCAGATTGGTGTGGAACCTCCTGTGCCCCAACTTGAGGCTACTTTTGGCCATACCTGGATGTCCACCCATACTATAAACAGCACCGGCACTCCCAGCTACCTTGGTTGGAGTTTAACGCTGTGCTGGGGAACTGGGCTCAGCCTTACGGTTCTTCTCAGGGTTAACATTGAACTGATTTGAGGTTACAGCCTCCTCACTCCACTGTGACCAGCTGCATCCCTGTGCTTGGGACAGAGCTGCACAGTCCATGCAGGACCTTGTAGGGTGCTGGTTGGTACTTGGGGCGATAGAGCCATGCTGGTTGAAAGCTATGTTTGCGTGATGCCATCACGTAGGGTTGGGGTTTGTTTCTTTAAATAAAAAGAGCAGGTTTAGCATGTATTTGTCTAGCATTGCAAAGTGCAAAGCCTAAAGGTTGGAGAGCTGGCTGGAACTTACAATTTTTCTCAGTGCTGCCTTACTTTACAAATTAAAAACCAAAAGAAAATGAAAATAAAATGAAAAAAGGGAGGGTTGTGGCAGCCTGGAGCCGGGCAGGCTGTGGGGCTGTACCCAGGTCCCCTCCAAAGGGCTGAGCATCTGCTGTCCGCTTGCTGAGCCAGGGCCGAAGTGTTTGCTGCATTGGGGTTTGAGGGAGCTGGGGGTAAGCTTTCTGGCTGTCCCTGGGCCTGAAAGGTTTTTCTGTTGTCACCCAAATCCAGATGTAGCATTTCAAGTCAGTGGCTGGTTTATTGCAAGGGAGCTGCTTCAGGTGCTTCACTTTGCCCTGCTTTGCTCTGATAGGAATGCTTTTGTGTCTCTTAAGCTTCTGGTAAATTCTAACTTTCAGTGTTAACTTTGGGAGAAGTGCTACAGTTAGCAATAGTTTGACTCCCCAGTTTTCCTTCCTTTGGGTTTATCTCCTTCTTAATTAATAGAAAATTAAATATTTGTTTAATTTAATCTCAGTATTGCTTTCCTCACATAATAAAATCACACCCAACCGAGCCTGCCTGCTCCTGGAGTTCAGAAACTTATTTCTTCTTCTAATTGTAAAGAGAAATCCTTCTCACAGAAATCCATCTGAGAGGAAGGCTATGAAGGTACTGCAGAATTTACTTGCAGGAAAGCAGCTGATATTTCCCTGGGTAAAAGCTCCATGTGGGAGTTAAAGGGGCTGAGGAGCTTAATGTTGGATGGTGTTGGTTGGATGCCTTTTAGCTTTGTCTGCAGCTGCGTTGGGAGTTTCACTCTCTTGGGGAACTCTGGGCCGTGCAATGGTGCTGCTGGACCTGACCCGGCTGGGCACACTGGACCTGCAGAGCTGCAGATGGAGATGATTCCACTCAGTGAGATCTTGTATTTAGTCTTTGCTGGGTGTGAGGAAGGAAGGAAGAACAAAGTCAAGACAGAACAAGTATATTGATGAAATTTAACCAATGCTACATTACTTCTCAAAGTAATAAACGTGCCAGGGCTGAAGGCTTTGAGATCCATCCCTCAGGAAGATGATACAGCTGTTAGGACATCTTTGTAGAGGTTATCAAAAACCCCAAAGCAATGCCACACTGTTGATATAGGCACAGTTGAAATGTGATGGTCTTTCATGTATTTTGTACTCAAACATCAGCAGTAGGTCAAAGCATTTAATATTTGAGGGCTGCTGAGGTAGCTTTAGCAGTCCTTTGTGGCTGCATAGGTAGGATGGAGAAGTATGTGCAGTTCCTTGGCTCCTTAAGGCCCAGAAGGTCGTAGTGCAGTGGGCACTGAATTGGAGAAGGGGTGATCCTTGGGCATTTGAATAATGAAGTAATTGCAAGGAGAGGTCATTGTGGGCAGAAGGATAAGGAGTCGGAAGAGGTGCTGGGGGCCACCTACCTCAGTTCGTCCCCAGGAGGAAGGAGTCCTGCTCGGAGTGTAGCAGAACTTGGGAAATAGTTTTGAGTTAAGGGTGTCCTTTCGGTCTCGAGAGGATGGAAACGGTGGAGTGGGTGGAATTCCCACATGTCTGTGGATGTTGTCCTCTGCCCATGGGTTTGAACGAGCCTGGTGTGGACTAGTGGAGAGCTAGCCTGGGCGCTGCGTTGGCATCCTCAGAGCCGTTGCCTGCTCAGCTCCTCCTCAGAGCGTACGTACTCACATCCTTCTTGTTTTCTGAGTCCTCTCAGTCTTTTGTAAGGTATATTTCTGGTTTCCTCAGGGGACTGGATTGTTTTGTTCTACCCTGGAACAATTAGAACAGTGTTGCATTAACTTTTCATCCCATCAGTTTTCCCTTCCTGGGTAAGCATCTGTAGAGCTTGAGCACTTGTGGGTGTCTGCCCTAGTGTATTTTGGTAGGGTTACCCCCAAGAGTTACCATCCTATAGCCATTCATATGGTTCTGGCAGCATGGTTCTTCAAAAAAACCCCATAAAATCCTGTCATGCTCCAATTCCTGCTGGCTGTATCAGTGGCATTCGGAACCTTTTCCAATTATTTATTGCACATTTCTTCTCTGCTCCTGCAGTTCAGCAGGGTGCTGGGCTTTTCCCTGCTCCATGGAGGTTTCTCTCCATGTTTTGGCTCCCACGAAGCTGTAACATTTTCAGCTGTTCTCCTCCCCTCCTTCTATTCATCTCTGGGTTTGGCTCTGTGGCTGGGTGGGTGAGGGTGCACAGGAGAACACGTCCTTTGCCGTTCGCTTTCGGGAGTGTTTCTTCTAGCTTGTCCATACGCGGTTCTGTAGGACCTCCAGCCAGCACCTCATCTCCCTGACTTTGGAAACCTGGTGCTCCAATGGCCAGCCTGACGTATGGCCCCCTGCTCATCCCTAGATGAGTTACATTCCATATGTGGCATGGAAGGGGCCTGGTTTTGGGTGGGAAAGCATAACTCCCTGTGCTCCAACTTGAGGCCATCGCCCCTTGTCCTGTCCCCACAGACACTGAGAAGAGGCTGGCCATTTCCCCTGTGTCCCACCCTACAGATATTGACAAACACTGATCAGATCCCCTCTCAGGCTTCTTTTCTCCAGGCTGAACAGCCCCAGGTCACTCAGCCTTTCCTCATAGGGGAGATGCTCCAGTCCTTTAATCATCCTGGGAAGCTGGAGTGGCAGAAGGTCTGCTCACTCTGGTGGGAACAACCATCCCTGGAAGAGGGGACACGCAGGCAGCTGGGTGCAGTAGCCTCCGCCAATGTGGACCACGAGCTGGAGCCCTTGCTCGGCAGGGCTGGCCCACCTTTGTGTCAAAGCAGATAACAAACACTCTGATGGTGGGTTGGGACAGGTCATCCCTGGAGATGCCGACATGTGGGTGATGCTCAGCAACGAGCAGCTGGTGGGTAACAGCACCCCTGCCATAAGAGACCTTCCCAGTACAGTGCGATGTCCTTGACCTAACTGCTCTTCTCTCCAGGTCTGCAGGCGTTCTGCTGAGCTGGTGTTCACAGGAGAGGTGTAAATGTTGACGGAGCGGTTCTTTCTGTACCAAGAATGGCTCCACGGGGTAGTTCAGCAGAGCGTTTGGTTTAAGTAGATTCAAGTGGTACCCAAAGGATGTTTGCACCCCAAATAGAAAGTTGTGCATGGTGTGTTTTCCCCCTAAAAATTTGCACACGAGTAGTTTGGGACCCTGTGTCTGTGAGGTCGGGTAGATCCCTGCACTGTGGGTCAAAGCACAGGAGTGCTGGTTGGGGGTGTGAGCCAGCTGCCTGCGCACACAACCAAGCATCAAGGTATATCAAGGCACGGGGGGCAGGATGCTAACAGCCTGAGGCAGAAGTAGGGAACTTGGGGAAGGCAGAAGGTGGTTTCTATGTTTTTAATCCTGCTGGGGTACGTTGCTGCTTTGACTGCTCCTTGTTGGAACCCGGGGGGGTCGGGCACCCCTTCAGCATCGCAAGTGGGAGGAGAGATCTGCCACATTCCCTGCTCCTGTGCTGCAGATCTGGCTCCGGGCTTCTTGGGGAGAAAATAGATGGGTTGTATTTTGGCTAACCTGCTGTCCATGTGTTGGTATCGTAGGCTGGGATGTGGTTTAGATCTTACCCTAAGAGTATCCAGGCTTGGTTATGTGCTTACCCCTTCACCGTCTCACCACTGAAAGGAAATCTCGCCATGACTTGCTCTGTCAGCATTAATGGAAAGTACAAAAATACAACTTAGGGTGTGCGAAGACTGTTCTTGTTTAAAAAAAAAAAGGAAAAGAAAAATAAGACAAAGCCCCTACCCAAAGCTGCGCCTTAGGTAAGCTCCTAAACCCGTGCTGAGGGAGTGGAGTGAGGAAATGCACTTTTCCAAGCACTGAGCCTTCAGCGGGGACATCAGAAGCCCCCGTGCTGGATGGGGAGATGTGATCAAAGGGGATGGGTCACACCAGGTTTTACAGGAGTGGTGACACATTGCTTTTCCTCCCTGGAGCCCAGCTCCTCTCTTGCCTGTGTGTTTTCAGCTGCCTGTTCTTGGCCAGAGGTTTCTGAGCTGTCCCCCTCCCGAGCACAGCCTGCTTTCCCAGCTGCCCTCCCACCTTCCAATGGTACAGTGCAAGGGTACCATATCAGGTAGGGCATCACATAGGCTGAGGGAGCTGGGCTTGTCCAGCCTGGAGAAGAGAAGGCTGTGGGGGGACCTCATTGCAGCCTTCCAGTCCCTGAAGGGAGCAGAGAAACAGGAGAGGAATCAGCTTGTTCAAAGGGCAGAGACTGGCAGGACAAGGGGGATGGAGTGAAGCTGAAGGAGGGAAGGGTTAGATGAGATATTAGGGGGAAGTTCTTTCCAGAGAGAGTGGTGAGGGGCTGGAAGGGGCTGCCCAGAGAAGGGGTGGGTGCCCCATCCCTGGGGGTGTTCAAGGCCAGGTTGGCTGGAGCCCTGGGCAACCTTGTGTAGCTCCAGGCCTGGAGGTTGGTGTCCCTGCCTGTGGCAGGGGAACTGGAACTCTGTGATCCTTGGGGTCCCTTCCAACCCAGACCAGTCTGTGATAGGGCTCTTGGATCAAACCTTACCAATGCAAACATTTGGGTCCTGTGGCCTTCAGCATTGAAAATCCTCTTTTTTCCTCCTTGATCCTGAGGAGTAACCCTACTGAGCAGCCACTAGTGTAATTTTTGGGAACGTGGGTTGCGGCGTGCTTCCCTTTTGTTCCTGTTTGAGCCATTGCATCAGCTGGGAAACATCCCGACTGCGTGAAAAAAATCCCCAGTAGAAATGCTGAATGCTGAGCAACTGTTCACAGAAGCCAAGAATGAAATGAGCCACTTCGTTAGCCTTTCCCATTCATCTCAGCTGAAGCTTCAGCAGGCTGGAGCTGCTGTCTCAGCCGTGCGGGAGGCAGCTGTGGTGGGAATGTGTGCCTGTGCTGGGATTACTCCTCACTGGCCTGGACAAGCCACCTCCTGTGGTTTGGAGCAGCATCTGTGTGCTTAACGCCATGTTAAAGTGTTATTGGGTTGGCAGGGAAAGATTTACTTTTTCTCTAGCTCCTCTCCAAAAAAAGCAGGCCCCTTTAAAGTGCTTCATGCTTTAATTGTGCAGAAACAGCAGAGGTGCATATGGGAAATGCCTCCTTGCTGACACATTAGCAGCAGGTCCTCGGCATCTCTCCCCCCCGGCTTCCGTGGAGCTGCCTTGTTTTGGTTTAATTTCAGCCTAAGTGGCACACAAAATAGCTCCTGCTGCAGCTCTTTGAGGTAAAAAGCCTGGGAAGTGACTTGGGGGGGGGCAGATCATGGGCTCCTTGTCACTGTGGAGACATCCAGCAGCCCCCCTCCAGCTCACAGCTGCTCCCCTTTTCCTCTGCAGTGGTGAATTTGGCCAAACTCACCGCTTTGCCAGGCTTACTGGGGAGCAAGGGAAGGTCTCCAGGTGAATGCTGGAAGCACACGGTGTAACTGCAGAGTGTATGTTCCAAGTGGATAGTACAGAGCAGGCTAGAAGGAGCAAGAGGGGTTTCCCAAGGTGACATAACACCATGCTGCTATGGGGCACCAGGTTTGGAGGTGGTCTTTTTGTGGGATAGATGACTTCTTGCTCTATCCGTGGTGACCGTTTGTTGATGCAGCTGGAGATGGGGGAGCTGATGGGGCCTGACACTTCGTGGGTGTATGTTTAAGGATCTTCTAGGGAAAGTCGGTTGATAGGAGGCGTTTTATTGCAGTTGGGATAGATCAGTGGGTCTGAAGGGGGATGAGCCCCTGCAAATGTGCTGATGGTTGCGTTGGGAATCCTTGTGCTTAGAAAATAAATCACACGTGTCCATGGAAACGAATGGTGTCACTTTGCAACAAGACTGTACGGAAGTATCAAGGCTGCTGTTACCCATTAGTGGCAAGCTTTGGCTGATGATGTAGTTGTTCATCTGGGCTTCAGCACCCCCTCACTTCCCAGCTGGTTTGGAAGGACTTTGGAAGGACCTGTGTGTTTGCTGGGTGTGTTCTGTAATTGGTGCTTTCACCTGAACTCTCCTGTCTCGCTAGCTGGTTGACACACTGAGGTGTGCCCAGCTCTCCGTGTCTGAGACACCCTGCATTTCCATCACCTCCAAATAAACCTGGTACGTCAGCTGGTTGCTTTTGGGTTGTGTAAAATCGTAGAATGTCTAAGGTTGGAAGGGACCTTTAGAGATCATCTAGTCCCACCCCTGCAGTGAGCCGGGACATCTTCACCTAGAGCAGGTTGCTCAGAGCCCCATCAAGCCTGACCTTGAATGTCTCCAGGGATGGGGCCTCCACCACCTCTCTGGGCATTGTGTACCAGTGATCCACCACTCTCATGTTGAAGAACGTTTTCCTAACTCCCAACCTAAATCTCCCCTTTTCAAATTTAAGCCCATCACCCCTCGTCGTATCACTGCGTGCCTTTAGGAACAGTTATTCCCCAGCTTTCCTACAGGCACCTTTCAGGGACTGGAAGGCTGCTGGAAGGTCCCCCTGGAGCCTTCTCTTCTCTTCCTCTCTGCTGCCTGGCAGAGCTGGGTAGCAGAGCACTGATGCTTTCGGTGCACAGCTCTTAGATCTCAAAAGAGTTTTGCTGTAACAGGAGGTGCTGCACCTCGGTGTGGGAGAGGAAGAATTCATCTCTGCTCTTTCAGCATGACTGCACTGCTGCCACCACCTTGGGTACGTGGCACTGAGGTCAGATGGCCTTGAGAGCAGGGATGGAGACTCCTGCACACACCCTGGCTCTCTGGGAGTTTACAGAGTCCTTCTTTGGAGAGTGTTGCTGTGTTAGGTTTGCGATGAGGTGATGCGAAAAGTGCTCTTACTGAGTTGGACTCGATGTCGTGGTTGGACTCAATGATTTCAAGGGTCTTTTCCAACCTGGTGATTCTGTGAGTTTTGAAGGATGCTTATCACTACACAGAATGGAAAGGTTGCATCTCCCAGAGCTGGAAGCATCTGGCAGACCCATCTCTGTGTGATGATCTCCACCATCATAGTGTCACACAAGAAAGACTACGAAGTACTTTGAGAAGGAAATAAAAGTCTGGAAGAAGGAAGAATAAAGATCAGACTTTTTTAGATTAGTCTAAAAAGTCCCAAGTCTCCAAGTGTAATACCACCAGTGTATGGCATTAGATGCTTGACACTTTTACCACTAACATAAAGAAGCATGTGCTTCATGTTTCTTCTAGGAGAGACTTGTTGAGCTACTGCTTTTTGGGAAAGGGGCAGTCACTGCTTACATCTGGAGGGGTGTCTGGTGGGAAGAGAGCAGAGAGAGCAGAGGAATTGAGGAGACCAGAGCTGCTCTTTTCCACTCTGGTAATAATTTCTCACAGCTTCCCTCCAGAGCAAGCAGCTTGGTTGCTGGCGTGGTTACAGCTACTGTGACATCTGATTTTAATCTGATTCTAAATGCCAGGCTTGATAGGTGAGGTGGAGTGGTTGCTTTGCTAAAAATCATTTTAAGAGGCAAGGGGAGTGAGTTCTCAAAAGGGAGATGGTCCAGATGATCCTGGACCTCGGGGCCTGTTACTGAACCCTGCTCAGTAAACTAGGGCTTGCTCTTAAACCACGAGGCCAGAAATAACATTCAATAGAAGACCTTATGGTTGGGTTTCTTTGGACTTTAGAGGTGCTTGAGCACACACACAACCCCCCCGTCCCATTCTGGGAAGGGCCGGGGGTTATGCTTAGCTATTTGGGAAAGGCCTGTACGGAGGAGGATTGAGCCTGGGGTTTCTGTAGATCTGGTATCTGCCGTTTCGGTGGTCTGGTTTTGTACTGTCCCTCCAGCAGCTGTCCCAAACCCTTGTATAGAAGCAGGGGAAAATAAGATGTTCTCAGGTTCTCCTCTTGTAATCTCGTTGTTAATGAAAAGCCCTCCTTTGTTAACGAGCTGCTACAGTAGTGCCAGCCCACGGGCTTGTGAAGTCCTGTCTGTCTGCAGTATTTCATCATGGAACCATAGAAGATCCTGCACTGAAAGGGACCCGTAAGGATCATCGAGTCCAAATCTTGGCTTCTGGATTAATTCCTCCAGAAAGAGAGGAGGGGATAATTGGATGCTAGAACCGCACTGTGTGATGGTGGTGGTGGTGGTAATCCTCCTCTCGCTACTCCTAGGGTCTCTGGGGTTTAAAAAAACCAAAACCCAACCAGCCAACCAACAAACAGAAACCCCAGATGAGAATTAAACTGAATTAATTTTCTTTGTGGACAACAAAACGGATAGGTCCTGTGACTGACCCTCCTGAGGTCCTTACTCCTGAGTTGGTGGGCTTTCCATGCTAGATTGCAATGCGATTCCCCTTCCCTTCCTTGTCCTGGAGTACTGTGTCCCCATGTGGAGTCCTGTGTCCAGATCTGGGTCCCACAATACAAGAAAGATGTGGAACTGCTGGAGAGGGTTCAGAGGAGGCCACGAAGATTATCAGAGGGCTGGAGCACCTCCCCTATGAAGAGAGGCTGAGGGAGCTGGGCTTGTCCAGCCTGGAGAAGAGAAGGCTGTGGGGGGACCTCACTGCAGCCTTCCCATCCCTTCAGGGCATCCCTTCAAAGGGCAGAGACTGGCAGGCCAAGGGGGATGGAGTGAAGCTGAAGGAGGGAAGGGTTAGATGAGCTATTAGGGGGAAGTTCTTTCCCGAGAGAGTGGTGAGGGGCTGGAAGGGGCTGCCCAGAGAGGGGGTGGGTGCCCCATCCCTGGGGGTGTTCAAGGCCAGGTTGGCTGGGACCCTGGGCAACCTTGTGTAGCTCCAGGTCGGGAGGTTGGTGTCCCTGCCTGTGTCAGGGGGGTTGGAACTCTGTGATCCTTGGGGTCCCTTCCAACCCAGAGCAGTCTATGATTCTATGCTTCTATGATCTGTATTTTACCCATCGTCTCCCAGAGAGTCTCTTCCTGGACTCACTGGTGCTGTTTCTCCTTAGGAGACCGAGTGAGCAGATGCTCCCTGGAAGTAGGGTGTTGCTCTCCAGAGCTGTTCTGTTTAGAAATCACCCATTGGGTCAGTGGGAATGCTGATTGTGAGCAAAGGAAAAGAAAGGAAGAGGCTGATATTGCCAATAAAAAAATTAAAAGGGCAAGAGAGCCTCAGTGGGGCAAAAGCTGTCCTGTAAGAGACCCAACAACCTGATGATACGAATTAGCAGCGTTAATTCAAACCAGGCCCTCCCTGCTGGGAATAAAACTGGGCAGCTGAGCGTCCGAGGTTTCTCTGTGGGGTCTCTCTAGCTGCCGAATTGGGGTATCCTTGGCTGCTCTTTGAAAAGGGGCTGCTTTAAGATACCATTTTGGCTGAGCACAAGAGAAAACACACGTGAGCTTCCACCTCCAACGGGCGAACCGGGATGCTGTAGTTTCTCCATGGTATTTTTAGTGCAGCTTGAGTGAAATGCTGTAAAGCCACGGTGCCTCCTCTGCCTGTCCTCGCCTGCTGTTCCTCAGCCCCGTGCTCCTTCCTTCCCCTTCCAGCAAGATCTCTGCTGCAGCCTCCCAGCTGGCTGGAACAGCATGTTTTCCAATAGGATGCTTGAAAGGTGGTAGGAAGCACAGCAGCTTTGCATCACGGAGGCAAACCAGTCTATATAATGGGAGAAAATGCTGAGTGGGATGACTGTTGGTGTCTCTGGGCAGAGGGGAGGGTCTTCTGCCAGCAGGTTCAGAGGGGTGGAGCATCACCACTGTTGGGGTTTGCCCCAGTCACGAGCTGGGCACTGTGGAGCTGCTTGTTCTTTAAGAGGGAGTGGGGAGGGGGAAAGGGATGGAGAAGAAAACCCAAGGAACCAAAACGGTGTGGGTTGGGATGAGAGCAGTTTACTGAGATAGCAGAGAGAGAGATATAATAACAGGGCTTTATAGCAAAATATATGAGACTGGGGATACACGATGCAGTATCTCACCGAACCACCTGTACAGCTCAGAGCTGTCCCAAAACTGGACCATCCCCAAAACCACACATCCTGGAGCTGCCTGTTCCTCCTCACACCAGCCCCCCTTTATGCTGAGCATGACGCTACCTGGCATGGAATACCCCCTTTGGCCAGTTCAGGTCACTGTCCCAGCTGTGTCCCCTCCCTTCTCCTTAGCAGGGAAGTATGAACTGAAAGGTCCTTGATTGCTTGGCAGCAATTAGAAACGTCAGTATGTTATCAGCACTGCTCCCATCCTGACTCCCAAACACGGCATCCACCCACTGCTAGAAAGAGAATTAACTGTATCCTGGCTGAACCCAGGACAACTATTCACTTGGACTTTTCCCTTTCCCCTCCTGCCCCTGCAAGTTGTTTCTCCAGCATCTTTGCCACTCCGGTTCCACTGTGACGTCGTCCTGTTCACTTAGTAAGTCAGTGGGTTCGTTTTCAATACAACAGGCCTGTTTCTTACAGGAAATAAGAGTAACCAAGAGGAGTAAGTGAAACCCTTGGGTTCTGCCTGGGCTGGGTTGGGTTAGAGGGAAAGGCAACGAGGTTTTTCTTTGTAGCTTTGGGTTTTTTCACGGTTGCATGGAGCTTGTTGCTTTGATCTCTTGCGCTTTGTGAAATTTTAACCTGGGTTCCTGTGTGGTCAACACGGAAGGAAAACTCATAGATGTGTCTGCAGCCTGAAGGAGATGAAAGTCTGGTTATCTCAGTGCAATAAAGATAAAAACAAATACACCTGTGGTAACAAAAGAACTACCATACATTTGTTGTCCAACACTGGAGATCCTGGAGTGCATTAAAAGGAGCGTGGCCAGCAGGTCGAAGGAGGTGATCCTCCCCCTCTACTCTGCCCTGGTCAGGCCCCACCTGGAGTATTGTGTCCAGTTCTGGGCTCCCTGGTATAAAAAATCAAGGATCTCCTGGAGAGAGTCCAGAGGAGGCTACGAAAGTGATTAAAGGCCTGGAGCATCTCCCCTGTGAGGAAAGGCTGAGCTGGGGCTGTTCAGCCTGCAGAAAAGAATCCTGAGAGGGGATCTGATCAGTGTTTATCAATATCTGAAGGGTGGGACACAGGGGGCAATGGCCAGCCTCTTCTCAGTGTCTGTGGGGACAGGACAAGGGGCAATGGCCTCAAGTTGGAGCACAGGACATTCTGCACCAATATGGGGAAGAACTTCTTCCCGGTGAGGGAGCCCTGGGACAGGCTGCCCAGGGGGGTGTGGAGTCTCCTTCTCTGGAGATATTTGAGCCCCGTCTGGATGCCTCCCTGTGCGACCTGTCCTAGGGACCCTGCTTTGGCAGGGGGGTTGGACCTGATGAGCTCTGGAGCTCCCTTCCAACCCCTGTAATCCTGTGATTTTGTGATCCTCTGTTCCCTATTAAGGGTTCAGCTTCCAGCTCTGGAAGTGAAATGTGTTTTATCAAGGATGCAGCCTTGTTTGCAACCGTCGGATAGAAGGGCTGAGAGGATGACAAGTGGATTAATGAACCTTCGAAAGAGCTGGTAAAAGAACTAGCACAACATAGGTGTGCCTCAGGAAACTTGGGAAGGAATGGCTGAAGGTTTCCAATACCCCTCTGTGCTAAGAATTGAGCTCCTCTATTTTTAGCTCAGAAGAAAGTTGGGGTACGAAGAGAGCACCTAGAGTCTTCTCTTGACCCACATGTAAGATGTTAATCTCAAACCTGCTTCAGTTAATTTGGGGGTGAAGTAGACACTTTTGATCTGCCCAAGAGCTTTTTCTCGCTGGCATTTTACAGATCGGAGCTTGTAAATTGCCTCTCAAATCCTGATAATTAATGATGGTGGGTGGTGAACACGAGCTGCAAATGGTTTGAGGTTTTCTTTTCTCTTTTATTTTTGGCTTCTCAAAATCACTATGCCCCCAAAAGGCTCAGGAAGACAAAAGGGAAAATTACGTTTGGGGGAAAAGTGGGGGAGGAGGCGGAACAGATGCGTTATTCTGCTGACATTCAAAGTACCGTGTTTCGCATCCTCAGAACCCTCCACGGGCATCCCACCGAGGGAGAGGGAGGACTGGCACCTTGTTTCTGAGTGATACCCTAACCTCCTCCCTGGGGGCTTCAGCAAGAGAGGTTTCCCCGAGGCTGGGGGCAGCTGGAGAGTGTTGCGGTGTCGTGTATCTTAGATTTCATCTCTTGGGAAATTCATGCTGCTTTTCTCTCTCCTTTTCACTTGGGTTTTCTTCTTGTTTTAAATCCTGTTTATCCGTGTTGCAGTATCATCTGTCTTGCTGTTTACAGTACTCCAGGAAACATGCCTAGAAATCTGGGTTGGCTCTAACGTTCTCAGGTCATTTTGGAGTAGCTTTCTCAGCCCAAATTGTCCAGTCACTGGGAGAAATCGCCTCCATAATCCAAGTATTAGCTGTGTACATTATTACAGATACTCCTGTGGTTACTGTTGTGTGATGTCAGAGGTAAAACTTGCAGTTCTTGCCCTCCCTCGTTTCCTTCAATCATTGTGCACCTTCAGACCTGACCATATTCTTAGTAAGGCTGGTCCGTGCTACCAAGGTACTGCAGGAGAGATTTGACTGTGGCATTTTTTAGACCCTCCCACCAAGCTTTCTCCCTCTGCGTTTGCATCCCACTGCATCTCTCTGCTCCTGATTGTTTTGGCAGCTCGCTGGTCCTGAGCGCCGGGACCATCACATCACCCTCCTGGGTACTAATGGACAGTTACATACTCTGCAGTTTACTTTGCTGCATGCTGGCTGTGTACGAGGCTTCACCAAAACACACCCCCAAGCCCCCATCCTTCCCAAACCCCATCCTGCTGCAATGCTGGGAGATGCTGTCAGGCTTTATTACCAAGCAGCACTTTCCCTGCTGAGAGGGGGAAAAAAGGAGGAGGAAAAATAGTTGAATACAGCAAGAGTGTAATTCATTCAGTGGGTGCTTGTGGGAGTGCGCCAGACCCTGCGCTTGCCTGCACTCCCCTGGGCTTTTCAGGGCTACGGAGGGTCTCCCCTTGTGCTTTGCCCCATAGCTGCCCACCTCCTTTTCACTGAATCACAGAATCACGGGGGTTGGAAGGGAGCTCCAGAGATCATCGGGTCCAACCCCCCTGCCAAAGCAGCTCCCTAGCTCATATTGCACAGATAGGCGTCCAGATGGGTCTTGAATATATTGCTGGGATATATTTTATCTGGATATATATTTTAATATATATATTTTTAATATATGTATTTATATATATTTTACCTGGTTATATTTAAAATCAGAAATCCAAATTGCTGTTTTCAGGCTCTGCTTACCTTGAGACTCCTGCTTTTATCTGAAATAGGAACGTTTGAGGGAGATCATTGATCGCTTTTACCTGCTCCTTTGTAGCAGCCGGTCTATTAAAAGCTATTGTCTTTAGGCACATTTGCATCCTCTAAGAAAATGAGTCCACATTTAATTTCCAGTCCAGGTAACAGCTCCCCTTCCCAATCTGCTGTTTCTCCTCCGTCTCCCATGCGTCTGTGTGTCTCGACCTACCTCCTGAGCAAGCAACAGTGTGGCTGATGCTTCACATCATAGAATCATGGAATGGTCTGGGTTGGAAGTGACCCCAAGGATCACAGAATTCCAACCCCCTGCCACAGGTCCTTATGGACCCTCATTCCACACTCCAGCTGTGAGACCAAGACCCGTTGCCTTAACCCTGTAACGCGTGCTGGCGTGCCCTTTGGACACGCGGGATCATCAGCTGCCACCCTCACTGTGTCGCAAGAACTTCACAGCAGTGAATAGAGCATGCATGAAACGAGTGTGTCTGTATTGATGCCACCTGGCAGTGTAATTAGGGTGGCCAGCTCTGGGTATTGACTGCTTGGTGTGTGCAGAGGGCTCTTGTTTTTGTTCCCTAGCAGGGCTGTAGCTCTGGCCCTACATCTGACAAGCAGATGGATGAAAACGGTTTGAAGAATAACCCTGGTGATTGCATGAGGAAGCAGAAAGCTTCCCTAGCTTAATAATGACTTCTGCTGCAAAAAACCCTAGGTTTGCTTGAAAATAAACCCACAAGCAAACCATGTAGGGTTAAAAAATAGCTCGAGGGGGTCGGCTTGCTCCCTTCCACTAGCAGCATGAATGCCTGGTTTGAAACCCTGGGGTTTGGGGTGAGTAGCTAGCTGTGGGTAAGGGAGAAGGGAGGTAATTAGGAATCGCTGCTCATGTGTGCATGCATAGGAGGAAGGAGGAAAGGAGAAGGTGTGTGTGGGAGGATCTGAATGCAAAGAAGAATGCACATAGAGGTGTGGTGAGGAGGGTTAGATGTTTGGAACGGGGATTGAGCCTATTTATATTGTCTTCTTTGCGTGAAATGCCTGTGTTTAGCGGAGGAAAGCACTTCTCTGTGCAGAGCGAGATGGATGATGGAGGCTGGTCTATGAGTGGGTGCGAGAGGCTGTTCTGCATCCCCAGTGCAAGAAGCAGTTCCACATCCTGAGTCCTTCCCCTTGCATGGTAAAAGCCACCCATTTCAGGGAACCTGTGGCTGTGGTGGCAGAAGCAGAATGGTTCTCAGCCTGACTGGCCACATCCTCTTCTCCATGACTTTGGGAATGGGCAGGGAGATCGCTCCAAGGGCAGCTGCGGAGCTCCCAGGGACCACGTCCTGGTTGGCATGGAGTAAGATGAGCCAAACCCTCTGAAAGTAAATGCTCAGGAGTAACGAGTTCAGAAGCGGTGTCTGCGAGCTTATGCTGTAGCTGAACTGAACCACTTGGGGAGAAGGGGTGGTTCTCAGCTTTCCCTACCTCTTGTCCTCTAACAAAAGGTTTGGCCAGTGGAAAGGCAAGCCAGGTCCTCTCACCACACTTGGACACTGTTTTTGTTCAAGTGTGCAATGGTTTGGTCATTAAACAGTTGATGTTTTTAATTTTTTTTTTTTTTACATAAAATATTGCAGCTCTAAATGAGCTTTTTCTTCCCCCTTTTGTTTCATGCAACATCTGGATTGTTCAGGGAGTGTTGCTCCATCTTAAAACAAGGATGGTTGCCTTTCTGAGCAGTGGAGGTTTTATGGATCTAGTAGGGTAATGAACACAGAGAAGGAGAGATAATACAGCTGGCTATCGCCTTTCACATCTATTAACATCACGTCTTGAATTGATTAAGGGGGGTTATTTTGTCTGAACACTTGCAATTAGCAGCTCTTAATCACTAAAACACTTTGTAAGAAAGCTGGCTTGGTGGGTAGATTGGTGAAAGGAGGAGGAGCAGATACTGGTGGTTTCTTATCTTCCCAAAACCCCTGTGTTCTGTGGGAATAGCTGGGTGGGTGGAAAACAGCTCTCTGTGCATGTTGCTTTCTTCAAGCCCTGGGTTGAAGAATAGGGCTGGAGGAGACATTGAGTTCCTGTCCCAAGGCAGGATTGGTCTACCTTTATGATGAACCTAACTCAGATGTTTCTTGAATACAGTTTTAACAGCCTAAGATGATGGAGAGAGCCTGTGCTCCTTCACAAGCCCCGTCCTCTGTGGGTTGAAGGTTACCTACGTTAGATGTTACTGTTTCTCACTATTTTTCTCTCCTCTTTTTCCATCTTCAGGTGAAAGTATCTTGACCAACCACTCGGGAAGGTGGATTATTTTTCAAACAATGAGCGTGCGTCTCTAGACATGGTTTGTGGTTCGGTCCAGCTGGAGCTGTCTGAATGAAGCTATGGGCTGTGCCTCCGCCAAGCATGTTTCTACTGTTCAAAACGAAGAGGAAACTCAGAAGGGGAAAAACTACCAGAACGGAGATGTGTTTGGTGGTAAGTGTTGCAGGATTTCATTCTCCTCCAACAGCAGAGCAGTGCAGGAAGGTGGATTTGGGAGCCTTAACCTTTCACAAAACACATAAAGGAAAGTGCATGTTAAAATAAATCATGGTGATAGCTCAGTTGGCCCCTCAAAGGGACAGTACCATGACAGCTGAAACAGAGGGCAGGGTGAAATCACATAGTGGAAAATGAACGTGCAGGTGATGAGTGGTACTGCTCTGTCTTTAACTCCTCACATCTTGGAGTAGTTCAAAGACAACGAGTGTCTCAACCCCCTCAGATTGATACCCTCGTCTCTGTTACGTATTTGTCATTAGGCACCAAAATAGTTGACTCATTTCCTAAAAATAAAAACCTATTCAGTAAGTAATATAATTCCCCAGGACTGTTGGCCTGTAAAGCAGTAAACCATTAGCTCAGAAATCCTATAGCAACAAGGGATTGAAGGCACAGTGAAACCAGAACTAACCTTCCATGAGGGATTCCCTGGTACTGGGAGGCTCTGGTCATGGGATGAAAACAGCTTTTACACTTTACGGGAAGACTGATGTGTGATCCAGGTCTTACCAGCATCAGGACAGATAAGTGGTATGGCATAAAACATATAGTCAGCTTCAGGATTTCCATATATTCCCTCTCCCTGATTGTGTTAGTATATGCTGAGTGTTTTTTAGATAATGGTCTCTATAAAAATTCAGGTTCTTAAAATGTTAGGAATTATCTGGAAAGCTGTTATTCTGGAAGACAAACCCAGGATTTCAAGATCTGCCCAAATACCTAGCTGCAAGTGAAGTCAGCTGTAAACAAGCCAGCTTGGTTCTGTTCTTCTTAAATCACGCGTGTCGCTTCTGTGTACGCCAAACTTCTCTTCTCTGTTGGTTTTTATAGCCATTATTTGTGCTAGAGGTGGGAATGACACATCCAGTAGCAAAAAAAATACCTCCCCTTAATTTCCAAAGCAATGATATTTCACTTTTTCAGTCTTTCTGGGGATTAGCTTGCTCCTGATGGCGGATCCCAAAGTAGGAATACCCGGAGGTGTAATCTGAAGTCAAAAGTAGTGGTTCGGCAAGCTTCCAGCCTAAGGGATGGGCTGTTCTCCTGTGCGTGCTCTTTGCTAACCCAAGAGATGCTGCTTTGGAATTGTGAGTTCAGTACATTCCTTTTATTTAGAGCAGGCTTTAAGTGCTGTCACGAACAAAAAGCACTATAGTTTCTCCAAGGAATTTGAGTTTATATTTTAGCTGCTGTTTAGGGAAAGAGAAATGAAATGTGGGTGTCTGGGTTTTGGGGTTTTTTTTAAAAATGTTTTGTTTGTTTAAACTGCATGCTGAGAGCCAGAGATCATGATGCTAATGACAGGAAATCCAGTGTATTCTGAAGGCAGAGCGTCAAAAAGACTGAAGGGACTTTAAAGGGCTCCTACTATATAGAGCTGGTGTCACTGGTATCATTCAGCTACTCTGGGATCCATTTGAGGGCTCTTAATCGTTCCCTATTTTACAGAAGCCTATCAGTAGCAGGAGTAGCACCCCCTGTTAACCACTTTCTGGCACATACTGTAGTTTAGGTACGCGTTTTGCCGTTCCTAAAGATCCCATTCAGGGACACTCCTCTTGTAGCAAAGAATTGGGGTCTGTGGCTTAGGCAATGTGTTGAATGGTGACCAGAATGAGCACAAAAGCCATGTTTTTCCCTTGCTGCTGAAGGACAGCTGCCAGATCAGGAACTGGGTGTATGAGAAAGGTGAGCCGAAGTGTACCTGGCTTTACTGCTGTCCTTTCAGGACTTGCAGATGAGCAATGGGGTGTTTAGATGCTCAGGATGAGGAAGCCACATGCTTCACATGTCCAGTGCCTTGCATAGCTCCCAAACACACTTTTTCAATAAAAAAAACAGAGGCAAGAAAAATCCTCCTTAATATCCTATTTATTGTCCTTCTTTACAATCTTCTGAACTTCCCAGATGCCTGGAGTTCTTCCATAGGAAGCTCTTCCTGCTCCACCTTCTTCCGCATTGGAAATCGTAATGGCAATTACATTGTTATGAGTTAGATCTGAAAGATCAGAGTATTCTTTCCACTACTTCATTTTCTATGAAACACTCATGCTCTTAGTCCCAAATCAATTCTGTGTAACGTGTTCTGTAGAGTTATTCCTTCAGTCATCAAGGAGGAAGTCAGTCAGTGCCATAGCAGAGGGCTGTCACTGTCAGGTCCCTGCGCCAGCGTGGCTGCAGCTTTGCCCTCTGCTTTTCAGTGTCACTCAGCTTGCATGCCACCACGAGCCTTTGTCGTCCTCCCTCTGAGCCCTCAGAAGGTGGCCTGTCTTGAAGATTGCTTACATTTCCAAAGGGTTTTTCAGGGTTTGTGATGTCCATCCATTTTCTTCAGGGTTTGTGATGTTCATCTTAGGGTTCGTCCACCCAGCTTTAGAAGAACAGGAGATAATTTCCAGGTATGCAATCTTTGGATATTTTATTTCTAATCAGTGGTTTTTGCTTGACTATAGACGTCACTTTGAATTCAGAGACCATTTTCTGATCTGCTCAGGTGTTGCAGTTCTGATTCTGTTACTCCTCAGAGTCTCAAGATGCTTTTTTTCTTCTCTCCCTGGTGGGGTTGGTTGAAGCCAAGCCAACTGACTGAGAGATCACCCCTTCTGGTTTTGTTTGATTTGGGTTTTTACTTCTAAAAATCACTGCAGGTTGAGACTGTGCCCCAGAGCCTTACTTCCTCCCCAGCTTTTCACAGCATCACTGGGTTGGAAAAGACCTTTAAGAACACTGAATCCAACCATTCCTGTCCTGTGCTAAACCGTATCTATAAGTATATCATCTACGTGTCTTTTAAGTACATCCAGGGGCAGTGACTCAGCCCCCTCCCTGGGCAGCCTGTGCCAGTGCCCAACAACCCTTTCGGAGAAGAACTTTTCCCTCACATCTGATCTGACCCTGCCCTGGTGCAGCTTGAGCCCATTCCCCCTTGTCCTGTCCCCTGGCTGAAGAGACCATCTCCCACCTCTCTGCACCCTCCTGTCAGGTCAGTGTAGGCGGTGATAAGGTCTCCCCTCAGCCTCCTCTTCTCCAGGCTGAACACCCCCAGCTCCCTCAGCTGCTCCTCGGAAGGTTTGCTCTCCAGCCCCTTCCCCAGCCTGGTTGCCCTTCTCTGGACATGCTCCAGGACCTCGACGTCCTTCTTGTAATGAGGGGCCCAGAACTGCAGCTTCACCAGTGCCCAGTCCAGGGGCACAGCCCCTGCCCTGGCCCTGCTGGCCACGCTGTGTCTGACACAAGCCAGGATGCCGTTGGCCTTCCTGGCCACCTGGGCACACTGCTGGCTCATGGTCAGTCGCAGTCACCCAGCACCCCCAGGTCCTTCTCAGCCTGACAGCTCTCCAGCCAGTCTCCCCCAGCCTGTAGCACTGCTCAAGGTTGTTATGTCCCATGTGCAGGACTCTGCCCTTTGCCTTGTTAAACTTCATCTTGGTCTCAGCCCATGGATCCAGCCTGTTCAGATCCCTCTGAAGAGCCTCCCTACCCTCAGACAGATCAACACTTCCTCCCAGCTTAGTGTCACCCACAAACTTTCTGAGGGAACATTAAATCACTTCAGCCAGGTCATCCATAAAGGTGTTGAACAGCAAACCTGCTTTTCAACTGAGCAGACACACCGAACCAGGCATTCACTGTGAATCTGAAAGTCAGGCCTTCAGAACTGAGAACCCCACCCTGCAACTCACAAAGTCCATAAGAACAAACTCCAGTTTGGTGGAAACAACCCATAAAAACATCTGTCTGATCCCAAACTGCAGAAGGCGCGCTGCGTTTTGCTGTAATATATATGTAAATAATTGAGTTAGCAGGCCTGTCAAAGAAGATGTTCTAGAGAAGATTGAATATAATATGATTATTATGTCTTGTTGGTTTCTAATGACTTTAAAATCTCTGTAATAAGGATAGAAATAATAAATCTTCATTTCTTCATCATTCTACTTCAAAGCTGATTTCCTGGGCAATGCATAAGAACTATAATCATGTAAATACCAATGCGGAACAAAATGCTGTGATAGAGCCTCCAGCACTGTTGATCTCAGTGTATGTTTTAATAATCAAACCTCTCTTGTAGATTAATTTAATTTGGGCCTTTTTTAAAAGACAAGGGGTGTTTGTTTGTAGAGGAGGTTATTGATGTGTGAGAAAATGAATGGTAATGTGATTTCTTGTGGAAAAACCTGGGTTTAGATGCTGTTTATTAATCTGAGAGGCCAGGTATTTACATGGAGCTCTTGGATGCTTTGTGGAAGTGAGAGTAAATGTGGCTGGTAAGGATCCTGCCAGAGAGGATTTCTGTTATTAACAGCAGCTCCGATTGCTAAACCCGTCTCAGTAAAGCTGACACAAAGCATAGAATCACAGACTGGTCTGGGTTGGAAGGGACCCCAAGGATCACAGAGTTCCAACCCCCTGCCACAGGCAGGGCCACCAACCTCCAGGCCTGGATCTACACAAGGTTGCCCAGGGACCAATCCAACCTGGCCTTGAACACCCCCAGGGATGGGGCACCCACACCCTCTCTGGGCAGCCCCTTCCAGCCCCTCACCACTCTCTCTGGGAAGAACTTCCCCCTAATATCTCACCTAACCCTTCCCTCCTTCAGCTTCACTCCATCCCCCTTGTCTTGCCAGTCTCTGCCCTTTGAACAAGCTGATTCCCCTCCTGTTTCTCTGCTCCCTTCAGGGACTGGAAGGCTGCAATGAGGTCCCCCCACAGCGTTCTCTTCTCCAGGCTGAACAAGCCCAGCTCCCTCAGCCTCTCTTCATAGGGGAGGTGCTCCAGCCCTCTGATTATCTTTGTGGCCTCCTCTGAACCTTCTCCACCAGTTCCACATCTTTCTTGTATTGAGGCCCCAGCTGTGGACACAGGACGCCAGCTGGGGCCTCCCGAGGGCAGAGTAGAGAGGGACAATCCCCTCCCTGTCCCTGCTGGCCACCCCTCTTCTGATGGAGCCCAGGATCCCATTGCCCTTACGAGCTGCAAGAGCACGCTGCTGGCTAATGTTAAGTTTCTCAGCTACCAGAACTTCTCAGCAGGGCTGCTCTCCAGGAGCTCTTCTCCCAGTCTGTATATGTATCTTTGTAGTGTTGAATCTCATTAGGTTCACCCAGGCCCACCTTTCCAGCCTGTCAAGATCCCTCTGGATGGCTTCCTTTCTTTCTATTATGTGAACTGCACCACTCAGCTTGGTGCTATCAGCAAACCTGCTGAGGGTGCACTCAATCCCGTCATTGATGTCATTGATATGGATGATAAAGAGCACTGGTGAGCTCTTTAACATCTTTGTTATGAGCATGGTAGGTTATAAACCAGTTTGTCTTAGGCTGACTGGGAGAATGCAGGGAAAGGAAATGTTGAGCATTGGGGTATCGTAGTGGGCTAGATACTATGTGCCCTGATGGGACTTTCAGATTGCTTCACAAGCTCTGCTGTGGTCATCTTCACAGCTTTCCAGGTTTGTAGTACAGACCCACCCTTGTTTTAGCGATGGACACCATGGAGGAGGTGTGTGAGGGACCTGATGTCAGATCACTTGCGGATGTGCATGTCCTTATCTCTGCTCTGCTCTTCCTCACTTGGTATTTTCCAACATTTTTCTTCCATGTTGATGCTCCCTCCCACATCTTTCAAAAGTAGTTGAAAGGCCAAGAGAGTGTTTAACTACAGCAAGCGTTGACTATGGTATGGTGGCCATCACTGCCATGTCAGGAAAGCATTGGCCTGTCTGACAGTGAGGAACTCCCTTCTCTAACCAGATTGAAGAGTTCAGACCCCAAAACAAAGATGCTGCTCTAGAGTAGCCATACCTGAACTGGAAGGAGATAACTTTGCTTGGCTTCTTGTTCCCAAATGCCACACTTCGTTTGAAGGCTCTTTTTTTTGGCAGGCCTAGAAGCATCATCTCACTGAAAACCTCGGGCTCAGGGTGTTGCTCTGGACACTTTAGGATACCTGTGAGCCTGCAGACTGTTCAGATGCCCTCAATTAATATGAGGTCGACTTCCTAAAGCTGCTTTGTTTCTGTGCCCAGAATTCTGCAGGGCATCTCCTGGCCATTTGGGGTTCTGAAGTTGGGGAGTTTTCTGATAAAATTTGAAGTGGGAAAAATACGTGAGAAGTGTTTCCAGTAACACCTTCCTCTTACCTCTTCCTTTCCCTCAACTGCCCAAAAACCTGCTAACATTGAGAAGGAGAAGTTCATCCTTCTGAAAGGCAGCGTGGTGGTCATCCTCACTGGGTGTCGCAGTTGAAGGAACGTAGCTTCTGTTGTGCTGGCCGTGAACGCGTGCCGTGGTCGGAGTCTGGCTGCACTGAGCGTCGCACAGACCCCCAGCTCGCTTGGCCTGGCAGCGTGTGTTTTATCGGCCCTGTTGATAGGCTGTAGCACTGCATGGGGTTGTTATGTCCTATGTGCAGCACTCTGCACTTGGCCTTGTTAAACTTCATCCCATTGGTCTCAGCCCATCGGTCCAGTCTGTTCAGATCCCTCTGAAGAGCCTCCCTACCCTCAGGCAAATTGACGCTTCCTCCCAGCTTAGTGTCATCTGCAAACTTACTGAGGGAACATTCAATTCCTTCATCAAGGTCATTGATAAAGATGTTGAACAAGACTGGACCCAGTACTGAGCCCTAAATATCCAGTACCCTTTCTAAGACACTTTCAAACATGACCTCCCATCTCTGGTGCCAGCAGAGGCACACATTCCATGCAGTGATTCATCTGTATGAGGGGCACTTGAGCACCTACTCTCTGAAAACCCCATCTCAGGGGTGCAGAACTTTAAGTATCACAGGAAGCTTTAAAGGAGGAGATTTTCATGGCTTAAATTCCAGTTCTGGTTGAGTTCCTCACAGGGTAGCCTTCACAGCATGCATGGTTTCAGCAGCTCGGGTTAGGAAGTAGATCTTATTTCAGTGCTTGAAAGCTTAAGAAAAGCAGAAGAGCACGTTCCAGTGTAGGGCTGAAGTCTTCCAGAATGATACTGGACATTGGTTTTCCTCATTTTTTTTTAAATGCAGTTGAAATTATAGGATTCATAGGATGATTGAGGTTGGCAGGGACCTCTGGAGATCACCTAATCCGATCCACTTCCAGAGCAGGGTCCCCTTGAGCGGGCTGCACAGGGCAGCGTCCAGGATCACGGGGTTTGAATGTCTCCAGAGATGGAGACTCCACACTTACTTCTTTTTAGTTTAACATTTGTGGTTTTATCCACCCTGTTCCAGCCCAATTTGGTGTTGATCCTTTCTTATGTAAGTCAGTGTGAGTTGGTGCTGGATGTGGCTCTCAGGAGGTGAGAGAGGAGAATGAAAAATCCTTCACCTTCATGTGGGGAACATAACAAAATGTGTTTGTTATCAGGGTTTATGGTGTATTTGTGTCACTCAGAACACACTCTGTAAGTCAATCATTTACTATTTTATTCTCACAAGGAAGCAACAGGGTTTAAAAAAACCCAACCAACCCCAAAACTACCCCTTAGGTTATGTCTGGAGATGGGTTGATGATGATTGTGTGCAAAGATGGTGTTTTCTACCTGAATTCAAACTCCGTGTTTTCACCTTTTGTGAGTAGAAGTGGCTCATCTTTATCATTGTCATCATCAGCTGTTCTTGGCCATGGGTTTGCTCCAAGGGCAGTGTGTGTTTAACAGACAGGCAGATGAGGTGCTCAGGGATATGGGTTAGCACAGGACAGGAACGGTTGGACTCGATGATCTTAAAGGTCTTTTCCAACCTGGTGATTCTGTGAAAACAAGCTCTTCATTCTGCTCCAGCAAGTAAATGTAGACATATAAAGACTGTTGTAAGAACCTTTTGTAGAAGGCATGAAGGACCAGCATCTCTCCTGGAGCAGGGCTGCCCCACAAGCTGGGGGCTGAGGGTGACCACAGGCCTCTTACTAGTGGGGTGCAGTCTGGTGGCAGCCTCCAGGCATGACAGTGAACCAGGTCTAGGGTCCATCCGGGGGGTGTAGTGAGGCACAGCAGCAATAGATGAGGCTGGAGACAGGGCTGGGAACAAGCTAGAGCCTAGGAGACTGGTACCTACAGCATGGGGTTGCAGTCCCTCCAGGAGAAAACATCTTGGTCAGGTATTGTGATCCCTGTGCGACTCAATGCCGGTCATTGTGTTCCTGTTGAGGGAAAGTTAAAGAGCTTGTCCCCACCCTGAAGTCCTGTATGATGAATAACTTCTGTTTTGATAGCGCTCCGGAGTCTTGGGCAAGACCAAGCTCGCAATTGTCTATGGATAAAGAGGTGTCGTACTTTCCTGTCGCTATCTTCGTATCTCATGCAGCAGTTGCCACCTCTTCCGTACCGTTGACCTTGCAGCTACAGAAGCTTTTTGTTCATTTTAAGTCAAAGTACAAAGAGAGGAGAAGAAAACACTGACCCGTGGAAGCTGATCCCATCCACCACCGGTGAGCAAGCCTATGCTAGGGAGCAGATCGACTGAGCAGATGGACGGGAGCAAACTGCTTGTCATTCCAGGCTGGAGGAGGGCTCTTGGCCATCGGGTTCGTATCCCTACACCCTCAGCCACACTGCAGAGTCGCTTCACAGAATCACCAGGTTGGAAAAGACCTTTAAGATCAAGTCCAACTGTTCCTGTCCTGTGCTGACCCATATCCCTGAGCACCTCATCTACCTATCTGTTAAAAACACCCAGGGGTGGTGACTCAGCCCCCTCCCTGGGCAGCCTGTGCCAGGCCCCGACAACCCTTTTGGGGAAGAACTTTTCCCTGACATCTGATCTGACCCTGCCCTGGCACAGCTTGAGCCCATTCCCCCTCATCCTGTTAGCTGGCTGAAGAGACCATCTCCCACCTCTCTGCACCCTCCTGTCAGGTCACTGTAGGCAGTGATAAGGTCTCGCCTCAGCCTCCTCTTCTCCAGGCTGAACACCCCCAGCTCCCTCAGCCGCTCCTCGGAAGGTTTGCTCTCCAGCCCCTTCCCCAGCCTGGTTGCCCTTCTCTGGACTCGCTCCAGGACCTCGATGTCCTTCTTGTAGTGAGGGGCCCAGAACTGGACCCAGCACTTGAGGTGCAGCCTCACCAGTGCTCAGTCCAGGGGCACAATCCCCTCCCTAGATGTAACTTGGGGGAGCACTGCATTTATATCCATCCAGCAGCTTGTTTACCAGATGAAGCCTTCCCGTTCCTCATCGTGATTTCTGTCAGGAAGCAAAAACTGAGCAATAAAGAAAAATGGGGCGTATCTGGAGTTCTGTCTCCTATTATTGCAGTTCTTTCCTTTGAAAACATTCAGAAGGACCTGAAATGAGATTACTTTCCCAGATGGAGAGCAGATCTTTGCTGTATGAATGTCGCAGAGGCTTTCTGACCCATAAGCAAAGAACAATTGAGTAAATTTAACAAAACAAAATGGTACTTTTTTTTCTTGCTGCAGTTTGAGATGACTGTATTGGATGCTAAGCTGGTACAGGAGCGTACAGCCCTTAGGTTCAAAATTATCCCTGCAGCTTAAGCGACGTTTGTTGTCTAGCCAGAAGATGCAAAGTACCTTTCTTCTTCGCAGCCTTTAATCTTAGCACACAGCTCGGCACCAAGCCTTTCCCTGTGTGTTTATCTTAGCTTTGGAAGAGCAGACAATGCTCACGGTTAATTTTGCTGTAGGAAAACTGAAGGAAGAGGAGGGCGACTCCAAGTGTATCCTTTTTGGAACCGTAATTTTGTTCATTTTTCTCTTGTGTAGGAATGAGTTTGCAATTCTTTGACACCTTAACAAGAGTTGGACTTAGAGCAGAGCAGGTGTCCATAAGCTAACTAGATAACCTTCAGACCCTCGTTGTCTTCTTGTTAATCATCTTGCAATGCTTGCAGCCCCTTGACATAGTGTCAGATGAGGGAATTACTCCACAGTGTCATCCTACTTGGTGTAAATATACAAATACATCTGTACAGCCCCTCTGCAGCTTTCCAGACAGATGTCTGCTGGCTTCTGATCCAGAGCCCTGGGACAGGCTGCCCAGGGGGGTGTGGAGTCTCCTTCTCTGGAGATATCCCAGCCCCATCTGGACGCCTCCCTGTGTGACCTGTCCTAGGGACCCTGCTTTGGCAGGGGGGTTGGACCTGATGGTCTCTGGAGCTCCCTTCCAACCCCTATGATTCTGGGATTCTGTGATCCAGCACCTTTAGTGGTGAGAGACGGTGAACCAAGGTGGCGAAACAGTTGTTATCCCCATTTTAGGGGGAGGAATTAATCACAAGCAGGTTGTACCTTCCCCATGTCTTAGTTTAAGGCAAGCTTTCACCTTTTGTGGTCTGTCATAGCACCAGAGGAGATGGCCCAACAGATGGGGAAGCTCCGAGAGATACGTGGACAGAGTTAACTTAGTTTTATTCTTGGGAATGACCCTTCCCACAAGCTGTTTAGCTTGATGAAGAGTCAAAGGTGGATGAAAATAAAGAGCCTGGAGTATGCATTTCACAATTGCATTAGTGTGCTATAAATAGGGGCATACATCCGCCTTCCTTTGGTATTGGCTAGAAAGAAGGCAGGATGTGATTTCTGGCAGCCTTGGCGCTGAAGGAAATCCGTTTATTTTATGGTACAGACAAACCTCCTCTTTTACTTTAATCTGTTAAAGAAGCAATCCTCGGCCTCCCTTTGCCCACCTGTAGCCAAATGAGGGGAGAATCAGGGCAAAAATGTTGCTGTGCTTTCTGAGGCTGCAGCGCTCCATGGGCCCTTTCCCAAGTGTTCCGTTACTTGGCCACAAAGTGAGGGGAAAAACACAAACAAAGGCTAAATTTCTGTCAGAACCTCAGTCTGGGGGGTAATTCTCCAGTTCTCCCGTCTCCCTGTAAGACTTGGATGTTGTGAAGCTGCACGGGTGTGTATTCACTTCAGCAGCACAAGGCCGTAGTACTGTAATAGGAACATCCTATTAGTAGTAGAGATACCTGTTAAATTCAAGGAGGAGATACCTGACTGGTGTTTCTCTACCCCCGCATACATAACCGAAGATGCCTTTGCAAGTTAGTTACTGGGAAACTCTGGATTTCTAAAAAGCTGCCGAAATGCCTCGCCACCCCGTGCGCTCGGGCTGCAGCAGAACGCCCGCTTCCTACCACAGAAGGTGTTTTTCCACAGGGTACTTCTCCAAAACGCTGCGGGTGTTTGAAGTAAATCCTGTAACCCAGCAATTGTACTTGGGCCTGGTCTGAGGCCTACGACTGTGACGCTCTGTCTTACACTTGTGCCAGAATGAAATACATTCGGGAACGTTAAGATCGCTGCCTCGTGGGTTTATAAAGCCTGGCTTCTGTGGAGCGGGTGCAATCGTGCCCTTCCACATGTCTTTTTCTCCTTATCTCTATGAAGGAGGGGCGTTCTAGCAAAAAAGGATCAGGTTTAGGGTGCCTTTAAATGATATATTTGCTCTCTGCCTTTGTAATGGGAGCGCTGTGAGGGGCTGTTGAGGCGACTGGTGTGGAGCACGTCATGTTCTGCGATACTGGGAATAGCGTGAAGTCGCTTTTGTTCCGGGATTGATGGTTTCAGGAATGATCTCGGGCTATTCAGAAGGGAAAAAAGGGGGTGTAGGGTTGGGTTTTTTTCCATGGAAGTCTCCTAAATTGTATTAATGGTTGTATTTATTAAAATTACAGACATTTTATTCCCTGTATTTCGTTTTAAGTGTATGCCTAATTTCTAGCTGCAGGAACTGGGTGCATCTTGAGATGTTTTTAGTGCTTGTCTAATTCAAGCACTCTACTACACACATTTCTCTTCCTTTTTTTGTTATCGTTAAATGCTGCCTTTCCTCACTCTTTGATATTTTTCTTTCTTTTTAAAACTGTTGCCCAGAGGGAAAGAGGCATGGAAAATCTTTAATTTTAAATTCTTTAATTTCTTTTCTTTTCTACCCAGTCATCTTCGTGCTCCCAGCATATCCCCAATGCGTGGGATCAGGTGTTACTTGCACGGAGCAGCTTCGGTGTGGCTGCAAACGGGGACGAGTACTTCTGGTACTCAGGTTATGTTCACGAGGACAGTAGGGACAAGGGAAGAGATCATTAACAGTACGAGATGGCATAGAAGAGCACCGACTACGTGCTGCAGAGAACTGGCAGTTAGTTTGTGGCTTGGCATATATGGCAAGATGGAGGTGGTAAAGCGGCCGGGGCTGTGAACCAGGCAGGCCCTCGCTGCCTGCTGTCACTCTGGTTCCAGGGATTTCTTAGGGTGTTCCCATTGTTACCATTGATTGCTTGAACGATACACCTCCATCGGCGCCGTGTGGGTGGCAGGTGTTTGCTTTTGGGGCTTTAGATAAAGCTTTTGCAACATGGATGCTGCTCAGGGAAGTAGACGCCTTTCAGAGATAATGAATTAACTCTGAACATTGTAACCAGAGTAAAATATTAATCTTACTGATAGGCTCGTTGTGTCACTCGTCAGATGGCCTGTAAGTAAATTAATTAACTTTTATATCTTTAGCTTCTGGAAAGGAGCATTGTGTTGT
The DNA here is from genome assembly GCA_020800305.1 of Porphyrio hochstetteri. Lineage (NCBI taxonomy): Eukaryota > Metazoa > Chordata > Aves > Gruiformes > Rallidae > Porphyrio > Porphyrio hochstetteri. Next base: position 30,307,731 of record CM036912.1, on the reverse strand, counting down.
ATAGATGAAGTTTTCGTTAGTCCTCCCCTCTTGTATTTACAGAAATACTAGCAACCAGGAGACAGTTGAGCTCATCCTGAGTCTCCAGTACGTTACTGGTCCTGGGTTCCATCCTTTTCATAATTCAATTAATAAAAATGAAATAGCTGTCGATTTCTAAATACTCTTTGAGGTATGTAAGCAGTGAAAAGTTGACAAACTAATATTAATAGAAGAAAGCCAGAAAGGATGGGAAAATCCTTTTCAAGTCTTATGTTGCAGGGCAATGATCTCATTTAATAGTTGACTGATTGAGAGCGTCATTACGTGTTAAGTAAAGAGGAAAAAAGCTTTTTTATTGACAAGGAAACTGAGGACACTGCATCATGTGTTTGCAATAATAGGAAGCGTGTGATTATGGGGTGTGGAGTGGTGATGCCTGGGTTTTTATCTTGTTTTTCCAGGGAACTCTTGGGGCAGCTCAGTTCAGGAAAGGAGTTCGGTGGTTAGTACCTTAGCAGGGCTGTAAGGAGCAAGGATCTCTGTTGTAATCTGAGGGATGCTCACAGTAATGGTCAATTTGGGGGGGTTTTCCTGGAATCTGAATAATCCCAGACAGTGATCCATGTTTTCCAATGGAGTTCATAGTTGAGTGCTGCCTGCGGGGTCAGCGGAGGCTGGGAGATTTGTTGATGACATTGAAGAACTTGAAAAGAACAAAATATTTAGTACTTAGTGGTGTTTTTTTACCCTTCTAAGGGAGAATTTTAAAAAGGGGCCAGTGAAATGGAATTGGAGTAGCCCTTCTGACCTGGCTGCAGTGTGCTGTGTGGATTGGCTGAGGTGACAACTTCTGGGTTGCTAGCAAGATAGTTACTGGGATGTGGCTTAGAGAGGCCTCTGCTCCTGGGGAGGTCACACCACCCTGCCTCCCACCTAGCTGGATAGTGGGAGCTGTTATAGCCCTTCCTGTGTTGTGGTTCGTTGTATTTGCAGGTTCGCTCCCCAACCATTCCTCTTCTCCCTTGTCTCTGCCTTCCACAACACAGAGGTCTGTGCCCGTGAAGCCAGTTCTCCAGGCTTTGCTTTCGCCATGTCTGAGCGGCACAGGGTGTTCTCTGCAGGGCAGGCTCACTTGACTTCGTGTCCAAAGAAGTTGGCGGTGTTTAAATGTGATTGGGAATGCTCAACTTCCAGCTGAAGCTGGAGCAGGATGGTTCAACCTCGATCCAAACCCCCACCTGATGGTTTCATACAAACAGCAATATTTTCAAGGGATGGAGACCCATTGTTTTCCTCCCGTCTGCTCCTTTAATTAATCTCTCTGCTGCTTGTTTCCTTTCCCACTTCCATTTCTCAATTTGATCTTTTTAGTGGGTTAGATAATTGCATTTACTGAGCATCTTTCCTGCCGAGCGCTGTGGCTGTAATCTCCTCCACCTGAGCAATGGTTTCCTTTGAGCAACCTGGTGTCTGGCTCAAAGTTAAGTGTTAATTAAGTAAAAAATAAATTTAAATGTCTGTGTGTGTATATATATATATATATATGAGTGATATAGTTTCAGCAAGCAAAAATCTGGGTAGCTGAAAGACAGCTACAGCATCAGCACTGGGTTTTGGCTTCCTAATTACGGGCGAGTGCACAAAAGTCTTTAATTATATGATCACATGGCTGTTTTGTCAATACCATCTTATGTATGGGGTTTTCTCAGATCTTAAATACAACTGGGAGTTTAAAGATGTCTGGAGGTTGTGTAATTAAAGACATCAGCGGGAAAGCGAGGCAGAAGCTGTTTAAGAGCTGGATTTTTGGATATTGAGGCTGGATTTGTAAGAGTCTGTCCAAGGTGGAGGACTAGCCTCTGAGATTGTGGTGTGTTTCCCCACGCTTGAACATATGTCTGGCTGGAGGGATTCGTTGGAGGAGTTGGCCAGAGGCTGCCTGACCTTGTTGGGGAGCATGATGGAGCAGAGCAGCGGCAAAGCGTTGCCTTGCATCCTGGTTTCCCGGGGGGTTAAGGCTTCCATGTGCACACACATCGACAAGCCCCCTTGCCTGCAAGAACTGTTTTGGGTACTCGCTGTTTTCTGCTTGTTCCTGGCTCTTCCCATACTTCTCTTTGCATAAAGAGGATTAACCCCAAGGAGCATGGAGGAAGTCTGAGCTCCAGCAGGAAAGGCTTTAGGTTCTACCCTGACTGGTGACCTGTCCTTCTCCCTTGATCTTTAGACCCAGGCTGGGTGGGCCAGTGTGCGAAGAAGCCACTAGTGCAAACCTCTGTGAGGTCTCTTGTTTTTCCCACATGGTGGAGATTGTGTATGAAGCAGAAACCTTCATGGAAAAATTAACTGGAAAACACCTCCGTTGGTTGCACACCCATCTGTATGTATGTATTTTTCCCCCTGCCAAATCTGACCTTCCTGCCCCAAAGGCAGACCTAGCCAGCACCCCGTGCCCCTGGGGCAAGGCAATGTGAACCTTTATGCATAACGTGAGAGAAAATGACACCTACAACTGTGGTCTTCACAGCATGTAGGCTGTGTGACAGCCCAGATGTGGAGTGGCCTGGGGAACCTTTTGGCCAAGAAGCAGCAGAGTGGTAGAAGAAACCAGGCAATGATTAGTTCAGGTACTCGTGTCCCGTGTGAGCACTGTGCCATTTGTCAGGTGAAAGAACTAAACCTCTAGAAACAAGCTAAACTTGAGCTTTGTCAGCAGCTCCCAGTATATTAGATGGGGGGAAAAGAAGCGGGAAAACCCAGGACACATGAACTAAGGCCTGTGACGGGCAGTGACATCGCAGGCATTGGAGTGGCACCTTCTCCCTTGGGCAGAAGTCCAGCTGGACCTTTTGTACAAGAAGACAGAGATACCGAACGGGTTGAGAGCTGCAGGTGGTTTGCAGTGCTGGGAGTGCCTGGCAGCCTTGATGAAGGATGGGTTAACATGGCCGCCTCAGGTCTTGTGCTTCTACAGCAGCCAAGGGTGAGATGATCTCTGTTACAAAGTCAACGGGGCTGCTCTCCAGCCATCAATCCCAGAGGAATGCTGTTGAAAGCTGCTGTCATGATTTGGGCCTGGAAATGGACCTGATAAAGTAGAAGGGACTTTGATAAAATTTCCCTGTTTCTTTTCAAGTAGGCATCGCCCTTGAGGGAGTTAATGCTTCCTCAAGCACTGGGTGTGACGTGGGGCTGTAGTAGGAACTGCTCAACAGGTTAGAAAAGACCTACCCCATCTTGCCTGACTTTAGGATGGCAAGTGTCCTTCCAGGACTGCAGAAGTCCTCCAGGTAGGATCTATCTTCTGTTCCACTGGACGTCTTGGTCTCCTTCATTCCCTGCAGAAACTCAACTCTGGCAGTCACCTCTCCCTTGTGCAGAAGCAGGAGTTAGCATTCTCATAAGTAGTACACGTGAGTAGGGAAGGAGTAAGGAAGTGATTCTTCCCCTGTACTCAGCACTGGTGAGGCCGCACCTGGAGAACTGTGTTCAGATTTGGGCCACTCATTACAAGAAGGCCATTGAGATCCTTGGGCATGTCCAGAGAAGGGCAGCCAGGCTGGGGAAGGGTTTAGAAGACAAATCTTACAAGGAGTGGCTGAGGGAGTTGGGGGGTGTTCAGCCTGGAGAAGAGGAGGCTGAGGGGAGACCTCATTCCTCTGTACAGCTCCCTAAAAGGTGGTTGTAGTGAGGTGGGGGTTGGTCTCTTCTCCCTGGTAGCTGGTGACAGGACAAGGGGAAACCGCCTGAAATTGCGTAAAAGGAAGTTTAGGTTGGATATTAGGAAGAATTTCTGTACTGAAAGGGCTGTCAGATATTGGCTCAGACTGCCCAGGGGGGTGGGTGAGTCACCATCCCTGGAGGGGTTTAAAAGAAGAGTAGATGTTGTGCTTGGTGACATGGTCTAGTGTTGGACCTAGCAGGGCTGGCTGGATGGTTTGACTTGATGATCTTGAAGGTCTTTTCCAACTGAAACCATTCTGTGATTCCTGCTTGACACATGTTAGGATTGTGTAGGAAGAAGCAAAAATACTTGAGGGTGGTCTTCCCAGCATGCAGCGATCCATGTAGTGCCTCCCAGCTTTTTCTGTCAGAGGATTTACATTTCCATGGCAGAATCAGAGTGCCGTTTGTGCACCTGTGCTCTGTTCAATGTCTGGTGGTGCTCAGTGTCTCAGTATCCAGCACTGGCTGGAGCTGGGATTGGGTTAAGTTACAGGTGACTTCAGTGAATGACCATTTTCCGAAGGGCCAGCCTGTGTTTTCTCAAGGAACAGTTTCCTAAGCTATTTTTTTCTGTTTAGTTCATGTTAGTAAACCCAACGTGAACACTCAGATCGAGAACTGCCTGGGAGTTGATAGTCCTGAGGGCCAGTGACAGAGGAGGATGATGAGCTGCTCACCCAGTGCTGTTTGATCTGCAATGAAATTTCACTCTCAACCCATGTCCAGGTGGATCAAAAATCACCCCACAGCTTTGAATCCCAACAATTAAATCAGAAGTAAAATAACCACATAGAACCAGAACAACCACGTGATGCTGATTTCTTAAAGCACTTGAAGCGGGAGCTAAGATGCTGCTTAGAAGTCCTCCAGTTCCCAGTAGGCAGTTTGAGAAACATTGGTTTCCTGGATTTTTGCCTCCTTTCTCTAACAGTTGACTTGGTTTTGGATCTTTGACACAGCTTCTGCTGATACCCAGACAGTCAATACCCACGTATGTAGCAGAGCTGGGATAATCCAAAGAGCTCATCTCACCTCTCTTGTGCTCCAAACCAGGATGGATTTCAACTCGAGGCCCCGAAGGGTGCTGCTTCTTAAAGACCTCTGAGGATGGAAACTGCAACCACCTGAGCAAATTCTGCTCCTTGACTGGCCTGGCAGTTAATGATTTCTCCTGATGTCTGGCCTGGCTCTTTCTAGAGTTAAGCCCACCGTTGCTCATGTCCTACCAGTGTAGCCATGCAGCTCAGAGCATTCCCCCTTTGCAGCAGCAGCAGAGATGATGTTTGGTGTGGTTTGTGTTTAGCATTTCAGCGGCTCACCTGCTGTTGGAGGACTCAGTTAAGCTGCATCACATCCCTTAGGCTATTTAACGAACATTTTTAGAAGGAGCCACCCAGCGCTTCATCTAAATAAAGCTTTTAGCTTTCAGGTCTTTCGAAGAGGAGAGCACGTGATGGTGGCAGTAGTAGTTCCTGCACCTGGCAGAAGGGGTATGGAGAAATTTGGTAGGCATAGAGTTAACATTTTACAGAGCAGGCATGTGTTTCCTCGTGGGTGGAGGATCAATCTTGGCGTGCCCTCTGATACAGAGGTGAGAGATGCTGGAGAGCAAATCTGAAGCATGGGTGGTGTGGTTAGGGACTTAGCGGTGGTGGGACTGAGGTAGCATTTACCTCCTGCCCACTACTGGGTATGGCACTTAAATTAGAGAAGAGAAGCTCACCCATCTTCCCTGCCAATGACAGCAGAGCCAGAATGGTTTGTCCTCTAATGTCTGAAATGGGAATGCAATGTAAATCAGCAGTTTTGATTGATTAATTTTATTTTGTAGGACTTGATGCTTAACAAAAGCTTTCTCCCAAAGTCACAGTGACTGGGTTGGTGGAGTTTAAAAAAAGGGTACATCATGTACTTAGGGATATGGTTTAGCATAGGACGGGAACAGTTGGACTCAGGGATCTTAAAGGTCTTTTCCAACCTTGTGATTCTGTGATTCTGTGATTCTGAGTTGTGCTTTTTTCTGGCGGTGGGTTTGGTTTTTTTCTAACCGAGCCAGAAATGACGTCATTACTGACGTTGCTGCCGCAGCGACACTTCCAGCAGTGTCTGGAAGTGCCAAAGAAATGTTTCTCCTAGGAACAACCACAGGTTTCTTTCCCCCCCTCTCCAGTAATTGTTTCAATATTATAAGTTGATGTGCTCATTTATCACTGAAATCATTATTAATGAGTGTTGGTTTTCTTTGTCCCGTTACCATGGCAATCGGGTGACATGTTTGAGTAGAATTATCTGTTTCCAGATGGAGATCTTCATTCATAAGATTTGCCTACTGAGAATTTTTGCAGCACATTCAACTTAAAATTCTCCCTCCCTTGCCCTTCCAAAGAGTTTTCATGCTAGAAGCGTTCCTGCTCTCTGGTTGATGTCTTCTGCTGGGTGTTGTTGTGGGGTGTTTGTGCTCAACAGTCCCTCTGTCTTTTATTTGTAGTTCGTCTAAGTTGGTTTTCCCTCTGATTCAGCTGGGCTGCTTCTCTTCAGCTCAGTATTCTCTGCAGACCCCCTGTTTGATTTGTTGGAGATGGTTTCCTTTGAGGTAATACACCAGACAATGGAAGAAGAGTACTTGATTTGTACTTCTACACATGGAAGAAGCTTAAAAGTTGTATTTGTCTCGGATACCCCACACCCTGAGTGATGGTGTCCTAATAGTTTCATTGTATTGCCTTCTCCATCTCCAGTTTTGCACAGGGAAGGAGCGTAATGATGCTTCACTGTGGTTTGACTGGTGATATAAGGCTGTATTTAGGAAAAATAAAACAGATGGTAGTCAAGATAGAGCAAGGTAACTATGGGGAGAACTTTGTATCGTTCCCTTTATCCTGAACATCTCGCAGTTTTAAGGGTCTTGGGGACTGTCAGGCTTGATTGAGAACACGTAGGACCTAATTACCAGTTCAGGATTTCTCTGGATTCATTTCTGATTGCTCAGAATTAAATCTCCCCAGGTGGGGTACTTACTTCAGTAGAAACCCAAAGGTGAAGATCAGAAGGTGAATTCAGCAGCCTTCACTTCTTCAATTCCAGGCATGCTCTTCCCTTATCAAGCAAAACCTGGGTAGTTGTTTTTGCAGGTGCCTCCAGAGGTTACCTGTGGGGAAGGCATCAAAAGCCCATTCCTCCAACTGGTCTGTACTATAATTTTCATACTCACTTAAAGTATTACTGACCATACACCCCATGAAACAAGAGACCATCACCCACCTCTCTACACCCTCCTGTCAGGTCAGTGTAGGCAGTGATAAGGTCTCCCCTCAGCCTCCTCTTCTCCAGGCTGAACATCCCCCAGCTCCCTCAGCCGCTCCTCGGAAGGTTTGCTCTCCAGCCCCTTCCCCAGCCTGGTTGCCCTTCTCTGGACATGCTCCAGGGCCTCAGTGTCCTTGTAGTGAGGGGCCCAGAACTGGACCCAGCACTCAAGGTGCAGCTTCACCAGTGCCTAGTCCAGGGGAACAGTCACCTCCCCAGGACCTGCTGGCCACGCTGTGTCTGACACAAGCCAGGATGCCATTGGCCTCCTTGGCCACCCAGGCACACTGCTGGCTCATGGTCAGTCTGCAGTCACCCAACACCCCCAGGTCCTTCTCTGCCTGACAGCTCTCCAGCCACTCTCCCCCAAGCCTGTAGCACTGCCTGGGGTTGGTATGTCCCAAGTGTAGCACTCTGCATTGTTGAATGTCATGCCATTGGTCTCAGCCCATTGGTCCAGCCTGTCCAGATCCCTCTGAAGAGCCTCTCTGAGGAGGGTTTTATCTCAGTGTGCGATCTGGCTCTGAAAGCGGGTGTTCCCAGGTATCCCTCCTTGTAGCTGGGAGGCTGTAGGGCTTGTGGTGAGCTGGATATGCCTCCTTTTTCTTTCTGTGGCACTATAATTACTAAGCTAGGTACTTTTCCCCTTTGCAAGTGGAATCATATCCATTATGCCTACATCCAGCACTACTCAACATGAGCTCACGCTGCCAATAAATTGTGTTTGTGCTCCCTATTTTAAGGAAAATATTTTCCTTGTGCTGGGAAATGACAGGAACTTCTGAGTAATAATATTACTTCAAACTTAACATCACTGCTCTGTTCCCTCCATCTCAGTATCTGATAAAACAGTTGTTCCTGGCTCAGTCCTCTCTTCTGCTCATGTTCACTGAAATCAGGTCGATCCCTTGCTTCCCACAGGCCAGCGCTACGTTCGCCTGTTTGTCGGGTGGTGGTACGGGCACCGCTTGCTCAGCATGCATTGGGGTGCTGGTGTTGCTAGCTGCTTGGCACTCTGTGGCTGTTAGTCATTCATTTAGGCACTGCTTCATCCTCAACATACCTCATCCCCAAGAGGGAACCTCTTGGCCTTTCAATGGACCTCATCCCCAGGAGAGAGTCTCTTCAATATGAGGGGGTGAGACCCTGGCACAGGTTGCCCAGAGAGGTGGTGGAGGCCCCATCCCTGGAGACATTCAAGGTCAGGCTTGATGAGGCTCTGAGTGACCTGCTCTAGTGAAGATGTCCCTGCTCACTGCAGGGGTGGGACCAGATGGCCTCTGAAGGTACCCTCAAACCTTACACATTCTGTGATTCTGTGATTCTCTTGACCTTTGGGGCAGGTCATCAGCTTTAGATTGTGTCAAATTTGTGGTGCCTGTTGAGATGCAAGTAGAGATTTCTTACAGAATCATAGAATTGTTTGGGTTGCAAAAGACCTTTAGGATCATCCAGTCCAACCACTAACTCAGCACTGCCAAGCCCACCACTGAACCATCTCCTTAAGCACCATGTCAATGTGTCTTTTAAATCCCTCCAGAGACAGGGACTCTGCTACTTCCCTGGGCAGCCTGTTCCGGTGCTTGACAACCTTTTAAGTGAAGAATTTTTTCATAATATCTAAACCCATCTTGCCTCCATCCTATCAACTGTATCAAACCTTCACATATCAATTTGATTATACTGATTATCAATCATGGGCTCATCAGTGCCCTGTTCTACTTGCTCCAGGAGATGACGTCTTCTGAGGAAGCATTCCTTGCATTATGTCTACATAGGATGGTCTGTCTCCCAGTGCATGCACGGTGTTGGACCACTGTTAATCATAGAATGGCATGGATTGGAAGGGACCCCAAGGATCACAGAGTTCCAACCCTCTGCCACAGGCAGGGCCACCAACCTCCAGGCCTGGATCTACACAAGGTTGCCCAGGGCCCCATCCAACCTGGCCTTGAACACCCCCAGGGATGGGGCACCCACTACCTCTCTGGGCAGCCCCTTCCAGCCCCTCACCACTCTCTCTGTAAAGAACTTCCCCCTAATATCTAATTTAAGCTTTCCTTCCTTTAGCTTTAATCCATTCCCCCTTGTCCTGCCATTATCTACCCTTTTTAAAAGTTGATTCCCCTCCTGTTTCTCTGCTCCCTTCAGGGACTGGAAGGCTGCAATGAGGTCCCCCCACAGCCTTCTCTTCTCCAGGCTGGACAAGCCCAGCTCCCTCAGCCTCTCTTCGTAGGGGAGGTGCTCCAGCCTTCTAATCATCTTCATGGCCTCCCCTGAACCCTCTCCACCAGTTCCACATCTTTCTTGTACTGGGGGCCCCAGCTCTGGACACAGGACTCCAGCTGGGGCCTCACGAGGGCAGAGTAGAAAGGGACAATCCCCTCCCTGTCCCTGCTGGCCACCCCTCTTCTAATGGAGCCCAGGATCCCATTGCCCTTCCAAGCTGCAAGAGCACACTGCTGGCTCATGTTAAGTTTCTCATCCACCATGACACCCAGGTCCTTCTCAGCAGGGCTGCTCTCCAGGAGCTCTTCTCCCAGTCTGTGTCTATGTCTGGGATTCCTCCAGCCCAAGTGCAACACCTGACACTTCGCAGTGTTGAACCTCATTAGGTTCACCCAGGCCCACCTTTCCAGCCTGTCAAGATCCCTCTGGAACAATCTCTTGGAACAAGCAGGAGCCAGGTTTCAGAGGTTATATTTGCCGCCGAACATTGGGGCGTCCCCACCACGCTCAGTTGTAGCGAGGCTGGGTTGAACATGCCTCTCGTTTAGTTCGTGGGGAGCAGTGGCGGATCGTGCGAGCCTCCTTTGTGGAGGAGGCTCTTTTCTTCCTCATGTGTTCCTCTCCACACCCCATGGGAGCGCGGTGCTTTCCTGGTGTGGGGGTTTTACTGCTAATGGCAGCAGAGAGCAGTGAAGGAGCCAGAGAGGTGGAAGTTGGATATCACAGCCGGTCGAGTACTTCTAATTCTCATTTTTATTGTGTTCAGTCTTTTTGTGTCTATGAATTGTCACCCCCAGGCTACCTAAATTCCATTTGAAAAAGAGAAAAAAGATAATATGGGAAAGTTGTTTGTGTTTACTGATCTAATAATAATGTTGGGAGACTGCACCTGAGATGCTGCAGTTTAATAAACTCCAGGTTTCTTTAAATTCTGTTATAAAAAGATGTAGCTGTGGACTAGGCCAAATGCAAGCCCGTGTTGTGGTTAGGAAAAAAAGTAAGTTGTGTTTCCAAATTAGGCTTAATTAATTTATACAGTCTGTGGTTAAAGTTCTGGAAGGGGCTTTCCAGAGAGGGGGTGGGTGCCCCATCCCTGGGGTTGTTCAAGGCCAGGTTGGATGGGGCCCTGGGCAACCTTGTGTAGCTCCAGGCCTGGAGGTTGGTGTCCCTGCTTGTGGCAGGGGGTTGGCACTGTGTGATCCTTGGGGTCCCTTCCAACCCAGACCAGTCTGTGATTCAATGATCCTAATTGTTTCCTGAAACAAGCTTCCATCTAAATAATTCTGATTCTTTATATTTAGCAGTAACCCAGAACAATGTACTTGTGTTTTGTTTTTCCCTTAGAAATTGCAATAAATTCCTTGAAAACCCCAAGTTAAAAAATCTAAAAGCAGCCCAATTTCTTTTCATTTGCCCAGGTTTTGCCTTCCACTCCCCAGACACTGTGCATCCCACTTCATTTTGTATTAACATTTTCCACTTATCCAGGATAAAGCTCTTCTGCTGCATTATATATCCTGTCTGGAGGAGTGTGGGTGGAAAACCTTGGGTGTTTTTCCAATAGACTCCAAGATAACCAGAGCAAAACATGGCTGAGGAAAGGTGGTGTTGGCACCGCAAGCACTGGCTTCCTGGGCTGGGGAGATAAATCACTTCTGCCCAAAATCCCACCAGGTCCCACCAAAGGAAGAACCAAATAAAACCTTTGATTGAAGCTGACTCATTACTGTGGCATAGCACACGTATAGTTACTAATATTAATTATATTTATATATGGAAATATTATACGTTTTCTATAATATAAAATATTATATGTTTATATAAAAATCTATTTTTGTATAATATATATTTTTACAGTATATATAAAGAAATATTTTTATATAATATATATTTATAATGTAAATAGATTCTATTTCCATCCTACCACTGGAGCTGGGAATGTTTTAAGCTGGGAATGTTTGAAGAGCTGAAATGCCTGGCTGATAAATGTTAAGGGGAATCAAGGAATCTTATTTTACTTACTTTCACGCTGGCTTTTTGTCTGGGTAACAGTGATGTTCAAGAGCAATGGTCCTGGGGGTGGTGGGAGAGGGGGGAGTGGGGAGAGGAGGATGCTCAGAATGAGGCTCCAGAAATCACTGCGTGTCTGTATGTTTTATACCTTTGCTTTAGCTCTGTTAAAACAATGCAGGAAAAACAAAGTAATAATAATAATAATAATAATAATAATAATAATAATAATAATAATAATAATAGCAGTGGGTTTTGGTGTGGGGTTTGGGTTTTTTTCCCCAGTTTTTAACTTAAATTTTAAGTATCTTCCATCAGCTTTGCTTTTAGAAGAGGTTTCTACAATGCCAGGAGCATCTAGGAGCAGGTTCCTCTGTGTATTAACTGCTGTAAGTCACTTGTTTGCCTACTGATAATACAAATCCAGGGAGGGTGCAGGACCAAAGAACATGTTTGTATTAAACCTCTTGTACAGAAAAGTGTAGGTTCAGAGGAGCACACATACCACACGTCCCCTGATCCCAGTGCCATGGCTCTTCCAGGCCAGAGAGCTACTGAATGATTTCTGGAAGCCAGAACTAGATAATCCTTGCTGAATCTTCAGTCAGGACCAAAACTTCCTTGGTGAAGGTCCCATTTAAGCCTTTGAAACTATATACGTGTACGGTTTTAGCTGCTTTGCTTAATTAGGGTCATTTCTAGTCAGTTGCTTTGGTTTTAGCTTGGGGTTTTTTTTCTTTTCTTTGGTTTTTGATTTTTTTCCCCAGCTCCTGAACTACACTGGTTCAATTTTTTTGTTTTCTTTTGTTTGTGTTTTTCTTGGTGCTCAGATGAGTATAGGATCAAACCAGTGGAAGAGGTCAAATACATGAAAAATGGGGGAGAAGATGATCAGAAAATAGCAGCCAGGAACCAAGAAAACTTGGTAAGGATCGAACTTATCACTTATCTAATCAAATAATGTGGCTCTGCTTTTGTGATGAACTGTGCAGCGTGGGGCACATCCGGACTGCGGCTCATGCACAGCCAGAGGATGTGCTCCAAAATGTGCTCGGTAACTCCATGAAGCTGGCATCCAACGTGCAAAATATGACTTTCTCCTGCTTGTCTTTCTGAATTAGGCTCTACTTCATCTCTACTTCATACACTCCAAAGTGTCAGGTGTTGCACTTGGGCTGGAGGAATCCCAGACATAGTTACAGCCTGGGAGAAGAGCTCCTGGAGAGCAGCCCTGCTGAGAAGGATCTGGGGGTTCTGGTAGATGAGAAACTTAACATGAGCCAGCAGTGTGCTCTTGCAGCTTGGAAGGGCAATGGGATCCTGGGCTCCATCAGAAGAGGGGTGGCCAGCAGGGACAGGGAGGGGATTGTCCCTCTCTGCTCTGCCCTTGTGAGGCCCCAGCTGGAGTCCTGTGTCCAGATCTGGGGCCCCAATACAAGAAAGATGTGGGACTGTTGGAGAGGGTTCAGAGGAGGGTCAACAAGATGATTAGAGAGCTGGAGCACCTCCCCTACGAAGAGAGGCTGAGGGAGCTGGGCTTGTCCAGCCTGGAGAAGAGAAGGCTGCAAGGGGGACCTCATTGCAGCCATCCAGCACCTGAAGGGAGCAGAGAAACAGGAGAGGAATCAGCTTGTTCAAAGGGCAGAGACTGGCAGGACAAGGGGGATGGAGTGAAGCTAAAGGAAGGAAGGTTGAAATTGGATATTAGGGGGAAGTTTTTTACAGAGAGAGTGTTGAGGGGCTGGAAGGGGCTGCCCAGAGAGGGGGTGGGTGCCCCATCCCCTCGGGCGCTCAAGGCCAGGTTGGCTGGGGCCCTGGGCAACCTTGTGTAGCTCCAGGCCTGGAGGTTGGTGTCCCTGCCTGTGGCAGAGGGTTGGAACTCTGTGATCCTTGGGGTCCCTTCCAACCTATGCCATCCTGTGATTCTATGATTCTATGATCTTGGAGCAAGTGCTTCCACAGTGATATTCCCTCACCTCCTTTGCAGACTCAAATACATGTGCTTGGAAATGTCCCTGCCTGCGTTGCGACCATGTTGGTAGGAAACCAGCGGAGCGCTGCCGTTAAGGATACGACCTACTTGTGTAGGTATTATTTGCTCTGCGCTTCCTGGTTTTACGTGTTTTTAAATCCACAAGAAAGGCACTTTGGAGTGGAAAAAGCAATGTGTTCCTAATGCAGAAGGCACAAGAATTACTTTCTCTGTGTTCCTTTTTCCCTGATTTGAGCACCTTGCCGGCTTGTAGTTCTGCTAGGGGAAGGAAACCACAGGTAAACTCTTAGTACTACGTGGAATAACTAGGAGAGTGTTGAAGCGGCTTTAAAAGCCCCATTGAGTCACTTCTGGCATTTCTGAGCAGTCGTTTCTTCTCTTCTGAAGCTGAGGGAATGTTGATGTGTAACTGGCTGACTGGGGCTTTGCCCAGTTTAACTTTTCAAAGACAACCCACAGTTAAATGGTTGGGTGTGAAAATTCCAATCTGGTGCCACTGCTTCACTGCAGCTATTTTCCACATAGGAATGGGTGGGGGGGTTGTTTTTCCCTCCATCACTAAGGGGGACCAGCAGCAGCAGGTTTCAGCAGAGCCATAACCGTTATCACCAGCTGAGGATTTACCTGTTGCCATCACTGGGTGTCTGTACAAAGACCCCCTGTTTGGGATTTTTTTGTCTTTTCCTGAAGATGTAAGTGAGCTCCAGATAACTGGGATCCTTCATACTCCATCTTCTAGACACACGTACTTGCAGTACACAACTACACGTGCATAGCTGTAGTAAATAGCGGGCCTAACCTTGTTGCTTGAGCGATGGTTGAGCAGCAACGCAACACGGTTTCCCCTTCAGCCTTGCTGATGCTCCAGTGGATGGCACAGCTTCAGCTTGCAGCAGGGTTTGGAGGGTTTTTAGGGTCTCGGTGCAGGCATGGTGCATTCTGCATTACCACCAACATAAGTGTGGTTGGTTGAACTGGAAGAAGCTTGACTGTAAGAGGGCTTTTGCTCATTGTGGAGACCCCAGGGCTTTGTTCATAAACAGAGAAAAAGGGAAAATATTTCACTTTTGGTTTGTTTGGTTGGGGTTTTTTTGATAAACATCCAAAAAAAACCTAGCAGGTGAAATTTTAAAGTGGCTTTCAGCTGTATTTAAATTCATATTTGCAGAACGTGCCCCTTGAATGACAGTGAGGGAGAGTTGGGGGAAGCTCCAGTCTGCTGAGGGCTGTATTCAAAACTCCAGAGAGGGATTTGGTACCTGCTTGCTTGTAGCACCTTGGCATTAGCCTGATGAAATTTGGGCAAAAGCCATTTCTGCAGCATGGTTCTTACCATGTTGTTATCGCTGGGTCATGGTTTGTTTGGAGGTGGGACTTCATGTGGAGTTTGAGGGCTGCTAGAGCTCTCCTCCCAGGCATCTCTGTCAGCAGAAGAAAAAGCAGACAATAACCCAAGAAAGCCTTCAGTCAGACAGGAGATAGATATATTTGAAAACAACAACCCCCCCCCCCCATCTAGCGCACGGAAAAGGCTTTCTTTTCCTTTTCCTCAGCTTACTCTAAGGAGATTACATTGTCTGTAATGTATGCAGCTTCCTAATCCTGGGAATCGTCAAGTCCTCCTCACTCCTGGGGTTTGTAAAGGGGTTTCACTGTTTGAGTTCTCCTCAGTAAACACGTTTTAGTTCACTGCTTAGAAGATGGGTTAAGCTACCCATCACTCAGGCTTTAGGTTTCTTAACGTGTGAAAAGTTGGCAAGCGCTTACATAATCCCAGCTTCTCATCAGCCATTTCCAGGCAACGGAAATTTTAGGAACAAGAAAAGGCGGTGGGAGAATCGACCAGCCCCTTCCCCCCTCCCCCCCAGCCCTCTTTTCTTAATCCCACATTTCTTTATTGTCACGGGGCTGCTAATTCCCATCTCCTTCAGACACACGGATGAGATGTATAATCTGAATGTCATTGGAGCCAGTTCCCTGGGAACTGCTGCCCTGTGGGTTCTCTTTTCCTCCAATACTCAGGCTTGAATGGTTTTCCTCGGATGCCACGGGATTTTTCAGTCCCATGATCATCACTGTTACTTTTTTAAAGGTATTTTGAAGTCTCACTTAAAAAAACCCATATAAAATCTCCGCTCAAGCTAAAAGAAAACCGCTTCCCTTATAACTGAACCCTTTGATGTAGTGCCATCACTGCCTTTGGTGTTGCAATATTTCTGAGTTGGGGTGGGTGGAAATAGTAGATGAAGAGGATGGGAGGACATGGCAGACACCAGGCAAATTGTCATTTTGTACTGGGGTCTTGTGGTCAGGGTCTCATTCTGTTTAAGGTGAGAGCTGGAGGTGGGCTG
The DNA here is from genome assembly GCA_020800305.1 of Porphyrio hochstetteri. Taxonomy (NCBI): domain Eukaryota; kingdom Metazoa; phylum Chordata; class Aves; order Gruiformes; family Rallidae; genus Porphyrio; species Porphyrio hochstetteri. The sequence goes on along the minus strand of CM036912.1, from coordinate 30,292,137 downwards.
GTAGAAGTGTGGGGATCCTTGGGGGAGGGGAGAGGAGGCTCTCAGTGAGTCACCGTCTTCTCTGCTTCAACCTGGGGCTTCAGCAGGGCTCAAGACTTGAGCAGGTCTGCCCTGGTAAAGCAGAGATCCTCCTCAGATGTGTCAGCAGCGACAGGAATGGCTGCACTGGGGCTGTGTGCCAGGTGAAATGAAAGATGCTCCATGTGAAGACATTTCCTGGCACAATTGAAGGGCTCCATGAATTGAAATAAGAGAAGATCAAAAAGCCAAGGTTGTTCCAGACTCTGTCAGAGTCACTTACTGATCTCCTGCCAGTCCTTCGTAGCCATCAGCCTGATTCAGTTCTTCACCCAGGGTGTTTCTGTGGTCATCCGCTTGCTGCAGGGATCTCTCTGCCCCTGGTTTCGCTCCTGGTACCTCTGGATCCCAGCAAGTACCAAGGCACCTCCACCTTTGGAATCAGGCCCCTTGTTGCCCTTGGTGGGGAAAACCTTGAGCTGGCAGTGACACATCCTCAGTCTGCTGATGGAATGGGATGTATCAGGATTAGATGCTGGACACTTTGGGTCACACCACATGCTGGCAGTTAGCACCGGGCATTTTAATAACTGCATCACTTAAAACAGGGATGTTTGAGTCCCATCTGTAAAGAATTAGTAGATAGACGAAAGAAAGAAGTAATCTGTACTCTTCTGCAGGGCTGCCTACATTTTTTCATCACAAGTGTTGGAATATATATTAAAAATCCACGGGAATTGTGTTGATGAGATGAGATTGTGTGTAGAGACTCCTGAGTGTGGTGTTATTCCCGGAGCTGAGAGCAGCTCTCATGGCTCTGTGTACATTCAGAAGCAGAAGGGCTGGCTGTGGGGCTTTATTGGGTTCCCTGAGGCTGGGCTGGCTTTGCCCAGGGCAGATTGGGGTCCCCAAAGGTTGTTGGTGTGGGCACAGCCCAGGAGATGCTGTCTGCACACACAGCTTGGTGCTAACACACCGCGTGAGGTGATGGACTTAAAACTTCAAACTAAACCTCACCTCTCCCTGGACCCACAGTGAAACCCTGCTGGGGCAGAGATGAGCCCTCCTCTTTTTTTGGGGGGTGGGGGGGTATATGGCTTGTTGAGTCAGTGCTGAAGAGTGTTTCAGTGCTTTCTGATACACCTGCTCCAAAACCAAGTTTTACCAACCTCGAGTTCACCACTCAGAGGATCTGGGTGGGTTTGGGGGTTTTTTTGGCTAATTGAGTATGTCATGTAACTGGTTTTGTTACTTTGGAAAACTAAAAATCAGGGAGTATTAATCCTTTAAAAGGCTAAATCTATTGTAAACCATACCCACAGGTCCAACAGAAACCACTAACATGTTGGACCGTGTCTAAACATCTCTTAATTTCTTGCTTGGAAAGGACTCCTGAGGCCCCAGCTGGAGTCCTGTGTCCAGAGCTGGGGCCCCAATACAAGAAAGATGTGGAACTGCTGGAGAGGGTTCAGAGGAGCCATGGAGATGATCAGAGGGCTGGGGCACCTCCCCGATGAAGGGAAGCTGAGGGAGCTGGGCTTGTCCAGCCTGGAGAAGAGAAGGCTGCGGGGGGACCTCATTGCAGCCTTCCAGTCCCTGAAGGGAGCAGAGAAACAGGAGGGGAATCAGCTTGTTCAAAGGGCAGAGACTGGCAGGACAAGGGGGATGGAGTGAAGCTGAAGGAGGGAAGGGTTAGATGAGATATTAGGGGGAAGTTTTTTCCAGAGAGAGTGGTGAGGGGCTGGAAGGGGCTGCCCAGAGAGGGGGTGGGTGCCCCATCCCTGGGGGTGTTCAAGGCCAGGTTGGCTGGGTCCCTGGGCAACCTTGTGTAGCTCCAGGCCTGGAGATTGGTGGCCCTGCCTGTGGCAGGGGGGTTGGAACTCTGTGATCCTTGGGGTCCCTTTCAACCCAGACCAGCCTGTGATTCTATGATTCTATGACTTGCTGTTTAGCTCTGTGCCAGGACGGTAAAGGCACAGAGTACAATCACCACAACCTAATTAACATCCCTAATAGGATGGATTTAATTCTCCTCCTTTCCATACTCTCACAGCCCTCCTGGCTTTCCGATGTGAAATTTTCTTGCCGGAAAAGGTGCAATAAGGAGGCACAGTGTATCCCTGCAGCTGAGTGTTGTGTTGGCAAACTCAGTGAGCTGTATCAGATTTTCCTCTGAGATGGTTTGTGATTGCAGAGATAGCTCCAAAAATCCCAAATGTCAAAAATACCAAAGGCTTTTCCTTCTTTTGTTTTGTGTTGGTTTGTTTTGTGGGGTAGTGGTTAACTCAGTATTTCTTGCAGTTCAGTTTTTGGGGTGTTTTTGTCACTTCTAATAGAAATCTTTCCCTGGTCTGTGTTGGCACAGAAAGCTGCTTATTGGGAATTTATGCTTTGTTACCCAAACCCTCCAAACAATGGGGCATAATCCTCTGCTTTGTCTTGAAGCTCTGAAGTGAAATTACGTGTTAGAGCTTGAGATGAATTCCTGCCGGAGCTGGAAGAAAATTGCTTCTTTCCGTTGCTCTTGCTAGCTCTCACTCTGCCTTTAATAACACAAACAACACTTTGCCTTTATTTTTCCCCTCCCAATAAGTATAAATTTCTACCCCACTTACCTGCAAGTGTAATTTTTCCCAGCCTTGTGTGTGCTGTTATTTCCTACCTACATCTTGAGCTTCTCAGCCCGGTTCTCCATCTATCATCTGGCTCTGGAATACGTAGGATTGCAAATCCTCTGTGTGTAGCTCTGTATTCAACACCAGTTATCAATGTCTGCAGTGATATGTTAAAAGCAGACAGTGGGATCTGATAGATGAGGTGCATGAAATGAAAAGCCTGGCAGAATATAAGGAATGAAACAAGGGTAGTAACTATATAAACCATGGAATGGGAAAGGGAATCCCAGAATCTTAGGGGTTGGAAGGGACCTCCAGAGATCATCAGGTCCAACCCCCAAAGCTCCTGCTAATCATGTCATTGGAAATGGGGGTTACAGATGCACCCACGATGGATGGTTTGCGATGGGCAGTGCAAATATCAGCATCTGTCTGAATTCCAGATCCATTTAGGGATATAGCTTGTGAATTCAACTGCCAAGTTGCCCAATATGGGCACTAAGTAAAACCAACCCCTAAGAAGAAATAAGCTAGCCACCACTCTGGGGGTTTAATTTGTTGGGGGGGGGTGGTCATGGTGTTTTCCTTTCTGCCTGTGCAGAACAGCACAAGTGCAAATTTAAGCCATTAAAAGTGTTTAAAACCACTGCGGCTCACTGACCGGTGGCATCCTGGGGTGTGTTAGAAGGGTGGGTAGTAGGTCAAGAGAGGTCCTTCTCCCCCTCTACTCTGCCCTGGTGAGACTGTGTCTGGAATATTTTGTCCAGTTCTGGGTCTCTCAGCTCAAGAAGAACAGAGAACTTCTTGAAAGAGCCCAGCACAGGGCCACTGAGATGATGAAGGGAGTGGAACCCCTTCCTTATGAGGACAGGCTGAGGGAGCTGGGCCTCTTTAGCTTAGGGAAGAGGAGACCGAGGAGTTTCCTTCTCTGGAGACATTCAAACCTGCCTGGATGTGTTCCTGTGTGATTTAGTCTGGGTGATCCTGCTCTGGCAGGGGGTTGGACTAGATGATCTCTTGAGGTCCCTTCCAACTCCTGATGTTCTGTGATTCTGTGACTGCAAGGGAAGCTTCCAGCTGCTGTGTGGAAAGGTCTAGCTATCACAGTGTGCTGGGACTGTAGTGGTACACTTGTGGTACACAAGGGAAGAGCTTTGTACAAGTTAGTGTCGTGTTAGTGGATGCTGCAGTGCTAAGATTTCGGGCTGAGTTTCCTGATTTTTTCTTTTAAAGCATTTTGCAATGTCATTGTGTTTTGAAACACACGATTTCAGGATAAAATTTGCTCGTGCTGTGCTTAGAAGGGGAAAGAAACCAGGAATAGCCAGGACCAACAGCCCTCAAGCCCCTAGAAAGAAGTGGTTTTCACAGAATCACCCCTGCTGCACCTTGTCCTGTCACTGCCATCCCTGAGCAGAGCCTGGCTATGTCCTCCTAACTCTTGCCCTTTACATTTTTATAAACATCAATAAGGTCACCACTCAGCCTCCTCTTCTCCAGGCTAAAGAGGCCCAGCTCCCTCAGCCTCTCCTCATAAAGAAGGGGTTCCACTCCCTTCATCATCTCAGTGGCCTTCTTGGGTTTTGGCTACCCTGAAGCACTTTGTTGTGTTAAATCCTGCGTGGACCCCTCATTTGCTTTCAGTGCTGTAGAGGCAGCAGGAGAACCTGTCCCACCACTGGTGCTGTGTCAGCTCCAGGTATGAGCCATGATGATTTCATCATCAGGGATGGATATATAGGTATCTTCTATATATAAAGGAGAGGCTGTTCATTTCTCTGCCTCTTGCTGCCCTGTTTTCCCTTCTCCTATTTTCAGATATAAAATCTCAGCTCAGCTCGAGGATGATGTTGGTTCTTGTGTTGCAATCCAGGCAGGGATAAAAGCCCCAAAAAACACATAGAAGAACCCACTTGGGTCATTCTGGAAGGTGGAAAAAATCCCAGAGGTGCCCTTTTTCTTTCATTTCTGGGGCAGAAAAATAACAAGAGGACAAAGCAAGCGTCTCCAGATGTGCAGGGAGACCTGATAACGTGCAGGGGTTGTTACACCACCCACCCATTGCATCTCCCTTAGCCGTGAGAGTTGGAGAAGTTGAGGGCTGCAAAGCAAGGCTACTCCCCCACACTGTTTCCCACAAGGAGAGGCATCCACTTTGCCTAGATCCTGCCTCAGCCAAACCCCAGAGCCCCGAGGGAGGTCTGGGGAAACAGGTCCCACAGGCTCCACACAGACCAGCGCAGGGATGCTCCCTGTGGGGACTGCTCCTCTCTCCTATTCCCAAAAAACAAACCCCAGAACAAAAGCCGCCGCTACATAACGCAGCTCCAGAATGAGTAAGCAAAGGAAAGCCAGGGATTAAAGTTTGAAAGTGACTAAATGAAGGAGTGACGGGCACAGTATCAGGCTCCTTTCTGCTGGAGGTGGCGGGGTTTGTGTTAGGATAAAAGGAGGCAGCATCCCGTTCCTCGCAGGCTGCGGTGGCTGTGAACATCCCTGCCCTGGGCAGCTGCAAGGGCAGCGATGTCCTTTCCTCCCATGTCCTTTCCCCAGGGAACAGCCACCCGGAGTGATGCTGGCACAGAGCGGGCAACACAAGTGGCGTGTCCCGCTTGGCTTTCTTACTGCTAGTAGGAGATATCTGAGCCATTCCCCTGGGAATACGGGGTTGGTTGTTGGATGTGGTTTCTGTAGGGTCTGGATCGGGGTGTTCGATGCTGCACGTTCTCCCAGGTGGCCTTTGTAACTTCCCAGGGAAATTAAAAATCTTAAGATTGCTGTTGGGTTGGGGTTGGGTTTTTTCCCCCAAAGCCTGAGATCCCAAATGAGTGCTGCCCTATGCTAAGTCATTACAACATCTCCATTTCCATAAACCAGCCTCTCCACTGGTTTTTTTGGAGCTGAAATAGAAGAGCCAGTTATTTTAAACGCCAGGCAATTAGCTTATTTCCATATTGCCCATTTTCGTTGGAATTTGCAGTGATATTCTTCAAAGAATGGTTTCTCATAATGAATTTATGACAGTTTTAGCTCATTCCACTTACGGGTCACTGCATATTATATAGACATCAAAGGAAATGAGTTCACTGAGTATTAATATTCTTTTTCTTCTGGATTCCATTAAAAATGGTTTGGGGGGGAAGAAGTATTAATTTTTCCTCTATGATTTAATTTTTGATAATCTAGAAAATTAAATTGATACTCTTAATAAATAGTTTCAGCATAACATCATATGTTTCCTGTTAAAAGATCCCGGCACCAGTTTGGAAAACTCGGCTGAGTTTTCATTTTGGTCATGTTTATGCTTCATCAAGGTGTTTTCATATGATTAAGTCATGTCACCAAATCATGATATCACAGAATCACAGGATTGTAGGGGCTGGAAGGGAGCTCCAGAGATCATCAAGTCAAACTCCCTGCCAGAGCAGGACAGGTCGCACAAGGAGGCGTCCAGATGGGTCTGGAATATCTCCAGAGAAGGAGACTCCACACCCCCCTGGGCAGCCTGTCCCAGGGCTCCCTCAGCCTCACTGGGTAAAAGTACTTCCCATGTTGGTGCAGAACTTCCTGTGCTCCAACTTGAGGCCATCACCCCTTGTCCTGTCCCCGCAGACACTGAGAAGAGGCTGGCCATTTCCCCCTGTGTCCCACCCTTCAGCTATTGATAAACACTGATCAGATCCCCTCTCAGGCTTCTTTTCTGCAGGCTGAACAGCCCCAGGTCACTCAGCCTTTCCTCATAGGGGAGATGCACCAGGCCTTTAATCATCTTCGTAGCCTCCTCTGGACTCTCTCCAGGAGATCCCTGGCTTTTTTGTACTGGGGAGCCCAGAACTGGACACAATACTGCAGGTGGGGCCTGACCAGTGCAGAGCAGAGGGGGAGGATCACCTCCTTTGACCTGCTGGCCATACTCCTTTTGATGCACCCCAGGATCCCATTGGCCCTCATTGGAAGTGGAGGGTGATGAGAAGGAGGATGCGTGCAGAACTGTTGGTGAACCAGAGGATGGCAAGGTTGCTTGTTGGGAATGAATGATGCTGCTGGTTTGGAAATCCTCCACCAATATGTGCTGTGTCGCTCTGTAGGGAGCTGCTCTCCTTTTGCCATTGTGCACTGGTGGAAAATCAGCTCTACCAAGGATGTCCTTTCTCACAGCAGTTCTACCTAGGACCTAAACCATGTAACTTAGAGCATTGCTGCTCGTTGGCTGCTGCGTGTTGGACTTCTCCAGACCAGATCATCCAGGGTTTATCAACATCAGCACCTGCAGCCCAGGGTGGATGCTGCTGCCGTGAGCAATGGCAGCGGCAGGCGGATGTCCAGGGTGACATGCATCCGGAGCCATGAGTGTACCCACAGGAACCCCGAGCTTACCATCATCCTTGTGCTTGGAGTTACCAAGGCCATGGGCATGGTGTGTGTGCTCTGGGGACACAGCTCACAGTCCTGCTCTCCAGGAGGGGCAGCAGGAACGTGTGCTGCTCCCTGGGAGAGCTGATTGCTCACTTCATGGGAAACCAGCCCCAGCTGCCATGCTGCCAACATCAGCCATTGGGAAATGAGTCAGGCAGTGGGTATTTAAAAACCTCACGCATAAAGCTCTGTAAGTGTTTGATTTAAGTGCTTGTCCCATGGCTGTGAGGACTGGGAACTATCTTCCCACCTCTTTATTATTATTATTATTTGTTATTAGAGCTGAGGTTCTGTTTTATTTTATACTTTTTATTATTTTGTAAGAGCTTGAGCATCTCAAAACGTGAGGAACCAAAGCTCCAAGAAAGATGAGCAATAAGGTTTTGAGAGCTGTAAGCAGTAGAAGCTGTCCACCCTCTGCTTCATTACTTGCTTTTCAGCATTAATTATTAATTCTGCTGGTTTGGAACAGAGGAGAAGACAAGATGCAGGCAGAAATGAACACACAGAAACACCTAAGATCATCCAAAGTACATCAAAATTATAAAGCTGGCAAATCTGGGCAGCTGTGCCCCCGAGGGTCCCAAGGTGTCAGGGGGCTGGAGCCGGGCTCTTCTCAGGCATGGCAGCGACAGGACAAGGGGCAGCGGGTACCAGCTGGAGCAGAGGAAGTTCCATGGGATGTCAGGAGGAACTTTTTCCCTGTGAGGGTGATGGAGCCCTGGGACAGGCTGCCCAGAGAGGTTGTGGAGTCTCGTTCTCTTGAGATGTTCTAACCTGCCTGGCTGCATTCTTGTGTGATTTAGTCTGGGTGATCCTGCTCTGTCGGGGGGTTGGGCTAGATGGTCTTTTGAGGTCCCTTCCAACCCTGACCAGTCTGTGATTCTGTGGTTTAATCCCATGGGAACTGCCAGGGTCAGACCCCGCATTGTCCTGCAAGAGATGGGACTGTGCCCATGTCTCACCGCTTCACTCTGTACCACTGGGTGGCCGAGCTGGCCATACTGGTGTGGAGCATTCCAACAGGCAGGGCTGTCCTTTGGCTATGAGGAGCACGTGCCAGCAGCACATTGCATAGCCTACATCTGCTGTTCTTTGAAAACCGGCAGTTTCTAACTCACTTTTCTCAAACGAGCATTTTCTGGTTTGAATTTGCAGCTTTTCCATTAAAAACCCTGTTTTCCCTGTGTTATGGGACTGGGAACCAGAAACTCCCAATCCATTTTGCACCATTGATTTTTGAAATGCTGGCATTTCATTCCTTTTGTTACCTGAACTGTGCAATTTTTTTCTACTGTCCAATCTACATCAGACTTTCTTCAGCACTGAAATTATTTTAGGGTGGTTCACCCCCCCCATCCCCTTCCTGGGTATTTAGTAAGAAACCTTAAAAAAATAGTTTTAGAGGCAACATACAGTAGAATGACAGAGTCACAGAATCATTGGGGTTGGAAAAGACCTCCAAAATCATCCAGTCCACCTGTCCCCCTACCACCTCTATCACTCACTAACCCATGTCCCTAAGTACCTGATCCAACCTTCCCTTGCACATTCTGAGGGACGGTGACTCTACCACCTCCCTGGACAACCCTTCCCAATACCCAACTGCTCTTGCTGAGAGGTTTCTCCTCATTTCTAACCTGAACCTCCCCTGGCACAACTGGCAGCCATTCCCTCTTGTCCTGTCACTGGTTATCTGCGAGAAGAGGCTGAGCCCCAGCTCACCACAACCTCCTTTCAGGGAGTTGGAGCGAGCAGTAAGGTCTCCCCTGAGCCTCTGCTTCTCCAGGCTGAACACCCCCAGCTCCCTCAGCTGCTCCTCGGAAGGTTTGCTCTCCAGTCCCTTCCTCAGCCTGGTTGCCCTTCTCTGGACACGCTCCAGGACCTCAATGTCCTTCTTGTAGTGAGGGGCCCAAATCTGCATATGGTATTCAAGGTGCAGCCTCACCAGAGCTGAGCACAGGGGGATGATCACCTCCCTGGCCCTGCTGGCCATGCTGTGTCTGACACCAGCCAGGATGCCCTTGGCCTTCTTGGCCACCCAGGCAAACTGCTGGCTAATGGAGATCCAAGGGCAAGGAGTACTTGCAGGAATAAAAGCTGTGGCAGGAGACCACTGATTATTTGACTAATTTACAGAAAGACAAGATCTGTTGTGCTGAAAGAGCATGGGTCCTTATTTTCCTCCTTCAGCAGCTGCTGCATTGGTTAGGCTTTCCACCTGCCAGGCCATTGCGTGCTCCCACTGTTACAGAGCAGGAACAGTTCTCCCCGCTGGAGCAGGTGGTTTGGGTTTGCTTCATATTTCAGTTGTGCATCATCACAGCGTGTGAATGGAACTGGTAAATGTTTCAAACCCACTGTGGAGATAATGATGGGATTGGGCCTGGAATTCTGTAGAATCGCAGTGGATGTTTTAAAGTGGAATTTTGGGGGATAAAAAATTCTTGTGGGAACATGAGAGGTCTCTGCAGAGGGTACCCAGGCATTCTGTCAGCGTGGTTTTGCCTGGACAGTGCTGCAGTGAAGGCCACATGCGGGCAGAAGACATCCTGAGTCTGTGACGTCTTCTGTAGAGAAAGTGAAAGAGAACTGGAGGCGTCTTTCGGAGAAGCTCATTACTTAACAGGCTCGTTGAGCTCTTTAGCCTTAATTACTGCATGCTCAGGGTGACAGGCTTGGTAAATCCAGGTCTCCCCAAGACCCGGTGTGAACTTTGAAGGTGCTCCCATTTGCTCTCTTGCTGCCGCGTGTGTCCAGACTGTTGGGAAGGCAACAGTGTTCCTCAGCCTATGGTAGTCCACAATGGCAAGGGCAGTTGCTGGTGCTGAGGTGGCCTCTGATGAGGTTTCCAGAGTGGTGGGAGGCCATGGGGTGATCTGTAGGGAGGAGGTGAGTCAGTTAAGGTGGGGGGATTTATTTCTAGTGGTGGATGAAAGTGGGGTAGCATCACCGACACGCATGGATGGGAGAGACCAATGATGTTCCTGGTGTTTTGGAGACGTTGCTGGTGCCCTGTGCAAACCTCCCTGGAAAAGAAATTAGAATCATGATGGACTTGTGAAGGGAAGGGATGTAAAGGCAATGTTCTTGGGAATTTTTCTGGATATTAAGTGAAATTGGAGGATATTTTTATAAATAAGAAATTTATTTAATTATGTCACAAAGACATTCTTCCTTTAATTATTTCTGTAAGATGCCTGGGATGTCAGTTCAGCAAGTGCCAAGCAGAATCAGCACAAACAATGTTTAATCTCACAAAGTCAAAGGTCCTGTTTTAAATCAAGGGATGGAGATGGGGGCTGGGACAGGGTGCAGGTTTGGGGGTCGCATCCGTCAGGTTTGGGGCAGGAACCCCTCTTCTCTGGCAAGCAGTGGGGCACTGCTGATGCTTGAATTCCCTGGAGCACGTACCTGCCTCCAGTTGAATCATCTCTCTGCCTGTACTGTAAGGGCTTAAACCTGGGCTGGGAGGGGGGGGCGTTGCTCAGCATCGTCTGTGCGTTGATTATTGGGTTTCTGTGCTGTAATTCTGCGTTTCGGTGGCTCCGGTTGTTCCCCGTTGCTTTTGCAGGGAGCTGAGAGACTGAAGTGCGGGTGTTGGGAGGGATTTCTGCATTTCAGCTGGTGGAAGGAGGGGGAGAAAATTGGATTGGGAGACGGGGAATCAATATAAGGTTATAACCTTCAAGGGCTCAGGGTTTGAGTTGGGGTTTTTTTAAGTAAAAAGAAAAAATCAAGGGAGGGGAAAAAGCCCCTATGAAAGTAAATTTAGGCTTGTAAAGCCAGCGACTTTGATATTAGAAAACTGCTGGGCAGGTAATTCAGGCTGTTGTGTATGCTGGGGACAGTGAGGTTTGGAATTACAGGTGTCACAGAATCACTAGGCTGGAAAAGACCTCTGAGATCATCAAGTCCAACCGTTCCTGTCCTGTGCTAAACCATATCCCTGAGCACCTCATCTACCGGTGTGTTAAACATACCCAGGGTTGGTGACTCAGCCCCCTCCCTGGGCAGCCTGTGCCAGTGCCCGACAACCCTTTTGGTGAAGAACTTTTCCCTGACATCTGATCTGACCCTGCCCTGGCACAGCTTGAGCCCATTCCCCCTCATCCTGTCACCTGGCTGAAGAGACCATCGCCCACATCGAGGTGCGGCCTCACCAGTGCCGAGTCCAGGGGCACAATCCCTGCCCTGGCCCTGCTGCCACACTGGGTCTGACACAAGCCAGGATGCCATTGGCCTTCTTGGCCACCCAGGCACACTGCTGGCTCACGGTCAGTGTGCAGCCACCCCCAGGTCCTTCTCCCCCTGTCTAGCCACCCTGTCCCAGTGTAGGTACGATGTAAAATAACTCTCCTATATATATGAGTATTTCCCATGTGAGGTACTAGTTTACACAGAGAGCAAACAAATACCAGACTGAGCCAACACACAGCTCCCCAAACACTCTCCTCTTTGTTGTCTTCAGGAAGAAAACCTCTTTTTTTTGGCTTTAAATCTTTTTGCTCCTGCAAGAAAAACTCCTTGAGTTCAAGCACAGCTCTCTGGCCGCGCTGGCTGTGTCCTTCTCCTTGCCTGCTTTATCGACCACGTAATGTTTCCATGGGACAGTGTCAAAGACAGGTGGCTTTAAATAAAATAAAGGAGCTGTTGGATAGCATGTGCAGGGGAACATGGCTTTTTGGGAAGGTTTGCATGGTGGCAGCACCTGAGGGCACTGGTGGGGAAGCAGCAGTGGCTGCTCTGCCGGCAAACGCAGCAGTAAAGGTCTCATGTGTTCCCAGCTCTTGCATCCGAAGCCACCCTTTCATTCCAAAATCCACCTAGTTCCATGGGAGCAACCTTGGGGGGGTATGGAGGAGTTCCTGAATGCCAGGCTGTAAAATGAAAGGCAAAAGCTGGAGGGGTGAAGGTGGGGTACGGTGCAGAGCCAGATGTACTGCAGTGCTTTCCCCCCACCGTTTGGATATTGGACTCTGTGGTTCAGGGGAACAATGCGGATCATAGAATCCCAGGCAGCCTTAGGTGGGAAGAGACCTTCAGAGGCCATCGAGTCCCACCCCTGCAGTGAGCAGGGACACCTTGAACTAGAGCAGCTTGCTCAGAGTCCCATCAAGCCTGACTTTGAATGTCTCCAGGGATGGGGCCTCCACCACCTCTCTGGGCAACCTGTGCCAGGGTCTCACCACCCTCAGAGGGAAGAGCTTCTTCCTAAGGTCTCATCTAACCCTGCCCTCTCTCAGAAGCCATCGCCCCTCATCCTGTCACTCCATGCCCTTACAAACAGCCCTTTCCAGCTTTCCTGTAGGTCTCTCCAGGGACTGGAAGGGGCTCGGAGGTCTCCCTGAGCCTTCTCCAGGCTGAACCAGCCCAACTCTCTCAACCTGTCTTCACAGGAGAGGTGCTCCAGCCCTCGGATCATCCTTGTGGCCTCCTCGGGACCCGGTCCAAGAGGTCCATGTCCTTCCTGTGCCAAGGGCTCCTGAGCTGGACGCAGCACTGCAAGTACTCTGAGCAGAGCAGAGCAGAGCAAAGGGGGAGAATCCCCTCTCTGGATCCGGATGGGAGTGGGATGGAGCACACTGTCCTTTTTGCCTTGATTTTCTTCTTTCCTTTAGCTGTTCAGAGAATTGAGAGGCAAAGGAGGGATGGGTTTGGCTCTTGGGTGTGGTAGAAACCAAGGGATGATTTCAGGCTTGGAGAGATGCTGGCAATGTCGTACCTCAGTGGGACTGCCACATCACCCTCTCTTTTTAGGCTTGGAGAGTGCGTAGGGAATCGTTGCCCTGTCAAACATACCTGAGGTAAACAAGGAAATCCTTGGGCTGTTCAAGTGATGGGGGGGCTCTGACATCATGGGCTCCACGTTGCTTCGTCATTTCTTGCAGTGACTCAAGGTCAAAATGTGCTTTTTTATTTTTTCTAAGGCCTTGGCTGGCTGCACAAGTTAAACAACTCGTACATGTGTGGGCTTTGTTGCTTCTGGAGATCTCCCCAGCTCTCTATGTCACACTGTCCTGCCCAGCTTTCCCAAAGATTAACATCCCTATGGGAACACTGTCTCTGAAAGCCATGTTTACACTCTGTTTCCTTCCTAGAGAAAACAAGCAGCAACGAACCCCAGCTTGGGCAGCGCCGTGGAAGCGGTGACGGCAGACGTGAGGAGATGGCGGCTCGGCCTGCTAAAGCACAGCCTGTTCTGAGCAGGCTGTGTATTGACTTTTCTGCATCCCTTTTCTTTATTTTCCTTTTATAAAAAGCCAGCAGAAACCTTTTACTGAGCTAAAGGCATTGCTCAGCCTCACAGCGAATCCCGCCGGCGCTGGCCACCGGCCAAACCTTTGCTAGCCGCAGCCTGCACACTACGGAGCTCCTCTAAGAATAGCCCCAGTACTCTTCTAAAAAAGCTTTCCCCTCCCCCATCCAAAAAATATATATATTAAATGGATCATCTTCATCATAGCTATAAAGAGGTGGAGTTTGGAAGGGATTTGGGGGGGGGTTTCTCCCCCCCTTCAATGTCCATTCGTTCTCCTGTGCCTGCAAAGAGCTGTCACTAATGCTGAGAAATATTTTCAGACTTAATGCGATGAGTCAGGGCTTAGCCAGGAATTGGTCATGGGGTAGAAAGGATACAGATTGTCTCTTACCCTGGGTCTAGTTTCAGCGATTTCAGAACCATGAGCAATTTCTCAACTGATGTTAATTAGACTCATAACTCTTTCAGAGATGATTTAAGGCAAGGATTAATTATAAAAGTTTCTTGGTGTTAGAACATGTTCCTTTAGTTAAAGTCTGGCATGCTTTCGGTTCACCATTAAGATGAAAGAATTTTCTTCTACTTAAAACCCCCAAACACCCCATCCTGTCTTGCTACCTAAATACCCATATTCATGAATTTATCTAAACAAATCTCGCTCTTAAATGGGAAAAACACATAAAAGGCCCAAGCGCTACCGGCCAATTCAAAGGCTCCTTGAGTGGACTTGTATATTCCTTGTAGGCTTGGTTGCCCTTTGAAAGCTGCTCTTCTGGCTGTACTTGATTTTTTCAATTAAATAAACCACACTGTAGATTATTTTCCTGTATTTGTTTAAAAAAATAAGTGACTTAAGTTCCCTGATGTGCTTCTCCTTTTGTCTCTGTACACAGGGGCTTTTCCAGGAAAATGCTTGGTGGAGTGTTGATGGAGATGGGGATTTGGTAGGGTTGTGTTAATCCACCTCCTGCAGCTGGTTTCTTTAAAGTTGTCTCTGAAATTCCATGGGTGTGAAACAGGCAGTTCACATCAACCTCGTTGGTTCACACTTCAGAAAACCTAAATAAAAAGGGTCAAGTGGGTTTATGGCAGGCTTGGTTTGACTTGGTGGTGTGCAGTCACAACTGGTTAGATGAAATGATGCATCTTCTCTCCATCTCCTCTGTCTTCTCTGCTCCTTATGTTCCAGGGAGTAAATCGTAGCAGATTCTTACAGCGTAACCACAGATGTTTCCTGTTAAAAGATCCTGGCACCAGTTTGGAAAACTCAGCTGAGTTTTCATTTTGGTCGTGTTTGTACTTTGTCAAGGTCTTTTCGTATGATTAAGTCACGTCACCAAATCATGATATCACAGAATCACAGACCTGTAGGGGTTGGAAGGGAGCTCCAGAGCTCATCGGGTCCAACCCCCTGCCAAAGCAGGGTCCCTAGGACAGGTCGCACAGGGAGGTGTCCAGATGGGGCTGGAATATCTCCAGAGAAGGAGACTCCACACCCCCCTGGGCAGCCTGTCCCAGGGCTCCCTCACCCTCCCCGGGAAGAAGTTCTTCCCCATATTGGTGTGGAACTTCCTGTGCTCCAACTTGAGGCCATCGCCCCTTGTCCTGTCCCCACAGACACTGAGAAGAGGCTGGCCATTTCCCCCTGTGTCCCACCCTTCAGATATGGATTAACACTGATCAGATCCCCTCTCAGGCTTCTTTTCTGCAGGCTGAACAGCCCCAGCTCACTCAGCCTTTCCTCATAGGGGAGATTGCTCCAGGCCCTTAATCACCTTCATAGCCTCTGCTGGAGATCCCTGTCTTTTTTGTACTGGGGAGCCCAGAACTGGACACAACACTCCAGGTGGGGCCTGACCAGGGCAGAGCAGAGGGGGAGGATCCCCTCCTTTGACCTGCTGGCCATGCTCCTTTTGATGTCCCCCACGATGCATATCATTTAATGATATCTTTTTGTATTGTACTTCGGTGAGTGCTTTAAAACAGAAGCGATTCACATCTAGCTCCTGCACCTGCCAGGTTGGAATGGGTTGTTTCTTGGGAAGCATCACATGAGCCTGTGGTTGAGCTCAGGTAATATAATTGAAAATTCTTGAGGAGTTTTTGTTGGTCATAAATTTAGACTTAGATTCTTATCATATATTAATGTTTTTAATAATCTGACACTACAGATCTCCCTAGTTTTATGGCCTGTACTCATCACGTCTGCATTATATACACTGATGATTGCTGTGCAAATGTAACTTATGGGACACAGGGGGAAATGGCCAGCCTCTTCTCAGTGGGCTCTGGGGACAGGACAAGGGGCGATGGCCTCAAGTTGGAGCATAAGAAATTCTGCATCAATCTGGGGAAGAACTTCTTCCCAGATAGTGTGAGGGAGCCCTGGGACAGGCTGCCCAGGGGGGTGTGGATTCTCCTTCTCTGGGGATATTCCAGCCCCGTCTGGATGCCTCCCTGTGCTACCTGTCCTAGGGACCCTGCTTTGGCAGGGGGTTGGACCTGATGAGCTCTGGAGCTCCCTTCTGACCGCTACAATCCTGTGATTCTGTGATTGGATTGACTTTCTGGCAGTGGCTGTCGTGGTTAAGCCCCAGCTGGCAGCTGAGAGCCACACAGCCGCTCTCTCGCTCCTTTCCCACCATGGGTTGGGGAGGAGAATCGGAAGAAAAGAGTTTTGGGATAAGGACATTTCAGTGGGACAGCAAAGGGAGAGGGAAATAACACCCCTCTAGTGAAAGAACGTAGAAAGCATGTTGTACACAGTATGATTCACTCCCTGCCTGGAACCCAAGCAGCTCCCCTTGTTAGATACGGAGTGTGGCGCTGTATGGTATGGGATTATGGAATATCCCCTTGGCTAGTTTGGGTCAGTCAGCCTAGTTGTGTCCCCTCCCAGCATCGTGTTGATATTAACTCCATCCCCACCGAAAATCAGGACAGCAGTGCAGAGCATGACACTGAGTTCACCCGAGGAAATAAAAGCCACACAAACACAAAGCACTAAAACAACAGCCAAGTCTTGCGTGTCACGTTGGGTGACGGACCCCGGGGGGATTTGTATTTCGGCTTTCCCCTGAAGCCCTTTTGTGGAGTTGTGCTCCAGCATCGCTCGCCCTCCAGCCCTCAGCGTCCCCAAACTTGTCCCAGTTACCGGCGAGACAGAATGTATTGGATCTGCTTTGAGTTTACACACGGTGACAGATTAATTTGGAAAGACAGATTACAAATATGCATCATGGCCACTGCCTGAGTCCTATAAAAGTGATGTATGGCTGGTGCAGAATGATAAAAATTCCTATCCAGGGAACAGCTTAATTAACTATTCTTGATTAAAGTAGTACAGTATGTGAATTTAATAGCTTGTCTTCAAAAGGAGAATGTGAAATTGCTTATGACTTTGGTGTATCTTGCTGGCAGATCGTGAGCTGCGAGGGGTTCCTTGTGATAAATTGAGTTTAGAGGAATTTAACACCAGGGTGGGACATGCCAGATAATTATTCTCCTCTTTCTTCAAGCTCCTTGCCTGATGTGAATAAAGAAGTTGTCAAGAACAAAGTTACGGGAGTGGGCTAGGAATAGGATCAATAGGTGTCAGGAAAGGGAAGGCATATTGGGATTGCAAAGCAATTCCATTGAGTGCCACCATCAAAATGCTGGGAGATGACATAGTTAAGAGCATCATGTTCAGACTTCCATCTTAATGGTCATTTGATGGTGGTCATTTGATTAATGGTCATGTGCATCATCATTGTTGTCGGGGTCTTTGTAGGTGTGGAGAGCAGGAGTTTATTGTGTCTTCCTTTCATCATACTTTAGGTTGAGCAGTTCTAGCTCATCGAGTGTTTTCTCAGTGGTCGTGTCTTTTGGAGCTCTCATTGTTCCTGTGGTTCTCAGAGACCTTCTCTGTGTGTGTAGCTGAAGAGCATCACATATTCTGCAGTCTGCTAGACTTTTATTTGCATCAGTATGATGCCTGTCCTACAAAGCAGAAACACCAGCTTATGTAGCCCATATCCAGTTGGTGATTCCTGCCTAGCAGTAATACCTAGGAGCTGGGCCCCGAGTGAATCATCTCCTGTCGTCTTCAGTACATCTCTCCAAGTTGCCAGGATAACTCAGTCCCACAAAGCAGAATCTTTCCTGGCTTGATGCTCTCTGTGGTTTTGGAAGACAGCTGTAGTCACCAATTCATTATTATTCATCAACCCGGTCCCTAATGAAAATCCAGCTCTGGGACAGATACCAACAAAACCCAACTTGATTTATTCCTCCATCTTAACAATGTGCTGTCGTGTCTGTGCGGCTTCCCAAGGAGCCTTGTGCTTCTCCTAGACTGCTTTCATCTTGTGGGTCTAGAGAAACAGATTTGGCTTTCCTAGGTTGTTTATGAGAACGCCAGGAGAGATGGTGACAAAAGCCCTACAGAAATCATGGTGTATCCATGTTCCCTGCAACCAGCATAACTGAAACACAGTAGACACATAAATATGTACTCTGAGCTTACAACTTTTTTTCCATGTAAAGGTTTTCCCTAAAATACACTACAGAATGGATATTGGCTTGAAAATACACACTTAGATCGTGAAGCATAATTGAAAGCCAAAGGGTGAATTTTGGGAGCAGGTTTTCTTGCTGCAAAATGATGTCAAAATGAGCTTAAAAAAGGGTTATCTCATCTTCTTTAAAATTACCACAGAATCATAGAATCCCGGACTGCGTTAGCTGGGAAGGGACCTTCTGAGGCCATCTAGTCCAGCCCCCGCAGTGAACAGGGACACCTCGAACTACAGCAGCTTGTTCAGAGCCCCATCAAGCCTGACCTTGAATGTCTCCAGGGATGGGGCCTCCACCACCTCTCTGGGCAACCTGGGCCAGTGTCTCAATAGAATCACAGAATCACCAGGCTGGAAAAGACCTTTAAGATCATCGAGTCCAACTGTTCCTGTCCTGTGCTAAATCATATCCCTGAGCACCTCATCTACCCATCTGTTAAACACACCCAGGGGCAGGGACTCAGCCCCCTCCCTGGGCAGCCTGTTCCAGTGCCCAACAACCCTTTTGGGGAAGAACTTTTCCTAATGTCTGATCTGGCCCTGCCCTGGCACAGCTTGAGCCCATTCCCCCTCATCCTGTCACCTGGCTGAAGAGACCATCTCCCACCTCTCTGCACCCTCCTGTCAGGTCACTGTAGGCAGTGAGAAGATCTCACCCCCACCTCAGAGCAAATAACTTCTTCCTAAATTCTCATCTAAACCTGCCCTTCTTTCGTTGAACCAATTGCCCCTTGTCCTGTCACTCCATGCCCTTACAAACAGCCCTTCCCAGCTTTCCTGTAGGTCCCTTCAGGGACTTTTAGGGGCTCGGAGGTCTCCCTGAGCCTTCTCTTGTCCAGGCTGAACCAGCCCAACTCTCTCAGCCTGTCTGTAGGAGAGGTGCTTCAGCCCTTGGACCGTCCTTGTAGCCTCTGAACCCACTCCAAGAGGTCCATGTCCTTCTCATGCCAAGGGCTGCCGAGCTGGAAGCCATGATCTTTGGCTTTGAGATTGGGCATCTGCATGCATTAGGTTTCACTCCTATTTTTTTCCTGATCCAAGATGAAGACTTAGAGTTTCTTCCTAATTTTTTCCTAATTTCCTAGTCTGTTACGTTTGTACACAGCATCTTACCTTGGTTACAACCAGTGAAGGTCTGAGTCCTTACTAAAACAGCAAAGAGACACGGTTTTTTTGAGAGATACTCATCCCTCCTGGTACTCTTCTCCTGGGAGCAGGTCTTACTGCATGTAGGCTCGCTGAAATGACTGGGACTGGCCAGGGCTGAAGATACTGTACCCTACAGCAAGTAAACACAAACCCCAAACTTCTTAAGGGCATGTCTGTGTCAACACTTTGCTTGGAGATACATACGGCACAGAAGCTGCCTCTGCATTTTACACCGAATTGTAAGGCACCATCGCTGTGTATTTTATGAGTGCTTCAAAAAAATTAGCAAAATCCATTAATAACCATGGTCAGTGAACTCATCCCAAATTGCCTGACGATGCTGTTATTTCTACGCAGTGGAAAAATCAATCCATTTAATCCAAGGTACAACCGTCTGGCTCGCTAAAGGAGAAGGCTGCCTCGGCTGCTGGGGACTGGAAATCATTGCCTCATGCTAATTGAATAACATCCAGCAGTTGCGTGGTTGAATCTTCCAGACTGATTTGACTCACGGGGACTGAGTAGCTAAATGAAGTGTATTTGTCATGCTGCAGTCCCACGGGATTAAGAGCACTTGGATTCTTTTGATCTGATGCATTCTGATAATACTAAATAAGTCCATTTTTTTTATTGTCCTCTGCACCTTGTGTTTTCCCTGGCTGTGGAAGTCCAGCATCTCACGTCTTTGGAAACCGAGCTGTGATATGAGAAATATTTCTGGCCAGTATTTCTAGCTCTGGCAGGGCTTGAGGAATTCTTGGCTGGCTTTTATGGTAGGCTAATGGCTTAGACCAAATATAACGAGAGGCAGAGCCCAGCACGTAGAATTCCATTGTGTTACGTCCATGTTATTGTATTACTTCTCTGATCTTGACATTCTCCACTTCGTTCTGGGCTTTGTGATAGTGATTCTAATATAGTTTAGTCCACACTTAGATGTTAAATAACTTGAAACAAAACTTCTAGAAGATCTCTTTGTCTCTCAGCAACACCATTGCACTGGGAAACTCGCTTTCGTAATTGTCTTTTGAATATTTGGGATGTAGGACTTGCTCCTGATACCTGTGCTTTCTCCTCTGGAACCTTCTTTGTGGCCATGTCAGTGGACACAAAGACATGCTGTACGTGGTTTAAAGTCTTTGCAAAGGTACCTCACAGGTAGGAGGACAGGGAAGGAGAAGGCTGGTTTGTGAACGCAAAGCCACGTGTCAGCGATGGTAGAGACACCTTTGTTCCTGCTGTCAGGAACACTCCTAACATGAGAAAATCATCTTGGCCTTGAGAAGAGGAGGCTGAGGGGAGACCTTATCACTGCCTACACTGACCTGACAGGAGGGTGCAGAGAGGTGGGTGATGGTCTCTTCAGCAATGTGACAGGATGAGGGGGAATGGGCTCAAGCTGTGCCAGGGCAGGGTCAGATCAGATGTGAGGGAAAAGTTCTTCCCCAAAAGGGTTGTCGGGCACTGGCACAGGCTGCCCAGGGAGGGGGCTGAGTCCCCGCCCCGGGTGTGTTTAACAGACGGGTAGATGAGGTGCTCAGGGATATGGGTTAGCACAGGACAGGAACAGTTGGACTTGATGAATTTAAAGGTCTTTTCCAACCTGGTGATTCTGTGAAATAAAGGCTGACAAAGCGGGAGTGGGAATGTAGGAGAAGTAATGGTGCCCAGGAGGTGAGCTTTGAGGAAGCAACCAAAGGACGGGGTAGGTTTTCTCCCTGGTGCTTCACCTTTTGCACCTTTTCGAATGAAACCCGTGCAAAAGGCTTTTAAAGTTTCATTGCCAACAGGACTCCTTCCAGGGCCCGACAAGTCCTGTTCCTGGCAGGGCAGTACCAAAAGTGTGTGGCTGAGACCCTCTTAGCGGTAGACCTCAGTCAAACGGCCATAAACTGACTGCAAAAATGCGCTGTTAATGTGAGAGGGACCTACCAGGAAAGTAAATGCCTTTTGATACTGAAAAATACTTTCTAAACATTGCACTGTAAATGTTGACCAGAGTTCCGATCGCTCCAGGAGGACATGTTCTGAATGGCCATGGAGGTGGCTGTGCCGCTGCCCTGGGTCCCTTGGGGCATCTGGGAGAAACGAAGCTGCCCTCACAGCAACCTTGCAGCAGCAGCAGCTAATACTAATGGAAAGCGATTTTTTTTAAGCTCCAGGAATTTGGCACTTAAACTAAACTCCAAATTTGACAATTAGGAGGAGACCACGTAATCATCCAAGAGTTTGTCTTCCCCAGATAAACCTTGATAATTTGACTGGTTAATGAGGTGCTTAACATGTTCTTTCAGAAGTGAGGGGAAAGGGGGAATTAGCAGTTGATGTAATGACAGATGGCTCCTTCAGCGCTGTCCGAGCAGCAGGAAAGCACGGAGACGGGCTGGAGAAGAGGCATGGGTGCAGGAGCTCACAGGTTTGTTGTGAGTGCCTGTAAGCAGCGCGCAGTGAGGTGCCCAGGGTGCACAAAGCCCCATCCAACCTGGCCTTGAACCCTGACAGGGATCCAGGGGCAGCCCCAGCTTCCCTGGGCACCCTGTGCCAGGGCCTCCCCCCATCCCCAGGAAGAATTTCTGCCTCCCAGCCCCTCTCCAGCTGCCCTTCTGCAGCTGAAGGCCGTTCCCCTGGGCCTGGCCCTCCCTGCCCTTGGCACCAACCCCTCTCCAAGTTTCCTGGAGCCCCTTGGGGGCTAGGAAGGGGCTCGGAGGCCTCCCCAGAAGCGGTCTTCTCCAGGCTGAACCAGCCCAGCTCTCCCAGCTTGGCTCCAGCCCTCAGATCATTTCCATCACCTCCTCTAGGCTCGCTCCAACAGCTCTGTCCCCTCCTTGTCCTAAGGATTCTTGGATCCAAGTGTGTCCTGCTTGAAGCTTACATCAGGAGAACTTCTAAGAATGAATTTAAGCACATGATTCTTTAGGGTCGAGCTCTGTCACATCCCATAGCCTCAGTGATGTGGGTACTCGTCATGAACAGGACGGAATGAGAGCAGTTCTGCACTCTCCTGGCCGTGGAAAAAAGTGCTCCTGGCTTGCAGTTCATGCCTGACTTAGTGTCAAAACTGCTTTTGCAGTCCTCCAGGTTGAAAAGTTTTGGGTCATCAGATTTAGCTGCTGAACACCAAGCAGTGTCTCCAGTTGTCTTTGTAAAAGTTATATTGGTGTTCCTGATAGAGCTGATGAGCCTGCTTGAAGGTCAAGCGTGCTCCTGGCTAGGTTTTCATGTTCTAGGTCTTTCTCAGTCTCTAGTTTGTTTTTAATGACTCACGAACTGTGGGCTAGAGAAGGGCCAAGGGAGGGAGACCTATCCCATGTCTCTGCTATGGGTTCTTCAAAAGTTAAAAGTTTTGATAGAATAGAAGTCCTAATGTGGTCTTTGGTTGAACATCAGTATAGGACCTGTAGAAAGCCCTGACTGCCATGTCTCTGCTGCCAGAGAGATGGACAAGTGAGAAATATTAATCACAGCTTACTGACTAGGATTTCAAAATAGATTTGATTTGTTCTTCGTAGCAATTGGGGAAGATTCTTGGCCTGTCACAGCTGCTGCGCTCTTTGTGTGGCTCCTGGTGTTATAAAAAGGCAGAGGGATTATGGGGCTTTGGTGCCTTTCATAAAATCTATTTTTACTGTGAGGATCATTGATGTGGTCTGTAGTTTGAATGAACATTCTCATTATCACATTAAGATTAAACAAGAGTTAATTAAGTATAGAGAAGCAATTGAAGGCTAATACTGCAGCGCTGCAGTGAAACATGAGGCAGTGTTTATGTACTAAACCCCAGTTTTCTCCCCGTTCTAAGGACCGTGCCTACGAACATGCATCAAAGTATACTAATGACCCCAGCAGAAAGGTTTGTGGTTGGTGGTGCTGCACCTCTTGGCAGTCACGGGATGGTCCCTCGTTCTCTGAACATCCCTGTGACAGGACAACTCTACTGAATTTCAGAGGGGCTTCTCTCACTCTCACACTCACCTGACTTGAAAAGAAAATAGAGTGTGTTACACCTTAGAGTCTGCAAATGGCTGGAGATCAACCTGCAGGCTTGGAAGCTGGTCTTCATTAGAAATGGCAACATTGATATTAGCTGAGAATCATAGAAGCACAGACTGCTCTGGGTTGGAAGGGACCACAAGGATCACAGAGATCCAACACCCTGACACAGGTAGGGTTGCCAACCTCCAGGCCTGGATCTACAAAGGGTTGCCCAGGGCCCCAGCCAACCTGGCCTTGAACACCCCCAGGGATGGGGCACCCACCCCCTCTCTGGGCAGCCCCTTCCAGCCCCTCACCACTCTATCTGGAAAGATCTTCCCCCTAATATCTCATCTAACCCTTCCCTCCTTCAGCTTCACTCCATCCCCCTTGTCCTGCCAGTCTCTGCCCTTTGAACAA
Organism: Porphyrio hochstetteri; assembly: GCA_020800305.1. NCBI lineage: Eukaryota > Metazoa > Chordata > Aves > Gruiformes > Rallidae > Porphyrio > Porphyrio hochstetteri. The sequence continues at coordinate 30,268,729 of CM036912.1, read as the reverse complement.
GCTGATTCCCCTCCTGTTTCTCTGCTCCCTTCAGGGACTGGAAGGCTGCAATGAGGTCCCCCCACAGCCTTCTCTTCTCCAGGCTGGACAAGCCCAGCTCCCTCAGCCTCTCTCCGTAGGGGAGGTGAAATGCCAGTTTCACTTGTGGCACGTGGCTTTTCTCACTTTTAGGAAGGCTGTTGGACTGTGAGTCCATGGGATATGTGGATAATTTGCTTTCTGATCATTCTCTTAGCACCAAACAATTATGTTGTTAAATAATCTAAGGATTGAGGCAGGGAGATAGATCATCTCCACCAGCTTGAGAGAGATCTTGAGTAAAGTACCACAAGTGTGTCCTGGTTCTGGCCAGGCCAGATTCAACCTCCCCAAGCAGCCAGCCCAGGTGAGCTGAGTTGGCCCAGGTGAGCTGAGTTGGCCAGGGCTGTTTCCACCCCACCTGACATCACTCCCCCATAAAAGGGGCTGGTTGGGAAGGAGGAGGGGTTGCTGCCTCCAGGACAATTGGGGGGTGGGGCAGGCATCAGGTTGGTTGGTCGGTCAGTCTGTCAGTTGGTCGGGCCTTGCATTGGGCAGCACTCTGTGATGGTCAGGTCAGTAATGTGCTCTGTGTTATCACTGGGTGTGAGGGTAATTGGCTGTTATTATTCTATGTTCATGGTGCTTTTGTCAGCAAACTGTCCTTATCCCAATCTATGGAGGCTCCATCTCTTTCTCCTCCAGCAGTGAGTGAGCAGCATGTGGTGCTCAGCTGCTGCTTGGGGCTGAACCACCACAAAGCATTATGTTCCCCTTAGAGAAGCTGAACTCAGCATGTTTCTCCCTCAGCATTTATTTACCTTGGTGTTTTGGAAGTGGGAATGCACAGTGTGCAGATGTCCCCTGGACATGTGGTGGTAAATCTTTATGGTGTTTCAGCAGCAAACTGTGAATTCCAGTAACAAAATGAGCAAGTTCAGAGAGGGCTTGTGAATGAGAGGTGCCTCTGGTTTTGAAGCAGTTGGGCTGTCTCATCCCCAAATACATGATCTAACCTGCTTCTCAAAATCAACATACTTCCCTTTTTTAGGGAAACTTGGCAGTAAAAAGAGTTGGTAGAGCCACATGCAGCTCCTGCCTGTTTGCTTGGGACCCTCTGCAGGCAGAGAAATGCCATCTCCAAATACAACAGGTTAACTTGGCTGGTTTGACACCCCATTGAAACCAGGCACTTCTCCAGCTCTTAAATCCAGCAATACATGTGATGATACATCCTGACTTCAGCGAGGCTTTAACTACTGTGACTGAAATTGGGAGTGTGCTCTGTAGGAAAGATGTAGGCAGATGGGAAGGAGCCCAGAGGGGAGCGATGAGAATAGGAGGCTTAGCAAACATCAGCTGTAATGGAAGACAGAAGGAATTGATTTGTTTAGCCTAAAAATACAGAAGGAAACACGACTCACCCGATAGATAAAAGGTTCCTTCAAAAGGCATGACAATTGGGTTTTTGCCGTGACTGCTGAGAGATGCAAGATGACATCAGGCCAGGGTTTAAGCTGGGTGGCAGGAGAAACATTTGAACTTCCAGGGCAGTGGCAAAAGGAAAGATGGGCTGTTGAGGAAACCGGCAGGGTAGGAGTTTGGAGAGCAGGTTAGAATTCTGTTGAGGTGGTCTGTATGCATGTCCTCTGGTGATGCAATTAGGTGATATTTTGAAATAATTTCCTCTTGTGGTGGTTCCCACCATGCGAAGCTTTCAGGAGACTCATCTTGCAGAGTTCATGGTGCTGCTTCACCTTCTGATCAAGGAGCCATTGAAAGCCTGTGGGTAGGTGAAGGATCCACCCCGGCCTGACTGATCTCACACAGTGTATGAGATCTCCTTCTCCATGGCCAGCCCCTCCCAAGGGAGGAGATGCCATATCCCAACACTGTCCTGTCTTGTCACCACCCAGCTGCTGGCACTGATGCGCAGCAGCCATGCTTGGCCAGCACTGATGTTTTCTGGAAGGAAAAGGCATGCAGAGCTCATTTTGAGTCTTTTACCTGTCTTGTCCCATCTTTGAGGGATGGTTTGGGAAGAGGTGACGCAGGAGGTGAGATAACAAAATCAGTGGATGCCGTAGCAGGCCTAAGTCATTTGGGGACTCTTAAATATTTGCCATCTTGAATGTCAAACATGAGTATTGCTGGGCCTGTGGTTGGATTTTAAGCTAGTTCTTCACCTAGTATTGACTGGGATATCTTCTAATCTGTGACATCTTGAGCATCAAAGCTGGTTTTATACATCCTTGATAGAATATATTAATGAACTGGTCCATCTTTTCGGTAACACTGAGGACGCGTGCTTATTTATCTGCTGTTTTTCCATGGAAACTTAGAGGAGATCTCTCCCCTCTTTTGAGAGGGGATCTGTTGAATGTTTATAAACATCTGAAGTGTGGAACATGGGGAAATGCCAGCCTCTTCTCAGTGGGCTGTGGGGACAGGGCAAGGGGCGGCGATGGCCTGAAGTTGGAGCACAGGGAGTTCCGCACCAATCTGGGAAGAACTTCTTCCTGGTGAGGGTGAGGGAGCCCTGGGACAGGCTGCCCAGGGGGGTGTGGAGTCTCCTCCTCTGGAGATATTCCAGCTCTGTCTGGACGCCTCCCTGTGTGACCTGTCCTAGAGACCCTGCTTTGGCAGGGGGGTTAGACCTGATGATCTCTGGAGCTCCCTTCCAACCCCTACGATTCTGTGAGTCTGAGAGATAAACACTTTAAAAACTCAGCCTCCTGTTCTGATTGAAATGGCCTATGAAACTTGCACATCATGAATGATTGTCTTTCATTTGGAAGTATCTGATCGCTCTGCTTGGTGTTGCTCTCAGATAAATTTGTTTAGAGAAACCAGGTGATATCCATGCTCCTACATCCGAGGGCTGGAAGCTCAGCAAGTGAGGAGGCTGCCATGTTCTTTGTAGAATAAGACTCATTCTTTCTGCTGCTCAAAAGCTCACCAGAAACCAGCGAGAGGATGGTGCCAAATACATCAATCAGATTTATGGCTCCTCCTGCAACCATAATACTTCTCGTGTGTCCCGTAGTACATATGTCATATTTAATAATATTCCAACTATTATGTCCTTTGAAATGCCTGTTTTCCCCATGCTCACTGGAATTTGCCATGTAGCAGGAACTAGAACTTCCCTCTCCTGGGTCTGAAATCTTAATGCTTTGTGCAAATTTGAGAAATAATGCAAATAAAACAGCCGCTGAGAGGAGCTGAATCCAGACACTGACAATATGTTCCAGCAGTGGCATTTACATAATTGCAGTCTACCAACAAGCTAGAAATTGGAGCCTTGGACAGTGCTGGGAGCCTGGAGAGCTTCCTGTAGGGAATTCTTGCCTGGTTTGGATGCGGTGTTGGTACAGGGTTTGTCCCTTCCTCTGCTGCACAGCTCTGAGTGGGGAATGCAGCATCCATCTACATGAGCGTGCAGTGCTTGGTGTATGTCCAGAGGTGCTTCCCATGGTGTCAGCCTCTGGGAACTGGAAACATGCTGTGGGAAGAACTGGTGTGAGAGTACCTGTGTGTTAGCAGAGATGGTAGTTGGATTTAAGGCTCATCCCCATAGGCTGTGTGTGAATGCCCCACACCTTCCTGCTTCAGATGCTTTTGTGGTGATGAAGAGTGGTACGCTGGTGGCTGTCAGCTCACTTCTCAGGGTTACCTTGGTCAACACTTCTTGCTACCATTTCTTTTGGTTTACAAGTGTCTTTTCATTTGCACTATATTTTCTAATTAGTTCTGTCTTTCCTCTTAATTGCAAAGAACAAACCTAGAAGGACTTTCCTCCCTGCTTTCCCTTCCTGTTCCATCCCTTGGAAACCTCAGGTTTGAACAAAAGGGGAAAAGATATAACATCTATCCTGCAAAATCCCCTGGTATGACTGGGTTAGTGGGATGCTCTTGTTTGTCCTAACATCTAGGAGGACCTCGGTGCACTTTATGGAACTGCTTGAATGTGTAAAAAAAGCATAACAAACATAGTCTCCTCAGACTTGCAATTTGCTGATAAAGGCCAGGGATCAGGGTAACTGCAGACCCTACAGGAGGAGACACCATCATCGTGCTGTTGTTTTGTGGATGGAGGGAACTGAGTGTTGCTTTTAATGCTTCCTTAAAGTTGGTGTTTGATGTTCACCAACTTTTCAACCCAAAACATAAGGCAAAACCTTGTATGAAGGCAGGGAAGCAGCCTACGTGTGCACAGGGAGTCATCAGTCTTGCTTTGGACACTGCAGGAAGATTTCAGAGGCTTTGCTTGCCTGTGCCTAATGTGGAGCCCTCTTCCAGGGAACTGTTTTTTCCAAAGGGTGTAGAGCATGTTCCAAAAACAGTCTGAAAGTGTGAGTGTTAGCAATGCAGAAACCACTGCAGCTGCAGAAATTTTTGGTGTGGCTGTTGAAAAAGCTGACATATTGAAGGGCAACCAGGCTGGGGAAGGGTCTGGGGGGCAAATCCTATGAGGAGCGACTGAAGGAGCTGGGGGTGTTCAGCCTGGAGAAGAGGAAGCCGAGGGGAGACCTTATCACTGCCTACAGTGACCTGACAGGAGGGTGTAGAGAGGTGGGCGATGGTGTCTTCAGCCAGGGGACAGGAGATGGGATGAGGGGAATGGGCTCAAGCTGCTCCAGGGCAGGGTTTAGATGTTAGAGAAAAATTTTTACTGAAAGCGTTGTTGGGCACTGGCACAGGCTGCCCAGGGAGGGGGCTGAGTCCCCACCCCACGTGTGTTTAACAGGCAGGTAGATGAGGTGCTCAGGGATATGGTTTAGCACAGGACAGGAACGGTTGGACTCTATGATCTTAAAGGTCTTTTCCAACCTTGTGATTCTGTGACACAGGGCACATCTTGTTCTCTAGATACACCTATGTTTGAAGAGCATAAACCTCTTCAAAACCATCCCAATAAAAAGCTCTGCGATAAAACACAGTAGCAATAACCTGCTTACTGCTCCATCAAAGGGCCCCCTCAAAGCAAAGACTAATGGCTGCATGCCCGGCTGCAGACGGGCTGTGTACCGCTCCAAGTCGCTCTTCAGGCTGCCTCTGCTGTTCACCCCCGGCCATAAATGTTTTAGGGGCTCTGTGCAATCCTTGTCTCCTGCTCAGTGCCAGCTCCCATGTCACTGCGCTCGGTGGAAAGCTGCCTTCAGGAGACACGCGTGAAAAGCCTGTGAGCGTGAGTAATACCTACAGCTGCTATAAATACACGGCTGTAGGAGCTCATCAGAGGGAGAATAATTGATGACATGGACGCACTCAGCAGAATGACAGTTTTTGAGCTGGGGCATCAAAAGGAGCATGGCCAGCAGGTCAAAGGAGGTGATCCTCCCCCTCTGCTCTGCCCTGGTCAGGCCCCACCTGCAGTATTGTGTCCAGTTCTGGGCTCCCTGGTATAAAAAAGCCAGGGATCTCCTGGAGAGAGTCCAGCGGAGGCTACGTAGGTGATTAAGGGCCTGGAGCATCTCCCCTGTGAAGAAAGGCTGAGTGAGCTGGGGCTGTTCAGCCTGGAGAAAAGAAGCCTGAGAGGGGATCTGATCAGTGTTTATCAATAGCTGAAGGGTGGGACACAGGGGGAAATGGCCAGCCTCTTCTCAGTGTCTGTGGGGACAGGACAAGGGGCGATGGCCTCAAGTTGGAGCACAGGGAGTTCTGCACCAATATGGGAAGAAATTCTTCCCAGTGAGGGTGATGGAGCCCTGGGACAGGCTGCCCAGGGGGATGTGGAGTCTCCTTCTCTTGAGATATTCCAGCCCAGTCTGTACGCCTCCCTGTGCAACCTGTCCTAGGGACCCTGCTTTGGCAGGGGGGTTGGACCCGATGATCTCCGGAGCTCCCTTCCGAACCCTACAACTCTGTGTTCTGGGTGGCTGTATGACTCAGATGAGTGACAAACCTGCAAAAGATAAAGGTTTGTTGCCATGTGCCCTAAACCTCATCCTCAAGAGTCAGTCTGCTCTTGTGAGTTATCAGTAAGCCAATTTTTAACTTTTATCCATCTATTTTTTATTTCTGCGATAAAACTTTCAGCCTCTCTGATGCAGCAAAGCCATTAAAGATCTGGTATATTAATGAGAGTTGGAGAGCAGGTCTTTCTGCCCACAGCATTCTATTTGCAGTGTCTCTGGATATCTTTCTGTGTAAGCAAGTATTCTTCATGCCCTCAAGCAACCCCCATGTCACCCTAATTTCTGGTGAGGGACGGTTTTCAGCCTTTTGCAAAGTTGTTTTTGGAGGAGATGTTCCTCAACTTCATTTTGCAGGGAGTCTTGGAGATCGAATCATAGGATGGTCTGGGTTAGAAGGGACCCCAAGGATCACACAGTTCCAACCCCCCTGCCACAGGCAGGGTCACCAACCTCCAGGCCTGGATCTAAACAAGGTTGCCCAGGGCCCCAGCCAACCTGGCCTTGATGGAAGATGTCATTAAAACTACCAGGCTTTGAGCCTTGATGAAAATGTCATTAAAGAGCCAGTTGGGAAGGGGAAAGAAGGGCATTTTCCACCACTAATGGGTTTGCAAAGGGCATTAATGTTCCCTAAATCTAACAGCTACAGCTCTTTAAACATCCCCATCAGCTTTTCAACTCCTTCCTCCCAGTCAATATCAGAAAGCCTGGACTAATTGGTTACAGTAATTCCAATTAGTTCCGAGTAACCAAACACCAGCAAAGCTGCAGATGAACTGAAACAAGGACATGGTAGCAGCTGGCATGACAATGGGAAATTAAGGCAGGTAAACAGATAAATTACAAATAAGGACCGTAAGTGATAGATAAGCATGGCCAATAAATGCTCCAGGGAAGCTCTTGCATGTGCCTCACCATCTTGTCCCTTTTCACAGCTCCACAGTTGTACCATCCACACGTTGGAGCCCTCTCCTTTCTATATGGCATGGGACACTGAGGCCCAGAAAAATAAAAATGGGGTTTTGATCTCAAAGTTCTTTGCTGCAGGATAGATTGTTAAACTGTAAGGCATCCCCTGCAGAAGTGCCATCACTTGAAAAAGCCTCCATTCTGAAATGGGAGGTTCATGTTGCCCTCAACATCAAGGTTTTCCAGTTCCTCCAGCCTCTGTGGTACTCCAAAAGGTCAACCAGGGTAAGCAAGTGAACATAACAGATGAAAATAAAGCCAAACCAACCTCGCCTACAGCGCTGCATGGTTTCACCTCACACATGAGATTATCTTGCTCTTCCAGCAGGAGTCTGTCTTACCTGTGTAACAAAACCCTGAACTTCACAAAGGACAGGAACACGAGCAGAGGAAGGGACACATCTCGAGATGATGCTCCATCCCTGGGGGTGTTCAAGGCCAGGTTGGATGGGGCCCTGGGCAACCTTGTGTAGATCCAGGCCTGGAGGTTGGTGGCCTTGCCTGTGGCAGGGGGTTGGAACTCAGTGATCCTTGGGGTCCCTTCCAACCCAGACCAGTCTGTGATTCTATGGTTCTATAGTTTTAGCTGAGAGTGAACTATACTTAAGTACTGCAGAAGGCCTGCAGACCTCTCCAGAGGGAGCTTTTTCCTTCTTCCTTTCCTTCTCCCCACTTTCGTTTTGTTTTAAACTTTACACTTTTCTTGGATTTTTCAGATTATTTTACTTTTTAATTTTTTTTAAGGTCTGGTGTGTATTTTGGAACTGGTGTGCACCTGGAGCACACTGTCCTGTGCTCCTGCACTCTAAAATTATCCCAAATAACATTTTCCAGAGGTTTTCTTTCTCAATAGCGTAGAAAAAGCGGTTCTCTTCCTGCCAGCTGCTAAAAAATAAGTGCTCATGTCTACATAAAGCAAGGGAACTTGCATAAAATCTTATAGGTGAGACCTTCTCCCTGCTTCACCCTGATGCATTGAGGCAGCCTGTGTAAAATATTATTACCTGGGGCTGCTCTGTGGCACCAGGGGAGAGCTGAGGTGCTGGGCTGGTGTATCGAAGGGATGTGTTGCCATTCCCAACTGATGTGCTTGGTTTCCTCCTTTTGAAACATGATTTATTTTCAGGGGTGCTTTGTGGTGTAGGAAGAAGAGAAACACTTTGTTCTTCCTCTAAATGGTTTTAGAGATTAATTATGGGGCTCCAGGAGGCAGTTTGAAAGGTGCTGTGGGCTCCTTGGAAGAAAAGCGTGGCCTTGATGTACATCAGGAGTGGTATTTTGAGAAATATTTGGAGAGCTGTAAACTACTGATGTTAAGGGGAGCTCGGTCGCTGTCCAGGGAGACCCTTGGCACTCCTGTCAGCCTCAGTATACTCCAGTAGCAAATCTATAGAGAGGAATTAATCTTAAAAACGATGCTAATTTGGGGGAAGGTTCGACCTCCAAACATCAGTGGCTCTAAGTTGGGCACTTCAGCCTTTTCCAAATTCAACAAAAAACAGCTTGGAAACTAAGAACCCCATTTTACTTACACCAAGTTTTACTGGTTTAGGGGCCGTGTTTTCCCCCCGTTTGGCTGTATATTTATTTAGTTACTGTAACTTTAGAGGGTTACCCTTTGAGGGGATGGAGGCTCTTCAAAGGGATCTGAACAGACTGGATGGATGGATGGGCTGAGACCAACAGGATGAGGTTTAACAAGGACAAGTACGGAGTCCTGCATGTGGGATATAACAGCCTCATGCAGCTCTACAGGCTTGGGGCAGAGTGGCTGGAGAGCTGTCAGGCAGAGAAGGACCTGGGGGTGTTGGGTGACTGTGACTGACCATGAGCCAGCAGTGTGCCCGGGTGGCCAAGAAGGCCAATGGCATCCTGGCTTGTGTCAGACCCAGTGTGGCAGCAGGGCCAGGGCAGGGATTGTGCCCCTGTACTGAGCACTGGTGAGGCTGCACCTCAAGTGCTGTGCCCAGTTCTGGGCCCCTCACTACAAGAAGGACATTGAGGTCCTGGAGCGTGTCCAGAGAAGGGCAGCCAGGCTGGGGAAGGGGCTGGAGAGCAAACCTTCCGAGGAGCGGCTGAGGGAGCTGGGGGTGTTCAGCCTGGAGAAGAGGAGGCTGAGGGGAGACCTTATCACCACCTACACTGACCTGACAGGAGGGTGCAGAGAGGTGGGTGATGGTCTCTTCAGCCAAGTGACAGGACGAGGGGGAATGGGCTCAAGCTGTGCCAGGGCAGGGTCAGATCAGATGTGAGGGAAAAGTTCTTCCTTGAAAGGGTTGTTGGGCACTGGCACAGGCTGCCCAGGGAGTGAGTCCCCGCCCCTGGGTGTGTTTAACAGACAGGTAGATGAGGTGCTCAGGGATATGGTTTAGCACAGGACAGGAACGGTTGGACTCAATGATCTTAAAGGTCTTTTCCAATCTGGTGATTCTGTGAAGGTCAAAGCATGATGCAAATTAATGAAAATTAGATTAGGTAGTAGAATTATACCTATTACCTTTACTTGATTTCTTCCCAGCCAATGGAATCAACTTTAAAAAGAAAATAATAACACATAGTCTGTTCCTGCAGTATGTTATCACTTCGGAAGCATCTCTTAAAAACCCAGCCCCTCTCTGGCGAGCCGTGAGCATTGAGGGAGTTAAGATGGAGCAGGACTTTTAGCGCCTTACCTGAGGCCATCTGTGGCAGGGGCATGAAGAAAAGCAAAATGACTTGGGGCGAAGCTCCCATGCCTCCAGGAAGGGGTTTGTCAGAGGGGAAGTGTCAAGGGAGATGTTGACAGGTATTTAATTATAACGGCAGCAGTGGCTGTCGCTGTGTTAATAGCATCTGGCAGCAGAGGCACCGCCATCTGTTCAGGCCCTGAAATTCTCACACAGTGCATCCTTTATGGAGGAATTAACAATAATTAACGAATCTATCACATGAAATCACCTTGATTGGATGATGGCTTTACCTTGCTAATGATTAATTGCAAAATAACAGGCAGTAAAATGTCCACTCTTTGCCTTTTTACTGTAGACTAGCTAATGCTGCAGTCCATGGGCGGCATCCTGGAGGCTTTACTTGTGGTGTGAGGCATCATGTACTGCGTTTACTTTCAGTAATCCTCACAAGCAGAGATAGATTAAAAACAACCTTTTGCATATTAATTTGTTTGCAGCAGATTAGGACTCTAAAGCCTAAACATCTGTAAGGAACCTCTAAAACAGATGTGACTCCGCTGCAGCATGTAACTTATTTAAGGTAAAATGAGGTGAGACTGAAGGAAGTGGCCCTACAACCCAAGTCAAGTCAACCTTGAGGAGCAATCTGACTACACTAAAAGCATTTTGGGTTTTCTGCAAGCTCAGTATTAGAATCCAAACCATCGATTGCTGAATCACTTTGTCTTTAGAGTGATGTGGGGGAAGAAAGAAGTATTCTGTCTGTTTGTATTTGGAAGCATTATTTTTGAATACCTATTTTTATCAAAGCCAATATTTTGGTCAGGGTGATGAAATATCACTGCCATAAATAACAGCTGCAAACAAAGCAACGAGCCAATTCGGGGCCCAGTTGGGTTTTGTTTTTCTCTTTAACTCCTCTTTTTCTGTTTGCTCCTGCAGAGCAGCAGATGGAGAAGGTGGCATACTCTCTGCTTAGATAGGTGATGATTAGAGGGCTGGAGCACCTCTCCTTTGAAGACAGGCTGAGAGAGTTGGGGTTGTTCAGCCTGGAGAAGAGAAGGCTCCGGGGAGAGCTTACAGCGGACTTTTAGGACCCAAAGGGACCTACAAGAAAGCTGGGGAGAGGCTTTTTAGAAAGGCCTGGAGTGATAGGCCAAGGGGGAATGGTTTAAATTGGAAGGGGGTAGATTTAGATTGGATATTAGGAAGAAATTCTTCACTGTGAGGGTGGTGAGGCCCTGGCACAGGGTGCCTGGGGACGTGGTGGCTGCCCCCTCCCTGGAGGTGTTCAAGGCTGAGTTGGATGGGGCCTTGAGCAGCCTGGTCTGGTGAGAGGTGTCCCTGCCCATGGCAGGGAGGTGGGACTTGATGATCTTTAAGGTCCCTTCCAAGGTGTATCAAGGGAAGTGTGGGCAGCAGGTCGAGGGTGGTTCTCCTGCCCTCCTTCTCTGCCCTGGTGAGGCCTCATTGGGAATAGTGTGTTCAGTGCTGGGCTCCCTGGGTCAAGGACAGGGAGCTCTACTGAAGAGGGGACAAAAAAGGGCTACAGAGATGCTGAGGGGACTAGAATATCTTTCTGATGAAGAGAGACTGAGGGACTTGGGACTTCTTAGCCCAGAAAAGAGAAGAGTGAGAGGGGGATCTTCTCACTGCTGATAAACCCTGGAGGGGTGAGGTCAGGAGGATGGGTCAGTCTGTGTTCAGTGGTGCCCAGGGACAGGACAAGGGGCCATGGGCACAAACTGGACTAGAGGAAGTTCCATCTAACCCTGAGGAGGAACTTCTTTGCTGGGAGGGTGGCAGAGCCCTAGACCAGGCTGCACAGAGAGGTTGAGGAGTCTCCATCTCTGGAGACATTCAGACTCTGTGATCCTGGGTATGGTCCTATGTAGCCTGCTGGAGGCGATCCTGCTCTGGCAGGGGTTGGACTGGGTGATCTCCAGAGGTCCCTGCCAACCCTCCCCAGTCTGGGGCTCTGTGATTCTGTGACTCATCAAAGCTCCCAACACAGGAGCTGTCCTCAGAGCCTCCCTTCCCTTTTAACTGAGGCAGTGGATTTACAGCAGTTTTTTGGTGGGGAAAGGTCTGTGCCTCGAGGGTGACAGCATGCAGAGACAGAAGATAGCCCCAAATTCACCTTGTGTTGCAGTAGGTGGGCAGGAGATGTTGCTTGCTACTTGACCATCCAGACAGGCCATCCCAGATGTGCAGCATGGAACATTCCCAGTTGGCAGCACTGCGTTGTGGCAAATGGGCTGGCAGGGCAGATCAGAGAATAAGGGCTCACTGGGTGTGTGAGGTTGGGTTTGGTGTCTTTTCCATGAGACATAACCCTCTCTTCTAATTTTACTTGGCAGTTGCACGAGTTGTACATCATCTCACATGGGTTCTGTGGCTCCATAGGTGCACGTTCACACACACAACATGCGTGTACAGAGTTCCCCCTGTTAAAATTGGAAGGCACTTTGAAAGCAAGTGGCTTCCTCTGCTGTTATGCTGCTTTGGCTTGACATCATGGCACGAGGGGCAGGCAGTGGCTGCTGGGATGTTACAAACGTGCAGAGATGTTTGTTAAGCCTTGTTTCTCTCTTGTTTTCATGCAAAGCACCGTTTCCTCTTTAGGAGGGTTAGAAGATATGCATTAAACAGTGTTAAATACACTGAGGCAGTTGATGTTTGCAGCTCTTGTAGAATTATTCATTAAAATATTAACTGCTAGACAGCCTCTTTTTAAATTATTTTCTTTTTTCAGGTTCAGTGATTTAGTATCCCTCTTAAAAGCCACGTTCTGTGATCCAGGCATTCAAAGACTAAATAAGACAGAAGCACAGCATCACTGGGTTGGAAGAGACCTTTAAGATTGAATCCAACCGTTCCTGTCCTATGCTAAACCATATCCCTGAGCACCTCATCTACCCGTCTGTTAAACACACCCAGGGGTGGGGACTCAGCCCCCTCCCTGGGCAGCCTGTTCCAGTGCCTGACAACCCTTTTGGGGAAGAAATTTTTCATAATGTCTGATCTGACCCTGCCCTGGCACAGCTTGAGCCCATTCCCCCTCATCCTGTCACCTGTCCCCTGGCTGAAGACACCATCGCCCACCTCTCTGCACACTCCCCAGCCTGGCTGCCCTTCTCTGGACACGCTCCAGGACCTCAATGTCCTTCTTGTAGTGAGGGGCACAGAACTGGACCCAGCACTCAAGGTGCAGCCTCACCAATGCCGAGTCCAGGGACACAATCCCTGCCCTGGCCCTGCTGCCACGCTGTGTCTGATACAAGCCAGAACAAAACCTCCAAAACTACCCCCAGAAGCACTAATTCTTGGGTGTACATTTCTTAAATCTCTCATGAGCATGATATGCCTAAGAAATTGAAGTGGATTTGTGGAGTGGGTGAGCTGTGGGATTTGACTTGGCTGTTTCTCTTCTGCACCAGGAGCTTTCCCTAACATGGAGCCCTGGGAAGGGGCTGAATCCTTTTCCAGGTTTTTGTGGACAATGTGTGCACCAAGCTTTTGGCACAAGGACAAGGTGTTACCTGGAAGTGCTAGCTCTCAACTAAACTCTCTTCCCTCACCATGTCTTTAAGAGGCTTTTAAGGCTTCGGTCATCTGCAGAGGAGATGGTTGTGTTCTCATCTACAAACATAATCTGGCTTGCTTCTTTGGGCCCCTCACGTTCAGTTTTCCTGCTGAGCAGGTCAAGTCTGCCATTGCTGCTCTTCTCACCAGCACCTGTAATGTCTTCTTGCGCCCACCCACGGTTTCCCACATGGTGCTAATGTTTCTCACCTCTGAGCAAACCTTTCAGGTCTGGGGTGGCTCTGGGGCTCTGCCTTCCCCATGCTTTGCTGTGCTCTGTTAAAGGTCCCGTTGGTGGTGTTATCGCTGTGACTCTACGAGGAGCCAAGCTGCAGCTGCACATGGTTTTCCATAGACCACAGGGTTTGATTGCTACACATCCCTATGGATTTCAGCCAGCGTGGCACTCCCCCAGGTCACCGAGCCTGGGATATTTAAAAATTGCCTCCTCAGGGTCGTTACATCAATTAAGTTGCCTTTAATTTTGTTTCTGATGAGCTTTTCTCACTCTGTTGTACAGGTGGAAGAGCCTGACCCGGCACAGTGTGACACCATGATGACAAATGCATCATCAGCCTTGTGTGCTTCCATACTCATGGTATCTCTGTTGTGTCTGTTGTGTCTTTCAGGAAAAAAGTGCCAGTTCAAACACAAGACTTAAATCTAATAAAGAGGTCCCAGGATTAGTACACCAACCCAGAGCAAAGTAAGTTCACTTACTCGTTATTTTTTAATTGGAATACAAATAAAAGCAGGGTTGAGCAGTATCTCCAAGATTCCCAATTACTGCTGAGCAGAAGCCAACTGGTGGTTCCAGCAGCCCTAAAGACCATGCTTCATTTAAATAAAATACTTTGGGTCACCTGTGTCCTAATACCAAGAGCATGGACTGGTGCTGGCATCCCTGTAGCATCCTCTCCTTGGTACAGCTAAGGTGCAGGACTTAAGATGTGGGAGATGCATCTTGCTGTGTTAGAGGAGTACCACACCAGGTTATTTCACAGAATCACAGAATGGTTATGGTTGGAAAAGACCTTCAAGATTGAGTCCAATCATCTATCCAGCCCTACTGGGTCCAACATTAGACCATGTCACCAAATACAACATCTACTCTTCTTTGAAACCCCTCCAAGGATGGTGACTCAACCCCTTCCCTGGGCAGCCTGGGCAACTGCTTTCCATATTATATACACCCCAGTGTTCCTCGGTTACATTCCCAGGGAGGTAGTTGGTAGCTCCTAGCAGCTGTCGTGCTTGGGGTTAGGAGTGGTAACTTTCCATTTCAACCAGTCACGTTGTTTCTTAAAATGAGGGTCATTTCCAACTGGCAAGTATTTCCGCTCTTTGCTCGCAGATCTGTGCTGTGCCCTGGCTGACATGGGTCACAGGCAGGACCACCAGCCTCCAGGCCTAGATCTACACAAGGTTGCCTAGGGACCCAGTCAACCTGGCCTTGAACACCTCCAGGGATGGGGCACCCACCCCCTCTCTGGGCAGCCCCTACCAGCCCCTCACCACTCTCTCTGGAAAGAACTTCCCCCTAATAGCTCATCTAACCCTTCCCTCCTTCAGCTTCACTCCATCCCCCTTGTCCTGCCAGTCTCTGCCCTTTGAACAAGCTGATTCCCCTCCTGTTTCTCTGCTCCCTTCAGGGACTGGAAGGCTGCAATGAGGTCCCCCCACAGCCTTGTCTTCTCCAGGCTGGACAAGCCCAGCTCCCTCAGCTTCTCTTTGTAGGGGAGGTGCTCCAGCCCTCTGATCATCTTCATGGCCTCCTCTGAACCCTCTCCACCAGTCCCACATCTTCCTTGTATCGAGGCCCCAGCTCTGGACACAGGACTCCAGATGGGGCCTCACGAGGGCAGAGCAGAGAGGGACAATCCCCTCCCTGTCCCTGCTGGCCACCCCTCTTCTGATGGAGCCCAGGATCCCATTGCCCTTCTGAGCTGCAAGAGCACACTGCTGGCTCATGTGTCATCTCTTCTTGGGCATCCAAGGCAGAGGGACTGTATGATGTCAGCAGTCCATCCTTTCCTCAATAAAAGTCCTCCCAGAAATCAAACCTGACCTTTCACCAGAAAGCCTTCAGATGGTGTGTCAGCAGAGGGGAACGCTCCTGCAATAAGAAGAAAACCTCTTAGAGAGTTCCAGAACGATGTAATGTTAGATTGATGGGTAAACCTCTGCTCTTTGCCCAGCCTATCATTGGAGTTGTGTTTATAAAGTGGCTACATGTGTTTGAGTTGCTAATTGCTGAGTCAGCAAATAGCTGTTATCATGCTCCATTTTTTCATTACTTTTTTCCAAGCTTTATCACCTGAAAGCTGTGACAATTCCAGTGGCAGAGGGTGGGTGGCAAGGGCTGCTTAGCTACAGGAGCAGGAATGACTAGATAGGTCACCTCCACCTTGTAGGATGGCTCTTGTAGAGCAGGTGTAGTTCAGAACAGAGTGGGGCCTCTGTAGCCAATGACAGTTTTGTGTACAGGGGAGGGAGTTTAACATGGCAGCTGTGACAGTAAGGTGGGGAGGCTCTTCCCATTTACATCTGGAGCCCTGTGCTCTAAACCCAGCGTATGTAGGAGCCAGCAGTAGATTTATGGAGGTCTTTGGTCCTTCCTCTTCCTACCACACTGTGCTGGTACCATCTGTAACTCCACAGGGCTTCATCCCCACCCCCTGCCCTGAGCTCTTGATCGCTTCCTCATCCTCAGCACTGACTCTGCTGACACCTCTAACAGGAAGAGCCCTCACCTGTGCCTGTCAAGTGCACTGAGATGTGGTGGTACTCACGGAGTAGCACAGCCTGGAGCATGAAATGGAAGTAGGAGTACTTCATACCATCTTCCCCCTGATAGGTCATGGAATCACAGACTGGTTTGGGTGGGAAGGAACGCCCCAGTGCTGCCCTGTCATGGGCAGGGACATCCCCCCACCAGCCCAGGGTGCCCAAAGCCCCACCCAACCTGGCCTTGAACCCTGCCAGGAATCCAGGGGCAGCCCCAGCTTCTCTGGGCACCCTGTGCCAGGGCCTCCCCCCTCCCTGGGAAGGATTTCTGCCTCCCAGCCCCTGCCCAGCTGCCCTCCTGCAGCTGAAGGCTGTTCCTCTGGGCCTGGCCCTCCCTGCCCTTGGCACCAGCCCCTCTCCAGCTTTCCTGGAGCCGCTCAAGGGAATAGAAGGAGCTCGGAGCTCTCCTCAGAAGCCGCCTTCTCTTCTCCAGGCTGAGCCAGCCCAGCTCTCCTAGCCTGTCTCCAGAGCAGAGGGGCTCCAGCCCTCAGATCATCTCTGTCACCTTCTCTGGACTTGCTCTAACAGCTCTATGTCCTTCTTGTCCTGGGGACCCCTGAGCTGGATGCAGCACTGCAGGGGGGTCTCCATGGCCTCCAAGGGCTTTAGGACCTCCAGTGGGACTTTTCATATATATATGGCCACGTAATACTCCTCTTCCTTCTCCACATCCTTGACTTTTCTTTAAACGATGGTCAGGGTGGGTCACTACAGTATCACCTCACCAGAAACTGCATCTAGGAGGTTCAAATGGTGCTGGCTTTTACCTACCTGGGAGGGGCTCTACTGCCCTAAAGCCCCTCTCCAAGACACCCGAACATGCAGGTGACAGGGTGGGCTGCCCCCAGGAAGCTTTTTTCACCCATCTCAGGCGGAGGTGGGAACCTGAGGGCAGGGCAGACAGCTGGGGACAAAAACTCCCACCACTGCTGAAATGTGACTTGTTCCCTCTCCTGAATTACCAGCTTTGGGTTTTAATGCCACTTGTGAGACCCCCTCTTCTGGACTGAGCCTTCATTTGTGTCCAGTAAGGGAAGCCTGGATGTTGAGTGTTGTGGGAATGCACAGCGTGGCATTGGGTGCTGGGGAGAAGTGTTAACTCATTATGGCTGAGAGGTCAGGCCAAGGCAGAAGACTCTGGGTTGGAATTCAGCAAGCCAAACCAGCTTTTAGTGTTGGAGGGAGTTTGGCATCACTGTTAGCACTGTCACCAGTCTCCCATCCTTCCTTTTTGGCCTCTTTTATTTTTTTCCCACGTGGAGTCCCTGGCTCTTTCCAGCCTGCCGTGGGCCAGGCTCACCTCCCTGCTGCGCTTCCAGAGGATGCTCCAGCTTCCCCATTCTAGAGGGATATCATTATTTCAGGAAGGACGCTCTTACCACCCCCTAACATAAATCTGAGACACCCCAAATCCCATCTGCCATGCATCCTCATCTCTGATGAGGAAACAATCCTCATTGTTTCCTTTGTGTCCAACCTTCTTGTAGCGTTGGCTTGCAGGTCCCCTTGGGGAAGGGCCTGTTGCCTTGTGCCACCATCACTGTTTCACAGGCAACAAAGAGTAGTTACCATCCCTCTTCACTAATGCAAAATTGTATCACCAACCCTGAGCCTCCTAGGACTGCAGAGTAACTTGGCATGACTACTCAGCTGGGTCTGCTCAGGGAGCAGTAAGGACCACTGGGATGGGAAGGACCACCCTGGGCTTGTAGACCCTTCCAAGTGTTGAGTAGGGATCCAGGCTGTAGCAGGGAAAACAGATCTTCCAATACGAGCTCTAACCTCACGTTGTAGGTGTCTCACTTTGTGGTGGGGAGGTTGGCAGTCTTGGAAGAGCTCCCACATCAACTCAGAGGGGCTCTCGTTGGCCTGAGGAGAGGCAGCAGGCTCTGCAACCTGCCTGCAAGAGGGAATAGTCTCCTCCAGATGCAACACGGGTCCTAGGTACCACCCTTAGTCTAACACTGGAGTTTTTTCTGTGGGGAAGCCAAAAAAAGGAAAAAAAAAAAAGGATGACACTTTTGGCTACAGTGATGATTTTTAAAGTGAATTCTTTTTCACAGTGGTAAAAGCTGAGTCCCCCAACAGCCCTCAGCCCCAGTGCAGGTACTTTAAAATGACAGGAGTCCTGTCAGTACTGATCCTCTCGCTTTGCCTTTCAGCATGCACATCTCTGAAAGCCAACAGGAATTCTTCAGAATGCTCGATGAGAAAATCGAAAAGGTAAGACACAGTAAAGCAACTGGACGTTTCCACTCCGGGGGTGGGCACACCCGTTTCCCAGCTCCATGGGGAGGACAACCAGAGACTTTGTTGCAGTGTTCCATGTTCCCTGGTACTTGGAGGGACTCTGGTCCGAGATTCCCCCCCTTACTGCTCCTCAGGTAGATGATGATGACCAAAAAGGTGAAGAGGCTACAGGAGGTACTGGGCAGAGCTCTTTGTTTTGTGGAAACATCACCTGGCTAACGGGAATGGCAAATTAACCCTGCACAACCATTCAGGATGTACATGGAGAACTGGAGAAAGAGTGACTTAGTGACTTGGTTTTGTCATTTAATCTCTGTGGGACACAACTGGGATCTTAATGCCAGTAGTATCTGGGGTAGCCACCTTCTTGCTGGTTGAATCTCTTCGGAATAGCTCCTGGCTCCAGAGGTTCTGAGTAATGGGGCTGTATGTACGGATAACCTACGCTGGGTGAAACAATGATGCTGGAGAAGAACTGGGTGAATAGTTCTTTACCTCATTGTGTTGATAGCTGCTTTCATGTGTTTCAGAAGTCTTTGAAATGAGAATCCCAGCTTCTTTATGAGGTAGGAGTAACTGTGCCCCAGTGTAGATGGGAGACTGAGACAGGAGGAGTTAAATGGGATATTCAGATCAAGTCTCCATCTCAGCCTTTGCTTACACCTTAGGCTGCTTTTTGCTCACCAATATACTCTGTGCATTTCCTGTTTTAGAGTGGTGTATCTTACTTCATACTTGATATTAAATATTTGCTTCCCCACTTGAAATGAAGTAGTTTCACAGCATCACAGAATCACCAGGTTGGAAAAGACCCTTAAGATCATCAAGTCCAACTGTTCCTGTCCTGTGCTAAACCATATCCCTGAGCACCTCATCTACCCATCTGTTAAACACACCCAGGGGTGGGGACTCAGCCCCCTCCCTGGGCAGCCTGTTCCAGTGCCCGACAACCCTTTTGGGGAAGAACTTTTCCCTCACATCTGATCTGACCCTGCCCTGGCACAGCTTGAGCCCATTCCCCCTTGTCCTGTCACCTGTCCCCTGGCTGAAGAGACCATCGTCCACCTCTCTGCACCCTCCTGTCAGGTCAGTGTAGGCAGTGATAAGGTCTCCCCTCAGCCTCCTCTTCTCCAGGCTGAACACCCCCAGCTCCCTCAGCTGCTCCTCAGAAGGTTTGCTCTCCAGCCCCTTCCCCAGCCTGGTTGCCCTTCTCTGGACACGCTCCTCCTGCACTCCCAAGTTGCAGCATCCACCCTTGCAGCGCTGCAGTGGGGAAATCGCTTCTTTCTCCCAACAACAAAAAGAAATAAATTAATGAAAGCAAAAGGTCAGCTAAAGGGGAAGAGTAGAAGGGAAAAGGAGTCTGTGGGGTCCTGAGAAGAATATTTCTGTACCGGTATGTCATGGAGTAAGATTTTACTTAACCTATACTCATTTAAAGGTAGAACTTCTACATACTCATAAGACAGCTACATCTCCTCGGAATAAATGCATTCACTCTGTACATACTTGGTTGCCTTTCCTGGACATCATCACATTTTGTAATGTCAAACACAGAATGTCCAGTGAAACAGATTTTTCCAGAGCTCTCCCTTTCCATACCAGGCCATCCAGTGGCCATATCTAGTTTGGAATCCAGGTTAGTTTTCAGTCTGGAGATTTATTTCAGGACAGTAACACCATTCGTTCGCCTGCTGTCACGCTGAGATGCAGTTGACCGTGTCTCCTCGCAGTTTGAACTATGCTCAGATGCTTGCTGGTGTTCTCCAGGGCTCTGGTACTGATTGTCTGCTATGGGGAGATGCACAGTTTTCCCCATCAAAGAGATGGAGGCAGGTCCCAACAGTTGATGGGATCGGTGGGAGTTAATCCGCAGCTGTACATGGGATGTGCTTTCTCTGGGACCCTCCTGTGCCTGAGGAAATAGTTCTGGGGTTTTAATTAATCTTTGCCCATAATACATTGCTTTTCTAGGTATCCACCACAAGTGCCCAAAAGGTTGGAATATCTGAGGGGTTTTGTTGGATCCCTACGTAGCGTTTTCAGTCCCATCACCAGGGACATGCAGGACAGCAGTTGAACAAAGAATTGTATCACTGAGCAGCTCACTGGTTATGGCTGAGATTGTCCTCAGAAGTGCATGAGGGGCTTGCAGTGGTTGATGAGGTCCAAAACCATGTTGTAACATTTATGTGGTAACTGTGGCCTTGAGTAGCCATGGGTTTGTAATGGAGACACCCTGTCTGTCACTGACTCCATGGGTTGGGTCTACAGAAACTCAGAAGCAAAACATCCCTCAGCTTGCATTGAAATCCCAAGGGGTCACCTAAAACAACCAACCAGCAACAACTCCAACATGTGTGCTGTGAATTAGAGAGGGAAATTAATGGGTGTTTTGGGCTCAGCCAAACAATTAAATGGATGGGAAGGCCAGCTAAAGTCAGCCTTGTGCTATCAAAGCATCAGCAGAGGGGTGGCCAGCAGGGACAGGGAAGAGATTGTCCCTCTCTGCTCTGCCCTCGGGAGGCCCCAGCTGGAGTCCTGTGTCCAGAGCTGGGGCCCCAATACAAGGAAGATCTGGGACTGTTGGAGAGGGTTCAGAGGAGCCACGGAGATGATCAGAGGGCTGGAGCACCTCCCTTACAAAGAGAGGCTGAGGGAGCTGGGCTTGTCCAGCCTGGAGAAGAGAAGGCTGCGGGGGGACCTCATTGCAGCCTTCCCATCCCTGAAGGGAGCAGAGAAACAGGAGGGGAATCAGCTTGTTCAAAGGGCAGAGACTGGCAGGACAAGGGGGATGGAGTGAAGCTGAAGGAGGGAAGGGTTAGGTGAGCTATTAGGGGGAAGTTCTTTCCAGAGAGAGTGGTGAGGGGCTGGAAGGGGCTGCCCAGAGAGGGGTGGGTGCCCCGTCCCTGGGGGTGTTCAAGGCCAGGTTGGCTGGGGCCCTGGGCAACCTTGTGCAGATCCAGGCCTGGAGGTTGGTGTCCCTGCCTGTGGCAGGGGGTTGGAACTCTGTGATCCTTGGGGTCCCTTCCAACCCAGACCAGTCTGTGATTCAGTGAAAGCGTGAGATGGAAAGAACACAGGCTGATGTTTTAGCAACTGAAAATATGAAGTATTTATGACTCCTGTAGATCAAAAGAAGCAGTAATGAAATGGCCAGGAGAATTTCTCTTGAAAGTCTGGCCCCTGTGGGCACCCAGCGCGCGCCCACATTGCTGCCTGCCCCTGTGAAGCTGAACTGCCTTCTGCAAATGCCACCCAAAGGTAAAAACCAGAATGCCAACCCCGACACGTGGTGCTTTTGCCTCCCAAAATTCTGTGTCCAAACACTGCGAGGCATTCAGAGGGAGGGACCATCTGTTCCCATCGCTGCACTGGGTGCCTGTCCCCACTCGGAGAGCTTAGAGCTGAACCTGCCCAAACAGAACTGCCCGTGATGATGGTCATTCAACTCACAGGGTTTGTTGGAAGGAAGAATGCTGAAACAGCACCGGGGTAGGGCTGACTGAGAGGGTAGAAGTCCTCCTTGCACGTAGGGTGAGATGTTTGTTCTGCTAGAGTCAGTCCTGTCATTTCAGAGGCACCAGAATTTAAGCTAAAAATCCTCACCCCAAAAGCTGATGAGAAGCTGGAGCTGTAAGTTATGTGGGAGGTTGGGAGGAGCTGGGCAGAGTTAAGCGGTTGACAGCACAGGAAGCAGTAGTTAGGTGTCCTATGTAGATGAGGGGTGAATTTGTGCATATATATAGATATATATATATAGAGAGAGAGAGAGATGTATAGATACATGACAGGCCACAGAGCACGTCTCACAGCGGTGTTTCCGTGGCCTCACAACACACCTCCCCAGGAACCAGGGGGTTCAGAGGTTGGGGTGGTGGTCTCAGCCAGTGGGATGCTGGTGTGGTGGCGGAGGGTGAGCACAGCTCCAGCGCAACACCGTGGCGGGATGTGCACGGCACCGGGAGGGCAGAGGGACAGGGTGGGCTGAGTCACCCGTGAGCAGCACGAGGCCTGGGAGCTGGCTCCAAAACGCTCCCGACTCCGCCGGCAGCAGCAGTGGGTCTTCTTGGGGTTACGGTGAGTAGAGTCACGGGCTCTACTTTTAGAGACAGAAAGGCACGTGCACACAAGGAACTGGGGAGGAAAGCTGAACAGAGCCAGGAGCTGGTAAGGGGGCAGCTCGCCTGGTGACGGGGTCATCATCATTTCTTTGACAGTGGGCCTTGCCTGAAATCACATCAGTACATTCCAGTGGGGGATGAGCAAGAAGTAACGGCAGCACTTAAGCACATGGAGAACACCCGCCCCAGAGTCAGTTAGAAAGACGTGGGTCAGAGGTGCAAATGGTACAGGATCACACAATCAGAGGGGTTGGAAGGGACCTCCAGAGATCAGCAGGTCAGCTTGAGCTGAGAAACTAAGGCAGAAACACGACTTTGGAAACCCAGGAAGGAAGCAGGAAGCAACTGGCACAACCCTCCCAAAGCACATGTGGCAGCTGCTGGCTACATCTGGGATCTGCTGCGTGCTGCAGCAGCTGCCTCACCCTAGGAAGAGGTACCAATCTGAGTCTAACTGAACAGTTCACAAGCAGTTTCTAGGATTACATCAGGGGGCTCTACCCCCCCAAAGAGAAGCATCTCTGGCCTCATGGTTAAAAAAATATCCCAAAACCCCCCCAAAACCGATCCAGGTAGTCTGTACCAGAGAAAATCCTCACTGTTCCCTTCAGGGTAAACTGTTTCCTACCTAGCTACAGTGGTCAGTAAAAGATAATCAGATGTGCTCATGGAATACACTGGGACTGAAACATGCCATAGCACATGAAGATGTCTTGCTGTGGACTCTCACGTGGCCGGTGGATACCCCGAGCCTGGGGCATCATGTTCCTGCTGCTGCAGCGGGTGTTGCTTTGGGTCACTGGAACACTGGTGCCTGTGCGGGTTCAGAGGGGTTCCTCCGCCAATCCACACACCTGGCTGCCAGGAACCGGGCTGGAGACTACTGGGTTGTTGTTGGGGGCCATGGGAGAGGTGTCTGGCAGCTCCTCGCTCCATCCCCTCGTTAGTAAAACCGGGCATGAAACACTGGGGGGGGGGGGGAAGACACAATGCAGCCTCTTTTATCGTATGTAAAGCGTGCTGGGAGAGGCGGGGGGTGCTCACCAGAATGTATGCAAGGGCAGAGTTATTAGTCTAAAACTCATTAGCAAAGCGGATTGCTCTTAATGACTCTATTGATTTTTCTCCAGCGAAGTAAGAAACGGGCAGAAATTAGCACAGTGGACAATTCTTCAGGGCCGCCTCCCGGCATTTTCTTCCCATCCTTCCCGCGAGCGCTGTAAACAAAACCAGATTGATGAAAAGGGTTCCCACCACAGAGCCAGGCGAAGGTTTCCCAGCGCTGGCCACCTCCCTCAAAGGGCCCACTGTGTCCCGCAAGCTCTTTCAGCCGGCGCTAAAGAAAGGGCTGCTTGGTGCAGCTCATTTCCCTTCTCCCGGCCGGCCGGCCTCCTCTTCCTCTTCTCCTCGCCAGGGTCGAGGCGTGAGGATGCTGGGTGCCAAGCTGCCGAGCCGTGGCGGAAGAAGCATCTCCCTAGCTGCCTCCTCTCCCTCAGCAAGTCTGTCAGCCACACAAAAGGCCTTTGAACCGGGACGGCTTCTGCATTCGGGCCTTGTTTATTGGCCTGTCACCCATGACAATGGGGGAATGGGCTTTTCCTGGGGGGGAGTGTGGGGGGTCTTTTTCTTTTTCCCTTTTTTTTTGGTGTGCTCCTCTAAAAGGACAGTGCTGCTATGGTGCTGGGGCTGGTGGGGTGGCAGGATGGTCGGGTTTCGTAGCTGCAGCAAGGGGAGAGAGCAGGGAAGAAGCCCTTGGCTCCAGCTGTGCTACGAGCAGCGGGAAAGGTTTGTGTACTGAGTGACCCCAAATTCACTCACTTGCTTTGCAGTGTACCTGGGGACAGCTGGAACAGTTTCAGGGAAGGAAGATGAGATGTTTTGGAATTTTCTGGGCCTTGTATGCCAACTGACCATGAGCCAGCAGTGTGCCCAGGTGGCCAAGAAGGCCAATGGCATCCTGGCTTGTGTCAGACCCAGTGTGGCAGCAGGGCCAGGGCAGGCATTGTGCCCCTGGACTCGGCATTGGTGAGGCTGCACCTCGAGTGCTGGGTTCCAGTTTGGGCCCCTCTCTATGAGAAGGACATCGAGGTCCTGGAGCGTGTCCAGAGAAGGGCAACCAGGCTGGGGAAGGGGCTGGAGAGCAAACCTTCCGAGGAGCGGCTGAGGGAGCTGGGGGTGTTCAGCCTGGAGAAGAGGAGGCTGAGGGGAGACCTTATCACTGCCTACAGTGACCTGACAGGAGGGTGCAGAGAGGTGGGCAATGGTCTCTTCAGCCAGGTGACAGGACGAGGGGGAATGGGCTCAAGCTGTGCCAGGGCAGGGTCAGATCAGATGTGAGGGAAAAGTTCACTGAAAGAGTTGTCAGGGCCTGGCACAGGCTGGCCAGGGAGGGGGCTGAGTCCCCGCCCCTGGGTGTGTTTAACAGATGGGTAGATGAGGTGCTCAGGGATTTGGGTTAGTAGAGGATCGGTATGGTTGGACTTGATGATCTCAGAGGTCTTTTTCAACTGTGTGATGCTGTGATTCAGTGATCCCAGTCTCATCTTCCTCAGTGAACACCCTCAAGCCTTAAAACTTACTGAAGAGGCAGTGCTATCAAGGGCAGCTAAAGCATGGCCGAGTTGTTGGCCACATGCTCTGTGGCTCCTCTGCCACAGGACCCCACTCCCATGGGCAGCAGGGGATGGGGTTTGGCCATCCATCCCACACCCTCATTTTCCAGCCATGATCCCTCTCTGTTTGGGGCAGGGGGTCATCACCTTCTCTGCAAGTTCTGCGTGCAAGCTGCCAGCTCGCTGTGCCTTCGCTCCTGCCTTGCTCGTGGTGCTCGGCCCGAGGCCGACAGTGGATGTGAAGGCTTCTGCCAGCTGCCAAGTGACTGTGGGGGCGTTTGCCATTGCCCCCCGCGCCCATCGTGCTGTCGGTTACCGCAGTTTGGGCTCAGGGTCAGGGCTGCGGGCCTGTGCTGGGCTCGGCGGGTGGAATTGCTGCGGGATGGTGTGGGAGCTGTTCCTGGCGCTTCGGGCAGTTTTCACCTTCCTCCACCTTCGGGAGGGGACAGGCTGGTGAAAACCATGGGATGGCAACAGCATCCCTGCCTGCCAGCGACAGCCCTGAAGGCCACCTCTGAGACACCAACGTGGCTCCATCCCCACCGGCGTGAAGATGGAAACAGAGTGTCTGGCAGCAGCAGCTGCTCTTGGCAGCTTTTGGGGGTGGGCAAGAGGTGGCCTTTCCACACCCCTGCGAGGGCTTCGGCAGCACGTTGCTTCTTGTGCGGTTTCTTGGCATCCTTTGGAGGAGCAATGCACTCGGCTGCCACAGAGCAAACCCAGAATGAGAAGAACAGCAGGAGGAATGGGAGGAAAGATACGCAAGACACTTCTTTCTTCAGGGTTTTGGGCCCGTTTGCACCTATAACAGCACAGATGGCACCTGGTGCAGAGCGTGGTGGGGAGTGATGGGCCATGGAGCTCCCTCTTGGGCAGGGGTAAATGGATCTGGCAGCGCCTGAGCCTCACTCATCAGTTGACAGCTCTGAAGGATGTTGGCCAAAGCCTTCATCGCCACCAGCTTAAGTCTTGATGGGTTTGGGCTTTGCTGCAGAGTGTTTCAGCATCCCTTCTTTCCCAGTTAAATCTTTTACTTTAAAAAAAAAGGGGTTTTTTTTCTTTCTTTCTGGGTCGGTGGTGGCTGAATTGAAATTAGGGCTGCTCAGTCTCTGGGAGCTTTTTTAGCATACTGTGAGAGCCCTTTTCCTTCTTGGATTGCTTCTGAGAGAGCTGGGAAAGCATCACACGTTCCTGGGTGCGAGCCCTCCAGTAAAGCAAGCTCTGCAGTCCCAGCATCACAGAATCGTAGGGGTTGGAAGGGAGCTTCAGAGCTCATCGAGTCCAACCCCCCTGCCAAAGCAGGGTCCTCACTCAGTGGGATTTTAGTTTTGGAGCCTTTGTCCCCAACATGTACCCCAGCTCTGCATCCCCAATGAACTGAGCACTGCATCCCTCCTCCTTTCCCCCCTGCCCATTTTTTCTTTCCCCCTCCTCTTCCCAGCCAGGACATTGACCTTTCTGGATTTCTGGGGCCACTGAGTGCCCCATGGTTGGTAGAATTTCACCCGTTTTACAACCTCTGAGTTGGGCTCTTTGGCTTACAGAGTGCTGTGGAGCTTTTACACTTTAGACCCTGGTGTTTCTCCTTGTCTTTCCTTTGCCAGCCCCCTGCTTGACTGCTGGGCTTTCCGTGCCCGTGCTCGGGTGAGACATCGCTTCACGAGCATCTCGGGTGCTCCGCCTGTCGCTGTGTAGAGAAACGATGACAGGGGGTCCTGTCTTGGCAAGGAACAGCTGGTGAGGGACAGGACGTGCCTCCTCCAGACCTTCCCGAGGGTCACATAGACGGATGTTGCTGCCAGTCTTGCATTTGGGAGGAGCTGTGGGACTTACCACGACTGGCCCATGTTTTGTGAAGCTTGCCCTTTCCCCCCCCACCATAGGAATGGTATCTCTGCTGAGGTGTCAGACCTCAGGAGTATCATGCTCACAGGATTGTGAGCTTTGCTGCTGCTGCCTCAGTGATTGGGTTTTCTCAAGGGCTTTATGGGGCTCTGGCCACCAAGGTGCATCTTTGGACAGAATGGTTTTGTAAATCACGTCGTCAGACAGCTCACCCAGGGACTCACCGGGGGGGATGACATTTAGGAGGTCGGCAGTGGTGGAAAGGGAAGGGTCTCCTGGTTTCACGCAGACCTTCCCGAAACAGGTGGAGGAGTTGCCTGAACTTACTTTTTAAGGTTTCTACCCCTCCCTGAACTTAAATCTCTTGGGTTTAAAGACCTGCTGTGAGTCATGAGCGCGTCGCATTACTCCCGGGAGCAGTAGTTAACAAGCTCCCGCGAGTAGTTTACAAACTCTAGTAGTTTGTAACATAGTTTGTAACTCAGGTAGTGGTTTACAAACTCTCTGCCTTTTCTCCTTCCAGGGCCGTGACTATTGTTCAGAAGAGGAGGATGTCACATAGTGCCAATGCCGCCGCTCGCCCCGGGAGTTACTGCTGTGTAAATAGATTACAACCCAGTCGAGACCTTTCGGGAGTCTTCTAGAGCCAACAGCACTACATAACAGAAGAGAAGATCATTGCCACATTATATGCTCCATTCAGTTGCAGTGTTTCTTAACGAACAGACGAGGAAGCTCACTGAGAACTCACATGGAACTGTTTCTGTTGCTGCTAGTTAAAACTCGTTGCAACTTCTCACTTTTCTCCGTGTCCAGATCCGCAGCAAATCCTTCAAAGTTTCATCTGAAAGACCTTTGTTGGTTTCACCGAGCCTTCTGGCCCGTTTCCTACCATCATTGGATGAGGTAGTGTTCCACTAAAGCTTCCGTCAGTGACCGTTCAGGCGTCTAGGAAACACCCTTTAAGCTGTCTGTCAGTCCGCGCTGGGGCCGGAGCGCTTCTTAACTGCTGGTGATCTCACGCTTTGGAGATGGGATGTTTTTGCCATGGCAGCAGGCCTGGCTTCTCCACTGAGAAGAAGCTGAGGAGCTGTTATCCATTAAGAGCATGTTATCACTGAGATACTGGAAGTGATGCAGGAGCAGGGATTTGTATGTTAAGAGGAGAAAGAGTTTCATTTACCTAGGTATCTTAATCAAGGACTAAGCTTGCAGTATTGGCTTTGCTGAGCACGAATGGGAGTGTGATCACAATCATTTTGAATCTCTTTTTTTCTAAGAAAATAAACATTTTACTGTTTTTATGTATTCTTGTCTTTTACCCTTCCTACCATGTGATGTTTTAAGTGTCTGGGGGTGAGGGGGAGGCAGGGAGGGCAAAACCAGCATGGATAAGGCTGTGGATCTCAGCTCTTAAAGCAGCTCCATGCCAACCAGGATGTCTGCTGCACGTTCTGTAGGGTTTCTTTTTCCATAATTACACAGAGAGGGTATCACCTACTGAAAAGCAGGTGTAATATTGTTAACAAATGCTGCTGTGATTTAAAAAAAAACAAACAACCCCCCCAAAAACCTGAAGGAAAAGACCTAGACCTTCTGTATTTATTATTCCAGAGGAGGTGGTTGCCTGGGCTGGTGTTTGGCACCGTATGAGGGCCAGGTTTGCACTGCATGCCACGAAAAAGCTTGGTGGGGCCACAGGTTTCTGTATTGCACTGATGGCATTGCTCTGATGTCCAGGGTGTGTGTGGAACAGACTGTGAGATGGCATCACCAGCAGCTTTTGCTGTCGTGTGAGTGGGGCGCACAGCCCAAAAGCCTTTAGCGGTGGCCGGTTTTCCCTGGCCCTTCTGAAGAGCAGAGCAGCTGTCAAAGGGTTACAAGTCCCTCAAAAATCACCTGTGGCTTTGGAAAATCTTTAAGACATCAGGGGCATTCTTGACTGAAGAGATTCCCCCAGCGTTGGCGCCGACTGGGGCTGGCTGGTCCATGTGAGGAGATTTCATTCCCTGCCAGCGCTGTGCAATACCTACAGTATGGCCAAAAAAACCCCAGAAGAAAAGCAACCTCTGCAGGCTTCCTGCCCCACATGGGATTTTGTGACAGCCAGGAAGTGGGGAGAGAGGGAGAGGGAGGCCTGGGAGTTTGTGCGGGGCTGGATGTGAGCATGCCCAGCGAGAGTGGCTTTCCCCACGGCGCAGGTGAGGCCATGGAATCTTCCTGATTGCCACAAGCTGCTCGCACCCTATCGACCTTGGGTTGATGCCTTGCAGAACCCAAGGGGTGCTGAGCACAGGAGAGCTCTGCAGCTGCCTGTTAGTGGCCAGGAATTTCCAGAAAATTCTGATTTTCCTAAATCCTTGCTGCGGTTCTGCTGCCGCTTTGACCACATGACTCTTCCTGAGCATCCCGACTTCCCTGGGGATGAGGGTTCACAGCCCCCCTCCCATCATGCCGTCCTGCTTAGGGCTGGTGGCATCTCTCAGTGGCTGCTCCGTGGAGCCATTTGATGGGTAACAAATTCTTCCAGGTGATGACACTGTCTGCTTGCATATGACTTTTCCCCGTAATTGATGCGAGCTCTCGAGCAGGTAGCCGTGCTACAGAGAGTCTAGAGACTGCCTGTTTCAATTATTTAAAGGTTTTAATTAATAAAGAGCTTGATCCTACAAATCCTTCTCTCTGAAGTGCTTCAGAAAGCTTTCCCAGGCAGCACGAGAGTGATGGAACTGGGTCCAGCCTTTTGAGCCACGGTTCATTTTCCAGCCCCCAAATGCCTCGTGTATGGACTTCCCCGTACGCCCCGTCTCACAGCCCCTCCCTACCCCAGCCACCTTTTCCATGGAGCTCCTTGATGCTGCCACCAGAGTCAGGGGCTTTGGCAGAAGCTTTGTGGGAGAGGAAAAGCAATTCTCACCTTTCCCACCTTAACATGACCCTAGGATTGAATGGGAAGAGCTTTAATCTCCCGTATCAATTGGAACCCCACTGATGGGCCATTAGATGACAATCCTAGCACAGACCATCCTCCTGCTGCTTGTGGAGGTGTGAGGATGGGCAGGAGGTTTGGAGAGCATCAGGTGGTGTCTTTGGAGTTTGGAGAGCATCAGGCAGTGTCTTTGGAGTTTGGAGAGCATCAGGTGGTGTCTTTGGAGCTGAGGTGCTCCAGAGCTGCCCCAGGCTTCTGGTGGGACTGGGGTGAGGAGCGACTGGCTTAGATTAGCTCTACCCTTCTGCGAGATACATGGGTGGAATCGAGGTTTGGGGCAGGGTGGGAGAGGGTTTGCCTGGTCATATCAAGTCAGCAAGTCCTTGACTACAGCACATCTTGCGACCAGCACAGTGTGCCAGGCAGGACCCAGGAGCTTCTTGGTGGTTTTCAGCTGACTCAGCTTCTTGGCCAGGCAGGAGACTTGCTTTTAAACTCTTTGGGATATGGAAAAGCAAAGGCGGCACTGGCGAGTGACTGAAAGGAGGGCAAAGAGCTGATGGAGAGGATGAACAGAGAAACCAGACTGCAGCCCTTGGCCAAAATATCCTTGAAGAGCATCGTCAGACCAGCAGGTTACTCGTCTGCTGGTTCCTGACTCCCACAAGCCTTTCTCTGACACTGGGCTTCAGTCCCAAACCTTGGCCACCCAAAACCCAACATTCATTTCTTCCTTTGCCTTCAGTCGGAGGGCTTTTTTTTTTTGAGTAAGTCTCCCTGCCAGGACCCAGCTTTGCATCCTCCTTCACCACGAGGCCTTTGTGGCCATGGACCGGCCACACGGATCCCGGGCTGACTCACACCACGTCTCTATCCCTTTGTGCACAGCAGGAACAGCCGTGCTCTCCTGACCCTGAGAGCCCTCGAAGGCCCTCACCCCACGAGCCCCATGTGTGCTGGGCAGGCTCTGACCTCCCTGCAGCTGGAGGAGCTGTACGTGGTGCAGCCCCACGAGTCCACAGCTGCTGCTGCAGGACAAAGGCGCTGGTAATCACCAATGGTGCTCTGCAGTGAGCTGTGAGAGCCCAGGCCGATGACTGGTGCTGCCCATGAGGCAGCACAAGCGCTTTAACAGCTGCACTATGAGCCAGGAGCGATGGGGTAGATGTTTAAACAGATACTTAAGCTCTGAAGACACTGACATTGTTGTATGAAAGACAGAAGATAAATAGTTCTCAGCTATTTCAGTTTTATCAAGTCTATAAAACAGTAATTACCTGTCACTTTGATTTGAGAGTTAGAGATGAGTCAACTCCAGATGGGTTTGGCTGACACGCAGACCTTCAGGAGACACTTCCAGCCCGGTAATCTCAGCGGCTGCCGAGGGACGACTTCCAGCTGCTGTGGGCATTTCTGCCCCACTAACAGCTTTGGGCAGCGTTGCTGCTTCCCACGTGACAACCCGTGATGCCACGCAGGCTTCATGTCCAACATGTGTGTTTTGTACTCACGGGTTACACCACCTCCTGCCACATTGGCCAGTTCACGTTTGTTTTCAAATGTGCACTCTGATCAGGTGCCCTCCCCTCCCCAGTGTGGGGCGGGGGGGGGGGGGGGGGGGGGGGGGGGGGGGCGGGGCACCTCTCTCCCGTTATCAACTCAGCAGCTCCCTGCCACAATGAAGTACACCAGGCTCCATGAAGCCACATGCTGGGATGATTACCTCTGGAAGCTTGCAACTCTAAACCTTACGAACACTTTCTGAAGCTCACACCACCTGTAAAGTTGGGTGACCTGCAAGACTGCCTGTGACAAGTGGGACAGAGAATTGCTGCCTGTTGGCCACTGCATCAGGTCATCCTACTGCTGGGAAACCACCTTTTCAGCCCAGAATGTTTCTCTATTAAGTCTCATCCTGGAGATGTGGGGGGGGGGTGGTGAGGAGATGAGGACCACAGGGACAGTTTTGTAGGGGCAGGTGGTTTGCTTTATTGTCAGGGAGGAAGCTTTGGTGTCAAGCATCCAAAGAGCTGGACAAGCTCAGACTGTAAATATGTGTTACTGCACTGTTGCAAAGGGACATGAACCCCAGGACAGGGGCGCTGCAGGATGGGACAGCTGGTGGAGTTCAACAGCGTCTGACATCCAGGCAATGCTCTCTGAACTTGGAGATGGAAGGGTCATCACCATAACCGTGTACAACCACAAATCTGCTTTATAACAGCGAGCTGTGACACCCTTCTCAGGGACACCTATTCCCTGCACCTCCAGCAGTGTCTCGGCAGAGTGTTTTGGGAAAAGCATGATGTTCGCTGAAGGTTTGCCCATGTTACCAAAGCTGCCGCTCTCTGAGGGCAGCAGTTCCATGTTGTCCTGAGCCAGGACAGTGCGGAGAACCCCGCTGATGACTTCCATCCTATCTTCCCAAAAAAGCTGGTTGAATAGAGCAGCCAGTCCTGGGGATGGGGTGAGTGGGGGCGAGCTCCAGGCTCGAATCTGTATCTTTGTCCGATTGCTGCCTATCCCCAATTTATCCACTGTCTGTCAGGCAGCAAAAGGAGACGCTTGTGATTCCTTCCCTCTCAGAACGACTCACTTCTCCACATCCCCCCCACCCCCAACCCCGCTGCTCCGCCATCCCGGATGGTTTCTGTTTGAAGCAGGAGAGCCGAGCTGTTATGCCAGCGTTTGTTAACAGCAGCAGCTTTGCCTCAATGGGGCTATTTGCCTGTGGGGCTAGTACCCTGCACACCAGAGCTGGAGCAAGGAGCATCCTCCGTCTCTGCAGCCCTTCCTTCTCCTCCTGTCCCCACAAGCCTGCAAGATATGAGTTGAATAGAAAATTTGTTCCCCTGTATATGTATATATACAGGTATATATTAAAAAAAATGAAATTTTGGGACTAAAAGTTCTGGAGAGCGATTGCTGGGAGAAGCCAGAAAGCTCCATGTGGGAACTGAGCGATATTCCGGGGGTTTTTGGCATTCTGCTTTTGTGTCTATTAATAATCCCCCCGAGTGAGTCATATGGAGAGATGCATTTATTCACCGAGTTGGAGAGAGCTGCTACCCAAAAATAGCAGCTCTGTAATTTTTTATGATGCTGTAATGCCGGTGCAGTGAAGATTGACATCATTTAACAGAGATGCTCCCTGCCTGGCAAGCCTGGAAATAACGTGGAGAGCCACGTGCCCAGTTACATAAAACAGCCCTGAGGGCTGGCTGGGCGGGAGATGCTTTCTTGCTCTTCCCCACACAGCTTCTGCCTTTATTTCCCCCCTGTTTCTAAGGTTCCCTTGCTGGTTTTCTTAAACTGGAGCGTGAGGAGTGCTAGGCCGGAGGATCAGCCTTCACTTGGTTACCACCCGTGAGAAGAGGCCTGTAGCAGAGGCCTCACATGCGTCGAGTTGGGCATGACCAGCTCTGGATTGCTCATCGTTTCCTCTCACCCACGTTGCTGCTCTGCCGGTTCCATGTCTTCCTGTGCCAACCTCCTAGTGCCTCCCAAAACCTGATGACTCCTTTGGGTGCTCCACAGCCTGAAGCACCCCAAAGCTGATGGCAGCACCCATCAAAGGGCACGAAGGCAGAGAAATGCCAGGGCAGGGGGGGCTTAGGGGAGGGGGAAACTGGTTCTCTTTATTCCTTCCCTTTCTCTGCCCTGCACTGCTGCCAGCAGGTCTGTGCTGGTGTCGCAGCCGGCGGGTGCCCGGGCTGTCTCAGGAGGGCCTGGTGTGGTAGCACCACACACTCCGCACCTTTCTTGGCACAATTTTGTCTAAACCAGCTCCCAGTGGGAGCGGTGCTGGTGTCACATCATCGCGCTGTCACCTCCACCACAGGACCCAGAGAGATGGACGTGTCCACACCGGGGCTGAATAGCTCAGGTGAACTTTCCCAGGTGGAAACGGTGGTTTGTAGGCACCATTCCAGCTGGGAATGTTTATTAACGGTACCTTTTTATGTGGTACTTGGGAAGAAAATGGGATCCCTGGCACCAGTGGCTTTGGGCTGACATGACTGACGGGCTTGGGAGGAGCAGGAGCAGAAGGTGAATCTTTGTCCTCCAGCTCCAGGTGGGCAACCAGGGCAATGGAAATATGAAAAGGGAGTAAGAGCTGCAGCTCTTGGCAGAAAAAGGTTATTGAAGACGTTTGGATAGGAGGTGTGAGGTGCCAGTGCTGCCCTGCCTCCCTTACCCTTTGCCCATTGCTGCAAGGCACGGCCCAGAAAAGCAGGAGTAGGGGGAAATACCCAGAAATGACTGAACATCCCTGATTTCCTCTTATGAAAGACACAGGAAGGCAGAGGGGCAGGGATGGGGGCACAGTCAGGCTGTGATTTCACATCGTATTTTCACCTTCTCAGAGCCCATCTGCACAGCTCGTTGCGCCACACAGCATCTGGGTGCCACAGCTGGTGGGTGGGTGGAGATGGGGAGGGACAGAGAAACCCACAGCCTCTCCAGACTGCTGGGAGCAGCACTTCCCCTAAGAAAGGGGTGGGTTATTTTTTACTTTTTATTATTTTTTAAATTAAGTTTGCTGGAGGTTTGCTCCGAGATCTCTCCAGTTACCCCAGCAGTGCCAAGAGGGGGTCACTGGTGCCTGTTGCCCCAATCATACCCAAGAATAATCCATTTGCTTTAAGAGATTGAAGAAACCACCCACACACCCCCAGGATCAGAGGGAGCCCTACTCACATGAACTTTCAAGGGTTGGTTATTTTCACTGCAGGGGTGGATTTAAAATTAAAATCAAGGAAATGCTCAACTCATAGAGTAACACAGGTTGAAAGAGTCAATGAGAGGAGGCTGCTGAGCACCTTTCCAGCCTACTTGCAGCGTCACACAAAGAGGGTGTCCTCCTGGCCCTGTGGAGTATCTCTGTGCTCGGGCATTACCCCTCACCTCTGCACTCCCCTCATCACTCCACACCCTCACAGCAGGGCACTCATCACCGGCCTGCCCTGGGCTGCTCCTTGCCCTGCCAGTGCCAGAAGCAGAAGGGAAACAGGTGCCAGTTCAGCACAGCTTGACCAGAGTATTTACATTTTATTAAATCTTTACAATCAGCAATTATAATCAAGTACACAATTATGTACACAGATTATATACATTTTAGCCCAGACTTTTACATCACAGTACATAGTTGCCCTTAGAAATATTGTATACACTTATCACCGGAGAGTAAAACCCACCAATAGTGTTACAGCACCTGGTATTAGACATCTTGCGTAAGAAAATAGACGGCTGTAAATTGGGCTGGCTAAAAAAAAAAAAAAAAACCAAACACAACCCCTACAAAACCTGGACATACAACATTTCATTCACAGAATGGGGTCTGGGTGGTTGTTCTCCTATGTCCTGGCTGATGCCTTTCATGTTGACCCTCTCCACACACACACACACACACACACACACACACACACGTGTCTCCGTGCCTAATGCTGCGCCCTTGGGTACGCCGGCAGGAAGAGGAGGACGACCAAAGCTGGGCTCGTTTCAAAACTTCATTAAGAAACATTATGTGTAAACAATCGAGAAGATTCCACTAAGATCCAAGGAGTAATTAATTGGCTGATCTGAATTCCATGGCACGGAGGAAGCGCTAGGGCCAGCTGCGACTCCTGAATGCTTCGGTGTGCAACACCGCAACGCCGTGCAAAGAGAGAGGCGGCTACTGATCTGCTGTGTATGAGCAGCGTCCCACAGGGAGAGAGCAGGCTTCGGAAAATTTGGGAAGAAAACTTCCTCTTCTCTCTGAAAGGGCTTGGGTTTTTTGATGAATACATTCTCATTGCCTTTTAAGATGATAGAAACCTGAATTCTTTTCAGAAGAACATGGAAAGGTTCAACCAAAGCCTATTTCCTCATCAGGAAATCCAGCGTGAAAGTAACCTGAACAACTCCCCACCCCACCCTAATTTAGTCCTCTCTCCCAAAAGGTCAACCTTACCCCATCCTGTGCTGTAAACGACATTATGGCTCTCGTAATGGTTTTGAAGGTAAAGCAGAATAAACTGAAACAGACCCAAACAAACCAACCCAAAAGGAAGGAGGCAAGAGTTATCTGAGGTAGGCCACCACCAAAACGATGCTTCAAATCCATATGGAGTTGTGGGATCACTCCAAAAATCCCTCAAAAGGAGAGCTAACGCCTCTGCTTTATCAATAGACATGGGAAAAGCAGTTACATAAAAACGAGCCAGTGGTGGCAAGGAAAGTTAATCTTTGAATAAAATTTTAAGTCTACACCTAAATTTTCTGGATGTACAAAAAGAAAATCCCTTTAGTGGCTGTACTGACAGTCTTCACAGAACAACCAGAGGGCCTCTACCACTAGAAGAATAGCTCTTTTGGTGGAAATAGAGCTAACAGGTATGAAGATGTAGTCCATGGCAAAGAGCATGGGAAGAAGAATGCTCCTTTTGTGGCACTAAAGCACCGACAGATCAGTCACTGGAGTGAGAACTTCTGATCTGCACCTGATGGTTCCAATCCCGCAGCTGCCTGCACACGGCCGTGTCGCTTGGAGCCCAGGAGCTACTGGGGGAGCGCAGCGTCCCTCAGGCACGGCCAGGGCTCCAAGTAACGAGGGACACTTAATTATTCCACAGTCAGATTCCTTAAACAAAGACACTCGCATAACAAAACCTGCAAATCAAAACACTGGGGCAATGGCAGCTGTGTCATGCCCTGCTCGGTCAGCCCAAGCCTCCTGATGGGTGTTTGTGCAAAGGCATTAGGACTACATTTAAGAAAACTAACTTGCTTTGAAGGACACTTATTCACTATTCCACCACCGCTCCGTCCCCTCCTCAAAGTCACCCTCGGCTAGCGATCTGAACTTACCGCTCAGCTTACGGATGATGTTCTGATCGAGTGTCGCGCTCTCAGAAGGTGCCTGTGCATTTTTGATACTCCTGAAAGCCAGGGGCATGGAGCATACATGTACACAACATTTGCCTGGGGTCTCTCCGTTCACACTGTACAGGAGTATACAGAAATAAATACAGTATGGCTGTACTAATTAACGGTTGCATATTCAGCACGCGTAATTTCACCAGCTAAATGAAAGGTGCAATTCAGACTGGGGCAGGTTTTTGGTTGGTTGGTTGGTTGTTCCCATTATAAAGGTGAACCTAAACCTTCACTTTTAGCCTGGTGCAGCATAAAGGCAGTGTTATTGTTTAATACAAACCCATCCTTTGACCCACAAGTCGCTAAACGTGGTTTGTATAAATCAAGTGAATTAGTTTTTGGCAGTTTCTTTGGACAGAGTCAGAATGTCACTCGTTGTTTAAACATCCCTGTTTCCATCTGAGCACTGTTTTTCACAACAGGGA
Source organism: Porphyrio hochstetteri (assembly GCA_020800305.1). Lineage (NCBI taxonomy): Eukaryota > Metazoa > Chordata > Aves > Gruiformes > Rallidae > Porphyrio > Porphyrio hochstetteri. The sequence goes on along the minus strand of CM036912.1, from coordinate 30,231,674 downwards.
TAACGGATGAGGACTTACACTTACCTGTAACAAACCCCTAAAGCCCAGAGTAATGTACCCCTCTCATCCTTGCAGCTCACGCCACTACACTGGGAACTATGGACCCAACAGCCAGAATTGTTGCGCTTCACTACTGGCCTCATCACCCTAAAGTATCACATGTACAGAAGCTGCGTATAAAAAGAATGACAGCAGAGTCAAGCCGTTAGAAATCAAACTTGTAGAAAAAGGAAGGGTTTTTTTCTTTGTAGCTGATCTGTTTAGTGTCTTTGAGAGAATATTGCCAGTTGAAACGCAGTATCTTGGAGTAGATTTGAGTTTTTCATCCTGGAAGGCCAGAAGAAATACCTGTACCTCATCTATCCTGCCTGCTTTACCTTAACCTCGAGCAGAGCTCCCACCGCACGCTGGGGACCTTCTCCTGGCAGACCCCGAACGAGCAAGGCTGCCTGGGCATGGCTGATGGTACCTGCTCACTAAGGACACGTTGCCTTTGGTTTGCACGGGTTCTCCAGGTACAAGTGGAGCAGAAGGGACGCTCGCGGGTCACTGTGGTCACTCTTCATGGTAGCGGATGGAAGGAATGATGAGCAACACTACTACGTCTCGGTATGATATGTCAGGGCAAAACCCAGACTGGTTCTAGCTGTGCCTCAAGAGACACGACAACTGGAAACATGCTTCTACCTGCTGCTATCAGCACAGGCTTCCGGCTCAGCAGGGATGAGTGAAACCACACCTTCGCTCCAACCAGAACAGTGCTGACCTACGGCCCTCAAGTGCTCTCATCGATAACCGTTACGTGGCACGCTAACCCCACCGCGTTCAACTTTTGCCTTCCAGAGAACCAAGGGAGAGGGACCTCCCGGGGCCTGGAACACAGAAGCCAGGCTCTGGGTTACAGCACCATGCAGTGGAGCCAGCCAAATGCTTTGATTGCACGTTCCCATTTTTAAACAGGAGGAACTAAAAAACAACACAAAGAGTGCGTGCTGGATTTCTGTGGTCATTCCCAGGGGAAACCTGGCTGCTCATCACAATACTGAATACGTTTTTGAGTTCTCAGGTATCAGGGCCTCACTTCTACCCAACGAGTTCTCCATCTGTTTATTAACAAATAAGTTACTAGCACAAGTCATAGCTCATCCTTCTCCATCATTTCAAATGCTTCTATATCTTCATTCCAGTCTGCTAATATGGATTCCATAGGTTGGACTTTACTATCCCAGTCAACTTTGGAATTTGACTCTGTCTCAGTCTTTTGTTCCTGAGGCTGGCTGTCCCCTTGCGTACACGCCGACTCTGGAGCACTAGCCTCATCGGTTCCAGGGACATAGGAATCCTGGTTTGAAATGGAAACGCTGTCACTGTCTGTATGAGCAGCAGATAAGGAATCTGGGTCAGTAATGTCAGAGTTTTCTCCTTCTTCAGGCTCCTCACTGACCGCATCAAGATGCTGAGATTCTGAAGTGGCTTCTTCTGAATCCTGTTTGTGTGAATCATTTTCAGGTAACTTCTGGTCCATATTCTCCGTTTCCAGGTCTTTGAGAGGGAAGAGAAAAAGAAAGGTTTTCGAAAAAAAGAAAACAGAATAGAAAGGCAGCATTTTATTGTTTTTCAAAAAGTAAGGTCACTTCCCCTGGCCTCAGTTCCTCAGGGAAGTGCAGACTTCCCAGCGATAGGAAAACTTCCTGTTATTAAGGAACATCTCTCACAGAGGGAGGGCAAGGAGAGCATTCAAACACATTTTAAATGAGGGCAAACTGTATTGAGAGTCTATTGTTGGCTCCTCAAACTTAAAACAGCAACTTCTAGGTCAGCGCTAGCTACCATCGTTCAGTCTTAAGCAGGGGTATCCCTGTGTGCAGTGAAGGCCACCACCAGCTTTAAAAGCAGTCCCAGACACACCAGGATCCCACATCTAAGCACGTGGGAGTCAGGTAGAGTTTCCTAAGGTTACTGAAGCACAAATTAAAGGGAGCACCAAAGCCAAAGCCTCCCTCATCATATCCCCACTCAAAGCAACTAACACACATGATAAGGTCAGGTTCCAATTTAGCTTTACAACAGCTGCCCCGTTTAACCGCGAGGGTCCCTTTGGAGTTTGACCAACTAGCACCCAAGCACACTAACATTTCGAGGCTTCTAGAGAGTTTAATTGCCGTTTTTCAGGTGGGATACTTACTGCTATCAAGAATGTAGTTTGGAATCATTTTACCTTTAAAGATTGTTGCTGGGATTCCAAACGGAAGCACGAGGAGGGGGGGAAGAAGCAGATATGGATTACAAACTCTCAAACGCAGAGCTATCTTGTGTATTTAGTATTTTCTTAGAGCAGCTTAGCAAGAGTTACAAACAGGAGGAATCTGTAAGCAGCTATGAAGCAACAACGCTGTCGCTCTCGGCATATCACCTTTGCCAACGTGCAGAAAACAAACTGGTTTACTAGAGAGAGTTGTTCTTACAACTCCACCGGGACGGAGCGGTGAGGAGGGGGAAGCTGACAAAAGGAACCCTAGAATTTTCTGCTGTATGCAAATGTTTTAATTGGGAAGGTATTAGCTTGCAATTTTCTTGTGTAACGCAAGAACTGCCAAACATCTGAGGTCAGCAGCCTTATTTCTCATGATAAGCATTTCTGCTTAGAGAGGCAAAATAGCTGTAGCAGTTGTCTCTCTCCTTTCGGGTACCAAGAATGTCACCGGGGAGCTTGAGAAGCGAGCGGCGTTTACAATGTAGGCCAGTGAAAACACTTATGCTATTCCTGACACCACTTCAAAGCAGGTTATGACAAAAAGGGTGCAAAAGGAATCCAAAAGGCTGTGTTTTCTTGTTAGCCAAACTGGCATTTCTCTTATGAGCAGCGTTTCTGGATGTTAACGTTACCTCAGGGGAGCAGATAACGACACAGCTCAGATAAGGGCTTTCTTATGGAAAAACTAATACCAATGTCAAAGAGAAAACCAGAGCTACCAAGTAATGTGTTTGCACCTTTGGGCAGCAATGGGTATCACTGTGCAGTTCACACTGTGCCACGGCACAGGTGAGAGCTAAGTTTGTACAAATAACCCCCCCCCATCTTACCTCTGTCTTTAGCTTTATCAGAAAGGAGCACCTCCACAGCCTCGTACTCCCGGATCGCATCCAGGATAATGTTGCCTTCCTTGTTGAAGAGGAAGAGCATGGGAATCGTGATGTCATCTGTGTTCTTTCCATCACCAGCCATTTGGAAGAGAGGAGCTGTGTCACTACTGCTTCCCTCATTGTCATCTGGCACAAAGGGAAAAGCAAGCAAGCCTCTGGTCAGACACACAGACCACAGTTTGGAGCTTGAGGCTTTTCCTGCAGCTTTCTCCTGCCCCATCAGGTAAGGGAAAGAGTAACTGGGTTATCAAAAAGCCAACTCGTGTACTACTTTTCCTTAACTTTTTTCATTAGATCTCAAGTCTTCCTCACCTGTAAATAGCACTATTGCAATGCTCAGTGATCCCTAAAATAACAACTTTCCATCTGCAGACAATCATCCATCCTGAGCTGTTCAGCCACAATTTCTGTGCACAACCAGACAAACCCAAAACATTCTGTCATCTTCTCAAAGGGTAATTTCTGTCTCAGAGTACTGTGATCTCAGAGAGCTTAACAGCTTCCCATCAGCTCCATAGTATCTTCGAATCCCTAAAATACAGGTTACATCCAGGCAAACTTAAAGATTTTAAGAATTTTAAAAGTTATTTACCGATAACAATGCCTCCTATCGCTCCAGCTTTTTGAATGTTTCGTGCCTTTTCAGCAAACATACACTGGCCTCTTTGCATCAGAGCAATTTTCTCTTTCACTGCCTCCGGATTAGTGATCTCTGAGCATCCATTATATGGCTTAATGGTTGCAACAAATCCTCTTGTCTGTTTAGAACAACAAAAACAAAACAAGAGAGAATTAGAGCACTGGGTTTGAACTTGCAAAAGGTTCCTATGCATTTTTGTTTCTTCAGTGAACCGAATGCCTTCCGTGCTGCCTCCTGCCAGCGCAGGCAACCCGCGCGCTGAAGCTGGAGGCCGTAGAAGCAAAGAATAACTGAGTGAAGACCTAACCCTCATGTTCAGTGTGCTTTGTCCATACCTATGAAGTGCTGTCTCTGGAAGATTTTCTTCTCTGAACTGCTAGTCTGGAATTCCTCTTTTGAGCTGCATGTCACCCGACTGAAGACATTGGGTTTTCCTACGGCTTCCAACAGTGACTACTGCTTCTGTGATACTGTCTTCTTCCCTCTACATACAGCCTCTTACAAGAATGCTTGTGTAAAGAAGAGCCTACTCTAACTCTACAAGGGCTTCTGCAAGTTCATGGCTGACATGGTAGGAAAGCTTCTCCTTAAATTAACATCTTTAAGATAGGCACTGCAGATTATCTACATTTGTTTCACAAATCATACCACATATAGATTTTATCATGACTCGGGAGCAGAGCGTGGGCCACATGCTGATAAGCTGCTCCTCTAGAAGACTGTCACTGTTGTGGTTCTGCCATTGCTGCACCCAGTCATTCTAAGCACTGTAATTTACTGACCATCCACTAACCGGCCGCCCCAAAATAGTATTGACACTGTAAAATTTAGGCTCGTGTGATAAGGAAAGTGACAGCCAGCTAGGAACAGATCACATGCACATCTTCCATACCCCTGCTTTGTGTTTGGATAAGTCCATCCCGAATTGCGCTGGTCCAGCAGTCAAGACCACCCTGCCAAAGAACGGGTGGGAAACGATTTGAACAGCGCGAGGAGGTAGCTGTTGTTCTTTCTGCTGCTGACTGGAGAGCTCAATCATCTCCTGCATGAACCGTAAGCCATCTTCAGCATCAAGTGAACTTGCTGCCTAAATAGCAAAGAAACAATAAACAGTTTCTTCTTAGATGTGTGAGAAACTTGGGAGGAAAAAAAATTACAATTTAAGTTGTGCTTGCTCGGACCACAGCTGCAGAGCTCTGAAAATAGAGAAGGGATGCTCACTGGCACTTGCTCCTAAACAAATGGGAGCATCTCCAAATGAGAGCTAGTGATTTCAGATGAGATGTTGTTAGCTGCATCACTTTGACATGATTAACCTCTGTATAATTTAATGGAAAATTAGTTTAAAGTGTGGCTGAGGCAAAATATTAACAAGCACCAGCCTGATAAATGCAGTTGTGTATCCCACTCCCGGGCCTCCTTCTACTGTTTGAACCTCAAAAGTGTCAAAAATTGTTGCCAGTGGGATTTTTCTGAAAGTTTTCCAACAAAAGTAGTGTCAGGTCTTACTTGCACTGCATGCTGCACTAACTGCACTCTTCCATCTTTCAGGTGAATCAAACTGACTCCCATCTTCTTCAGTATCTCCAAGTGTTCAGGATTACTGGCCATGAAATCTCTGGCTCTCAAGGGTGGTTTTGGTCCATTTCCCAAATTCTCTTCTCTGCCAAGAGATTTGAGAGATCAAAACTTTTAAAAAAAGGAAAAGATTATTCTTAAAACATAACTCTCTTGTTATTCCACCTGCCACAAGACTCTCTTTGGAGTAACGCTGAGTGTTGTCAAGCTTCACTAGAGTACAACACCTCCATCAAACTATCTTTTTTTAAAGGCTGTGGGCATTATCAATAATTTTGTGGTGCAAAAAAGCACAGGCAATGTCGACAGCATCTCTTCTAAATTATGGGTATTCTTGTAAGACTGATCTAAACCCTGTTTCCCTCATACTGTTGCTACTTGGTTTTACTCATGAAGTATCATCAGAGAAGTGTTTACAAGGACAAGCTTCCTCAGACCATCCAAAACGCTTCACAACAGGTCAAGTCACACATTTGGTCACTGCAGAGGAGAGCTGCAGAACTGTTTGAGGCGACAGAACCTAATTTTACAAATCTAAGAGATGTATTTCCTGTAATACCTGGGCTACAGTTCCCACTTGGAGTGTGTGGCTCATTAATCTCCTTTAGCTTTGAAAGACTTGCTAATTCCTGCTGGAAGTGAACTAAGTCAGGTTGATGATGCCAGAGAAAACAACTGATAGCCTTGTTACAGGAAAAATCTGTTCTACAAGGATACAAGCTCAAGCAGAGCAAGCTCCAATACACCTCGTGTTTCTCCATCCATGCATAACAGACCTTATTCCACTCGCTCCTACACTAACAAAAGACAGACAATATTCCTCTTACGCTCTGGAAATGCCCCTAGGGCAGCTCTTATCCACCACGTTTTTCAAGGGTTCACGAATACTCTGAGCAAACATCGGGTCATTTGGGAAAAGAATCTGGGTGTTCGGACAGGTCCAGTCAAAGTTGCTGTCATCCAGCTCTGTGTATTCCGTAGTCTAAAAATGAAAGATACAGATCACCCATTAAAAGTGCAGGTTGTGTTTCTATAAATAGCAAATCAACAAGCAGACCTACCCTTAAGTAATCCATGTACTCAGGACACAAAGCAGCTGACTGTACTAAATGTCCTACAGCCACAGATTCCAGGAATGAAGAACACATCACTCCTCTGTGCCGCACAGTGTAATAATAAAAAGGGAACCAGTGTGCTACAACCCCCTTTGAGGGATACATAAATACACCACCAGTTCTGGTTTGTAGTTACCAAACTTGTATCCACAATTTCTAGATGTTTGGGGTTTGGTTTTTTAGCAGGAACAGCTAATCCTCTACTGGCAAATGGCACTTCCCAAGACCGCTCGTGTCATAGCTACGTGCTGGACTAACTAAGGGAAGTAGTTACTACTTCATTTGATACAGCAGTTACGGGGAGTGGGCTGGCTGCAGGCCTAGTAGGCTGTTCTCTGCATTACTAAAAATGTCACATCTCTTCATACTACCAAAGGATTCCCCTCCTTGGGGCCAGGGAGGCTTGGAAGTCTGAGCGGGCAAGGGTGAATCTCAGTAGAATTCAACCTGTGCTTCCAGAAAAGATGACAGAGTTAACAACTTGCTCAGATCACTGGTTTGTAACACGTAAAACCACACAGAACATGTAAGGTGACTTGGAGCCATGTTAGCCTGTCCTTTGTTTCAGAAATATCCCGTTGAATAATTTTCTCACCTGTGAAAATTAATGTGGTATTTATCTACTTGCAAAAAAAAAAAGCCTGTTTGCCACATATTAGCTAATTTAAAAATCACATAGTTACAGAATCATAGAATGCTTTGGGTTAGAAAGGACCTCAAAGATCACATAGTTCCAACTCCCCTGCCATGGGCAGGGACAGCCTCACTAGACAGACCAGGTCACCCAAAGCCCGATCTTAAAGCCCATTTAAAGGCTCCCTAAAAAAATAAGGCCTGAAAGGCTATTAGTTTACTGGAATAAACACTTTAAAGTACATTTTTGACACTAAGAGTGTGACCCGTAGTAGTCACACAAGTCATGCAAGCACTGTGGCAAGCATCAGTGTAGTAAGCTAAAACCTTTCCTGTTTATGAGGATAAATACAAACAGGATGCTGAGCTGCTACTGCCAACTCTCTCACAGACGTTTCAGCTTAACAGCACTCTGTATTAACAACAATTTACATATTCCTCTTTTCTTATTAATTTCCCCCATCAGACACATCCCATAAAGGAGTAACACTCATTGTTGTGTCCCTTTAGCCTTTAAGACATTCTGTCTCCATTTTCAACAGAACTTTCTTACTTTACAGAATCACCAGGTTGGAAAACACCTTTAAGATCATCGAGTCCAACCGTTCCTGTCCTGTGCTAAACCATATCCCTGAGCACCTCATCTGCCCATCTGTTAAACACACCCAGGGGTGGGGACTCAGCCCCCTCCCTGGGCAGCCTGTTCCAGTGCCCGACAACTCTTTCAGGGAAGTACTTTTCCCTCACATCTGATCTGACCCTGCCCTGGCACAGCTTGAGCCCATTCCCCCTCGTCCTGGCACCTGGCTGAAGAGACCATCACCCACCTCTCTGCACCCTCCTGTCAGGTCACTGTAGGCGGTGATAAGGTCTCCCCTCAGCCTCCTCTTCTCCAGGCTGAACACCCCCAGCTCCCTCAGCTTCTCCTCAGAAGGTTTGCTCTCCAGCCCCTTCCCCAGTCTGGTTGCCCTTCTCTGGACACACTCCAGGACCTCGATGTCCTTCTTGTAGTGAGGGGCCCAGAACTGGACCCAGCACTCGAGGTGCAGCCTCACCATTGCCGGGTCCAGGGGCACAATCACCTCCTTGTATTACGCACGTTAATAGCTTTGATTTAAAGAGCTTGAACCCCATTTGAACAATTTACTCTGTCCTTTTTATTGGCCTTTTATTAACATTTGATGTTCTCAAGAGAACTGTGTATGGCTGGCCAGCACTTCATGCTGCATTAGCTGCAGGAATCCCATCTGTCTCTGTCAAAAGTTCTCATGTTGGGACCAAAAGTTATACAAAATGCTCCTTCAGACCCTTGAGATAACTTCTTGCATACTTTAAAAACCACAGTCTCCATTTTGAAGACTCAAAGACAAAAGGTAAGTGCTCCGGGAAGAACATTCAGAGAGGGTGCAGGGGCTCCACTAACAGGGAACATGAAAAACTAAACCCCCGTTAGATGTATAACCACTGCCAGACACAAAGAGCAAGGAATCAAATGTATTTTGCTGCCTAAGGCTAGAGTTTGTACAACAAAGTGCTTGCTACTCAATTTTAAGACTTCTCCAGGACACATGGCATGACACACAACACGAGCATCCTTCTCCAATCCAGGCGTTATTGTAAAACAATTTGTGAAGAGTAAAAATAAAGGCACAGGAACATAAGGGAGTTCACAACCCTGACACCCTAGTCACCTCCCCAGTCATTCTCTCACACATTTCTTTTGCTTGCCGGTAGCATTATTGCTTTAGAGATTAATTATGTCACTTTGAGCACAAAAGCCAACCAGCCGAACAAAGATGAGTTTTTATGACACTTCACAGCACTACTGTATTCCTACCAGTTATTTCCAAAGGTTAAGTAATTTATAAGCCCATAAATGTTCTCACATTGACACAATAGATGCCCATTACATGGACTAAAACAATTAAATATCCCAAAAGTTATACAGCTGTATCTTGTCAAACTGACTTTGCAGCGGTCTCAAAAAAGGCCTTTCAGAATTTGCCAAGGGTTTCTGTGGTAAATTAAGCAACAAAAACTTGGGCAGGTTATTGCAAATGGTTTAGAAAAGATAGAAAATAAAGACAAAGATAAAAATATCAGTGTCTTATTTTCAAATTTATAGAGATGGGAGTGATTTTCTTTCTAAATATTGCTATTATTCCACAGCTTTTTTACCCCCTCAAGATTCAGTGGTGCAGAATCCAGTCATGGAAACGTTACTCACGCTCACATGACTGTTCCTGTTAATATGATGAAATTGTTCATGTTAAACAAAGTGTTAAAACTGGTGTACTTCTTCAAACTACGATACTTTCCTGATATTTTTTCCTTCTGTTTCCTCTCACAGGATAAAAGGAGCTGCTTTGAAACACCACTACAGCTGATTGAGACGTGAGCTGTTACTTACCGTATTTTTTTTTGAGATGGTTTGGTTTGTGGTGGAAAGCCAAAGTGGTAGTAGATGAGCTTCTGTAGTGAAGATATAATCTTCAATGTCAAAAATCATGTCTTCCTTATCAGCAAACAGCAGATAAAGATATTTAAACATCTCGGCCAGAAAGAAAGAGTCCATTCTATGGAAAAAGATGGATGTCCTTTAGGAAGTTCCCTTTTCCCTAAAGCATCAGTATAACAAATACTTGTATGGCTCCATCTCTGAAGGCTGCATTACTGTTACTGCTGAACTTAACTCCATTAGCATTCCTTCCACTCGGAAGTAATGATGTTTGGAGGGAAATGATTCAGCATCTTCAGTACAAAACAGCATTACAGAAGAAACAAACCCCTTTACAAATGTCTAGGCTTGAAGCACATGTTGTCTGAGAGTAATTCACCTATTGTTCTGAGGCAAATGCAATGTTATTAAGCTAAAATTATTTTTATGTAACAAACCATGTAACTATTGCAATAGTTTATAAATGGGTAATTTAAGACCCGGTTATCAAACTGAAGACAGCTGGCTACTTAGAAGTCAATTAATTCAATTATACAAACAGGGTAACTGGATTTTATTTTTTCTATATTTAGAAATAATTGCAAAAACTTTTACCTGTCTTCATGGCTTCCTGTGCGAACATCCTTCATTGCAGCAAACCCACAAGGTACTCTTGCATATTTGTTCAGGTTTTCAATGAGTGTTTTTCCTACTTCTAGGTAGTAAGGGTCCCCAGTAGCCTATGAAAGAGAAACAAACCCGAAAGATACAGGCATGCTTAGACTTACAGCTTTCATTTGTTTCTTGGCCACTCGCAAAGCCTCATCTATTAGCAGTGCTGAACAGTCACCGGAGAGACTGCTGAGATGCTACGGTGCTACGTTTAGAGACTGCAGAGACGCACACTGAAGCGCTTACAGACATGCAAGGCATTAAGGCACCGCGCTCTCCTCGGGAAGGTACAAGTGGCTTTTGCTCTTAGTCTCTAAGATCTCTTTAAGCAGGATCAGCAGCACCTAAGTATCTCTAAAACTAAGGGTCTCTCTCACTTAACAGTTTTCTAACTCCAGGCATATAAAACAAAATTCCCAGAAGGATTTTTTGATAACCAATACTTCCATCTGGTTTATATACAGAACTCATGCCAGTAGATGAAGTAAGCTGGAGATAGACTACTCATTCTACATCGAAATAAAACAGTGACAAAGTTCTAGGTGCCAGACAAAGAGACCAAAAGCCAGGCGAATGAAAGCGCTCTCACCTTATACAAGAAGTAAGTGCTTTCAGCAAACTCAGGCCTCAAGGGGTGCTGAGCCCAGTGAACTCTGAAGTCTGTTGTGAATGCCTGAGGAAGGAGACAGGAAAACATAAATGTGAGAATGAAAAAGAAACAGAGGTTTATTTTGAACTCAGTGTCCACTCTATTATAACGCCTAAAGTACGCAACAGTGGAGGACTGAAGTCCCAGCATCAGTCTCAGAGGCTAAAACCTAAACCAGTACCCTTGCCCATGTAGTGGGAGGAAGATTTAAGCTTGTGTTAGTGCAGGAGCCTGGACACCACGCAGCCTCTCAACAAGCATCCAGCAAGGGCAGTTGTGGTGTGAGGTGCCCAGTGAGAACTGCAGCACGCAGCCTCTGCCACAATCCAACCTGAGCAGCCTGGTGAAGGGCTGCTGCACGGAGACCACCCAGCTTTGACAAACACCATCACTTCAGACTGACAGATTGTAAGTGGTTGTTTCTAACAAAAGAAATACCACAGGCTGCAGGTCAGTTCTGTAAAAATTTCTTAGCCTGTGTATTCACTCTTAGCACACGCTGGCTAAAGCCACACCCGTGATGGCTCACGTTCACTACTAGTTCATAGTAGGGTTTGAATTCCTGGCTAAAGGAGATGGCATATTGGCTTAAATACCGCTAACTGAGCTTTCCAAGTTTCCTTCCTAAGTATAAAGCACCAACAAAACAACCCAAAACATCATGAATAGCCAAACCATGCCATTTTAAAAGCACTCAAAAACAATCATTCCAGAGCTCCGAGTCCCAGTTGCCACATTAGAGGAATGCAATGTTAATTAGAGTGTTCTCTAACAGAAATACACTTCCACTGAAGGAAAGTCAAAATTGCAAACGGAGTCAGATGCCTCCTCTCACATTCTGGGTCATCACAGAATTAAGACACACACTTCAGCAGGGAAACAACTTTTTCTGCAGAGAATTCACCTGCTCCAAGATTGCACTTGCAATGCCTACAGATAATTACGCATTCCTGCTTTCAAGGACATTATGCAAAATCTCAGAACACTTTCTCAGGACAATTCAGTCTTTAGTTCCCCCCTCCTTGGGTTCATAAAGATGACTGATCTTTAGCATTAATGCTATTACATTACAAAGCAGCTACTGCTACATGTGCCTATACGAGTTTTGCATACTGAAATGAGTCAAGGTCGATTTTGAAAGGCTGAAATATAAAGCCAAAGTAATTATTAATAGCAGAAGCTTCCTATTACTGTGTTAATTACAGCATAAAAGAAGGAAAAACATTTAATATCTGAAACACAGTTGTCATATATACAGAGCTGTAAATCATGTAGGAACGCTGATGAGACTTTGGTTTTAACAACACATATACCTATGATTTCTTTTTAAAATAGGTATCTGACACTGCTTGAATTGAGATAAAAATCAGTTTACACAGTGAAAAAATGACCACCTTACCTCTGGAAGAAAGTTATGCTTTTTTATAACCTGATACAGCATCTCATGAGTTTCAATAGCAGGTCTAATATCGCCCTTCAACACCTACAATTCAATAATAAAATTAACACTAATTCACTGTGCAGAGGAATATCATTCAAAGTTAGTTACGCTCACCACACCCCCAGCAGATCCATATTGGAAATATTATCCCCATCAGTGTAAGCCATAGATAACAGAATCACAGGATAGTAGGAGTTGCAAGGGGCCTCCAGAGCTCATCAAGTCCAACCCCCTGCCAAAGCAGGGTCCCTAGGACAGGTCACACAGGGAGGCATCCAGACGGGGCTGGAATATCTCAAGAGAAGGAGACTCCACACCCCCCGGGCAGCCTGTCCCAGGGCTCCCTCACCCTCACCAGGAAGAAGTTCTTCCCATATTGGTGCAGAACTTCCTGGGCTCCAACTTGAGACCATCACCCCTTGTCCTGTCCCCACAGACACTGAGAAGAGGCTGGCCATTTCCCCCTGTGTCCCACCCTTCTTGATAAACACTGATCAGATCTCCTCTCGGGCTTCTTTTCTCCAGGCTGAACAGCCCCAGCTCACTCAGCCTTTCCTCGTAGGGGAGATGCTCCAGGCCCTTTATCACCTCCATAGCCTCTGCTGGACTCTCTCCAGGAGATCCCTGTCTGTTTTGTACCAGGGAGCCCAGAACTGGACACAATGCCCCAGGTGGGGCATGACCAGGGCAGAGTAGATAGAGGGGGAGGATCACCTCCTTTGACCTGCTGGCCACAAGATACTCCACAGAAGCTTTTTAAGCAAAATCAGCGAGCTCATTAAGACTACTGTCTATGGAGTTAAAGAACCTCAGTCATTTACAAAGAACCACGATAAAAATGTGATGTAGTTTGCATTAAAGGTGTAAATGGCACACAAACTGGGAAGCCTGTCACTGGGCTACTCAAAAGGCAGCTCCACTTGAGCGTTTTCATGACTGGGCAATGGAAGTCCAGTGAAGCAAATCACACAGACATGCTTTGCCACTCAGCATGGCCAGAAATGCACGTTACCCTGCCTCATAGCACAGACGGTAGAGGAGGAGTATAGACATCCTCATTCAACATTTCTAAAAATCAAATTACTAAACTTGACTCGTCAATTATATATCTGGTCTATTTAATTGTTTACACATTAGTAAAATCCCCTGCACTTGGGTTTTGAACCTTACCTGCAATCCAGGGAAGAAAGCTAGCAAAGAATCCATCCAGGTCCTAGCATTTAGCATTGGTTTGTGAATATGGACATCAAGAAGAAGAGGTGGTTGGCTAATATATCTCATTATGGCATCGTAGTGCTGACAGACACGAGAAACATCATGAGTTTACACTGTCAATACATTTTCCAGACCAGACAGATCACAAGGGTGTTGGATTTCAATGTAAGAACCAGTACTATGCTCCCAATTGTTTCTACATTTGGCATTGCACAGTAGTTCCTAGTTTTATGAACTTGGAGGACAGTAATTGCTGCAGAGCTCTGTGGTGTTACACATGCAAGACACCACATTTTCCACAGAATAATACACAGAAGTATATTCAGCAGCCATGTGACAAGCAAGTTAAGGCACATTTGTTTTGGCTGAACCTTTAAGCATACACCAAACAAAGCTCTAATTGCTTTCTCTGAACAAGAGGATTCTAAAGCAAATGTGTCTCCAGAGAAGAAGGAGGGATAAAAATCAACAAAGCAGCTGGACTTGATCACATTGTCACAAGGCTGGAAAAGACCTTTAAGATCATCAAGTCCAACCATTCCTGTCCTATGCTAAACCATATCCCTGAGCACCTCCTCTACCCCGAAGTTCTGATGTCTCAAAACCTTAAAAACCATTAGCTCACTTCTCAACTTGCTGACTTCCAATCCTACACTCCCCAAGATAACTGCCTTCCCTTTTTCCTGAAGCATGGAGGGTAAATCATGAGCACATGAGCCAAACTGACAGGAAACAGTTAATAGATGTAATAATGGCAGCTGCAGGTCAGGAACGTGAAATAATCATTGAAGTGCTGCAACAGGCCTTAAGCTACTGAGCTACTCCAATTTTAATATTATGATAGAAAAATCATGCTGTGTGATATAAAAAAACATTTTATGATAGCAAATGGTTTTATTGTTATTTTCAAAAAGAAAGGATAAAGATGCTGACAAAGCTGCTTAGTGATCTTATGAATTTAGCAATCCAAAATGTCTGCTGGGCCTTCGGATCTGCTGTGCAATGCAAGATCCAGAGTTTCAATTCCAGACCTTTTTTGTCGCTCCAGGACAGAAAGAAATTGTACCCTGGCTTGTAACAAGCGGCCCTTACACCGTTTTACAGAAACAGCAGCAGCATTACATTCCCCACGGTGATCTTAAAACACAGCTTCTGCTGTACTGGAAACACAGAAAAAGGTCCAGAAGATTCTGATTTTCACTGAATGGGCTTAAAATAGCTACTCAGGTGACAGCTCACTCCAAATCAGCAAAAACACATCAGAGCTGGCACTAGATTGAGCAGAAGTCACAGAAATTCTCCTGAAGATCTTTTCATAGGCTTCTCAGGCTAACAGCTGACTGACAACACAATTAGTCTTAAAATTGTCTTAAAGAAGGCACAAACCTGAGCAAGGTGTTAACTTACCGTGTTAAATCTTTCCAGGAAACTGTCATCTCCCAGCAAGACATAGGCTTTTAATAAATATTCATAATATGAATCTATGCCTGCTCCAACTCCGCTATCTGGAAGCAGGAGAAAATGAGAAGCTGGTTTTACTTTAAGTAGCTAGATGGGTATTTTCACATGGTTTCATTTTTATTTTAAAGGCTCTTTCAGTAAAAGAAAAAGCCTCCTATCACTAGAATTAAGGCACAGATGGATGCAGAGACACAATACTCTATGACTACGCTAAAGGCTTTGCAGTATCAGAGCACATAATGATAGGAACAGACATGCATTGAAGCCAGTTGTTTCACTTTTCACTTATGAAAATATTTTTACTGGCTGCTGTACACAACCACAGTCCTATTTATATTTTTCCTACGTATTTATAGTAGAAACTCTGAAAATTTATCCTAAGGCATTCCCCTCTCAGACTCAAAGTGAGTCAGAGAACGCTTTCTTTGCCATGAATAAAACTAGTTTCTCTACCAAAACACCCCTTCAGAGCAAAGCCGGTTTCTCCAGCCCTGAAATTAAGTCATCCTCTTGCCTATCCCATGAATATTTTTAAATCACCTAGATAAATTCACTGTGGGGATAAGAGAGGGAGTGTGTTGAGACTTTTTTTCTTGCCCCAAACCACTTGTGGTGACGGGTTCTGAGTCAGAATACCACACACCTTTGCGGACCCAGTCTCCAGTATGGATATTAATAGTAACTCCCACTAAATTGCTGCTGCGCTGTCTCTTTTCCCAAATAAAATCAAGCGCTTTCCGTGCGTATTCCTGCAACAACAGAAAGTGCTCGTTAGAGGAAATTATAAACACAGATCCTAAAGACTGTTATTCTGTTGTCTGTTGAAATTAAGATGCTGTGAAGTAATGTTTCATAGATGTTTTGTGTCTAACAATTAGACAACTCGGCACTGCTTGCATACACTAAATTGCAGGTTGTTCAGTCCACATTTTATATAATTAGTGATTTTGTGGCTGATTTGAAAGAATGGTGCTTGTCTACTCGACTCTTTGCCAATAGACCATACTGTCTTAGGCAAGTCAAGTGTCTCTCCCAAATTTCCTGCTCTACAATTGCAGATGCAGACAGAATAGCGTAAGCAAATTTTAAAGATAGTCAAGAAATATAATTGCCTGAGACCCAAAGTCACCAGGTCTCTTCAGACATCTTTCCAGACAAGGCTGAGCAGCAGCCCCTTTTCATGAACATCCAAGTCATAAACATTCTTTATATACACAAGAAGTAACTTGATGGTTACAACTCACCCAACAACAACAGCTCTAAATGACTAAAGACGTGCATGGGGTTTTAAGGGGTCAAGTTTTACCAAAGCACTCAATGTGGGGCCAGCTAGGCTTCCACTTGGTTCAAGGAAACTAAGTGAAACATCAGGCCCATACTGAAAGACTTCAAAACTTGTAATTTGAAAAAGAGTGTGCTTCTTTTGGGGGGGGTGGGGAGAAGGGGGGGTAGGGTGAAGGAGTCAAAAGAAATACCGCTTTCTTACTACAAAATACACCCAACCCCAAAAAAATAAGATATCATGGAAAGCAAACCTCAAATATAGATGTTCCTGTGAATCGGCTTAAAGCTGCAAACTCAAGGATCAAAGTACCTGCACAAGCTGTACAGGTATCGGTTTCTGTTCCCGTTCGTGCTTCTGGATGTCTTACACCAAATTTTAGATTAACCTAGAGAAAAGCAGAGATTACCATCTTTATTTTTATTAGTGGAAAGACTTTACACTCCCTGGCTCCAGACACTACCTGCTAGATGGACCCGCTTTTGTTGCGGGCACACCATAGCTTCCTGCATGCTGAAGAGGCCCCTCTCAGAAGACTGTCAAATCCAAAACATTTTGAATTAGACATTTTCATTAGAAAAATGCTGATTTAATGAGCCTAGATTTTTTCATTTACGGGACAGCTTCCAATCAAAACCACATCTCACAATGGATGGTACACAGGGGAAGTAGTTTCCTGTCATTCAAATAATATGTACCATGCTTTGTTTAGATTGGATTAAATTGCTTGCATTAAGTGAATGTTTTTAGATTACAGCTACTTTTGCCCTCTTAAAAACGTGGATGTAAACCATGAATGTTCATCAGTTGTGTGCTAAATTCACAAGCATTTGCAAGTTGCTCTTTCACTGTCTCAGTGAGAGATGTATCGAAACCAAAATTACTCTCCTCACCTAATTGGTGGTGCCTGTAGTAGCAGGGAGCAAGAAATCACTAGAGAGTGATTAAATAAGATTTCTGCAGTTGCTATTTACCCACAGCAATATATAAGAGAATTTTCAGAACTGGAAATGTAAGGATTCAGAGAGATTAAAACTGTAGCATGCATTATAATGACCAACTTACTAAATAAATATGCAAGTGATTTCAGATAAAACCCAAGACAACAAAAATTTTGCTGGCAGAAGTAATTCTGAATTTGGAGAAGCCAGAGAACTTACTCTTGGATAAGGGAGACCGCTCGTGGTGTTAAAAGCAGGTAAAAGCTTGTAGCCTAGCTCCTTGGCCATGTGCAGAAGTTCACCGTTGTACCACTGCATGTATTCACCTTTATCTTTCAGCATAATCGCCACCGAATGCCCACCCAGGAGACCTCTAAAGACAAGAAAAGTTATCCACATCTCAGTAGGTGCTGTCATCTGAACAGCGGGGCAAACATTTCTACAAGTTAGATGACTAGGTGCACAGCTGTGCTATGTTCACATGGCCCTAATTTTGAGAACTGCTGAGCAAATGCAGCTCCCAGTTAAAATCAAGGTTAGCTGCCAGGATTTTGAAAGCAATACTTACTGATTAGGACTCAGTCCTAAACTGTAGAGGAATCATCGATTCATCAATATTGTTAGTCAAGAACAATGACCAACATCTTTAAAACTTCATATAATAGGCCAAAGCTGGCCTGTGTTGCTGTGGTGGTTCAGCCCCAGGCAGCGGCTGAGCACCACACGCCGCTTACTCAGTCTTGGAGGAGAAACAGACAGAGCCCCATGGGTTGGGATAAGGACAGTTTGCTGACAAAAGCACCATGAAAGGGAAACAGTAACAGCCCATGGCAAACTTCACTCACACTGAGCACTGCACCAATGCGATGACTGACCCGCCACACTCAACCTGTCCTGGAGCTGCACAGGAGCATCCCTTCCCAACCAGCCCCTTCTACAGGGGAGTGATGTCAGGTGGTGTGGAAACAGCCCCAGGCAACGCAGCTCACCTGTGCTGGCTGCTTGGGGAAGTTACTTCTGGCCTGGCTGGAACCCAGACATTATCCACCCCTCTTTCCACACCATCGACATCTATTGCAGCTTTTAACACAATCGGGTCAGATGTACTGTTATCCCAACCCTTTGTGCCCCACACTGGGCGCCAAAAAGGACTGTGGTGGTTCAGCCCCAAGCAGTGGCTGAGCACCACACACCGCTTGCTCACTCCTGGAGGAGAAACAGAGCCCTCATGGATTGGGATAAGGACAGTTTGTTGATAAAATAACCGTGAAAGCAGAGCACTAACAGCCCGTGACAGATTCCACTCACACCTGGTGACAACACAGAGCATGTGGTGGTAACACAGAGCACTGCACTGACAGGACAAGACAACAACATTGAGCACTGCATCAACACCCCGGCCACACTCAGTTCTCCCAGCACTGGGCAGGAGCACCCCTTCCCAACAAGCCCCTTTATGGGGCAGTAATGTCAGGTGGTGTGGAAACAGCCCAGGGCAACTTGGCTCACCTGTGCTGGCTGCCCGGGGAGGTGAACTCTGGCCTGGCTGGAACCAGAACAGTTGGGCAGAAAGTTGGACTAGAGACCCCCAGAGGTCCCTTCCAACCTGAAATAATCTATTACCCCAAGTATGGAGACATTCTATCTGTTAAATGAGACACTGAACGGGGTAGTATGCAGAACCGTTTCCATTAAAACACTGGTCCCTCAGCATGCACAATTTATTTTAATCAAAAAAAGCTACACCCACAGCAGTTATCTGGGGGTCAGCTTGATTCAGTACCGCTGCATCAGCTCCTGCCTAGCATTTTGAAACATTCCTTAGGGCAGGTGCTGAGCTATGCTGGCTGCCAATGGCACAAGTGTTTGCAGTGAGGTGCAATACCACAGGAACTCTGCCCCGAGGACACTGAGCTAGACCCCACATTTTTAAGAGTTTGGAAAACATAACAGTTACTCACCCAAGGACTCTTATGTTGGTTTCAAAGACAGACACAACTATGTCATTATCTAAATTAACATCCTTTATTACTTTTTTTACAGCCTCTTCAAACTCTTTGGTTTTATTTAACACCTGGAAAACAAAAAGAAACCAGGTGTTTAGGTTCCAACATAGTCACACTCACGTGAGGAAGAACAAGTGTAATGAATTAAAGAAACCAAACACATTTAACCTGCCTTAGATTGATATACTCTGCAGGGGCACACTGATACAGTGCTTCTTTATGAGAGATATGAAAGAGACTAAAAGCTGCACACAAAGAATAAAGTCACTGAGAATGTATCCAAACTAGTACCCAGGGATTTGTTTGTTCCTTCCCCTGCTCCCATGCCATGACTGTAGTGTGGCAGGACTTGGGGGCTGTAGGCTGTGCTAGTGGAGCAGGCAAAGACTGTCCTGTTCCAGCCTCCTATGTCAGAGGGTTCTGAAATCAGGAGTCACATCCTAAGTTTGGTGAATCGTCCTAGCAGTCTTCCTCCTAACAAGAGTTTTCTCCTTGTGTCTGAAGAACAGCTCAGGCATTTCCTACAGATTTTCTTTCACACTGACTTTCTTTTGGTTCAATCGATCTTTAAGAATCTTTGTGACTTATCCAATTGGTAATTGCAAGTGCCTTCAAATTCCACAAGTGCTAATCCTCCTCTGAGACAAGAAAACAATAAATAAACCACAAGAATCCATTTGAGTGTCTGGGAGAAAGACTGGAAGCTCCAGACTCCACAGTTTCAACCTTTGTGGTCCTGATGCAAATGAGGCAAGGGTCATCTCCCAGCACATCATAAAAAGGGAATGCTGCCAGAGGAAGCTGTGTGCGACTCGCGCACCAAATCAGGGCAGGCAGGGTTCTCAAAGCTTTTTAGATTTGTTTACCTGGAGACTGAGATGGGCAGAAATTCCTGATTTCCAAACCCTATTTTATGATGGCAAAAGACATTAAAGGAATGAAATCCAACCCAAACCATTCTAGGATTCTATAAAATCTTACAAAAAGTAGTTTATTAATGATTTGAGCCTGTTAAGAGATGGAATGTAAGTTTGGCAACATTCTGTGGCAACCATGTCCCAGGTTGAAGGTTTTTAACATATATTTAAGTGCACACAAATACATCCCTGAAACGTGTAGATGCACTTCAAATGCATAAATAATTCAGTAGGCAGTAAGAGCCGTTCACCCATAAGTGAGAGTGTTGGTTTAGACTACCATGGGAAGCAAACTCACGTATCTTTTTTTTAAGTTGGAGCCCAAGAAAAACAAGATAAAGCATCAATGAAAGGTGAAGGGACTGTTCTAGTACTCTTTTTGCAATGAACTTCAAACACCACCAGCACAGCACTTGGGAAGGTCTTACAAATAATAGCCACTTCGAACCAGTGGCTAGAGATGAAAGGCAAAGAAAGATGAGTATCTTTTTATATAGGAATTCATGAAATAGAAATATAAAAATAAGTCTGCACATCAGAAGACTTCTTTAGTTTGTTTATCAAAGTTTATCAACAGATCAAACTTACCACAAGAGTGTCCAAGGTATCAATTAAGGTCAGTGAAAACCTACAAAACAAAATTTAAAACATATTTACTATAGATCTGTACATGTGGAAATATAATAACTTTTAATAGTAACCAATACTATTAGAAATTAAATTATCACAGACAACTAGCCACTAAAAAATTGTACACATTAAGTTTAATATCAAAACACCCTACTAAGTTTCTTCCCTTTGTTAGCAAGCTGACAGAAACAAGAAGATTCCTTTACTTACTGCAAAGCTTTTGAACCTCTAAGCAAATTAAATTTTTATTTCTAGTCTCCAATCAAACCCACTGAGAAACCCTGTAGAACATTGCAAAGTCTTTTTCCAGCCTCTATATAAAGATCTAATGGCTTTCTGTGAGTGCTGTTCTACAGAGGATGGAGATTAACTAGGAGCTATGCACAACTGCATAACAAATACACAAGTTTTTCCATACAAAAGGGGGGAAGACGAATTGCACAGCTATAGGGAAGGCTGTGCCCTCCAGGGAAACAGAACTGTCTCACCCCATCATTTTCTGATTGCAAAGGCTGGCACAGAACAGGACTGATGAGCCAACTGACAAGAAGGATTATATAAGATATCTGATAAATAATATTACAGATGATCATTAGGAATAGAAAAAAGCATGTATACACAAACACAATAAATACTTAGACCATTCAATGCATTTAAGGGGCTGAAAGGTGTTTTTATTCAAATGATAGTATGCTACTATGTAGAAAAAGGTGATTAAAAAGAATCACCAAGTTGTAGGGGTTGGAAGGGGCCTCAAGAGATTGAGTTCAACCCCCATGACCAGGATTAAAAATACATTTTCTCAACACCTCTTTCTCAGCAGTCATTTACCTTTCAATACCTCCACGCAGCAGGTTTATATAGGAATTTCTAGGCTAAGGAACTTTTGTACATAGCAAAATATAACCAAAATGGCAGGTGCAATGTCACAGAGTGCATTATAAGTAGTATTTAAGACAAGGACTTCAGCTTCGATTCACACCATTCTGCCTAGGGACGCTAAGCAGCAATACCAATAAAAACCCCATCAGCTATTTGTTATTAAGGTTTTGCTCTATAAACATAAGCAGCACACGCACAGACAATGTTCCCTGTGGGGAAAAAAGTCAATTACAAACACATCCAGAGTAATTCAACTTTGCCTTTGATGGTTCAATTTAACACGGAGAAAAACTGTCCTTAAATTTACATTCTGTTGGCCAAAGGATCAGTGCTTTGTATTATCTCAAAAGGAAAAATATGAAGAATTTTCATGTCTGAAATAATGTTTCATACTTTGGCAAAGGCCCCAGGCTACCACACACATGATAATCACTTGACTAATTGTGCTTTCAGAGAGCTTTCTGAAAAAAAAGGCATTTCAGATATCGCTTCAGGCCAGCATAATGGCTAACAGTTGACTGTTTTGTGCAGCTGATATTTAACCTTAATAACCTCTATTTAGCAGTCAAATTTACTAATACCATAAACACCAGCTCACGTTTGGAAGGCTTTCTTAAGGAAGAAAAACCCCAAACCTATCTTTGAATCTCCTTCACTGGTCAAGTCTCTTTTTCTGATAAAGGTACAATTTGCATCAGTTAAATAAAACTAAGTATTTCTGCCTTCATGATTTACAGCTGCCTTTCCAACAGCTTCTCCCCAGCCTCCATAGGAGAACCAATGAGAGAAATTCTGGATTTGTCTATGCCCACAGAATCTTTTTCAACAAATTTCAGTTTGGGGACACGTCAACTGAATAAACAAGTTTTATGAGCTGCAAATTGTACTTAAGATTCCTAGATGTTTACACGAGACAACAGTAATTTCAAACACTAACTTTCCCAGGGCATCGTCCACATCCCCTCGACTTGGCTCCTGACCCCGTACTCGTCCACGACACGTTAAAGGCATGAGTTCATCTGCTGGATATGCATGTTCCTGCAGGGAAACAAAACAAGGGAGTAAGTTGTAACTGTTAGAGCCGCTTCAGCAAACCCTCAGAGCCTGTTAAAAGGAAGCCCAATTACAGGTGACTTCAGAAAAACCGCATGACAGTCACAGAATCTTTGAGGTAGGAAGGTAGGACCTTGTGGTGGGACCTCCAGAGGTCCCCTGGCCTGAGCCCTCTGCTCAAGCAGGGCCTCCTACACCCAGTTGCCCAGTATCGTGTCTGGACAACTTCTGAGTATCTCCGAGGAAAGAGACTCCACAACCTCACTGAGCAACCTTCGTCAGTGCTCTGTCACCCTCACAGTAAAGAGGTGTTTCCTGACATTGAGGAAACCTCCCACCTTTCAGTTTGTGCCCACTGCCTCCGGTCCTGCCACAGCTCCATCTTCTTTACAGCCTCCCTTCAGGCATCTATACACACTGATAAGATGCCCCTGAGCCTTCTCTTCCCCAGGCTGAACTACCCCAGCTCTCAGCTGCAGTCATCTTCGTGGCCCAACGATGGGCTCTGTCCAGTATGCCTGTGTCTCTCTTGCACTGACGTGGCCAGAACTGGTCACAGCCTCCCCAGTGCCAAGTAGAGGGGAAGAAGGATCACCTCCCTCGATGTGCTGGCAACATTTTGCCTAGTGCAGCCCACACACCATTAGCTGCCATTGCCACAAGTGCACGTTGCTGGCTGGTGGTCAACTCAGTGTCCACCGGGACCCCCAGGTCCTGTTCTGCAAAGCTGCTTTCCAGCTGGGTGCCTGGAAGCAATTACACTGTGAACAGAGCAACAGGAACCCCTTCCCTCTCACCTCCCAAAGTCAGGAACTATTAATGGCACGTCCAAAAAACCCCCACCAACTAACCCATAGAGTTAATTGTGTGCTTTCTGCAACAAGGAAGGTATGACATGACCTGTATGTTCCTTTAGCAGAAGTTATCACCTCAAAAATGAGTTTAAGACGTGAAGCTAACTCAGGAGTTATCAAGTGGCTGATATTTCATGCAGAGATTTGTGGGAATTAGATGTTCAAGTCACTTTGGAAACATTTCCAAATGAATGTGCCACAATCAGTGACAGACACAAGAACTCACCGAGGAGGTGAAACGACAACTTGGTAAATCACTATACAAAGTGTAACAGAAAGTCAAGTGCACTAGGTAAATGCATGTTCCTATTCCTCTCACTCAGGGCAAGTTTTGTAGGTTTAACCTACCGCCAAAATGGGGCATCAAATGAGAGATAAGTTTGAAATTCATCACCCTGCAATCACACAGAATCACCAGGTTGGAAAAGACCTTTAAAATCATCGAGTCCAACTGTTCCTGTCCTGTGCTGACCCATATCCCTGAGCACCTCATCTACCTGTCTGTTAAACACACCCAGGGGTGGGGACTCAGCCCCCTCCCCTGGGCAGCCTGTTCCAGTGCCCGACAACCCTTTTGGGGAAGAACTTTTCCCTAACATCTGATCTGACCCTGCCCTGGCACAGCTTGAGCCCATTCCCCCTCGTCCTGGCACCTGGCTGAAGAGACCATCTCCCACCTCTCTGCACTCCTCCAGGCTGAACACCCCCAGCTCCCTCAGCCGCTCCTCGGAAGGTTTGCTCTCCAGCCCCTTCCCCAGCCTGGCTGCCCTTCTCTGGACACGCTCCAGGACCTCAATGTCCAGAACTGGGATCCTCACCATAAGAAGGACAAGGAATAGGAAAGCTTTGCTGAAAACTTTTCAGAGTGATGACTGTCATAACGAAGGATGAATCTTAAGCATCAGGAAACTGGCTGCTGTCCTGTGCTTTCCAATTCTACTTCTCGTGGAAAACTAACATGGAGCAGGATAAAAAAAAGTTCAATTACTGCACTGAAGCTACAAGTAAACACATTGAAAGTCTTTCCAAATACACAGCAGAAAGATTAATCTATATTCAAATATGAAATAGAGAGGAAAAGGAACATTCTTCTATAAATAAACAGCTTTTACATCAACTTCTTTTGAAACTGATGGTTTGTTTCCCTGTCTACCACATTCCCAAGTATTTTGGTCTTTGCACGACTCTTTGTTGTTCTCAAGTTCAAGTACAAAAGCCAGAATCTAGATCATTTTAATACAGCTCAGATGTTTCTGAATCTCTGTGCAAAGTGTTCAGAAGAACAGATTAAAGTAGCACACAACAAAAGCAGCGTCAAAACTCAGATCTCTGGCTTAAATTACGGAGGGAAAACAAGGTGACAAAAATTCTGGAGAAAAATAGATTTAAAGTCTTACAAAATTATAAGGAACTAGAAGGATTCTGAAGAAAGAAAAGTTCACTTACTGTCTATCTAGAGTAGGAATAGAGTAGGAGTATTTATTGAGTCAAGCAATTTCCCAACTTGTAACTTCTCCCCTTTCAAGTAACCTCAGAGAGAGGTAGCAAGAGCCATGAGATACAGAACATGGCACAAATGTTACAGTAAACATGCTTCTGGAAAATATGATACAAACAGAGCTCACCAAATTCTCCAGAATACTACATATTCTGCCCAAACAGCCGATGATATTTCCTAGGTCAGAACTTTAAATTCAGGGCAGCTGAGTACTTGAAAAAAGAAAAAAAGAGACATGGTGCTACTAGTGCTGTAAACCAGGATCAATCACTGGTTCTGGCTTCCAGTGATTGACATTTTCACATATTCTTTCTGACAGTGAAGAAAAAAACCTCCTGATTATCACAAATATTGTCAAAGGAGTGAAAAAAAATATATCTCTCTCCAGCTTTTTACTCCAAGCTCCTATTAACAACTGAAAAAACCCAAAAAAGGCAAGGGAGTTTCCCCCTCCCTCACATGCAAAACTGAATTTTCAGTCTTCTAGCTACACAGGTCTAACAAGCACATTAAGAGAAACAGAAAATCAAACCCTTTCAGCTGGCTGTTTCAAAAGTGGCTGCAACACTACTTAATTCTCTTGCTGTCAGAATCAAGCCTGATAGCCTAATCTTTTCTTCAACAAACAAGTCATATTTCTCTGTTTGTTTAGTGTTCAGGCATACGTGGCAAGTAAATATCCTTCTGGCTTCAAAGTTTCCAGGATAGCTGAAGTCATTCTCTTTCATCTAGAATTTTCTTGCTTCAGACATAGCAAGACACCTACCAGTTACCAGTTTATCACGTGAGGAGCAGTAGGAGCATAGATCCTAACAGCACATAGAAGGGAGCATACAAACAGGAGGGGAATCAACTTTTTAAAAGGGTAGACAATGGCAGGACAAGGGGGAATGGATTAAAGCTAAAGGAAGGAAGGTTTAAATTGGATATTAGGGAGAAGTTCTTTCCAGAGAGAGTGGTGAGGGGCTGGAACAGACTGCCCAGAGATGGGGTGGGTGCCCCATTCCTGGGGGTGTTCAAGCCCAGGTCGGCTGGGGCCCTGGGCAACCTTGTGTAGCTCCAGGCCTGGAGGTTGGTGTCCCTGCCAGTGGCAGGGGGTTGGAATTCTGTGATCCTTGGCGTCCCTTCCAACCCATGCCATTCTATGATAACATTTTAGCCAATTTTGGCCAATACATAACAGATTTTAGTTCAGAATGCCATGAGAAACCTGAGGAAAGTGTTTTTCATGGAGCCAGGTCCCATTATCATCAAAAAGCCTGATGTTTGTTAAGCTGCTATGGTGTGAAAAGCAAGAGGTAATGTTAAGAAAGAAAACTGCACCCTCTTTGAGCCTTTCCATCCTTCTGTACCTCTCCCATCCCACATAAACCTGTCACTCACGAGCTTTTATTAAACTGTTAAACCATAATCCAGAAACTGGGACATGAAGCAAGATACTATTGTCAAGAGACGGCGGTTTGTCCAGCAGGAACTGGCACAACTGCAGAGAGGGGTTTCTGCAACAGCCACAGAGAACGGGCAGCAAGATTGTTAAGGCAGACTCAGTGAGGATACATCTCTTATCCCATCCACATTCAGGTTCTCCTCAGAAGTGTATTCTTTGTAGCATATTTGAAAGTAATCATTGCTCAAGGGAAGTCAGTGTACTCTAAGTAGTTCTTAACAGTATCTAAACTAAGCAAACGTATTTCGAGGTTGATTCGAGTGCAGAATGGCTCCCACACCCAGAACGTGAAGAAACCTGCATGGGAAGTCACAAGTCACAGCAAAAGGAACCACAGTGAGCGTGGCTTGCTGCTGTATGACAGCCACCAACTCAGAAGAGGCTACAGTGACACCAGACCCCCTTTTTGTTCCACAGTGTTTGCTTGGAAAAGAGCTACCAAGCTGCATCTGACATACCTTACTACAGGAAAGGATATTGTACAATAAGTTTTTTACCTATAAAATAATTAAGATCAATCTGGATTCTCTAGGATCTGATGACTAGAGACAGCTCTTCCTGAGCTTCGTTTTCCTAATATTTTTAGGAGTTTGGAATATCAAACCAAACAGTTTACTAGAGATGGAAAATGTTTGTCATTTGATGCGAGATAAACTGATTTGAGAAAGATCAGGCACAGACTGAACAGTTACTGCTCGTGATTTCCAGCTACTGTTCTGAAAACCATCACAGCCCTCATGACACTGATCTTCCCGAAAGTATCATTTGTTCATTGCTTTTTAAAGGCTGTACAGGTGCTATTTATTTTAGCTTTGGTTTTGCCCCCACCTCCTGCTGTTTCTCTAGAATGTCATGTACCATAAGTTGCTTTCTCTCTCAGGTCAGCAATAATAATGCCAAAAATATTTAACAAACAGGTATTTTACTTACCATATAGTTGCTGTATGCGTGATCAAACATTTCTAGCACTTGGTTTCTAAAAAAGAAAAGAAGAAAGAGCATTAGTGGTCTGCCTCACAGGGGCCTTTAGCACTATCTTAGACAGCAAGATATATCACACATTAACTCTGGAGCAGGAGTTACAGATCAGATACAGTTACTACACAGGCAAATACAATGCAGCATAATATTTTTTCCTAATTCAGCTACTGTTGTTCACTGCAGAAAGTCTATTTCTTCACCTAATGTGAAAGTAAGTATTTGGGGATCTTTCTCTCTCTCCTGTGCTTCCCCTTAAATAGCTGTAGATGTCACCAACACATTAAAGCTAGAGATGGAACACATTCCTTGCTCAGCAAAATAAAAAACCCAGAAAATGGAATTATGTTCTGCTTGCAATCACCAATACTAAAGCTGACACAGCATAAATTCCTGTCCACGATTCAGAAAAGGACCATAAGTTATGAGGTACACTTCTTCCTTGCATTGGAAGCCTTGGCAAATACTGCAGAAACCTTTACTTTACACATCTGAAAAGCAGTCAAGGTGCAAAACACTGCTATATAAAACGGCAGCAGCTTCCAAGCATTCCTAACTGTTTTGCTGAGGAGCCCTGCAAGGCAAAAGAGCATGCTGATTTCTGAGCTACCATCAACATAACTCACAATGGCTCCTGATAAGACTGCACATGAAAGAGATGAGAACACAATTATATTCTAAAGATCTGCTTTAGTTCACTGACTTGGAAATTTAAGTAGTTTTAACTCATCAAAAGAGCAGAGCATGCTGCTTTTTCCAGGTACTTCACAGCCAACATCCTATTTGTATTCCTGGGACTGGCTGCAGCAGACAAAACGCCGGGGTCTCGCACACAAGTGCCAAGTCCAGATGAACACTAAGGCTACAACACTCTTCAGGGACGGAGCCTATAGA
Source organism: Porphyrio hochstetteri (assembly GCA_020800305.1). Lineage (NCBI taxonomy): Eukaryota > Metazoa > Chordata > Aves > Gruiformes > Rallidae > Porphyrio > Porphyrio hochstetteri. Next base: position 30,203,307 of record CM036912.1, on the reverse strand, counting down.
AAGCCTCTTAAAACTTTCACTTCTCTACACACAATTTAGATTTGCAGGGCAATTGCTGAACGAATTTCTGTGACCAACAGGCTCTTGTCATTACAGACACACACAGGTTACCTGCCGTTACTCAGAAAGGGCAAGGTTTGGGGCCCCCCAGTACACCCATTACTTGCACACGCCTGGGGCACCAGATGCTACAGCGAGTGCAACTTATGAAGGCAAAAATTTTAAAAGCCAGCGGTGTATGAAGTTTAAACACCTTCTGTAGTCACAGGAAGAAAACCCACAAAACATTCTGCATGCAAAGCACCCTGAGAACCCAAGCTGGAAAGCAACTGTAAACATCACCAGAGTTAAATATCAACTCCTATCTAATGATTAGTAACCACCTGAGTACCCAGAGTGTGCTTCTCCCGCAGAGTTTTTCCATCATTACTCTGTACAACTGGCCAGGGGATGGGAAGGGGATAATGACGATGATGAAACTCCCCCAGCAATAGCGCAAGATGTGCTTGATTACACATTTCTCTATCCACACGGTGCAACACATTGCCGCCTATACCGTCATCCTCACCCTTCGACTAAAAGCTATACTAAAGGAGAATCAGCTTCATACAGGTACCTGCCCGGGGGACCAGTGTAGCTCACCTTATAGACAGGAACCAGGCAAGGGCCCATATAAACATTTACCCTTTTTATGACTGCCAAACACGCGCACGCTCCAGAGGAACAGCCGTAATTAGACGGACTGGCTACAGATTTACCTTTGATCACTTTTACCCACAACCACTGGCTGCAACCTTCAGGACCGTCCCTCCCCCGCCCTAGAGCACCCCCTCCCCGCCCCCAGACCCTCCAGCGGGCGCGGCAGTGGGCTGTAGGACGAGGGAGGAACAGGAGACGTTCCCGGAGAGCAGCTCCCCCAGCCCCGGTACCCCGACGGGACGCCGGTGCAGAGCAAAGCCACCCCCCGCCCTCCCTCGCCGTCCCCTTCCCTCGCGGCCCGGCGGTGCTCACCCCAACCGACGCTTCTCCTCCTTGCTCATGGCCTCGGCGCCCGGGGCGGCCGCCAGCACGGAGGAGGCGGAGAGCAGGCCAAGGGCCAGGAGCTTCCACAGCCTCCTCCAGCGGGGCCCTCGGTCACCACCGCCGCCGCCCTGGCAGCCCGCAGCTCCGCTCATGGCCGCGGCCGCCTGCCCGCTGCCGCTAGGCCCGGCTCCGGCCCATCCCGCCCCTCCCGGCGCGGCGGCCGCGGCTCCCAGTACGGACGCGCAGGCGGAAGGGACCGACACTCCGCTTTCCTGTGGCGTAGCCAAGGAAACCGCCTCACTCCGCCACTTCCGGGTTCCCCCCTCACGCGCCGCCACGCCGAGCCGAGCCAATAGGAGCGGGGCAGAGGCGCCGCGAGGAAGGAGGGCGCGCGTGATACGTCACCGCGGTAGCACGCCAGGCGGGAGGGCGACGTGGACAACAGGAGGGGCGGGGGGGGGAAGAGGAGGGTGGCGCGCGTGCGCGGCGCCGCCGGACTACAGCTCCCGGCATGCACCGCGCCGCGGGCGGCAGTTCGCGCTCCCTGAGGAAGGGGGCGGCGGGCGAAGGGCGGCCCTGAAGGCAGCCCTGAAGGCAGCCCTGAAGGCAGCCCGCGGCCGTGGAGAGCGCAAGGCGAGCGCTTCTTTCCCTGCGCTGCCCAGCAGCCGCGAGAGCTGCGCTTTTTCAGGGAAAACCCCTCGAAATGGGGTGATTGTGCCCCTGGACTCGGCATTAGTGAGGCCGCACCTCCAGTGCTGGGTCCAGTTCTGGGCCCCTCGCTACAAGAAGGACATCGAGGTCCTGGAGCGTGTCCAGAGAAGGGCAACCAGGCTGGGGAAGGGGCTGGAGAGCAAACCCTACGAGGAGCGGCTGAGGGAGCTGGGGGTGTTCAGCCTGGAGAAGAGGAGGCTGAGGGGAGACCTTATCACTGCCTACAGTGACCTGACAGGAGGGTGCAGAGAGGTGGGTGATGGTCTCTTCAGCCAGGGGACAGGTGACAGGACAAGGGGGAATGGGCTCAAGCTGTGCCAGGGCAGGGTCAGATCAGATGTGAGGGAAAAGTTCTTCCCTAAAAGGGTTATCAGGGTCTGGAACAGGCTGCCCAGGGAGGGGGCTGAGTCCCTGCCCCTTGGGTGTGTTTAATAGACAGGTAGATGAGGTGCTCAGGGATATGGTTTAGCACAGGACAGGAACAGTTTGACTCAGTGATCTTAAAGGTCTTTTCCAAAACCTTGTGATTCTGTGAATTGTCACACACACACACACACACAGAGCAAACCAACCTCCCAGCAAAGGAAGGGAAGAGCTGCTTTTATTTTTAATAGCAAGCGTTTTTACAAAGTTACAAGCAAAGACACAATGTGTTTCATATCCTGTCCTTTTAAAACTGGCAGCCCAGTGAAGTAACGTGTCCCCCCACACCCCGGCCCGCTCCCCTGGAGGCATGGCAAGCACTCCCAGTCCCCAGCTCTCTGTGAGGGGTGAAAGGCGGCTCATTACTGTTCTTGGTTTACAAATTAATTCCAGGTAGTTGTAGGAAACGCCAAGGAAGTGACAAAAATCCACCGACTCAGTGGACTCTTCCTATCTCTCATCGGTGGTCCAACATGACCTTGCAGATCACTGGCCTCTAAACTGCTGTCACCTCTACCCAAGTCGGATCAAAGACAAGAAAAATGCTACTCTCCATCCTGAGCATACAAAACACTTCCACAAAGGCAAAAAAGCAGTCCCCTAGCCATGAGGAACTTTGATTAAACCGCAGATCGAGGCAACGTAGAGGCTAAATCCTCCCTGTATTTCCCCTCCTACTTGTGAAAAACAGCACACTGGTATGCAACAACTCAATCCTTTATTATTACAGGAAAATATTAGCCAGATGTAAGCCTGTCCCAGAAGTAACTCAGAAGTTACTATGCTGGAAATGTTCATGCTAAATACATTCTTTACAGATACAGCTAACTCAGCCGTAAAAAACTTCCACAGGAGACTGCAGCGTTCTTAGCAGGGAGATGCTGTCTTGTAGTTTCCTTCTGTACCAAACACCGTATTAAAAACCCCTCATGTTCCCTAATTTCAGCACAGCTAAAAGAGGCTGCGGCTCCTTAACTGTAAAATGTAAAGCACATGTTATAAATCTGAAGCCGCCTCGTGCTCAGTACCAATTAGAAATAGCTAATGATTTGTGAAAACAAAGTAGTTGACAGTGAAATAACTAATGAACTGTAAAATAAAAAGTTATTAATTGGCTGACGGTGGTTTGTGTGTTTACAAATTAGTATTTTCGCATGAAATATAAGGAGGAAACAAGTCAAAGTACTTTTGCAAGGGAAACATCTGTGACCTTTCTCTTTCTATACCACAGTGCAGCTTTGGGAATAAACAGGAGTTGCATTTATTTTACAGCAGTGACATTGCAGTCGGTCCAGTTACTCAACAACGTTCCTCACTTATGCAGTAATATTTGCCTGTTCCTCTAGTGTCAATTCTCTTATTAGTATTATAGCATTAAATAACAGACTTTCCACAGTCTGTCAAAGTTAAATGCCAACAAGCATCATGCTCTAGGGACTTTGTTATTTCTTCCCATGTCTTTATGGGTGTAAATCCTGCAGTCCTTCCTGTATTCATCATTAATCTCTCCTGTCCTGCACTGATTATATTTACTCAGAAACAGCCTGAAACACCGGGCCAAATTTCTAAGGTGCCTTAAAAGGACCTCTGAAGTGAGGACTTGAGCTCTAAAGCCCAGCTGAGTAAAATACTCTTTTCATTTGCAAGCTTTCCTGGGCACAGCCAGTAAATTCTGCATGCAGATAATGCACATCAGCAACTGTGTGCATAGATGGTGATTCGATACGGACGGCAGCGTGCCAGCTATGAAAGCACCTGGTCTCTGTTTAATAACCGCTTCCAAAATGTGATTCTGCCTCCAAAATCTAAGTGATGTGAATACCCCGTGGCTGCTTTTTGCTTCACTTAACATCTGCATTAGAAACGATATACAATGGTTATGATATTTCACAATTATCAAGATTTATTTAGGTAATTTCTACACCTGAAAAGGCCTGGGTAGCTCAGTAAGAACAGGAATGGCAGGACGCTGAATAGTCTGTATTAGATAGCTGTAAGTGAATATATCTTATGGTGGGAAGTAAAACAGAAAGATGCTGCTGAATGGTTATATTTACTGTAAACATTCTCATCTTTCCCTTCCATAAACCAAACCAAAACAAAATAGCCATAAAGTGCTCTGGAAGGCTAAATAACCCAGAAGTGCAGAGTGGGACTGAGAAACCTGCTCCCATGTTTTCCCCATTTTAAATACAGCAATAAGAGAGAGAAAAAAAATAATCAGAACACTTGCCTGTCTTTAATTTCCATCAAAACTTGAAAATAATTAAACTTGCAGAGTTTGCGCAGACTGTGGCTTTTGAGCAACCTACTAAATGAACTAGCTGGTTCTGTTCAACTACTCAATTTTTTTATGTATTTCCCATATACTGCATGCAAATACTAAAAGCATCCTTGAATAGCAATGTATGTACCAACCACCTAAGAATCATAGCCGTACTTGTCAAATCCATGCATTTAAAAATGAGCTATTCCCCTCCTAAAACACCCAAGAACAGTTAAGCTGTCAGAGTAACTTTAGAGCTGGGGGTGAGTTGCTTTTGAAGCATTTGGTGGTCACGCTTTCAGGCTTTCTCTACAACCACAAAAGGTGGCAAATCTTGAGTGAAAGGTGAGTTTCCCCAAGTAGCCTGGTTTCAAACAACAGTGAGGGCTTTAAGACAAGAAACCTACCACCCATCACTCAGGAAGGAATCCGTTCTACAACTGCAAGAGCTGCCAATACCTCCACAAAAGCCCCTTTATTTTTTTCCTAGCCCCAGTTAAGTATTCACAATTACACAGGGATTACTGGAGTAAATAATTCCTGCAGGGCTGCGCTGAAAAATGCTTCTTTATTCTTCAGAGTTTTGCTGTGTGTAATGATCTTGAGTATTTTCTTCTGTGAAAGTATCTTTTACTTCTGTGCTTTTTATTTCTGTGTATGAAGATGATCCACCTTCCAGCTCCCCTTCACCCTCTCCAGCCTCTGTATCTCCTGTGACCTTTACAGTGCTGACCTCGCCCTGCTCTGGCACAGAAGGAACTGGCACGTCTAGCAGTCCTGTTCTTGGGTTTTCTGCATCCAAAATGGGCACTGGGGTTGTGTCTGCACTTTCAGCAGTACTACGAATAAAGCTCTCAGTCCCTACCTCCGCTGGGACAGTATGGCTCTTCCCTGCTCCTCCTTCCTCCCCATCTAATCGTTTGCCTTCAGACCCATTGCCAGTGTGTTCCTCTGGCTGCGATGTGTCACTGCCACAGCTCCCCACAGCTGTGTACCAAACGCTTTGCTTCATCTCCACCTCTGCCTTTGCCACCTGAGGCGTATCGGAGCTCTCCACCAGCCATTCTGCTCGTGCCATGCTGCAGGCCCCCTTGGACACGGGCACTGAATTCATACTGTCTGTCCCCAAACTAGATGAAGATGGTTGGTCCTCCTTGAACTCTGTGCATTCTGATGCATCTTTATTCATCACCGTCCACCTCATTTCAACCTCTGCGGCAGCCGTTCTGCTCACCTCCTCATTCTCTTTATCGCGCTCCTGCAACTTGAGTATCTCACCCTCACAAATCTCCTTTATGTTCTCAGCTGGAGTATCTGCTGGTATCTCAACTGTTACCATCAGCAAACTCCTGATCTCGTTCACATCATCAGCGGATTTACAGCTCTTTTCTTCTGACTTGCTTTCTTTTTCAGGATTATCCCCATACCCTCCTTTCCCTGTGTTTTCATCTTGGGCAATAAACCTCATCTCAGGAGTTGCTCCTTGATCACAGCTTTCTTTTCTACTCTCCTCTTCAAAGCCTGTTCCCACCACATTTTCACACTGAGATAACTCTTTTTCTACCTTGATTTTCTTTTCAGCATTCCCTAAAATCTCTGCTTTGGCTAAGTTACCGTGTGGGGAAGCCAGCTTTATCTCAGCAGCTGCTTCCTGCACTTTGCTTTCATTTTCAGCACCACCGGGGAACACAGCGTCCGTTGCCATGTGACTCTCAGAAGCTACCTTCTCCTCCACTGTTCCTTCGTGTACCTCAAGCTCTTTTTTAGGGCTGCCTCCTAAATCTTTCATTTCAGTTTCAGTCCCAGGAGCTACTTTTTCCTCCACAGCTTCTTCTGGTGTCCTAAGCTCTTTCTCAGCATTCACTACATACACTGCTTCCATTGTGTCTTTGTTCCCCAATGCATGTTTTTCCTCTGCAGCTTCCCGATCTGTAAGTACCGGTGGAAGGGACTCTTGTTTCCCACCAATGTCTGTGAGGACCCCTTCCTCGCTTTGGCTTGCTTGATCACCAGCCACAATAACAGAAGAAACTGCCTCATTGTCTGATGGCTTTCTATCATCAGCATCCTTCTCCCAAGAAATTTTTTCTGTCACAATGAGAGTCTCATCGCTCTGAGTCTCAGTGTCGGACATCTCGGCTCGGGCGGAGGACGGCTTCTTCGCAGGAGTGGTTTGTGCTGATCCTGAAGGTGTCTTCAGGTCTGTTAAGCTGGATACGCTTTCACAGGGCAAATTCAAGTTGTCCTCGAAGAGGTTGTGCTTCTTCATGATGGCAGCTTCTTTTATCACTAAATAAAACAGAAAGATCAGGCTCTTTTCACAGAATCACAGAATCACTGGCTGCTACTGCCAACTGTCTCACAGACATTTCAGTTTAAACGGCACTCTGGCTGTATTAACAACAATTTACATATTCGTCTCTTCTTATTAATTTCCCCCATCAGATACATTCCATAAAGGAGTAACACACTCACATTCATGTCCCTTTAACTCTTTCTGTCTCCATTTTCAACAGAACTTTCTTACTTCACAGAATCACTGGGTTGAAAAAGACCTTTAAGAGCATCTACTCCTACCATTCCTGTCCTATGCTAAACCATATCCCTGAACACTTCGTCTACCTGTCTTAAACACACCAAGGGGCAGGGACTCAGCCCCTTCCCTGGCCAGCCTGTGCCAGGCCCCAACAACTCTTTCAGTGAAGAATTTCTTCCCTCACATCTGATCTGACCCTGCCCTAGCACAGCTTGAGCCCATTCCCCCTTGTCCTGTCACCTGTCCCCTGGCTGAAGAGACCATCACCCACCTCTCTGCATCCTCCTGTCAGGTCACTGTAGGCAGTGATAAGGTCTCCCCTCAGCCTCCTCTTCTCCAGGCTGAACACCCCCAGCTCCCTCAGCCGCTCCTCGGAAGGTTTGCTCTCCAGCCCCTTCCCCAGCCTGGTTGCCCTTCTCTGGACATGCTCCAGGACCTCAATGTCCTTCTTGTACTGAGGAACCCAGAACTGGACACAGCACTCAAGGTGCAGCCTCACCAATGCTGGGTACAGGGGCACAATCCCTGCCCTGGCCCTGTGGCCACACTGGGTCTGATGCAAGCCAGGATGCCATTGGCCTTCTTGGCCACCTGGGCACTCTGCTGGTTCATGGTCAGTCGGCAGCCACCCAGCACCCCCAGGTCCTTCTCTGCCTGACAGCTCCCCAGCCAGTCCCCCCCAAGCCTGTATTGCTGCTCAGGGTTGTTACATCCCATGCACAGGTCTGCACACTTGGCCTTGTTAAACATCAGCCCATTGGTTTTAGCCCATTGGTCCAGTCTGTTCTGGTCACTTTTGGAATGACTGGCAGGGGTACACTGAAGAAGGTAACGATGTCTTCCCGACCTTCTAATGTACATTTCGAGATTACAAACAACAGTTAATTTTCATTCTCAACTCGTGTTTAGTTTACGTTTCTTTCTGAGGGGCAGGGATTTTATCCGTGTCCAACACGGAACTTCAATATTGACCTAACACTGAGTGACGGAGAAGTGCCCGCAGACCCACAGCGCACGAGGCCACGTGTCAACGCACGGGTGTTTACACCGACTATGTGAGTAAAAGTGTGCTTCTTACTTTAATTACCACACTGCTGCTTTGGAACAGGAGTGCCAAAGAGAAGCTATTAAAACTCATGGTGTGATACAGATGCCTGTCCTTTACCTAGGGTATGAACAGACAGATCTGGTATGTGCCATCAGGAGTAGTTTCACTTGCTGACACAAAAGTTGGGAGTTCTGCAGGGAATAACTGCTTGAATCAGTACAGGCTGGGGATGACTTGCTGGAGAGGACCTCTGTGGAGAAGAACCTGGGGGTCCTAGTGGGTGACAGGTTGGCCAGTGTGCCCTGGTGGCTAAGAGGGCCAATGGGACCCTCGGGTGCATCAAAAAGAGCGTGGCCAGCAGGTCAAATGAGGTGATCCTCCCCCTCTGCTCTGCCCTGGTCAGGCCCCACCTGCAGTATTGTGTCCAGTTCTGGGCTCCCTGGTATAAAAAAGCCAGGGATCTCCTGGAGAGAGTCCAGAGTAGGCTACAAAGGTGATTAAGGGCCTGGAGCATCTCCCCTGTGAGGAAAGGCTGACTGAGCTGGGGCTGTTCAGCCTGGAGAAAAGAAGCCTGAGAGGGGATCTGATCAGTGTTTATCAGTACCTGAAGGGTGGGACACAGGGGGAAATGGCCAGCCTCTTCTCAGTGTCTGTGGGAACAGGATAAAGAGCCCAGGAAGTTCTGCACCAATATGCAGAAGAACTTCTTCCTGGTAAGGGTGACAGCCCTGTGACAGGCTGCTCAGGGGGGTGTGGAATCTCCTTCTCTGGAGATATTCCAGACCCATCTGGACACCTCCCTGTGTGGCCTGTCCTAGCGACCCTGCTTTGGCAGGGGGGCTGGACTCGATGAGCTATGGAGCTCCCTTCCAACCCCTACAATCCTGTGATACTGCCCTGCTGTCTGTCAGGTATTGGGAACTGCATTCAGCAGTACCTTTCTTTGCTGGAAATTCATTTTTGCTGCCATTAGGTATCACCAGATCTTTGCAAATAAGAGTGTCATCTCACTCCTCGGCCCAGGGGATCAAGATAAAATTAAGCTGGCATAAGTATATTTCGTTAGAAATCGACAGGCTTGTGCCAAGCTGTCACTGCGAGTTTCACAGATTTAGTAAAGCCACCCCATAATTCAGTTTTTAGGGCTTGCCACACATCTTTAGTGAGCTCAATCCAAACATCATAACCACCTGTCTTTGGAAAAGTGGGGCCCACATCCAAACCAGCCATGTTAGGACTCTGGGAAGCTCTGAAACAAGAGCTCATCAGCCAGCAGCCACAACGTTACTGCTGTCTCCTCAAGAACACTCTCACCTTTCAGGGTTTCTTCAAGCAGTGTCTGATACAGAATCTCTTCGTACACGTTCTCTACCTGGATCACACTAGTGTAATCAGCAAAGATGAACTGCTCGTACTTCTGCAGCTCCTGCACAGGCAGAGAACAGAACAGATAGATAAACATGAGGGATTCTGAGAGCACTGCTTCAACAGTGCACCTTGGAGATGCCACCCAGCTTGTCTTGCAATGCTCCCTCCTGGCTCTTGTTTGAGTTATGACTGAACGGGCTACGTATGTTCACTGATTATTATGACTTTACGAACCAGTATTCTTGCAGTACAATCCCATTTAAAAGCACCAGAGATCACTGCCATCTGCACTGTCATAAACAATCCTGAAATAAGCAGCTGGTGAGGCAATACCTCATGCAATGTTTGCCCAAGGAGGCAAATCCCCGGTGAGCACGGCAGATACAAGGTTTTATTTTTCTAAAAGGTGTGTAATGTTTTTCACTTACTGATTCAAACACAACAGACTGTCTGGACAATAACTGAATCACTGCCACGAGGCAGCTACTTCATGGATTATAAAAGGTAAATTAAGTGACCTCTGCCCACCTCTACATGAGGTTCCTACAGACAAATATCTGGGGGTCTTCAAGCAGAAGGTCAAGACTTGACTGGGCACGTCAGCTGTGCCACACATTTGCTTGTGGAGCTCACTGCTCGTTCCTGCAGAGGCACAAACTCTAGCCCCTTGTAGGAAACTAAACAGAAAGGGCTCGTGGGAGGTTTGCACAGTGAGTACTTCCCCTGACAGAGGCACAGTAGGGGACTCCACCCTCTATATATCCAGGGTGATGAAATCCTTGCTCCTGTGTGTAGACACCATGTATCGAAGGCACTGCTGACACTCTACTAAGATACTTATTTTTGGGATAGTAAAGAAAGTGGGATGACACACAGATGAGAGTGATTTTAAGTGTATTTTGAAAGCTATAAGCTTTTACAATCCGTACTCAAAGACTTGCAGGTATAACTTGGCAAAACACTCAGTTTTAAACTTGGTTTTGAAACTGAAACAAGCTGGAGAGGATCAGCAAGAGCAGCACACCATGGGTGAGAGCCTACAGCCTCTGGGAACCGATGGACATCAAGGGGAACATCAGGGCAGAGAGGCCAGTATGGCTTAGGGCAGTCAGCTCCCAGCAGGTACAGTGGAAAGGCAAGAGGATGCATGCATGAGCCTCAGTAAGGGTGAAGACTGGTTATTTTGAGCCACAGTGAAGAGCATCCCAGCTGGTCCCTGACACAGCCGCATTGATACCATCTCCGTGAGACTCTGGCAGCTGCGCTTGCTGTGTACCAACCAACCTGCATGGTTAAGGGCAACGGAGACCAGAGATTGTCTCTGTGTGCTTCCCGACTGCTGACACAATTGCTTCCATTTAACATCACAGAAAGCAAGCACACAGCCTGTCTGCTCACTGCTTCTGCTGCCCAAGCAGCCGTTTGGCTTTGAAGGAGATGGTCAGCTGACTGTGTAAGGTCACAGCTGTGCCTCGGGGTGCTGCTCAAGAGGAAAGCACCCTTCCCACAAACAATTTCAGCCTGCAGCAGGGCTGCTGAAGATGAGGACAAGCGCACAACCTACAGCTGTAGCTGTCAAGAGGAGTCCGATCTGAGGGGATTTCAGATCCCTACGGAAGAAATGACAAGGGGATGGGCAAAGGTCTGCAACTACCTTTGGGAAAGCAAGCTGTACATACGGTTTCCCTGTTTCCCAAAATCTTCCCATCTACCCAGTCCACAAACTGACAAATCACAGGTGTCGTTTGGCCAAGCAGGCAGCCAACCCGTGTGGACTCCTCATGAGAAAACAACATTGCAGTTATTATTGTTATTATTGTTGGGGTTTTTAACCACAGCAACTTACTGGTTTGCACACTGAAGCCAGGGTCTTTTGCATTGTGGGCAAAGTAATCTGCACCAGTGCTTCTTGAAATATCTTCTTCCGGATAGTGCTGCTGTCATAATCATATTGCTGTCAACAAAAGGAGAAACAAGCCCAAACGTGTTTGGGATTATCAGTCACTCAGAGGAAGAACTGGTTCTCCTTAACCTGTAACTAGTGACAGTGAATCCCAAAGGAGACCACACCATGAGTGCACTCAGGGGTTTGAATTCCCATGTGGGTTATTCCAGCTTTTACAAAAAATCCCTAAAATCTGGGTCTCTGGCTTCTCTTTCCCTTCACTGTTTTCCACCTAGGCTAGAAGCGCCCCCTGATTGCTCTCTCCAGGTATTTCAGCACTCTCTCTGCAGAGGGTAACGACTTGCGGGGCAAGGCGAATTATAAAACTAATATAAAATTACTTAACCAGATCCACATCATCATCTCCAGCTGATTTAACTGCAGTTAAAAGGGCTGCACACATAAATACTTTTACAATGGTGTGCTCAGAACTACACTTCACTCCCCCAAAATGAGCATCTTTGCTAAGGGCCACCAAATCAGCATCTCCAGCTGGATGGTAAGAGAGAACTTCTTTCAAATACTGAGCTAAATTCATGGAAAATATCTTCTCTGTTTCCAACAAGGCAGAACCCAACGTCTTCCCATGCAAACGCTGCAACATCACATTTACCTTCAGTACTCTCAGCTTGACTTTTTCAATGGTTGTTGCCACTTTGGCTGAGTCTGCTTGGCGGCTTGGGGAGAACAGCTGCTCAAAAGTATAAACTGCATTTGCCATCAGCTGAAAAATAATAATTAAAAAATCTGTTAAAGACCAGGAATGTAAAGAAGTGTGGTAAGTGGAACTGTTAACTTAGATTGTATTTTTGAGAAGGTGAAAAGGAGGGAGAATAACAGGCTTAAAATAAACATATCAAGTCTATATATTTTCAGTGCCAAAAATTATTGTGGGAGAAGAAGAAAAGTCTTACTTAGTTTAGATTGCAACACTCAGTTTGGGATGGGGAAGTTGAAAAGCTTATCTAATTCAAGAGATGAAGTAAATCAAACTACCTCAACTTCAATGTTGAATTTACAGGCAGGCCCATACTAGGAAGTCTGTTAACATAACTAAACGTTCTGTCAGCAAGCTTACTCAGAGTAGATTCACTTCTGTCATCCAAAGGTTTTCTGCTGTATCTCAGTTCTCTGACAGCTAATACGCACAGAAATATGGCAACACATAAAGAAAAGTAAGCCCTGGTACCATTATTATGCTCTTATAGCTTCCTCATATAGATTTAACCTCATGCCACCATCCAAACCAATGGTAAGAAAGGCTAAAAGTAGAATTGTTCATTTATATGGTAAGGTCATAGACAAAACTCATTATCCCTAATAAGGCTTCCACTGAGTCTTACCAGATTCTAATGATCTTATTAATACAGCAGATAATTTTTTGTAAAGTAATTATTCAATAGCTTGTTTTTTAATACAGGTAATTACCAGCCAAAATCAGACAGAGTGCAATAATTTCTCAGAGAATTAGGTTAGGGCATGTTCAGGTTATCCAGAGATTCATCAAAACATTAAGCCCTCTCCTCTGAAAAGACTTTTCAGGAAAAAAAACCAGTTCCACAAGCAGTTCCTACATCTCCTTAACGAGGTTTTGCCTTCTTTAGCCAAGTGTTTCCTTTCAAACTTGCCTGCCTTCTCACTGGAGAGGCCCAGGGACAGCCACAGGGAACCCAGCTGTATGGCTGGTTCTTCCTTGGCATTGCATGGGACCGTCCCAGTTGGTATTCACAGACGGCCAAATACTACAGAGACTGCCTGCAGGCTGTAAGGATACTTATGGATTAGGTACACCTTTACTTCCTCCATGGCTGGCAATATTCTCATAGGGGAAAAGATGCAGTGACAGATGTTGGAGGCTGACTTCTGTAACTGACTGCGGATAATGTTGGATCGGGTCACAGGATCGGTGCAGAGTTTGGCCCGAAGCCGATGAAAAGGCAAACTGCTCACTTTCTATTTCAGTTTTTATTTGAAGCAAACCATAAACTGGCATAGGTCTGGTGAAATCCCTCACACTGCTTTATTTATGCCAGCTAGGCACCGTGCTTCCAAATTTCCCGGAAGTGGCCACTAGAGGATGCCAAGCTCCCAGGCCAAGGCATCCCGCTCCAGCCACCACCCCAGTTAGGCCAAGCGCTGCTCTTCCCTTAGGCCATGTCTGACCTTACTCCTTTATAAAATAAATGCCCATGGACATAAAGTGGAACCACTTACTATTTCTGTGAGGAAAATACCGGCCTCTTAAAGAGAGAGAAGCAGTAGCTGCATTTTTACGTGCCAGCCTCTTAAGGGGAGAGAGAAGGACCAGCAACATTTTTAGAACAACTTGTGCTTTAATTATTTCATGTGAATTTTGAATCATACTCTGCTCAGAAAACAAGGACACCCACTTCGTTTGAATGGGATGTATTTTCTGTCTAATTCTGTGTCTTGACTCATAGTCTTCGCTCACTGAAAGGCATTCTATTTGGCAGTACTTTGGAATGCTCCCCCAAAAAAAAACCCAGACATGAAATCAGAATTTCATTTTTGAGTAGCAGTTTGCCTGCTGACCATGGCTGTACTTGGAAGAGTTACTTTTAGGAAAGCCCTATCCCAGCACTGTTCTAGAGACTCGCTTTCTGTATCCCTAACTCCCACTCCACACAACTGGACCAGCTCCATTTCACAAGATTACCAACCATGCTATCTAGTTTCTCTACTATGGATTAAAATCACAGGATTCAACACAGAGCTACAAGGCCAAATCTGCCTTGTGAGCTGCCGATTGAAAGATGTCTACTGGCCAGCTCTGAACAGATTCCTGGTCAGGCATCCAGCAGAATTAAAAGCAAAGCAAAATTACAGTCTCTACCAATACACACTATCGGGGAAAAAAAAGTGGAGTTCCTGTTTCCTCTGAAATCATGCAGTCACTTCAGCCATTCCCAAGAGAAGTGAAGTTGACCGAAGCACCTACACGCAGCAGCCTCCTGAGACATCACCTGTGTGTCCAGCTTCTAACATGAACTGCTCTGCTTTATATTAATGCAAAAATAAACTACTAAGGAGATGTGCCATTTTAGTAAAATATATTTAGGATCCTGCCTGAAAAATCACCCCTTGAGAAGAGAAATCAGATGAAGTTTACCCACCCCGCTGATACCCGCACCACTTTCTCAGGTGCTGAGGCTGTGAGAAGTCAGAACGTTGAGGTCTGGGGGAAGAGATGATCCAGTCAGAGCTGTTGTGCCATACTGACAGAGTCATACTCATGCAACCTCACTGATATAAATGTGGAACAGCCCCTAGCTGTGATTGTCTTTGGAGTTTTTTGCCTGTACTTTGAATGAGAGAGATTCTGGGCCTCTTGCACAGTTTTTTATCAAGATTGCTTTGAACATTAGAAAGACAAACCCAACCTCTTGTCCCAGGGGAGGAAAACTGGATCTTACAGTACCTCTTGCATGAAATTCTGTGTCCTCTGAATCACAAAATCAATGTGATAGACCTTGAAGCGACTCTTGAGGTCTTGAAGGAGCTCCTGGAGGAGGTTCACTTTCAGATAGCAGGGTTCCATTTTCCCCGAGTTGAATGGCAGGTTCAGAAGCTGATCCACATTCTGCATTCCAGAGGAGGAGGAACAGGTTTTGAGAGAAAGCAACCAGGGGTGAATCTTTAATAGACAATCTAACAGTGGCCCTCAGACAAATTCTGGCATCCATGCTCTAGCAGCACAAACACCACAAGACTCCCTAAATAAACCAAACACTACCACCTGGGAAAGCAAATCCTGCTTGCCCTTGTGCTAATGGAAAAGGCTCCAGAGACATTCCTGTCTTACCTCCTTTAGCTTTGTGATGTCGTTTGTCTTCTGGAAGTCCTGGATGATTTCATTCACTTCTTTATCAAACAGAGAGCGGACTTCAGTGAATCCAGAACTCACGGGGCCCATGAGCTCCTCCAGTATGGATGCGAGAAAGGGCTGGATATTTTCAGTGCAGCACTTCTGGGCAGGCTCAGAAACAGTGGCTGGAGTGCCAGACAATACAACAGTTGCATTTAGGCTACTAAATATAGATACAGAGATAGATTGTAAAACCTAATCTGAACTAATCTGCTTTACAATGAATTAAATGACTCCCTATTTTCCCTGGAGTCACACCTCTGCAAAGCTGATGAGGGCGATGAAAGAAGGCATCATGGTTGTATGAGTGACAATGAACCATCTTTTCCCATGCCCCACCTAGCCAAACTGTAGCAGCTCAGGGGCACTGTGGGAGCAGAGGAACGGGCAGCTGTCAGTGCTGGAACATACTGGGAGGTTTGCTCTGAGCGTGGCCATGGTGACTCAAAGGAGTTGTATCTCTGCTTGGTATGCTACAGCTTGCTGAAAGCATCCTGGTCTGGCATGTAAGAATATCATCAAAACAACCTGAGCTTTATCAACATAGCTCCTCAAATATCAGCTGGGTTTTTATTTGCCAGCTTAAGCAACATCACCTGATGTTTTGCCTGCTTTTTACACTCATTTTTATATTGATAGCAAAACTGTAATTCCTTCATATTCATTTAAAACATCTAAGAAGCCCTTTGAGTCAGTACTCTTTGGTAGCCTATGAATTTGTCACATAACAAGAACCTGGTTAGGCAGGTGGTCAAAAGGTTAGGTAGTGGTCAAAACCACTACAGTTTTAATTATGCTCCCGTGGCCTGTAGCTTCATTACACAACCCTTTCCCAAGTGAAAATGAAAGCCAAATGAGCAGCTCGAACCGGGACACTCAAAACCTGCCAGCTCTAGCTCCAGCTTGAGAAGACCTGCTATTTTCGGAGACACAGCAGCCACAGGTATCAGTTCCCATCAGAAGCAGCAGGAGCTCAAAACATTTGCTTTCTGAAAATTACTTTTTCAAAGCCCACAAGGATTTCAAAAGAACGACATCTGGTCATTTGAGCAACACAATGAGAAACATTTTTTCAAAAATGCTCCCAAGCACAGTTGTTCCTCCACTAACCTTTGATTTTTCCAGCTAAGAAGTTCTTGGAGTTCAGAATCTGATCCATGTCTGAGCGAATGGTTCCTTCCAGAGTTTTTGCAAACTCACAGCATTCTTCTTTCAAGGCACTCAGTCCTTCTGACACCTGCTGCAGGACTAAGCCATAAGTTTCTTCTACGATCTGAAGCCAAATTAAATTGAGAAGCATAAATCAGAATTGGCACACAGAAAAAAGAACCACATGACAAACAACTACTCTGAAATCTCCTGGAGAGAGTCCAGAGGAGGCTATGAAGGTGATTAAGGGCCTGGAGCATCTCCCCTGTGAGGAAAGGCTGAGTGACCTGGGGCTGCTCAGCCTGGAGAAAAGAAGCCTGAGAGGGGATCTGACCAGTGTTTATCAATAGCTGAAGGGTGGGACACAGGGGAAATGGCCAGCCTCTTCTCAGTGTCTGTGGGGACAGGACAAGGGGCAATGGCCTCAAGTTAGAGCATAGGAAGTTCCACACCAATCTGTAGAAGAACTTTTTCCCAGTGAGGGTGAGGGAGCCCTGGGACAGGCTGCCCAGGGGGGTGTGGAGTCTCCTTCTCTGGAGAGATTCCAGTCCTGTCTGGACACCTCCCTGTGTGACCTGTCCTAGGGACCCTGCTTTGGCAGGAGGTTGGACTCAATGGTCTCTGGAGTTCCCTTCCAACCCCTATGGTTCTGTGATCCTGTGAAATACCAGCACTTACACCAAACCAGGCCCGCTTCCTGTCGTTCCTCTTTCCTTTCATTTTGGGCAGGATCATTGTCTGAAGGTTAGGCAGGAGTTCCTCCATCACAAGGTTGCTCAAGATCTATATGGTCAGAAGATTAAAATGACACATTCACACACTGTTCTTCATCCCAAACCTGAGCAGTTGCATCACAGAATGATGTGCAAATGCAGACAAGCCCAGATGTACAATGGCTTAGCCATCCCCAGTCACCAGGAGCACTGTATTTAAGGTATTAGGTATGCCTGAGGGAAGCTCCATCCATTTCATCTGAAGCATTTTTCACTGAAAGACTCTGCAAGACCACACAACAGTCGACAACAGATGAACTAAGACACCCGCTGAAGTGTACTGCATGGCGTTGTGCAACTACCATGTGAAAATCAACAGAGCTACAATGATTGGTATCAACTACCTACCAGATCAAAGACATCTGAGAAGTTGGTTTGCTCACTGCTGCTTCTCCAGACTGACCTTGTTCTGGGACACACACCCTCCTAGAGGAGGCATGATCAACGAGTTGTTCTAGAGAGTCATCAGGCAAAGGATGCTGCTAACAGGAAAATAACTGGCCAAAAAAAGAAATGTATGACTCTACCACTGTGGATCTCTAGCACCTCTTTGGGTGAGCACTCACTCTACAACTTAAACAAGGAGATCCTGAGGGAAGAAATCCCCAAGATATCAGACAGAAATGGAACCCAGAAATGTGGGTAATCTGTGAGTCAAATAATTCCGATTCTTTTTGAAAAAGTGTTTCATGTGATCCAAAAGATTCATTAGCTCCAGCCTAATTCTGAGGCCAAATGGGTAAAATACAAAGCTGTTGGAGATGTGAGAAACTTTTCAAGCAATTTCTTTGGTCACTGAAAGACAATCATACTGGTTCACCACTAGTAGAATTTTCACATTGTGGAATTCACGTGGGTTAATGTCTCCTCCCAACACCTCCAGGTTCTTGAACCTGTGAAATACGTAGCCTAAGAAGCTGCTGTGTGACAAAAGTGCACCACAGCAGAAAGGCAGGGGGAAGAGAAGTGTCAAAGGGACTTCTACATATTGAGTGTCTCTCATGGAATGTAGGAAAGCTGAGGAACAGGTATCATCACCCCATGTGGCCAACAGGTCACAGGAGGGGATCCTCTCCATCTGCTCTGCCCTGGTCAGGCCCCACCTGCAGTATTGTGTCCAGTTCTGGGCTCCCTGGTACAAAAAAGCCAGGGATCTCCTGGAGAGAGTCCAGAGGAGGCTATGAAGGTGATTAAGGGCCTGGAGCATCTCCCCTGTGAGGAAAGGCTGAGTGACCTGGGGCTGTTCAGCCTGGAGAAAAGAAGCCTGAGAGGGGATCTGATCAGCGTTTATCAATAGCTGAAGGGTGGGACACAGGGGGAAATGGCCAGCCTCTTCTCAGTGTCTGTGGGGACAGGACAAGGGGTGATGGCCTCAAGTTGGAGCACAGGAAGTTCCACACCAATCTGGGAAGAACTTCTTCCTGGTGAGGGTGAGGGAGCCCTGGGACAGGCTGCCCAGGGGGGTGTGGAGTCTCCTTCTCTGGAGATATTCCAGCCCCATCTGGATGCCTCCCTGTGTGACCTGTCCTAGGGACCCTGCTTTGGCAGGGGGCTGGACCTGATGAGCTCTGGAGCTCCCTTCCAACCCCTACAGCTCTGTGATACTGTGATTCTTTGATCATTTCCCTAATTACACCATCAGTCTGCCACTGCTGTAGTTTTTCTACATTGACACCGAGTACTTTCCTCCCTCAAGAGCGCTTTCACTTCGAAGCAGGGTTCAGTGGCTGGAGAGGAGATGTATCACCCTCTTTGATCCGAGCATCTAACTGGCAATTCGGTCTTGCAGATGGTTCCCATTAGAAAGCAAAGCTATTGGACTGGGAATACAGATGACACCAGTTTGGGGGAGTGGTCAATGCGCTGGCAAGCCAGGCTGTAATTCAGAGGGACCTAGGTGGGCTGAAGAAATGGGTGGGCAAAAATTACCTCATGCAGTTCAGCAAAAGCAAATGCACAGTCCAACATCTGGGGTGGAACAATCCCGTGCACCAGTACAGGCTGGTGACAACTGGCTGGAAAGAAATTTTGCAGAAAAGGGCCTGGGATAGACAAGAAATTCAACATGGGGCAGCAGGGTGGCCTCACAGCAAAGGGCAACAGCAGGTGAAGGGAGGAGAATGTTCTCCTCAGCACTTGTCAGACCACATCTGGAACTGTGTCCAGTTTGGGGCTCCCCAGTACAAGATCTTGACATGCCTTAGTGAGTCCAGCAGAGGCCACGATGGTGATGAAGGAATGGAGCACACGACACATGAGGAGAGGTGGGGTACCTGGGTTTGCTGAGCCTTAAGATCAGGCTCAGGAAAGACCTTACTGCTGTCTAGAGCTACCTAACGGAAGATGCTGGGCAGCTGGAGCCTGGTGCTTATTGGAAATGCCCAGGGAAAGGAAGAAGGTGACATTATGAGTGGCACCAAGGGAAACAGCAATTGGGTATTAAGGAACATTGAGGGCAGTCATGGGAACAAGTGATGTGACCCCCAACTTTGGATGGCTTCAGGACTCAGCTGCACAAGGCCCCTGAAGTTGGCTCTGCTCTAAGTGGGGTGCTGAGCCAGCCAACCTCCAGAGTTCCCTTGTTACCAGAACTGTCCTCTGGTTCTGTGCTTCTCTTGACAGCATCACCCAGCTCTGTACAGAAGAAGCACCAACATCTGGCTTCTTCAACACAGAAAGAATGAAGCAGGGAGAGACAGACTGCTGGGTTCACTCACTAGCATCCCCTTGTAAGTTTTCTTCAGACTAACCACTCTGTCAGGCTTTGCACCTCCTCTGCCTAGATCTGAGCTGCAATTTCTTCCTTGCCAAGCCCACTCAGATGCACCAAACTGGCCATAAGTACAGTTACAGGCACATAACTGATTTGGAGAGTCTAGGCTTTCCGCTCTGTTTTTTTTATCTATGGACACTGTGTCTCTGGCCCAAGAAACCTGCCAGACCTCTCTTTCTCCTGCACCTTCCTCTTGCCTTTGACCAAGAAGGCCAACTTTGCAAGCAGAGGGAAGTAGCTCATCACAGGCCCTGCCTATTTCTATTCCTTGGAGATCTCCGGTCTTGGAACACGTTTCCTATGGAGGCATATATCCCCATCACTGACAGATGCCTCCATAGGAAACCCCCATCTATCAGTGCTGGGGACATATGCTGCATTCTCAAATTTCTCTACTTAAAGCGTCTGGGTTTGGAACTACAGACCTCAGTGCTGTACTTTGCTCCATCATTACTCATCCTTATGATTCAGAGGAGGGAGGGACATCTTTTATTTCTGGCCATGTTCGTTTGCTGGTTACAGCTCTTGCCCAGATATGTTTGTACTGGCCCACAGTCACACAGCTGCCAGCTGCAGTAGTCTCGTGCACATACTGTACAGCCAGCACACAGCCCTTCATCTCTCCCAGCTGCACAGCACACCTGAGGTTGTCCACAGCCTCTGGAAAGCTTTGAAGTGCAGTAGATGTCCTGCAAATCACAGAGAGACATGGGAACCCTACAGAAAGTGGACAAAAGACATCTCAGTGTCCTGTACATTTCTTGCTTGCTCAGCAGTTTCAGCCAAGTGACATGGAGTACATACTCCTTCCTCTCCAGTGGAGGAAGGGAGGAACAGAGTTTTGCTAAGTCATGTGTATTTGAACCTAGTTCTCCTTCACCAACAGCCCAGCATGGTCCTCATTCAAGGATCCCTGCCCTGATGCAACCAGCTCCTGGCTGAGCTGACACCGAGCGCAAAACCACCACCCAACTTCCCTTCTTCATCCCGCCAGTGCTTCTTCATTCACGCTGTTTCAGCTGCGCCAGCGCTTCCTGACCTGCCTGAGCGGGTTTTAGGCATGGACCAGTAACATGACAGGGACATGGCAGGAATTCAGGCAGCAGAAGCAAGAAGGAAAGGGCTCTGTCTGCATGCCACGTGGTGTAAAAATAGGAGTACCTCCTGGGCCTAAGGCAACTCACAGAAACTACCACACTGTGCCCTGCTTGCTAACACACCCGTAACACTCCATACCCTATTGCTGCTGTTTCCTTACAGTTCCACAGCACCCCTCGAATCTACAGAATTCACAGCATCACAAGGTTGGAAAAGACCTTTAAGATCATCGAGTCCAACTGTTCCTGTCCTGTGCTAAACCAGATCCCTGAGCACCTCATCTACCCATCTGTTAAACACACCCAGGGGCAGGGACTCAGCCCCCTCCCTGGCCAGCCTGTTCCAGTGCCCAATAACCCTTTTGGGGAAGAACTTTTTCCTAATGTCTGATCTGACCCTGCTCTGGCACAGCTTGAGCCCATTCCCCCTCATCCTGTCACCTGGCTGAAGAGACAATCCCCCATCTCTCTACACCCTCCTGTCAGGTCACTGTAGGCAGTGATAAGGTCTCCCCTCAGCCTCCTCTTCTCCAGGCTGAACACCCCCAGCTCCCTCAGCTACTCCTCGGAAGGTTTACTCTCCAGCCCCTTCCCCAGCCTGGTTGCCCTTCTCTGGACATGCTCCAGGACCTCAATGTCCTTCTTGTAGTGAGGAGCCCAGAAATGGACCCAGTACTCAAGGTGCAGCCTCACCAATGCTGAGTCCAGGGGCACAATCCCTGCCCTGGCCCTGCTGCCACGCTGGGTCTGACACAAGCCAGGATGCCTGTCGCTTGGGTGAAGAGACCATCGCCCACCTCTCTAGCTATGAGTAATCCTTGACCTGCCGATGCATTACCTCCACATTCACAGAGATCACTGGAGCCAGGCCAGCACACCCTCGCTGGGCTGCACGCTGCAAGGCTGTGATGCTGCTTACAACAAGCACTGCCAAAAATGCCCAGCCTGGGTTTAACCCCATCCTCCAGCTCTTACCTACAGAAATGCAATCTACAGCTGAATTTATCCTTTGCTATTAATAAACCATTAAAAACCAAAGGGAACCAAAACAAAACCAGGAAAGGGAACACTTACACCACCAACCCCCTTCCTCTATGAGCAGGTCCAGAGCAGAGTGGCCGGGTACTGGCTAATCTTACATCCACGCTGTGGTACGTAGGCAGAACCGCGCGAGCTAACGCCGCGGACGCTCTGTCATTACAAATGAATGCTGGGGCATATAGTTATTGGCACTTGGTGGAGATTTTTACAGCAACAAATTGTAGCTTGCTCGCTCCAAACCATTCCCTTAGCTTGGATGTCTGCCCAAAATAATGATTGTCTTTGGTCAAAGCAGGCATGAGAACACACCATGCTCACAGAATGAATTATTAGTGAGAAGATAATAGCGTAACTAGTCGGCCTGTCTTCTGATTACAGTTCTCTTGAGGTATATGGGTTATGAGTAATGAGTTGGCAAGCAACAGGAAGAATAAAACATAAAATGAAACTAGAATAGCTCCATAACTTGAGGGAGGAGGGGAGAAGAACCCTCACTCCCTCGCCTGGAAGGATGAAACTCCTCATACTGAGGAATTTATTGTCAGATGTTGGCAGGAAACTTCAATCCCTGACATGATGGCACTGGAAAAGGCACTGTTTATAGATTCTTCTCCAGTTTCCACATTTTTCAGCATTTCCAAGGTAGACTTCTCTTAAAAGAATAATCTGGTTTCTTAAAACAAACCCCTGGATCGTGAGTTCTCCAGCAGGCTTTTTTCCATTTTCCCAAGGGGAAGCCAGATTTCATCAAGGAAAACACCCAGCAGCTGGTACTGAAGTAAATATTTGCTGCTGAGTGCTTGGTGCTTTGGAAACAATTTATAAATCAGGGCCCGAGTAGTGTCTTGACTGCACTAAAATGCCTCAGGAGTGATGCCAGAGGGAGCAGTGGAGTTCATGCTGTTCATGCTCCAAAGATGGGTGCCCAAATACAGACCCAGAGTTTAGCATCTCATTTCTGAGGAACTGAAGTACAGAAGATTTTGGTGTTTAAGTGTGGCTGTTTCAGAAGGCTGGCACAAGAAGCAGGTCTACTGGTTTGCTTGCTCAGGATAAAAGCTTCATTCCCAAAGAACAGGGAAGGAAAAGGAAGAGATTCTTCAAAACTCGTGCTTAGCTGCTGTTCCATTCTTCAGAAGATCTGATCTACAGTGGCACCAGCAGGCATTAGAGGACAAGCAACGGGAAGCTGCTGTGTTTAGTAAGAAAGCTAACAGCGACACGAGAACATACCTCGTCTGTCAGGATCAGGAAGAATGAGCTGTCATGGAAAGGTTAAAAACCAGAGCAGAGCCCGGTGCAGGGGACAGCAAGTACCTGCCACGGGCAAACCATGTTCTGCCTGTGGCGTGTGCTGCGCCGCCAAGTCACCAGAACTTCCAACAGCAGCAAATGTGGCAGCAAGGCCTGAGCAAGCGCCTTGTGTGTGACACACACACACACAAGTGAGCGGGTTACTCACCAACTGACCCCGTGGCGCACAATCAAAGCAGATGTATCGGCTGTTTGTGGCAATGTGGCCACCCCTGTGCTCCTGCACCACGCGACTGTGTCAGTTCACAGCACGCTTTCTTTCACTGCTTAGTGGGATTCGGTAAGAAGAGCGGTCCCTTAGGGGTCATTAGAAGCAGCTTGACAGCTTGGGGCTTTCAGCTTACTCGTTTTTCTTTTTTAAAAAAACAGTTTTTCCCCAAGAGGCTTCACAACCTTCACTATATCCACATGCCATATCCCAAGCAAAACACACACACACAAAACCCTCAAGAAGATATATTTTACCTCTTTTTCATTGCCAGTTATCATTTCCCATGTCCCATAGTGGCCTTTCTCCTGTCGGAAGAACTGAATGGCTTCTAAGAATGCCTCGACTTCATACGTGGTCTGCTTGAGAAAATCTAAAGAAAACAAGAAGTTACACAAAAGAGTTACCCATAAATAACCTTTAAAAAAATAACCATCCTTTCCTGATGCATCTTCCTGTCTCACGAGCATCCCGCAGTAACATGTTAAATCCTTTACTAAGCCTGAAGGTCTGAAGGCCTTGGGCTCTCGGTGCGGTTTAGAGGTGCAACGTCAAACCTTCACGTTGTGCATAAGAACTAGGACAAGCCGCCCCATCTAAGCTGATCATACAACCACAGAAGGCTTTGTGTTGGAAAGGAACTCAAAGCCCATCTAGTGCCAATCCCCTGCTATGGGCAGGGACACCCTCACTAGACCAGGTTGCCCAAAGCTGGGCAGCTGATAAGTTAACTACTAAGGTAAACCAATGCCAGGCAGTGTTACTAAGGAGGTAAAAGATGAGGTAAAAGAGTTTTATGGCAGAAGCCTTGTCTGTGGCAGTCTGTGAGAAGTCATTAACATATGACAGCTCATCCCTTGCCTCTATGCCCATGAGCAAGGTGAGATAGTACATGGGAAGACTGACAGCACATACCAGGCCCAAGAGCTGGGAGCTTCTGCTTTGTTAATTTAAGATTATGAGTTAGGGATTTACAATAACGACAGTGAGCTGATTGTGGCCAGCTGTATGCCCTTGATACACTGTTGAACCCCGAGCTAATGCTCCCCAATAATCTTTCATTAAGTTTTCTTACAGAAGTGATGATCACCATGATTTTTCATGGACGCAGACCTGGACAAAGTAAGCTCGGTGCTCCTACCAATTAAGCACAAAAACTTTCAGATAAAATCTTGCTGCTTTCCCTAAATATTTCAGGAATGTTTAACCAGAGTTCCAGAGTATCTGGTTAGCATCCAGGGTGCTGCTGCTGGATGGCAGCTCTTCCCAAGAACAAGGCAGTAGCCTGGCGACTCTGTTGTACTAATGAGACCACAGCACGGAAACACCGGAGAAGTGGCTGAGCTAGTTTGGGCTTAGAAACACTGCCAGGTAACCAGTCCTGCAAGAGGAATCACATCTCCAGCAGTGTGCTCCTTCCAGGCAGCTAAAGGCTTTCAAGGTAGTCACAGCCAACAGTCGTCTTCACAAGAGAGCATAGAAAACCTCAGCTCATTAAGATTGCAACAGCAGTCACTGGACTTGTGGGACTTGGGGAGAAACAGTCCCTCTGCCTCAAAATGTGGAAAAGCTCCCTAGGGCAATGAGGCTGCTTGACAAACCTGACTACACATTTCAGGCTGAAAAACCACTGCTGAAACACTTGGGGAATGGAAGTGCTGTGCCTGCTATGAAACAGAGCTGCAGGATTATTCACTGCGACCTGGACAGGCTGGAGAGCCGGGCAGGGAGAAACCAGATTTAATAAAAGCAAGTGTAGAGTCGTGCACCTGGGAAGGAATAACCACTTGTGTCAGGACAACCTGCTGGAGAGGAGCTCTGAGGAGAAGGACCTGGGGGTCCTGGTGGATGACAGGTTGGATGAGCCAGCAGTGTGTCCCGGTGGCTAAGAGAGCCAATGGGATCCAGGGGGGCATCAAAAGGAGCGTGGCCAGCAGGTCTAAGGAGGTGATCCTCCCCCTCTGCTCTGCCCTGGTCAGGCCCCACCTGCAGTATTGTGTCCAGTTCTGGGCTCCCTGGTACAAAAAAGCCAGGGATCTCCTGGAGAGAGTCCAGAGGAGGCTACGAAGGTGATTAAGGGCCTGGAGCATCTCCCCTGTGAGGAAAGGCTGAGTGACCTGGGGCTGTTCAGCCTGGAGAAAAGAAGCCTGAGGGGATCTGATCAGTGTTTATCAGTATCTCAAGTGTGGGACACAGTGGGAAATGGCCAGCCTATTATCAGTGTCTGTGGGGACAGGACAAGGGGTGATGGCCTCAAGTTGGAGCACAGGGAGTTCTGCACCAGTATGGGGAAGAACTTCTTCCTGGTGAGGGTGAGGGAGCCCTGGGACAGGCTGCCCAGGAGGGTGTGGAGTCTCCTTCTCTGGAGATATTCCAGCCCCGTCTGGACGCCTCCCTGTGTGACCTGTCCTAGGGACCCTGCTTTGGCAGGGGGTTGGACTTGGTGATCTCTGGAGCTCCCTTCTAACCCCTACGATTCTGTGATTCTGTGTGATTACTATTTTAAGGGAAAAACAAAGCCACAGTGTTTATTTTCCCCTCTTTAAGGTGCTCTTCTTGCAGCCTTGATCAGCTGAAGCCCTGTTGTGCACAGGAGGTAAAAAGGAGGGAAGAAGCATGGCAATCCTTCCACAGGTAAGGATGCTGGTGCCTACAAACAATTGTTACGTGAAGCACTGGAGAGTAAAGTCTCAAGCCCTGAATGTCAAGCAAGGCCCTTCTTTCAACTCCTTCATGAAACTGCTAAAGACAGAAGCTTTGTGAGGGGCGTGTGTACACGTCAAGGGCAATACAGGGATTAGACAAATGATGGGAAACACGAAGGATTAACACTGCAGCAATGCCTGAAATGTCTCCTCCGTGTCCTCTGCACAAAAGGGAGAGCTACTGTTACTTTCATCCCCCTTTCCCCCTGGCTACCACCTAAACACAGCGCTGTAGGGATTGTAGCTATGTGAGGGCAACAAGCTTTCAGGGATTGTAACTATGTGAGGGCAACCAGTTGTCACATCTGCCAAGAGCCCAAACCCCAGAATTTGCCCTTGCAGAGTCTCCCCTGTTGCTTCAGGAAGGTACGTTACACACACTGAGGCACAGGAAACACTCTCTCGGTGCCACTCTGTAGACACTGTCCCTGTTCCACAGGCATTTGGAGGTCCAGAAAGATCAGACAATTTCTTCAAGTTCACAGAATGATCAAAGGTGAGAAAAGCAGCTGGGTGAAATCCCACCCATTCCTTCACTGCCACCGCTTTGGTTCAACAGCAAGTCACGACAGGCTGCCAAAATACCAAGTAAAAGAGTTGCAAGTCAGGCTGGTCACTGCCAAGAGAAGAACATCCTCTGATGGCACCTTTACGACAAACATAAGAGTTTTCCTTGAGATGTTAGTGGCATGTTCCATCTGAAGGCTTCTGTCCTCCCAAAATTAAACTGACTATTTTGACTAGAAGAGGGCTGGGCTTGGCTGGGAGAGGAGAGAACTGCAGCTCCCACAGCCCTCCGATCATGACTCATATGTTTTCCTTCCTCACAGCTGTGTTCCCTCCTACCCAAAAGGGACAACAGACCATCCAAAGGGCTGGATTTTGGACCTGCTGAGATGATGATGTGCCAGTGCTGTCAAGAGTCTCCCTTCTAAAATCACCAAGTTTATAATCTGCATGCTCAGGGGAGTATTTTCTCTCTGTTCCGACTGTCTCCAGCTCTGGAGAGAAGTGGGAAGAAGGTGCTATAAATCCAAAAGCAATTCATTGGAATAGTTCATGGGAAAAATATCAAGCTGGAAGTGCCATACGAGCCCAGTCACTCATTCTTTCCTATGCCTGTACGCATGGGAGAGAAACACAATTATGGCAGCCTCAGCACAAAACCAGCTCAGAGCAGAAAGGAAGCTTTATCCTTGGAGGCTGCTACAGCAGCTTCATTTAGGCCATTTCATGCTCACTTTCCATAGGAGGAACAGATTGCATCAGCGATAAGGCACCGACCAGCCAGATCCGTCCTGCACTGGGCTGCGCAGGGGCTGCTGGTGAGGCACACCAGACAGAGGCACATTCATGGGATGTGCCTCAAGAAAAGGGAATTGTACCCAAGCTGAAAGGAGCCGTGGTGCACATCTTCCAGGATTTCAGCAGGGAAGAGCCAGGGCTTCTTGTAAATCAGATGTAGCAGTTTATGAAAAGGCTCGAGGAGGGTGGCTGGCTGGGCAGCCAGCTCCGTTGAGCCATGGCAAAGCAAGGGAAACAATGGACAAGCTGTTGGGGTAGCCCAGCTTGCGTGCGAGAGGGAGGATGGCGCGTGGGAGATGGAAGCGGGTGCTGCAGCTGCAGACAGGGCAGGTGGCAAAGCCCAGCGGTGTCAGGAGCGATTGTTCATCCATCAGCAGAAAGGACAACCTGTGCTTCCCTTTCCTCAATGCCCTCAAAGGAGCTGCCACTGCAGCAAACCTGGCTGGCACCTGCCATGAGCAATGCAGCTGCCCCCGCTGTCTGCAGACGGTGGAGCGTGGTAGGAGAGCTTGGGGCAGTGGTGGTTCTAGTTCCTCCTTATCCAACTCCCATGCAAAGCCATAAAGTTTACTGGATGTCCCCTGCAAAAGGCTGGTGAGGCTTTACCGGTACCCAGACTGATGCTACGTGCTTAATCCAGGCTGGTCTCCACTTGGAAGATTATCTGAGCAGCTTCTCCAGCCACTAATGAATACAACATCAGCTTATTTGTGGAGAGCAAACCAAAATCATCTTTGATTTTGCTTTGTTTAATTTTAAAATAAGAAAATTCACCCCCAGACTTTACATATCCAAGTGTGGAGCCTAATTTTAGTACTAGAGAAGATACTGCTATTGCTAACCCTGGATTCCTTTTACAAAGGTAACAATACCTTTGTATTGTGATGGCAATAAAGCTCCTTTTTAAAAGCCAGAAGGACATCTGGGAGCTCCACGACTTCAGAAATCTCCCCCCATGTGCACATCTCTCAGAAGCACAGCTGAGTGTCCGGTCCTGCAGAGAGCTGTTTGTAGGACCGACCTTCCTTGCAGCAGCTTAAATCCCTTTCAAATAAATAAAACCTCAAAGCTTAAGTCATCAAAGCAATGCACAGAGGATCAGGCCACCTGACATCCACGGCACCTCAAGAAGTGTTAACTTAGAGGCTCCCCCTCCTAATTTCAGCTGTACCCAATGGTTTGGCTGCTGTGGGACTTGCAGTCTCCTAACAAGGTGCTCCAGGCTGTGAGCTCCTCCTCTGTCACATCTCCTCCTACGGGCAAGGAACAAGGAAATCTTCACTTCCTATGTGCTCTCCCCTCTATCCAGGACAGCTGCACCTTTGTTTGGAGATGGATGTGGATGTTTGGAGATGGATGTGGTGCTGGCACATTGTTTTGAAGCCCCTTGGGAAAGGCAATCTCAGCATTTTTTCTGGCTCACCAACACTTCTTGCGTGTGTGTCTGAAGAGAGCAGCGGGGATTAATTGCCCTGGTGAATTCGGCCTCATCCGTAGCCATACATCAACCGGTCTCACATCAGTCAAAGGACTGAAGACCACTGTGCAAAAAACTTCTACACACAGGCCTCATTACCAGGGAGGGGAAGTGCTGCAGCCCCTCCTGCCTCTAGCTAAAATTGCAGGGTCTCAGCAAATCCAGATAGCACGGAATCTGTACTCCAACACTCCAGTTCAAACCTTGCACCTGCAAGCGCTGCTGCCTGCTGTGTCCTGCAGCAGAAAACTCAAAACCAGCTGATGTTTAATCACTTAAGATGCTGTTTTTTTCTTAATAACAGTCAAAGACAGATGCCTCTCTAACACTGCAGGTCCTAACCTGGCAAGCTAGCTGTTAAAAAGCGGGTATTTCAATACCCAGTTTAAACTGGGCGCCCCTCCGACTGATAGCTGTCATGAATGAAGCTATTCAAACCCATCATTGCAAGAAAGGGGAAGTTGAGGCAGTCACCACACCACAGGAGTGCCAACTGGTGTCTGAAGACACGTGGCATGTCCTTTATCCACTTACAAAAGACAGAGGCAGCGAGCGAAGCCTTCCTGTCAGGAGCAGAACAGCCCCTTTCTGTAAAGTCTGTGTTTGGGAAGAGCAGGGGAATGTTCCTGCAGCTCCCAGGGACTTCAGTCAGATGTGGTACCTGGGCAGCCAGAACCTTCCACCTCCCAGGGTGTAGGGGGTGGCTTTGCTGCACCCAGCCACCAGCAGTTCCCAGCTCCCTTCAGTGCCTCTGTCAACAGGGAGTGCACCAGTTTTTTGGACACAGCAGCGGCATTACCACGTTTAAAAGCTTTTGGAGAGCCAAGGACCCGCAGTCAGGATGATTTATGATGTGTAAAAACAGATTATGTCATTCTTCAGGACAAACTGAGTGCCCCTATTGCAACCCAGTAAACCTCCTCCTCCTGCAGAGGTTTTGATTACAATTAATTTATTACTTTGCTATTACTAAAAGCAAAGGGGTGTATCAACTGTGGACAAAGCGCTGGCCAAGCCTGCCAAACCACCACAAGCAAGCTGAGCTTTTTGGCTGACATTTCACAAAAGGCTGAGGCCCAGAGACATAGATGAACAAGTGTTAAAGCAGAATCCAGAAGCCTGAGCTCATGGAGCATGTGTTTTAATTAAAGAAATGCTGATTCTGACATAACACCCATCATCTGACTCCCAAAACTCGGAAGTTATCCACCACGGCTTCATCTTTTTCCTGCAGCACTCACATCTCCAGAATCACAGGAACAGAATCACAGAATGACAAGGTTGGAAAAGACCTTTTGAATCATGAAGTCCAACCATTCCTGTCCTGTGCTGACCCATATCCCTGAGCACCTCATCTGCCCATCTGTTAAACACACCCAGGGGCGGGGACTCAGCCCCCTCCCTGGGCAGCCTGTTCCAGTGCCTGACAACCCTTTTGGGGAAGAACTTTTTCCTAACGTCTGATCTGACCCTGCCCTGGCACAGCTTGAGCCCATTCCCCCTCATCCTGTCCCCTGGCTGAAGAGACCATCGCCCACCTCTCTGCACCCTCCTGTCAGGTCACTGTAGGCAGTGATAAGGTCTCCCCTCAGCCTCCTCTTCTCCAGGCTGAACACTCCCAGCTCCCTCAGCCGCTCCTTGGAAGGTTTGCTCTCCAGCCCCTTCCCCAGCCTGGTTGCCCTTCTCTGGACATGCTCCAGGACCTCAATGTCCTTCTTGTAGTGAGGGGCCCAGAACTGAACCCAGCACTCGAGGTGCAGCCTCACCAATGCTGGGTACAGACGCTCCTGAGCTGCAGAGCTGGTGAGAGATTCAGCATTCAGTGAATGTTACTCTCCCCACGGTCCCCAAATTCTTCCTGTAGGTATTGGTATTGATCAGCTGGGCAGTCCAGCTGGGTGGCCCCTCACTGACAGGAAGAATGTCTGTCACTCACTATAATTTTTGGCATGTGACACGTTGAGTAGAAATCACATTTAATTTCATGTCATCTCAGGGAAATATTTCCTTGCTTCCTCATCTACTTGGTGGAAAGCTGGCTCAGGTGAAGGCAGTGCCCTGACATCTAGTTTGGGGCAATTTCTTGCTGGGACAAGAAAAATCTCTGTACAAGTATCAGTGAAGAGCCTTCTTTATTGTGATGCTACAAATGTATAGTAGAAGGTGGATAAAGCCACAACATTTATGGAATTTGAAATGTCTTCAGTCTCAGCATCTCAAAAGATGGTGCTCCCACCACTTTGTGTTTCCACTGGACACTGCTACCCCCAGTGGAATAGATTTCATGCTAGAAAAGCTAATTACATTGTTCCCCATTTTCTTATCCTTCTAAGTGATCCCCTTCTCACCTCAGCATCTTTTTCTTTCAAATCTATTTTGATTGTTGTTTTTTCTCTCCTTAGTAAGCAGCTCTTCAATGAAACCCAGAAATTCTCACGGATTTTCTTTTTTAAGTGTAGTTCTTGTGAAACAGGAAAGAAAATACACAACCCTGAACTAGAGGGAGGCTGCTGAAAGAGAAGGAACCTACAGGAAAGCTGGGAAGGGCTATTTGTAAGGGCATGGAGTGACAGGACAAGGGGTGATGGGTTTAAACTGGAGCAGGGCAGGGTTAGATGAGACCTTAGGAAGAAGCTCTTCACTCTGAGGGTGGTGAGACCCTGACTGGCACAGGGTGCCCACAGAGGTGGTGGAGGCCCCATCCCTGGAGACATTCAGGGTCAGGCTTGATGGGGCTCTGAGTGACCTGATTTAGTGAAGATGTCCCTGCTCACTGCAGGGGGGTGGGACTGGGTGGCCTCTGAAGGTCTCCTCCCACCCAACGCATTCGATGATGCTATGACTTTGTGATCCTCGGGAAGTGTGGTCCCTGAACCACCTAAACACACAGGAGGTTCCTATCTCCTGCACTGGCACTTCTCAGGAAGCTCTTGCACACTGTCAGCCGCCGAAGGATTTGGGATGAAGGCAGCTGGAGAACATCAGGGAGTTAGAGATGTTCCTGCAGTCGAGGAGTCATTCTGCCAGCCTCCCACACCACAATTAGGGGATGCCCATCAAATACTAAATTAACGTGACAAAGAAGGATTTCCCTTTCTAACAGTGATCTCTGTAGCCCAGGTTTCCAGCAGTAGCATTTGTTCCTGGATTTCAGGTAACACCTGCCTAGGAATTCTTTGCTGTGGGTGGGGACCATGGGTCATATAGTTTGTGTTTAATGCTGAGCAACTTTCTCATGTGAGGTGTACGAGTGTTGCATCACAGAGAGCACAGTGGATAGGACTTGGGGAGATGGCTGAGAGCAATACCATACATCGTGCTGTCAGAAGGCCAAAACCAAAACCCCGAGCTCCCATCAAATTCTAGGAATTGTTCCTTGTAAGATATTAGAGAAAATTACTTAGAAAGGCCACGGCCATCAACTCTGGATAATGAGGTCCTGAAAATTTCCATCTCCAAAAAATAATCAAATAGTCCCAACTCAAAGGAGACTGCAGGTAAGAAAATGGAAGGGAATCCATCTGGACTCGATGATCTCAAAGGTCTTTTCCAACCTAGTGATTCCGTGAACCTGGGGAGATGAGGAGAGCTTGGGAACTGCACCTCATAAAGGACAGCCTGCCCAGGGCTTGTAACACAGCTACAGCACCTCTAGAAATGATCCTCTGCTAAGAGGACACAATGCTGACTTTCACAGAGTGGGCTCCTCTCATGTTAGTATCCAAACTGAGGACAAAGCGAAGTCGGCAGCACTACAGGCTTGGGCAGGGGGCTGGAGAGCTGTCAGGCAGAGAAGGACCTCGGGGTGTTGGGTGACTGTGACTGACCATGAGCCAGCAGTGTGCCCGGGTGGACAAGAAACGGCATCCTGGCTGGTAACAGGAATGGGCTGGCAAGTAGGACTAGGGAAATCATTGTCCCCTGTCCTCAGCACTGGTGAGGTCCCACCTTGGGTACTGCATTCAGGTTTGGGCCCCTCACTACAGAAAGGACGTTGAGGTGCTGGAGCATGTCCAGAGAAGGGCAACCAGGCTGGGGAAGGGGATGGAGAATTGATGTTACGAGAAGCGACTGAGGGAACTGGGGGTGTCCAGTGTGGAGAAGAGGAGGTTGAGGGGAGACCTGATCACTCTGTACAACTACCTGACAGGAGGGTGTGGAGAGGCGAGGGGTGACCATTTCTCCCTAGGGACAAGTGATAGAACAAGAGGAAATGGTATCAAGTTGTGCCAGAGGTGTAGCTTGGATGTCAGGAAAAACTTCTTCACAGAGGGTTGTCAGGCACTGGAACAGACTGCCCAGGGAAGTGGTAGAGTCTCCATCCTTGGAGGGCTTTAAAAACCAGCTAGATGTGGTGCTGAGTGCCACAGTTTAGAGGTAGTTGTTGGCAGGTCAGGGTGATGGTTGGACTTGATGATCTAAAAGTTCCCTTCCAACCAAGACAATTCTATGTTTCTCTGACTCTAATGGATGCAATGCAAAATACAGTGTGGTCTTGGAGGAACCAACCTCACAGCTCTGATGTTTTCCTGAGAGCTACGTACTATCATACTGCTCATAGATCATGTGGTCTAAAACTGCTAACCACTAACAGAAGCTAGATGAGGTCACTTCCAGACAGGATACAACCCTGCAATAATGCACTGTATTTATAGCAAAGCAAGTTTTGAAGCACAAGTTCCCCTGGAGACCATCAAAACAACATTCATCAGGTTTAGCTACTTGCTCTGCAGTGCACGGTGCCTGTATTAGAGCTGTTCAGAGCACCACCAGACAGATCACGTGGCACCTCCCACAGTGGGCATCAACAGCTTCATGTTTCAGAGTCTAAAATATGAGGGCACTGCCTTAACACACACACAGGATCAAAACACTGCTCACCTCCAACAACATCCAAGCATCTTCCAAACCAGCTACTGTATTGCTGGTGCAGGTGAGAATTTTCCTGCTGATGAAGTTTGATGGTGGAACTCAAATACAACCCCACACCCACACTAACAAGCATCTTCACAGCTCTGAAAACAGGCTCAGGTGGTGGGCACAGGGCTCTTCTGCCACCACCCCACGTTTGGTAACGTGGAAGAAAAGGAGCCTCAGCCCAAGGTGTGGAGGTGAGAGAGGCAGGAAATGGTAATTGTGATTAGGATTTGAGCACATTAATCACTCCAGAGTTTCAGAATGACTGGCACTCCTACAGTCCCAGAATCCTAGCTTGAGTCCAGGCAAGTGTGCTTCCTGGAAGATCAAAAGCCACACCACCTCGAAGAACTGACAGCCCAGGAAGAGGACAAAGCGTCTTTACCTTAAGGAAAATGTTCTAAGTTATACAGAACGTTTCTAAGTTGTGCCCTGAGAAGTCTCCTGAGTTTCGGAGAGCCCCACAAGCCTCATCAAGGATACTCATAGCAAAGTGCTATGATGGCATTAATATTCCTGTGGAAGTTTATGCATCAGGTCTGAAGAGCCCACTTGGGCACTGACACCT
The DNA here is from genome assembly GCA_020800305.1 of Porphyrio hochstetteri. Classification (NCBI taxonomy): domain Eukaryota; kingdom Metazoa; phylum Chordata; class Aves; order Gruiformes; family Rallidae; genus Porphyrio; species Porphyrio hochstetteri. The sequence goes on along the minus strand of CM036912.1, from coordinate 30,168,774 downwards.
GCTGGGTCTCAGCCTCGCTGTGTCGGTGACGGGAGAGCTGATCCTACTATCCCTGAAGTGATGCCATTAATCACAGCGCAGGAGCTGCAGCAAGAGGAGCCAGGTCTGAGGCAGGCAGCCAAAGGGCACAATACTCCATCTCCAGTCCCACCTTTTCCCAGCCCAAATCATCATGCAAGCTTTCAGAAGGTCCCTCCTCCCAACCCAGTGCAGAAGGAGATTTCTCTTTAAGGTCCAAAAAAAGCTATTTCCTCCTCAGTTCTACTTCGGTCCTTCAGTACATCATCTGAAAAAGGCAAGAAGAAAATCCTCCTCTTTGGCTGCCCTCTCTGGAGAAGAAATGCCACCCCCTTTGCAACATGAAGACTCAAGAAATCTTTCCAAAGTCCTTTTTGGACAAACGACAGCTGCTCTGCATATGGAGATATATATCCTCCAGCTTAAGTACTGAATACCATCTCCTCAACCTTTATCAGTAATTATTCTGAATTACAGCCCAAGAGTTGGTAAGCCCTACCAGTACTATATGTGTGTAACATAGGAACGCTGGAAATAATGAGTAGATGGGTAGATGAGGTGCTCAGGAATATGGTTTAGCATAGGACAGGAACAGTTGGACTTGATCTTAAAGGTCTTTTCCAAGCTAGTCATTCTGTGATTCTGCCATTCAACACCTGCCTGCTGAACACAGGGTAGAAACAGGAAATGTGGGGGCAGCGAACAGCAGCCCTAAAAGCCAGAGATGGAGAAAAAAATACCTGAAGCTGTCCTAGCTGTCTGACATGGCTGAGCTGAGCCAGAACTCCCTGCGTGAGCTCAGAGGTACATCTGGTACTTCTCTCCTGTACTTCTTCAATAGATGTATTTCTCTAATATTCTTTATTATTATGTACGGCGAAATTGGAGATGACGTGATAGGGCTCTGAAAGTCCCCCAGCTTCCTCTGTCGTAAGGGCGATCGTCAAGATAAGGATGTGAAATCAAACCACATGAATGGCAATAAAATCACGAAGTGAAACTCCGTGTCTCCTAGAATTAGCTAGTTGTACTTTCCTTCTCAAGGCACAGACTTCCCTCTATCCCAGCCCCAAGCCGTCGGGCTGCTTCACTTTTAACAACAGATACCAAGTGAAACACGGCAACTGGTAACCTCATATAGGAAATATAGACCTCCTAAAATAACAAAATAGAATCATAGAATCACAGACTGATCTGGGTTGAAAGGGACCCCAAGGATCACAGAGTTCCAACCCCCTGACACAGGCAGAACCACCAACCTCCAGGCCTGGAACTACACAAGGTTGCCCAGGGTCCCAGCCAGCCTGGCCTTGAACACCCCCAGGGATGGGGCACCCACCCCCTCTCTGGGCAGCCCCATCCAGCCCCTCACCACTCTCTCTGGAAAGAACTTCCTCCTAATAGCTCATCCAAACCTAAAATAGCTAAAATAGTTAAATAAGAATTCAGAAGAAACTTCTGTTTCAGGGCATACAAACATAAGGGATTAAAACCTGGGGAATAGGAAATAATTAGAGCGCAGTGAACATTTTGAGCATTCCCCTCGTTGGTGCTGTCCAGGCAGCACCTCCCCATCAGGGGTTAGGTGGCCATTTCAGCAGTAAATTCCCCCAAAATCTGAGGTGTGTTGTTCTCACTGTTTCACTAGGAAAATAGGGATGGAAAGGGAACCTGAATTATGCCCAAGCTGTGGGTGAAAGTGGAGGGATCGTGGAGAAAAAGGCAAACTAGTGAATTGCATGTTACAGCCCCCGCCTAAACTGGGAGTGGCAGTTTAGGAAACTGGAGGAAAAAATGGAGCCATTTCCAGCTCAAGCACAGCTTCTATATAAACCTGGGAAGCTTTTAAAAGTCTGTATTAGATAAATCCCACACTGACAAAGGTCTGACCTCCACAGATGCTCCAGAAGAACAGGCCCCCTTGAAAGAACAGTGACCAGTCAGCAGCTCCTCACCATCAACCTAATAAAACCCCTAAACTGAGGCATAACTGGGCAGGGAGGAGGGGGGAGTTAAAAGATAATATTATGGGCAGAAAATTCTCCTCCTTGCTGCTCTTTCTGTCAGGAAGTTGATATGAAAGTGGTATTTGGATGTGTATTTTTGGCACATGCTGTTATTCTCCTGAATTAGTGATGAATCCTCAGAACTGAAAACAAAAATATAGTAATACATTGTAGGAACTGAATGAAAGTGGCATCATTAGATGTAAGAAATTCTAATGTGGTCAGCATGAATCATTTCTTACTAAAGCCAGTAAGGCCATGTTCAGCACACTGTGAGACCAGCTCAGAAAGCAGTTCTCCAGTAGCCCTTGGGCTGGCTTTGGTCTTGGCACATTTGGCACCTGAAACATTTCTTTTTGAGGTTTACTGAGCCAGCGAAGGCCACATGATGGCCCTGGGGAAAGGCAGCAAGTGCCCTATGGCATTAATAAATGGCCAAGTTAAATGAAGGTTGAAAAATCCGTGGAGCCCTGTACCCAGAGAACTGCACGTTCCTCTCTGTATGTGGGGTTATCTTTATCAAGAGCCATTGCTAGGTCGGTATTGCTCTACACCACTGTATTTTACTCAACTCCTCTGCACGTGTTGGCAATTGTTCTGCTGCAAAGACCATCCTTTGGCTGACCTGCTTTAGGTGCCTATTTACTCCATGCAGCACTACAGGCCTGGCGGGGACTGGCTGGAGAGCTGTCAGGCAGAGAAGGGCCTGGGGGTGCTGGGTGACTGCCGACTGACCATGGGCCAGCAGTGTGCCCAGGTGGCCAGGAAGGCCAATGGCATCCTGGCTTGTGTCAGACCCAGTGTGGCAGCAGGGCCAGGGCAGGGATTGTGCCCCTGGACTCGGCATTGGTGAGGCTGCACCTTGAGTGTTGTGTCCAGTTCCGGGCTCCTCACTACAAGAAGGACATTGAGGTCCTGGAGCGTGTCCAGAGAAGGGCAACCAGGCTGGGGAAGGGGCTGGAGAGCAAACCTTCTGAGGAGCGGCTGAGGGAGCTGGGGTGTTCAGCCTGGAGAAGAGGAGGCTGAGGGGAGACCTTATCAGTGCCTACAGTGACCTGACAGGAGGGTGCAGAGAGGTGGGTGATGGTCTCTTCAGCCAGGGGACAGGTGACAGGATGAGGGGGAATGGGCTCAAGCTGTGCCAGGGCAGGGTCAGATCAGATGTCAGGGAAAAGTTCTTCCTTGAAAGGGTTGTTGGGCACTGGAACAGGCTGGCCAGGGAGGGGGCTGAGTCCCTGCCCCTGGGTGTGTTTAACAGATGGGTAGATGAGGTGCTCAGGGATATGGTTTAGCACAGGACAGGAACAGTTGGACTCAATGATTCAAAAGGTCTTTTCCAACCTGGTGATTCTGTGATTCTAGCATTCTGTGATCTCAAGACCTCCCCTCCATTCTGCCTTTCTCTATATCACTTAGCCAACACACGCACCCCTTTAATTTACCATGTTCACTGATCAAAGCCCAAAAGCTCTGAGACCAGCAGACTGGCCCGTTACAACGTTTCCTATCCTACCCCTTGGTAATAAATTTCCTGAGAAGTGAAGCGGGCGTTTCAGGGCTGCACACACCATGTTCTGTAATGCAGCCTGCCAGGTGTCTCTAACTGCAAAGCTGCTTGTAAAGAATGGACAGTTTGGAGAGAAGGAAGCTGCTTGATGGAGCTTCTGAGATAAGGGCCAAGATGAGATAGTAGCCCCTCTGTGAGTTTGCAAATGTGCAGTAGTTATTTTATCTCCTGGGAGCACAGTCGTTCACCTTCGCAGGAGAAGGGTCACACACAGGGTGGCAAAAGGCCATTCTGAAAGGCACTTGATTCCAACTCAGCCAGGAAAGAGAATGCACTGCAATGGATGTTGGGCAAGCAGCCCAACAGCTGCCACTCTCACTCCATCCTTCCCCACCTGCCCCACTGAGAGCAGGACCAGACCTATGTTCCCCCCAGCAGTAGCTCTCAGACCCCCCCATCTCTTCCGATCTGTGGTCCCTCCAGTACTGATCCTAGTCCTGTGGTGTCTCTGGCTGCCACAACTCCTCTCTGACTTGCCAGATAGTCCAGCTTGAAGTTTGCTACTGAGCGCAGCCCACATACACGCAGGGCAGGTGGAAGCTCATCAGGAGAGCTCTCTGGCCCCACCAGACAAGGAGCCCTGAGCTCTGCGCTCCCTTCATCGCTGGCACTGGGACCTCTCACACACATCTCTCCAGGTGCTGACACCTCAAACCTGTGGAGTCCCTGGGACCCTGTGGAGCCCCCAGGGTCCCATGGAGTCCCCGGGACCTCGTGGAGCCCCCAGGACCCTGTGGCTCCTTCTCTACTTGCAGGCACTTAGACCCTGACATAGAACAGAGAGCACCCTTCCCCTGGCAAAGAGTTACAAGGGGAGATTAGTACCAAGACAGCACACACTGTGGGGATCAGGGGAAGGGCTTGGCTGGGCAAGCACACCCAACAGACCCACACGGTCCCCTTTTATCTATGTTATCCATCACTTGTTCCTCTCCAATCCACTTTGATCCGGAGGCATCAGGAAACCCAACTTGCAAAGGGCAAAGCGGGAGCTGCCCAGGTGACTCATGGAACTGGGATGAACCCTACACGGATTAATCCGTCAATCAGCTTCCAGAGCCGGGGCAATTCACAGCATCTCACAGCGGTTGGGGCTGGTTGTGCTGAAATATATTTAAAGCCAGGACTGGTTAGGTCTGGATTGGCTTAGGCTCATTTTAAAGGGTTTAAACACGCTTCATCTGAACTGTATTCAAGGGAAATGCAAAACTGCTACACATCCTAATGAAGGAAATCACTGCAAACCCTCATCAATTAGGACAAAGGGTGGGCAAACAGAATAGGAAAATTGGGGCAAGGGGAGGAGAACCCACAGTGGGTACATCAAAGTGTATGAAGATGATTAAGGGCCTGGAGCATCTCCCCTACGAGGAAAGGCTGAGTGTCCTGGAGCTGCTCAGCCTGGAGAAAAGAAGCCTGAGAGGGGATCTGATCTGTGTTTATCAATAGCTGAAGGGTGGGACACAGGGGAAATGGCCAGCCTCTTCTCAGTGGCTGTGGGGACAGGACAAGGGGAGATGGCCTCAAGTTGGAGCACAGGAAGTTCCACACCAATCTGGGAAGAACTTCTTTCTGGTGAGGGTGAGGAAGCCCTGGGACACGCTGCCCAGGGGGGTGTGGAGTCTCCTTCTCTGGAGATATTCCAGCCCTGTCTGGATGCCTCCCTGTGTGACCTGTCCTAGAGACCCTGCTTTGGCAGAGGGGTCAGACTCTACGATCTCTGGAGCTCCCTTCCAGCCCCTACGATTCTGGGATCCTAAAACTGCAAGCAGTGATTGCTGCTTTTGTAATTATCCTCCTGACCCTGAGTAAGTTCTGACCAGAAAACCCAGAAACACAGGCTGGACCAGTTCTTTAGAACAGAGGGATGCTAAAGAGAGGAAAATAGCTGAATGCCAAGGCGTTGCCCATCGCAAGACCACAGGCTGATTCACTCCAGCTTTCCGTGCTGAGAGAGACAGCACTTCATTCTGCTTCCTGGGAGAAAACAGACTCTAACAGAAAACTCCTCCAAGTTTTGGGCTAAAGCCCAGTGCGATACATTCCCTTCCAGAAGTGGCAGATTATAGAAAACACAGAAAGGCAACTTCTGATCAGACATTACATCTGTCTTTCTCCTGCCCTTGCCAAATCTGCCCTGGCAAAAGTTAACTGCACTTTTTGGAAGAGGTGGGGGGAGCACTGCCTTGGCCGTGGCTCCTTACCCCACTAACTTATATTCCACAGTCGAAATCGAAGGATTTTCCACCTTCCTTCTCTCCTCTCAATTTTCTCTTTTAATTAACAACCACACAGCCAATTTTTACACCGTGAGCCCTATCACCCGAGGTATCGCCGCACGCGCCTCTCACTGGGTCAGACTTTGGGCACCTGGTTTTCGTAGGCAGCTTTGTTTGCAAAGGTGGCTTTATAAAAGCATTAATGAAGTGACATAATGAAGTGACATCTTTCAGCCGTGTGAGAGTGAATAGAACTCAATATGAAGCTCTTGGAAACAAACCCCTGAAGATGATCACTGCGAAGGTTTCTGGGGTGCTCACCAGTCATCGCGTTTCTGTTCCCAGCATCTTCTAGGAGAAGGTGTAACTCCCAGAAATCCAGAAAATATGGGCACCCATTTCCCAGCTGTGAAAACCCACTTATTTTTCCCTGATGTCTTACTTGAGACTGTCATTATCTACTGATGGGTCTGCTGAGCAGAAATAACGTGACAGAAAGGATGAGCCTTGGAGAAGACACTCCAATGTCACAGAATCATAGAATCGTAGACTGGTCTAGGTTGGAATGGACTCCCAAGGATCACAGAATTCCAACCCCCTGACACAGGCAGGGACACCAACCTCCAGGCCTGGAGCTACACAAGGTTGCCCAGGGACCCAGCCAACCTGGCCTTGAACACCTCCAGGGATGGGGCACCCACCCCCTCTCTGGGCAGCCCCTTCTAGCCCCTCACCACTCTCTCTGGAAAGAACTTCCCCCTAATATCTCATCTAACCCTTCCCTCCTTCAGCTTCACTCCATCCCCCTTGTCCTGCCAGTCTCTGCCCTTTGAACAAGCTGATTCCCTCCTGTTTCTCTGCTCCCTTCAGGTACTGGAAGGCTGCAATGAGGTCCCCCCGCAGCCTTGTCTTCTCCAGGCTGGACAAGCCCAGCTCCCTCAGCCTTTCTTCGTAGGGAAGTGTCACTGAGCATCTTCTGTCAGACAAAATCTGACCTCAGTAAAAGCTGAGAGAGAGAAACCTTGGAACAGATGTGCACATGAGCAATAGCTGAGCCATATGAAATATAATCAAACACAGATGTACAGACACTGGAGATGGAAAAGACCTATTAGATCATCTAGTCCCAGTTTCTGCCAATTCAGAATTGGCCCCTAGAGTGATGTGCTGAACTTTAAGAAAAAACAAGCTGCCAAAAGCTTTGTTAAGCCTGTTGCACTTGCTTCAGAAGAGAGAAATGAAAACCCCAAACCTAACGAACAGGCTTCAAGTCATGGAGGACAAACAAGTGCCAGGAAAACTTGATTGTATCCCATCTCCTCACCAAGCCCCAGTGAGGAGCAAAGGGGTGGCTTTCCGAAGTCTGAGATACTTTCATACCATATGACCACCGCAGCTAAAACCAGGCTAACTTGAATCAAAACTTTGCCCTCGGGCAGGCTGTGGGAATTCAGGTTCCTCTGGCAGCTATACAGGGAGTATTTATTGGGACTCAGGCTGTTTGGAAGTACCAAGTGAAGGCCTCCAACCTACGTCAGCCTAGCCATGAAATAAGACTCTACAGCCCCCATGACTGGGTATTTGCTTACCAGGGTGTTTCAGCGCTCAGCCTCTCCACACCTACCCAGCTTTGCATGGGAGCTGCTTCCTCATGGTTTGTACAAGGCTAGAAGGGCGCACAGCATCTCACCACCTTCAGTATGGCTTGGGAACAAGCTGGAGAGGGGGATCACTGAGTGTCAGGGGAGTGTATACCCCCGGCTGCCACCAGTGCCAAGAGTCCTGCATGTCCCGTGATGTAGGCACCAAGTACCACCGAGCACCAGATGAGTAACTGCATGTCTTAGGAAGCTACCCAGAAATACAGTAATGTGTGTTCTCATCACAGGAATGGTGTCCTAAAAGAGACCAGGAAGGCCTCTGGCAGTGGAGACAAGGGAAAGGATCTGGCAGTTGAGAAGAGTCTGGGGAGGATAGTGCGACACAGATGGCTGAGGGCAATGGGGTGAAGCTGATGGCCAGGAGAAAGAAGCAACAGCTAAAAAACCTCATTGGGAGCCACTTCTGTGAGTAAAAGTGACTGTCCACAGACCAAGCTCTCAATTCATTTATCCAGAAGCACTAGCTTCAGGCACGAGTAGCTGAGATTGCTGGAGAAGTTCCCAAGTGCTCCCATCTCCCACCAAGGGCAGCAGAACCAGACAGGGCTCGAACATGATGCTAAAGGCATGGAAGAGCCTGGGGACCAGAGGGGGAAACAAGTCAGCTTGATGGAAAAACAGGAAAGTCACCTGAAAACCAGCAAAGCATTTCTTTTTCTGAAGAACACAACTCATAAATGGTCTTCCAATTTCACAGGAGCAAGATCTGTTTTATAATCCTAGCAAGTCACAAGCTTGTTTTTTTGAAGTTTTCTGGTTTAACACGCTCAGAAAGTGAGACTTAACATTTCCCCTGGTGCAAGCAACCAGTACCACGTCTCTCACACCATTTGTGTCCCTCCTTTAGGGCTTACCCACAGCTGGGGGCTCAAGCTGCCATCTAAACATGCCCAGAGAACATCAGAGGTCTGCCCACTGGTGACATACATACAGCACTACCACGAGACCGCGTTCCCTCCGCACGGTACAAACCCAGCCTACTCCACCTATGACGCGGTTGCAGTTTTGCCTAGCTGGGTGCTGGGAGAGACCAGAGGCTGCAGAAAATGGCTGCTGTGAGGAGCTGCTGGAATTCTCTGCGGCCCCAAAGTGTAAACATTGGCCTATTCAAGGCCAAAGGGGCGGCTGACCAGGGCCGAGCCAATCGGCATTGGTCACAGCGCCTCTGTGAATCACATATAGGAGAAAAAAAACTGGAAGCAGCTGCATTTTGCCACCGGAGAAGGGAGTGAGGAGATGTAACGAGCTGTGCAGACACCAAGGCCAGGTGTGACAAGCTTGCAAACGCAGGTGAGAGTTTCCCACGCTGTGTATTTAGTAACCATCACGTAGGATTTTACATTGTGACACTGGATTTAGGATGAGCTGACAGAGAGGGGAACCTCCACTTTCCAAGCCACCCCCCTGTTTTCTACCCAAGCACCCTACACTGAAGCTCAAATCCCACCTAACATCACTCCCAGCAAAGCAAGAAGGGCTACATTAATGCAACTCCTCAAGGCACTGAAAGCCAAGCATCTTTCATATGTGACTCGCCTTCTTCTACAGCTATTTTTTACTATAATAGGTGTTTAAATCCTCCCTGAGGCGGATGACGTACAGGAAGAGGCCCCTTCTGCACTCACCGTGGTTTGAGTGTCTCACGCAGTCACACAGCGCGGCGCTGAACTGCCTCTGAGCTTCTGGCTCCGAGAAGCAGTAGTAGCTGTGTCGGGCGAAGGGCTGCCACAGGTAAACCGGGAACTCCCTCGGCAGCTGAACGAAGGCCTGAGCAACCTCCTTCTCAGTCGACCCTAGGCAAAACACACATCTCTGTTGGAAAGCTGCAGATGTCTTGGGGGTGTTCAGCTCTTTTCCTCTGCTAGGACAGAGACAACAGACCCTTGCTAGCAGGGAAGCATGAGACATGAAAGAAAATCCCATCCCTTCCTTGATCCGAGCGACTGGGCACAGAAGTCAGGGGGCTCAGCTGGGATGGGCAAACTCAGCAGAAACAACCACCTCTAGGCCTTGTAGCAACTTGATGTCCTCATTTTGTATTCAAGGTGGCCAAAACCTACACATTTTTTGGTACAATTTCAAAGCAGCTGTTTCACTGGATTGTGGCTGCTAGGGAAAAGGTTTTCCTGCAGATAAGTTAGTGAGCACTCTGCTCTCTGTAGAGACTATACAAGAGCACATGGTCTTCCATATAGAAACGAATGGCATTAAACTGCTGTAGGGTAGGTATGGTGTAGGAGCAGCAGGGGGTTCCCTGTCTCCAGGGTGTCCAAACACCCTGCAACACCAAACTGCAAGACAGCCTTATGAACTGTCACTTCACCTGAAGGTAAAGCATCTTCAGTTTCCACCTGCCCCGAGTCCCTGTGCACAGTGGGCTCTCTCGGGGGGTCTTCATCATGGCACAGAAGGGCCATAAAAGACTGACTGAGCCACTCTTTGTGAAGGGAGAGCCTTGGGCTGCTCCACGTGGCTCAGCCCCAACTCCTGCAGAGCTGAGGTGACACACAGATAACACCTCCAGGCACTGCTGCCCCATGGCACCCCACTGAGCACCCTACGCCTTGGGAAAGGGGTGTCAGGAGACACCTCACAACAGTCAGAACTTCAAGTGATACGAGTCAGGACTTTAAAAGAAATCCTTGTCTACATGTTGCCCTTATCCCTTCCCTTATGTGCCATCCCACTTTCCAAATCTGACTCTGCAACATGGTATCTGCTCCCTTAAAGCCCGAATTTTCTCCATCTTCCTGGAGTGGGGTGGGAACATGCAGGACCGCAGCAGTTCCCATCCCAGAAACAACAAATTCAGCAGCAGCAACCTTCCTGCCCTCTCTGTGGGACTTATTATCAACCCTGAGTCAACACAGGCAGCTGGCATCTAAAAATGGAAACAAATAAACCAGGAATATTAACAAAGCCTGGGAACAATGGCGGTGTGGTTCCTGCCCTGCTTCTGCACCACTTCCAGCGGCTTTGTGCCGGGATGCTGGGGAAAGAAACGGAGCTCCTGAACAGGAGCTTACAGCCTCTTTGGTGTCCTTCCACCCTGGAGCTGAGCTTTGACTTAGAAAACAGGCTGCATGTACATTCCACGTCCCTGTTTTAAAGTGGAGCCTGAAAGCCTTCCTGCTCCGTCAGGAACAGAGGCGGGGGTCTGGCCCTTCAGCTGTGAGCAGGGCTTACCAATAGGATCTGGAAAATGCTTATCAGACAGCAAATTGTAATCTTCTTCTGAGGTCAGGACTTTGCCTCCTGCAGGAATAACATGGTATTTTGGGCTGGCTCCTTTCTGGTAGGCCTGGAAAATGGAGAGAGAGAGGGAATCAAAGTGAGTTTTACAGAGAGGGAAAACACAACTCATTTAGGAAGCTGATGCACGGGGTTATTCCCCAAAGGAAATCTTTATTTCTTCTTTTGTCAGACTGAATTTTGGATACATGCTCTGGAAACTTCAAATCTGAAACATGGTTAAATGTAAAAAACACATTTAAATATATCTCCTCAGCGCTTATGAGCCATGATGAAGAATCAGGGATGGAAGCGAGGGGAAAAGGATGGGATTTTCTTCTGAGCCCTAGTTGTTGGGTTTGTCAGCCAGGACTAGTTTGACTACAGCAGCTGCCAAACAAAAGCCTCCCACAAACTGCTGTTTCAAACCCAACTGTGGAAGCACAGGGACGTACTACAGTGACACACAGGTAAGGAGCGCTCTGTGCCGTGCCAAGGAAGGTCCAAAGGATTTGCTAATTCTTGCAAACGTGTAGGGCCAATGCAAGGCTCTGGGTTGTACCCTCAGCCAGCCCTGTGGAGCCTCCAGCCATCACCTCCACAAGGCCAAGGACAACGTTTCACCTGGTACTGCTGAAAGAAAGGCACCAGCAGTGGCAAATTCACCCTGTATCGGTTTCTTTGGGAGCACAGAAGGGAGGAAGAGGAAGAAGCATTTACCTCCTTAGTCTCAAAGCAATGCACCGTGTAGTCATTTTTGATAACGATGTATCTGTCCTTCCACTTCTTCAGATCCTCAGCAAAATGCAGCAGCTCTGCCTCATACAGGATGGTCCCATCTTCCACCGGGGGCTGCAAGGACAAGCTTTGAGATTTGAAACAACTCTGGATTCCTGACCATTCCCAAGCTTGGATTTCCACATTTCCACATGGCTGCTATGGGGGCTTCTGAGCCTTCAAGTGCAATCTGGAGCTCTCTGATTTGGGCACATACACGATCCAATTTGTGTGGCCTGAAGTGAGCTGGCAGCAGAGGAGCTCTGCCTTCCAAAATACTTCCAGGTTTCTGAGACAGTGATGTTCTTATTTACATTTGGGCTGGCAATGCTGAAGGTAAGCTGACTTGCAGTTCATTATCTCCCATTTCCCACTATCTAACATACAGCAAGATTCCATCGATACATCAAAGAGTTTTATTACAAAACAGTACAGTGATTTCTTTGTAACACTCTTGTACCTCTGCTCTGGTAACTGATGTGCACGTTTCTGGAAGACATGGCTCCCCTATTACCCCACTTTCCACATCTCACCTTGTTGCTTTACCCATCCGTTCCAGGAGCATCAGAAACAATGATGATTTCTGATTCGTGATTTCCAATATGGCCAAAAAATTACATGTGTACCTTCTTAACACTGCAGGCTGGTTCTCTGAGTTTCCCTCTAACACAGAGACTTTCCTCTCTCTTTTTTTCTCTTACTAAAACCAACTCACTCCACAGTGGGGACTATTCACATATTCCTTATGGAGACCTGCAGCCAGGGCTAAAGGGTTAATTAAGTTTCCTGCATAAATTTCTACCCTGAGAGCATGATCTCTGGCCCAAGACTCTTGTAAAACTTGGCAATCAGCAGGAAGCAACTAGTTTTATCCAAGCATCCGACTCTACCTTGATGAAACACATGCTTTGTACCAGAGACTTGTGTCATGGCTCTTCTCACGCTATGATGAGACAACCACACACAACAGAAACAAAGATGAATTTTCAAAAGTAAACATTAAACCTGCACCCAAATGTGACTATTCCACCTAAACCCAAACTGAATGCAACTTCTGCACTTGCAAATCTATTCTGTACACTTGAGTTATTTATAAGAAAGTACACAGGTAAAATGTCCTTGATACACATTCATTAGGTATTCAACTATCCAATGTAAGAAGCTCCTTATATGCTTTTATATACAGATGTATTTAAATAACTTTAAAAATCCTTTGGGTTTGATTCCTGAGTAACTGTACCGCCTGTTAACTTTACTTGAGGGCACTCAACACGGAGAAACAAGAAAACCGAGCCCAGTGAGTAGCTGGTGCACTTCAGCTCATATTTTTCATACAATATGACTACTAAACGTGTGATTTAAATAGCTAAAGCATTTGTTATTCCGTGCAGGAGAGCAGAGCTGTATGGCAGCTTGAGGACAGGGCAGGGCTCACATGCCTTCCTACCTTGGTTTTCAGGAACCTGGACTGGGAATCCCGGTGCTGCTCCAGCTCATTCTGCACATGCTTGCAGAAAGCCACCGCATACTGACGTTGGTAGTGCGGGCTGAAGTTTTTGATGACAGCCTCTGTTTTTCCTGCAGCAGAAAAAGAGATTTAATGGTATTTAATGCACATCAGTTCAGAAGCTGTACTGCTGGGCCAAAGCAGTTCTCACCAGTGACCCCAAGTATTGCCCAAGTGTGCCCACGGCCACTTGCTGCATGGCAGATCGGCAAACCCTTGGAGATGTCCACATGGGTCATCCCCAACAGTGGGGTTTGGATGTTGGGTTTTTGCCTCTCTAAGAGTGAGCAAAACATACCCCAAATCCCTTTCGGTAAGGACAGATGGGATCTGCCTCTCCCTAGTGCCACAGAGCCGTGGGGTTTCTAAAGCTGGTAAGGCTTTCAAAGAAACCAGTGATACCAGTGTCCAGGCATATCAGCCAAATTTATCACAGTGAGGTTTGAAAGTTGACTTAAAGCCCCTACAAAGAATGTTTTCTAGTCCTGAGCACTGCAGTCTCCTCTTTATTGTCATGTAAACAGATACTCGGTCAGGCTGCAATAAACACTAATCCAGCATTGTCTTGCTATAATCAAGATCTCCTCAGCAGCAGTAACAGCAATAAACATACTGAGAGTCTCATTTCTGGGAAACTTAAAGCAATTTACAAGTAATTAACTCGTTAACCCTATCAAAGAAATAATAATGCTTTACAGCCAGGGAATTGAAGCTAAAACTCAAAAGCCTTGTGCACGTTCCTGACTCAAAGAGTCGGTGGCAATGTGAAAACTGAAACCTGGACTACGATGTAGACAGCATCCTGACTGTCCTGGAGACCAGAGAGAGCCCCTTCTTCCATGCTTTAAGGAGCCCATGACAAGGGGTGTTTCTGAGCACGCAGTGGAGAAAGGGCATGTCACACCTCAAGCAGCTTCAATGCTTCTAAAAGGTCATTTTGTTCTGCTTGGGGGTGGGGAGAATAATCAAATTTTCCATGTATGACAAAAAATGTACAAAAAAAACGTGGTAGTTCCCAAACTCTCATTTCTTGAAGACATTTTAGAGCTTGGATCCTACACCAGGACTGGCATTCAGCACTCCTGAGGGACCAAACAGGGAACCAGCAAGGAGCACCACAACCTTCAGAGTCCTGAAAACCTCAACCACCTGTATCCTCTGATGATGTAACCTGACTGACAAACTCCTCCCAGCCAGCCACCCACCAGCACTACCACCAAGACAGAATGACAAGGCTGGAAAAGACCTTTAAAATCATTGAGTCCAACTGTTCCTGTCCTATGTTAAACCATATCCCTGAGCACCTCATCTACCCATCTGTTAAACACACCCAGGGGCGGGGACTCAGCCCCCTCCCTGGGCAGCCTGTTCCAGTGCCGGACAACCCTTTCAGAGAAGAACTTTTCCCTCACATCTGATCTGACCCTGCCCTGGCACAGCTTGAGCCCATTCCCCCTCGTCCTGTCACCTGTCCCCTGGCTGAAGAGACCATCACCCACCTCTCTGCACCCTCCTGTCAGGTCAGTGTAGGCAGTGATAAGGTCTCCCCTCAGCCTCCTCTTCTCCAGGCTGAACACCCCCAGCTCCCTCAGCCGCTCCTCGGAAGGTTTGCTCTCCAGCCCCTTCCCCAGCCTGGTTGCCCTTCTCTGGACACGCTCCAGGACCTCAATGTCCTTCTTGTAGTGAGGGGCCCAGAACTGGACCCAGCACTCGAGGTGCAGCCTCACCAGTGTCCAGTCCAGGGGCACAGCCCCTGCCCTGGCCCTGCTGCCACACTGTGTCTGACACAAGCCAGGATGCCATTGGCCTTCCTGGCCACCTGGGCACACTGCTGGCTCATGGTCAATCTGCAGTCACCCAACACCCCCAGGTCCTTCTCTGCCTGACAGCTCTCCAGCCAGTCTCCCCCAGCCTGTAGCGCTGCAGGAGCTATGAGAAAATCAAAGGTCTTGAGGTATTTGCTGCTTCAAGCACACTAGCACAGCCCGTCTCAAACAGCTGTGCAAATCTTTTTGAGTTACGCCTGATTTCACTGCCAGTGATCAAGAAAATGAATAGGTTTAAATGTCAGTGCAGATCTCAGAATGTTCATGGCCTTTTCTCACCTTAAATAATTTTGAAGATCAGAATAAATGTGGTTGAAGAAAGGGAGGAGCAGCAGGTCACTGTGTGAGGCAGTGCTCGGGGTTTTACGAGAGAAAGCACTACCTTCTTTCCAGCTCAAGCCCCGAATCCGTGTGGCTGACACTGCCAGGGAAGAACAGCTACTTTGCCAAGGGTTCACAGAGACAGGCACAGGCAAAAATGGGTTTGGGAAGAGCTTATTTCAGGTCCAGCTCCAATTTGCTCCAAATGCGGGATATTACCAGGCTGGCAGAGGCAATTTCATCAATGCCCGTGGCTGTGGCACTTAACGACTCCGTCATGTCCTAGTAAATACATTCACCTGGCTGTAGCTACATGCATGTGTGTGCAAAATGAAAAGCTACACATCAGCCCTCTGCTTCTGCAGGTTTCTTTTCAGTTTGACACACGGAATGTGACAGATGACAAGCTCAACAGGAGCCAGCAGTGTGTGCTGGCAGCTCAGGAGGACAAACGTGTCCTGGACTGCACCCAAAACAGTGTGGCCAGCAGGTCTGGGGGGGTTCTGCCCCTCTGCTCTGCTCTCGTGAGACCCCCCTGCAGTGCTGCATCAGGCTTGGGGGTCCCGGACAGGAAAGACATGGAGCTGTTGAGGCAAGTCCAGAGGAGATCACAAAGATTATCAAGGGCCTGGAGGACCTCTGCTCTGAAGACAGGATGAGAGAGATGGGCTGCTTCAGCCTGGAGAAGAGAAGGCTCCAGGGAGACCTAATTGCAGCCTATCAATACTTACAGGGGTCCTACAGGAAAGTGGGAGAGGGGCTGTTACCCAGGGAGTGCAGGGACAGGACAAGGGGCGATGGCTTCAAGCTGTCAGAGGGCAGGGTTAGGGTAGATGTGAGGAAGAAATTCTTTACTCTGAGGGTGGTGAGGCCCTGGCACAGGCTGCCCAGAGAGGCTGTGGGAGCCCCATCCCTGGAGGCGTTCAAGGCCAGGTTGGATGGGGCTTTGGGCAACCTGGTCTAGCAAAGGTGTCCCTGCCCATGGCAGGGGGTTGGAACTAGATGGGCTTTGAGGTCCCTTCCAACCTAAAGCACTCGGATTCTACACCTCTCAAGTCCACAGACAATATTGACACAACCTGACAGCAGCGCCTGCAGAGTCACTACACAAAGCTGGGGAGATGCCAGGCTGAGTTAAGTGCTCAGGTACGTAAGTTTTTCACAGCTGGACTTGTGGGACAGCACCAGCCTGAACTCCAACCTACCAATTTTACAGGACCAGATTTTTTGAGACCTACCAGTAATAGGATGTGCTTGTGTATAACAGCAGAATACCAGCGCTGCTGAAGCCGAAAATCCCTGCTCATCTGACAGCCTGTTTAAAACTAGCCTCCTTTGGGCAGAGGCATAAGCTTATTCTCCAAATAAGGAAAAAGCTTCCCAAAACCTTTTTTATAGCTTTTTTTTCTTTCCCTTCTGGCCCCAGCTAGCAGTAGGATGTTGTTGGCCTCAGCCCCAGCGGAGTTTCCTGCTCAGGGTTTGCCCCTATTTTCTACCATGGCTTTTTCTTCTCCAGCTTGTGGTGGCCTCTTGATTTGTTACAGAGGCTCCAGGACGCTGGACCTCGCTCGCCTGCTGCCTGCATCCTGCAGTGAAAAGCTGGAGAGGAAGTGGGATAAAGAACAAAATTCTGGTGTTGGGAAACAAACCCCAACAATCACAGGAAATAGCTGTAATTCTGGAAAAGTCTTTCAGTTACGGCTAAATTGGCTCAGAAGTGGGATTCTCTGGTGTCAACAGTTCTTAGATCAGTTTAAGAGGGCACCTACTGAGGAGAAAGGAACCAATTCATCCTATAAATGATAAATACAACCTTGATGGGATTTCTATGTGCAGAATAAATTCACAATCAATCAAAACGCAACTCGAGGAGCAAACGTTCCATGCTGTTTATCCCAGTCTCTGCACTCCCTCAGCAAAGGAGCTCTGTGTTAAAAATCACACAATCACAGAACTGTAGGGGTTGGGAGGGAGCTCCAGAGCTCATCAGGTCCAACCCCTTGCCAAAGCAGGGTCCCTAGGACAGGTCACACAAGGAGGCGTCCAGACGGGGCTGGAATATCTCCAGAGAAGGAGACTCCACACCCCCCTGGGCAGCCTGTCCCAGGGCTCCCTCACCCTCACCGGGAAGTTCTTCCCCATACTGGTGTGGAACTTCCTGTGCTCCAACTTGAGGCCATCGCCCCTTGTCCTGTCCCCACAGACACTGAGAAGAGGCTGGCCATTTCCCCTGTGTCCCACCCTTCAGATATTGATAAACACTGATCAGATCCCCTCTCAGGCTTCTTTTCTCCAGGCTGAACAGCCCCAGGTCACTCAGCCTTTCCTCATAGGAGAGATGCTCCAGGCCCTTAATCACCTTCGTAGCCTCCTCTGGACTCTCTCCAGGAGATCCCTGGCTTTTTTGTACCAGGGAGCCCAGAACTGGACACAATACTGCAGGTGGGGCCTGACCAGGGCAGAGCAGAGGGGGAGGATCCCCTCCTTTGACCTGCTGGCCACACTTCTTTTGATGCCCCCCAGGATCCCATTGGCTCTCTTAGCCACCGGGACACACTGCTGGCTCATCCAACCTGTCACCCACCAGGACCCCCAGGTCCTTCTCCTCAGAGCTTCTCTCCAACAGGTCATCCCCCAGGCTGTACTGATACATGTGGTTATTCCTTCCCATAATACTGGCTCCTTCCTCTTCAAATTAGAAGAAAAGGGTTTTGTGAAGAGGTGGTGGGTCGCGCTGTGCAGTGACCTGGCCTTGCACTGCTCGGCCCAACAGGAATGGCACTGCTACCTGTGGGTGGGAGGAGAAGCAGGCAGAGCTGTGAGCCATTGGACACCAATGGATCTTTAAACTCTTTGTGGTTTACAGAAGATAAGGCTATCTGAAAATAAACATGATGGAAACAGTCATGAGGAATAGAAACTTCTTCCCATGAAGTGGTAACCTGGGGCAACTGGAGATTAAATACTCCAGGGCACTTGAAAAATGAGTTCTCCTAATTCTTTTCCAAATTTAGTGAGGCTTGCTTAGTCAGAGCTGTTTCTGTGGAGCAAGGCCAACTTTCCCACTTGGTTGGTCTGGCAGCGGCGCAGCTCCAGCCCATAGAAATGTGATCTGAAGCCCAGCAGCTAGGCTGATGTTTATCCCAGCGATCATCTCGCCTGCATGCGACTGGAGTTACCAACAGCAAAACATGACAGCAGAGGTGGCAGGATTTTTGTCCCATTAATCAAGCTGGCAGGGGTCTGCATGTACAGATGTCCCCTCCCTTGTTGAGGGTTTAGATCCTGGTAAAGAATAAACTCAGATGCTTCATGATTCATCTCCTCTTTGGCAGAACCACCCTTGCGCTTGATCACACAAGTTTAGCATCAAGTCATGACACGTGTTTCAAGACCAAAACCAAATGCCCTTGCAGTGAGAAGTAAGGACCACCTGCCTGGTGCCCCATTGGAGATATGGAACCCCCCCAAATGTTTTCCTGTTTATCCATTGCCTTTGACCTTTTTAGCTGTGTAGCACCCACACCAGGCACTGGTATGTCACTCTAAGTCACCAGCCCCATGGCATGTCTGTTTGTATTGATTTCATTGCTTTTACTGAGATAAACTGACAGCCAACGTTAAACAATAAGGGCAGCCATTGGCAAGCTCTCCCACAGAAGTCTGCTGCTGTAGCTGGTTCTCAGCCTGGTGGGATGGCCACATGCAGCCTGGCTAGCTTGCCCTGCCACGCTCCTCCACGCTCAACATTATGTGATGCCAAGTGACCGGTACGGGTGCAGGTCAGGGAAATTCAGGAAAAAAGGTCAGAAACCAGCAACGTTTTGGCTGACATGCAAGGAAGGCCTTGCACAATTACTGGGCTTCAGCCATTTGGAAGTCAGGAAGAGAAAGAGGAAAGGACTCGCCGTAAAAGCTCTTATTCCACTCAAGTATTGGTGCTTGGTAGCAGATGATCCCTCCAAGGGTAGCAAGATGACCATGACCCTTCCTCTTCATAGCACAACTGCTTGCACTCATGAATGGGGGTTTCATAAAATACCCTGATCATGATACAAATCCCTTTGGAGGTCTGAGGGATTTGTCTCCTTAAACCATTTAAGCCCTTTGGAATACACACTCTGTGCCCTGAGGGACATGGACTTAAAAAAAAAGGAGATGATGTTCTGTATCAAAGCAAACCCCAGACAGAGCAGAACCCAAAAGGAACAGTAAGCATTGTGTCTGCCAAACACCAGCACACAGCACTTCAGACAAGTGTGAAGTACTGAGAAAGAACAGGAAGGAATGACTTTCTCCTTGTATTTCTATCACAAGACAGTGAGCATGGCTGTCAGAAGTAAACAGAAAACACGTTGATCGCGCCCACATGGTGCTTCCCATCCAGCAATGCAGCCCACAGCAAGGGACATGCTTTTCAACTGTACCTACAGTGTGCCTTAATGTTACTTAGCAAGTTCAGCACAGAGTTTTGAAATTGCTACTATCCATCTATCCACCCATCCATCTATCCATCCATCCACAGAATCACAGAATCACAGACTGGTCTGGGTTGGAAGGGACCCCAAGGGTCACAGAATTCCAACCCCCTGACACAGGCAGGGACACCAACCTCCAGGCCTGGAGCTACACAAGGTTGCCCAGGGACCCAGTCAACCTGCTCTTGAACACCCCCAGGGATGGGGCACCCACCCCCTCTCTGGGCAGCCCCTTCCAGCCCCTCACCACTCTCTCTGGAAAGAACTTCCCCCTAATATCTCATCTAACCCTTCCCTCCTTCAGCTTCACTCCATCCCCCTTGTCCTGCCAGTCTCTGCCCTTTGAACAAGCTGATTCCCCTCCTGTTTCTCTGCTCCCTTCAGGGACTGGAAGGCTACAATGAGGTCCCCCCGCAGCCTTCTCTTCTCCAGGCTGACAAGCCCAGCTCCCTCAGCCTCTCTTCATAAGGGAAGTGCTCCAGCCCTCTGATTGTCTTTGTGGCATCTTCTGAACCCTCTCCACCAGTTCCACATCTTTCTTGTATTGGGGCCCCAGCTCTGGACACAGGACTCCAGCTGGGGCCTCACTGGGGCAGAACAGAGAGGGACAATCCCCTCCCTGTTCCTGCTGCCACCCCTCTTCTGATGGAGCCCAGGATCCCATTGCCCTTCCGAGCTGCCAGAGCACACTGCTGGCTCATGTTAAGTTTCTCATCCATCCACCCAACCATCCACCCATCCATCCATATAATCTTATTCTCACAGTCCAGCAGAGTAGCAACAAAATGACGTAACAAGTAAGTCCAGCCTTCAGCTCATGGTTGACTTTCATCCCAAGTGGAGGATGAGCACAACCTTTGAGATACGTGTCTAAAGAGGCTGTACACGAGCCCTGTGAATCGGCACAGCTGCATTTCAGTACTGGCAGCTCTGAGGTGGGTTGGATGCTTGTCATGAGGAGAGAGAAGCTGCCTCTGCTGCTTCTGCTGCCATGCAGAGCATAAAAACTGCTCTTCCCAAATACACCCATTCATTTCCAGCATCATTATCACTTACTAAATGCACCTGGAAACCAGAAAACCAAGAAAAGCAATTCTCTCCAGCATACTCTCCCTAAGAGCGCCCACCACCTCCTGGTGCTCCAGGACATGTAGTAGTGCAGCAGCTTCCCTACAGCCTTCTTCCTTGCGTAGCACTTATGGACACCATATTCTGATTATCTGTGAGTCATGACATAGTATCTGCTATGGAAAAAAAGGAAGACAGACACAAATCCCGTGTTCAGACTTGGTGGGATCCCATCTCAGGAGGTTGGTCTGCATTCACTCAGCCAAACCAAGCAGCTCTCCCGTAAAGCCACCCCTCCTCCCCATGCAGACACGCTGAAAAGTGCCATTTGCACCTGATAAAATATTGAACCCAGTTATTTGCTCCCAGCCTTGCTTTGTACTCATGGACACGACTCTCATTAAAAACTCTTAATGCTGTGACTACACCAGTGCACACACCCACCCAAATTACCACCCACAATGCAGACACTGCAGTGTACTGGTAAAACTCCAGTTAGTCACCCAAAGTTCAACCCGTGGGAAAGGGCAACACCCATCACACCTCAGACCATCCTCTTCCTAAATCTCAGCACAGAGGCGCTCCTTGGGTGCTTAACCCAACTCCTCCATGGGATGGAGTGGGAAAGTCAAGGCTGTCTTTTGAGGAATCTTTGGAGCCCAGGATGTTCCACACCAATATGGGAAGAACTTCCCGGTGAGGGTGAGGGAGCCCTGGGACAGGCTGCCCAGGGGGGTGTGGAGTCTCCTTCTCTGGAGATATTCCAGCCCTGTCTGGACGCCTCCCAGGGTGACCTGTCCAAGGGACCCTGCTTTGGCAGGGGGTTTGGACTCAATCTCTGGAGTTCCCTTCCAACCCCTACAGCTCTGTGACTCTGTAATTAAAAACCCAACCAGGTTTCGTAGCAAGTTTGCTGGTTGAGACGGTGGGTGTGGAACTTGTGCTCCACCAGAAGTGAAGCTTCTCCCTCAGGGCACGCTAAGTAAACATGTCTGTAAACTCATGTAAACTTGATCCACAGCAAAGGAGGAGCCAAAAATAACAGGCTTCCTTCCAGTCTTGCCGATCTCCCTTTCTACAATCGCACTCAAGTGCTTGGCTCCTCCTCAAGTGCTCCCCTCCATAAGGCTAAATTTCATCCTGACCTGCACAAGGATCCCATCGATCTCAACACCTTTACATACTGACAGTGTCCTTCTCAGGCAACTTCATGAGTATCTTGTATTTCAGAAGGAGCAGACAGACCCAAGTCAGGCAGGCCTCACACACCCTAAGAAAAGGCTTGTTTTCCAAAGAGCAGCTTGTGATGTACGGATGGAGCTGCTATTTTAAATTAATGCTGAATGCCAGAGCAAAACAGAGAGAGCTAATCCTGCCTAAGGCACAGACCATCTCTTGGGTCAAACCCAGAGGCTCACGGCTACAGCTGGGTTTCCTTTCCCCTTCTGTCCCAGATGGGTATCAAGAAAGTTCTTCTTGGGCAGTGCAGAGACAAGACTGTCACACCTTTGATCTACAGTTAACCACCATTATCCTAACAGCACATCTTCCACACCTTCGTGTCTCGTAGAACCTGACGATCTCCAGAGGGTATCTCAATGGCAATCACACCATTCCCATGCTCTGTCCTTTAGGAGAAGCACACGATTCCCTCTGACTGCACGACCTGTTGCCAGGGTATTTTGAGACTGGCTGCTGTTAATGTGGAAACACCCAGGGAAATGTATTTCAGCATCAATCCACGACTGCAAAGCAGCAGGCTGGGGTGGCACACATCTTCTGCCCCCCTGAAATGGAGAAGTAGAATCATAGAATCCCAGACTGTGTTAGGTGAGAAGGGGCCTTCAAAGGCCAGCTAGTCCCACCCCCTGCAGTGAGCAGGGACATCTTCGCTAGATCAGGTTGCTCAGAGCCCCATCAAGCCTGACCTTGAATGTCTCCAGGGATGGGACCTCCACCACCTCTCTGGGCAACCTGTGCCAGGGTCTCACCACCCTCAGAGTGAAGAGCTTCTTCCTAAGGTCTCATCTAACCCTGCCCTCCTCTAGTTTAAAGCCATCGCCCCTCATTCTGTCGCTCCATGCCCTTACAAACAGCCCTTCCCAGCTTTCCTGTAGGTCCCCCCAGGGACTGGAAGGGGCTTGGAGGTCTCCCTGAGCCTTCTGTTGTCCAGGCTGAACCAGCCCAACTCTCTCGGCCTGTTTTCAGAGGAGATGTGCTCCAGCTCTTGGATCATCCTCAGTTGGAGTATCACCAGAGCAGAGTAGAGGAGGAGAATCACCTCCATGTAGCCTCCATTGGGAACATCTACTCCTTAAGCATGTGCTCTTCATGGACACATGCCAGCCCTGGGTCACTGCTCCCTCCAACCTCTTCATATCTTCTCCCACACTTGTGTCATCTCTCGTGCTGGGGAAAATGGATAGACAACCTCTCCGTCCAGAGACGGGTCTTGCACAAGCAGCTCCACCAGCATTACAGAGGGAAGAGGCAATAAAATGTTGGGAAACCATTAGCAGTAAGGCAGGGAATGGGGAAAACAACGGGAGAGATTTGAATTTTAGCCTTAAAACACCTGAATGGCAGCCGGTGAGATCAGGCACTCCAGCATCAACCACCACCAGCCAGCAGCTCTGCACCACTCCCATTGCCAAATCATTACTGAGGGGAGAAACAAGAGCTCACGAGCTGCCTTTGCACTTCTGTCAGATTAAAAATATCCTAATGGCCAGGAATTACATCAAGGCCAAAGCTGGTGGTTAATCAAGCAGAAACAAGCCCAGTGCAAGCCAAGGGTTTGCTGAACACCGTGTCAGATAAGCTTATCCTTACGGCTGCTGGAATTTATCCTTCATTGGTAACGGGGTTAGAAGGAGCCGGGCTCCGTCTAGAAACAATCACACACAGTCAAATTCAAGAAGAATAAGGTCTGACAACCCCCTATTTATACACTTATTTCAGAGCACCAGAAGAACCAGGGATTTAATAGAACAAATGAATCCAATCTAGTTCCCGGGGGCCACAAGGAGCTAAAATATGCTCTGTAATAAGTTCATTAGATGAAGGTAAATAGGTTCCAAGTTTGGTTTGGTTTTTTCCAACTCCCTGAGCCACTAACGGGGAAACAGACCCCAAGCACATCTTGAGCAGCTTTCTCCAGTCGGGATCTCTGCATCATGTTACACATCATAGAATCATAGACTCACAGACTGGTCTGGGTTAGAAGGGACCCCAAGGATCACAGAGTTCCAACCCCCTGACACAGGCAGGGACACCAACCTCCAGGCCTGGAGCTACACAAGGTTGCCCAGGGACCCAGCCAACCTGGCCTTGAACACCCCCAGGGATGGGGCACCCACCCCCTCTCTGGGCAGCCCCTTCCAGCCCCTCACCACTCTCTCTGGAAAGAACTTCCCCCTAATATCTAATCTAATCTACACCACTGTAGGTCATACAAGAATCCTTCTTGGGAACATTTTAACAGCTTTCCGAAACCGTAAGCCAACGCCGCATCACCCTTTACATCAGGATGATACACTCCCTCTTCCCTGCCTTTCGGGTGACGGGCGCTGCAGCCAGTTACTTCACTGCCTGACCATCTGCAAGAGAAAATAACAAACCCTGTTCTCAGGCTGGAGATCCAGCTAACAGAAATAACTATCTTCAGGATAGTGGCTGAAGGTTTTCCTGAATATATGTATGTGTTTATACAGACACACTCAGCTGCACAAGACAATTGTTTCAGGTTCTCAATTTCATGCTATAATACTGCAAGATGAGTGTAAGGAAATTTAACTGTTGTCACAGCAAAACATTGCTGGGGATAGGCTAGGAGGCCCCACCGTATAAAACCCAGAAGTCTGAGTGAAGCATCATTTCAAAATCTCTTCAGTCTATCATTCATATATGTTGTTGTTAGGAAGCGTGCTGGTCCAGTGGATTCTCTTTCTGACACCACACGGGCTGTGTGGGCCATGACAATGCTACAGGAGGAATCGTTTGGGGCTGACACAACCCATGAGTCTAAAATGTTGTTTCACAGCGCTGTAGGCTGCAACATCATGATCTCTTGTCTGGTAAAGGCAAGTGATGCCCTGATAAAGGCAGAATTATTCGAGACTTTGAGTAACCTGTTTAGCATATGTATTACGCATACTGAACAAATATTTCCATCGTATCATCCACCCATAAGTACACCCAGCAGCTGCAGAACAGCAACCAGCGTAGACCGAGGGGTTTAAACTGGTGAAGGGTTCTTAGTTTTGGTATTTCCATGCCTTAGCTAAGCCAAACTAGACAAATTATCCTTGCTGACAACCTCTTCTCGTGGTGAGAACAATCAGATCACATTCTTAAATGAGTTTGCTACATCTTTAGGAATGACTGGATTAAAAGAAAGGATTGCATTGACACTCTGCAAGAAACACTTCTAAGGCTTAAAGGGTCTATATTAGTGCAACCAGGCATCTTCCCTTGTACAAGCAAGCCCTTCTCTACCTCTCCGTGGACTATAGTATCTCCCAGACAGGAAAACCACACTATTCACTGACTTTTTAATTCTGCAGAAGAGACAGGAGGAACCACTGGCACCTCATCCTGTGGGGAAGGAGGTTCCTCATCAGGGCTGCAAAAAAGCATCAATTAAAGTTAAAAGTTTAGTAAACAAGTGTAGAATTACTGCACAAATCTGCTCACCACCCCCATGTAAAACAGTCTGTTGTTCAGTGAGTATTACAGACAGGAAAGGGAACTGCACACCTGTGATGCAAGAGATAAGCTTCACACTTTGAGCTAAGTGTTGACAAACACTAAGCCGTGGTCCCCAGAGCATCAGCCATCAGAATGTGAGATTCTTCAAAGCCACAGAAGTGTCTGCTTTGACATGAAGGGAGGAAGACGCCCTGATGCTCAGCTGAAAACGGAGACCTCAACTGAGACTCCTTTCATCCAGCAAAACAATCTTGGCTTGAACGAGTACATCTGGTTTTCTCCCTCATGCTTTACTTGGACTCTTCTACAGTGGCTTCTACTGCCAAATGTCCCAGTTTGGGTTAGGACACAGCCTTTTGTACTATTCCAGCTGTGAAATGGGTGCAAAGGAGACAGAATTGGCTGTAATGGAGGAAAGGAGGTCTTCCATCCCCTCACAAAATCAACACGACCACTCCAAAAGCCCCTGCTGAACTTAGTCCAGGGACAATCCATGGGCAGAAGCAGAGAAAATGTGGCAAAAGGGCATGAAGAGAAAATAAAGGGAAACAAGGAAACAGAAGACAAGAGGTGATCCTCTGACTGTCTGGGGCTTCTCAAAACAGGACACCTACGAGTGGCCTGGCTGTCCGGGGCTTCTCAACATGGTAGACCGACCAGTGGCCTCCTTTTCCCTCTTTTCTACCACCCAAAGTTGAGCAAGGCCATAATCAACATCTCAATATTTCCAAAGCACTGAAAAAGAAGGAAACAAAGTGATCCCAAAATGACTGGGGGTTTTAATTATTCATTCCTTATTCTCCAGAGCTCACACCTTTGATTCTTCTGAATTAAATGTATAACTTCTGCTGGCAACCTCAGAATTGATTCCATAAATTTCATCCTGAAAAGCATCCAAGTAAAAGCAGAGCAACCCATAACTTTCTGTATGTGCAGTGGTATCAAAGCTGAAGGATCGCCTTCACACTTGCTGGGTCAGCTCTCCGTACAACCAGCCAGTGCCAGCCTTCCACACCACCAGAGGCAGAAGAAAGACTCCCAGGTTACAAGGTTACAGGAATTTAAGGAGAAAAAGAAAAGAAGAACTGCATTCAGAAAGAATTTGATGCAAATGGAGGACACATTCAAAGCAAGACCTTCATCCTGTAGCCATGCCTGCACAAAAGCTGGGCTTTAAGGTCTCATTATTCTCTGTCCCAGCAAACTGTCGGGAAGTATTTATTTTTTCAGACTCCTATTTTTAGCTGTTAATTCAGAGAAATACCAGAGCCCCACTGAGCATTTGACTGCAGCTCTCAGACAGGCGGAGCTCCGGTGTCGCTTGCTGTGACAGGAATGTGGTGGCACACAACTCTGCAGGTGGAGGCTCAAAGTTGTCTTGTCCCCTCCGTGGAGCTGGTTTCAGCAAATCCCCGCTTATATCCAGCGGAAGCAAGCTCAGAGGGGTTACAGTCCAACCACCTGACATTCTGCCAAGTGTTGCACACTATTCTTCTGCCCAGATGAGTTTCAGTTCCTCAGGCCTCATGAAAGCACCACGAGAAGACAACAGGGTTAGCACTGGTGGTGGGTTTTTTCCATTTCTAAGAAGACTTCCCAGGAAGAAGTGCCAGTCAGCTATTGTCTCTGTCACTGTTTGTTTGAGTCTCCTCAGCTGCTCAGCCTCAGTGTTTCTGTGCCCCTTCCTTTTGAAAGAGAGATACGTCGCCTCATTTCCTCTCCATTTATCTCTCATGTTCAGAAGGGCTCATGACAACACAACACTACTTGAAAAGGAAAAAGCAAATCAAAACCACCTTCTTCCACCGCTGCCTGTGTACAGTAGGGCCAGATGAGCCTCTGGGCTCAGAAAACCAGCCAGGCAGGTTATTATCAATAGGGGGAAATTTGTTCCTGAGAATTTACATGGAAACTGTTTGCTGAGAGCTCTCTCTCCACCCATTTGCAGCAACCCTGAGCCTCTTGAGGTCTTCAGCAGGACCTCTACCTACTGACACACCACAAGGCCCGCACACCGTGGCTTGTGACGAGTAACCAGAACATGTCCCAAGGCCTGGTTTTACATCTCTGGTGGCAATACCTGAATTAGTGCATTGAAGAGTGTGCTTTTATCAGCCTTGCCTTTGTATGAGCAATGACACAGCTCCAGTTTTGTAAATCTCAGTTCTTCCACCATGGGTCTCCATAAGCTCCTCCCATCAAGCTGAGTTCCTACCGACGTGGATGCTGATACTTCCTCTCTTCTTGGATGAGAATACAGTACTCTACTATTTGTTCCTACCAAAATGAAAATTCTTCACCCTTCTATGGTGTTTTATTTAGGTGACTAATTAAAATCCAGCCCTACGAATGCAGCATGCAAGAGCTGGTAAGAATAAATGAAAATAGCTTTTGGTGGTACGAGTTTTATCTGGCAAATTTATGTATATCAGATTACATTTTAATTTCCTGAATCACAGAATTGTAGGGGTTGGAAGGGACCTCGAGAGATCATCGGGTCCAACCTCCCTGCCAAAGCAGCTCCCTAGCTCATATTGCACAGATGGGTGGTCAGATGGGTCTGGAATATCTCCAGAGAAGGAGACTCCACACCCCCCTGGGCAGCTAACAGCCACAAAAGATACAGCCTGGAGTTGACAGTCTCCTTACAAACTCTTTGGAATCAGTAATGAGGTCAGGTCCTTGCACCATAATTATTTCACTTTTAGAAGTACCTGTCTCTAGGAGGATACTACACATGGTTGAAGATTCAAAGGCATTTCTGGAACATGGCTTTGGCTGCCACCAGAGTAAGCCAACTTCTCGTGTTTGCAAAACCACACGCACCATGTGGGTGCTGAGCACCTCTGAAGTCAAGCGGAAAGGCTAAACGTCAACTGATGTTCTAAAAATTGTGATTTTGGCTTGGATCTATTAAAAACATCTGGTTAGTGTGCTTCAGAGGAACCTTCTGTGAGGAAAAAATTAAAGCATCAGATCTTATCTCCTTCAAGAATGAGTACCAGAGCAACGCGAAGAAAGTCGGAGGAGATAATGCAGCCCTGGCTTCAAGATGGAGCAGATACCCTAACATGCTTTTTAAACTCTTCATTTCCTCAGGCTCCTCTAACTTGTAAAATACTCTGTCTTGAAACTGAAAGAAACCATAGAATTATAGTAAAGAAACACATAAGCTACAACAGCAAAGTGCTTCACTAGCCAGCACGTTGGGACTTTATGTCATTCAAATAAAAATCAATCTTTTCAATGCACTAGAAGTACCTTTTTTTTGCAAAACTACTCTGAGAAAACTGATTTTTTAAACATACATTCTTCTCTGCTTGTCTAGCATATAGAAATCATGTTATCTTCTGGTTCATGTATTACTCAGCCCAGAATAATTACACATCAGAGAGCTGCTTAATAACCTAATCATTAAACTCTACAGATCTAAAAAAAGATCCCAAGGCATGGTTTATGAATATAGAACGGCGTCAGCTGACGGATACGTGGCAGAGTCTGTATTATTATGGTTGCTACCCTGAACCACATGAATCAACGTTATGGGCTTGGTTTTGTATTATTCAAGAGGCCAGGACTCCTGAAGGAAAGCCAGAGCGTGTCCCATCACCGTGAGAATCCACAGTGAAGATAAAAGACAATGGAGCCACGCAATGTGGAAGAGAAAAGGCAGAATATAAGCGTTACTCCACTCTCTCAACAGCACGCAAACCACTGGAAGACTCCATAAGGTTTTAAACAAATCAAACAGCTGCTATGGGAAGCAGCAGTGAACAGAAATAGTTGGACTTGCAACTAAAACAGAATTGACAAAGAAATATTTTCAGTTACCATATGCATATTGTTTCAGCCTTACATCAGACAAAAGCTATTTCAACAGGAAAAACCTGTCTTAGCCAACAGCTGGAAAACTCATAGCCTTATTCTGGAAGGAAAGGGGACATTACTTTTTACAGATGTCTCCATTCCCATCATCCAAGAGAAGTTAAAGCTATGAATAGAGAGATGGGCCCCATCTGAAATACAGCTTCACATCCTCCCGGGACTGTGCACACTCCCCGCGCTGGCACGGGTTCAGCCCTGCATTGGTCACAGGAACTCAACCTGATGGCTCGTGCAGCATCTTCAAATTCAGCTTTGGATTTAATTTTGGTTTGGTGTCTCAGAAAATCAGGTGTCCCCTTCTATCAGCAGAACTCCAGCCACCCAAGGGGCTGGAGCTTGCTCTTTGGAACCGCTCATTTGCAGAGGATAAGAGCCCAGCCAGTGCTCACCTACGCTGCACAGCCCCAACACCCCGCGACACCCGACTGTCACATCACACTCCGAGGTGAGTCCGATTTTGGTTTACAGTCATGAAACTAACACCTGCCATGTGCCAAGTGCTACAGAAAGAGCGCAGCAACTTTTCAGTTGACCACTTCCTCCTGCCTAAATATTTCAGGCATGCTAAAGGAAAAACCATGTAGCAAGGCGGTAACTACCAAACCACAAGAGCTTTTGCTCAAAACTACACACGCCTGCCAACACACTGTTTGCTTACGTTGGAAACTCCCCTGTATCTCGGTGTGGCATCAGTTGTGGACAACCCTATTCTAGTAGGAGATGCGCTGCGAGGCTTCATGTTCTGTCCATGCATAAGGGAAGTCAGTGGTTAATTCAGATGGGCACCTTTCTTCTTCATTCACTTCAAACTCAACTTCTTCCTCCCACAAGTCCCAGTGCTGCTCCTTCCTGGAGCATCATACTTCAGTTTAGGATTTGTCACCAGTAATTGGCCGCAGCTCCCACAGGATTATCACAAACACATCAAGCCCCAAACGCTCAGTCTCCAAAGTCTTCTACAGAACCTTCTTTTGTCACAGATCTTGGGCCTGTTTCAGTGCAAATACGGCCTCAGTTTTATTCTGGGCGCTCTTCCTCCCCACAGCTTCCCTTGGGTTTGGTGGGACATGTTTGAAAGCAGCTTTGCCCTCCTGCTCTCAGCTAAAAAAGACACTGAAACTCAACACCACAGGAAAGGGGTTGAAGCTCTGGTAAAGAATGGTGAGCTACATACAACAGCATGGAGGCCTTTCTTCTGCAGCTTCTGAGGAAACCCCATAATGACTACAGTTGAACTGGCAAAAGAACTGCTGTGCTAATGAAATACTCACGGTTCCTCCAGCAGCACAGCAATTACAAACCATGAAACCAAGCAAGCATGCTGTGGCCATTCCCAAAGGAAAGCATCAGCCACATCATTAGAATACTTATCACAAAAAGGATGAGAGAAGGAGAAGAACCCTCATACTGGCCAAAAAAGGCAGTGTGACCAGTGGAGCAGACCCGTCACGCATCAGAAGTAAGCTTAAATTAGGATTCAGGTGTTCCAAGTTGCCTTGACTTTGACATTTAAGAAGAGAGGTGCTCAAATCATGCATCAGCCCACAGAGACACTGAGATCCTTCCCCATTCCTTAAGCCTGGTTTTGATCAACAGGCCGATGGGAACAGCTGTAAACATTATTTTCTACTTAGCACGCGATTTGCTTCTAACTCCAAATGTTTGATTTATACCACGGAATAAATGGACAAGGGGGCAAAGGTGGCTTGCCACCCAGCTTTGGATAGAACACACCAGATTGTTTGAAGCAAACTGATAATTTATTAAGCTTCTTATTCAAATGGACGTATGTCACTCCATCACAGAGCGCACATGTGGGCTGATTTCCCTGGATTACATCCTCCTGTGCAGCACATATGGGTTTGCTTCATGTTTTTAAACCAAAAGATGCTGGAACAACCTTTGGGTCCCATCTAGCAAGTCTCCCGTACAAGGTGTAGGAAGCTACACCAGGTAGGTGTGCACTCACCTACCACTAGAAGCTGGGGGTGCCCCTGGATCCCTGGCAGCGTTCAAGGCCAGGTTGGATGGGGCTTTGGGCACCCTGGGCTGGTGGGGGGGTGTCCCTGCCCATGGCACAGGTGGCACTGGGGGGCTCTGAGGTTCCCTCCCACCCAAACCACCCTGGGGTTCTATCCTCTTTTCTCCTTCAAAAGCACCATAAAAACCACCATCAACTTCGATCCGATGACAATCTGGATGATTTGGGGTCTCCTCCTTGCAGACACATCAAATGCCACCTTGACCTGTGGGTACCTAACCTCAAACAGTCCTTGTGTCAGTAGTTCTGCTGCTGCTTACTGGGCAAAAACCAAAGGAGTGAGAGCAACAGAGGTTAAAACTACTGTTCTTTAAAGTGACATCTAAAAATACTGTCTGCTACTCAACCCAGTATGGTACCTGCCCCATTTCCCGTGGGGCTCTCAAAGTTCGTGGTGTGGGTGGTTGGAAATAGCAGAGATTTGATTTGTATTTAAGGCAGGTGAATGCCACCCTGAAGAACTAGATCCTGTCTCTGTGTCTACTGCATCATGTAAAGCTGGACAGAACATGTGTCCCTTGTGGCAGAAGCTCCCAGGTGTCTCTTGCCACCTCCTCCTTCTGATTTGCAGAAGTACAGAGCACCCACAGTCACGACAGAGCACAGCCAGAGCCTGGCTGGAAATCTGAGGAGAGCATTTAAATGACCAGTTCCCTGAAAAACTAAGCACTGTGTCTGTGAAGCCCCACATGAAGAGTTGTAACTCCTCACACATGAAATAAAATACCACCACCTATCACAGGATCTCAGCAGGAAGATCAGCAGACTGATGTCTGTGCTGCAGTCTCTAGCTTGGCAGGTGTACAGGAAATTTCAGGAGGGAAAAAAAAAACCCAAAACCTAAACCCAAACAACAAATCTGGGGCTTCCTACTGAGTGAAGCCAATCGAAAAACACACCAAAAAGCTGGTTTTGCATCCTGGTCTCCTCCCAGCATTGGTGGTGAGTTCATGGCTTCAGATCCGTGGTCCTGCTTCAGCCAACAGAGCGAACTCACGGTAGAACGTCGCGTTGGCTTTGTGGCATTGACTTTGTCTACAGGGGCAAAGAGCTGCTGGTAGCTGTGGGTTTCACAGCTACCTGCTAGACTTCACAGAGGACAAGGGTGTAAACAACGGGGTTTAGTTCTGCTGGTAAACACAGGTAGCAGTTAGAAATCCTTCCCACTCACCTCTGGTTTCC
Source organism: Porphyrio hochstetteri (assembly GCA_020800305.1). Classification (NCBI taxonomy): domain Eukaryota; kingdom Metazoa; phylum Chordata; class Aves; order Gruiformes; family Rallidae; genus Porphyrio; species Porphyrio hochstetteri. The sequence continues at coordinate 30,136,277 of CM036912.1, read as the reverse complement.
CTTATTCCAGCTCTACGGTCCCCATCCCCTTCACTCCTCTTGTAGGATAAACCCAAGCTGTTCAGGAGAACAGCCAGCCCGAGGAAACGCACATTTTCTTGAGCTTAATCCTCACAAAAAGGAAAAAGGGGAGGAAAAAAAAGAAAAAAGGCTGATCCAGTTTAGCTGAAGTTTTCTCAGAAATGCCATTTGGGGCAGATGCTCAGCATGGAAACTGCATTCTGAACGGCTGAAGGCTGGCACAGCCCCGTTTCCAACTCCCAGCAGCAGGGAGCGCCAGACAGAGCACGGTACAGACCATAACAGAACACCTCCAGAGCAAAAAAACCCTATTTTTTTCCCCTTTGCACACACCCTGCCATTAAATCTTTGCCTGGGGATGATGAAAGCTTGCAGCCTCAGTGTCACCGCTACAATACATGGAATGTCAAGTGAAGATACGCAGGGATCCGCTGGGTGACGTTCCATGGAAGCAGGTCAGTCTTTAGACCATGGCCACTTAATATATTTAACATTCACAATGCTGCTTCAAGAATCAGGTCATAAACAGCATGACAAAGCTCTGCAGAGAATCACAGCTCAAAGAGCAACTGTGGTTTCATGGGGAGGAAGGAAATATCATGTAAAGCTTTAAAAACTGCTTCCTAAGATGGCAGATGAGAGGGGCTGTGGAAGAGTGCTGGTCAACAGGACAGGGATCAGAGGGCTGGAAGCTGGGTGCCAGGATGGCGGTGGCGTCTTTTGTAAACTTCACAGAATGCTTTGAGTTGGAAGGGACCTCAAAGCCCATCTAGTTCCAGCCCCCTGCCATGGGCAGGGACACCGTCACTAGCCCAGGCTACCCAAAGCCCCATCCAACCCAGCCTTGAACACCTCCAGGGATGGGGCTTCCACAGCCTCTCTGGGCAGCCTGTGCCAGGGCCTCACCACCCTCAGAGTAAAGAATTCCTTCCTAATGTCTCACCTAACCCTGCCCTCTGTCAGCTTGAAGCCATCGCCCCTTGTCCTGTCCCTGCACTCCCTGGGGAACAGCCCCTCTCCCTCTTTCCTGTAGGACCCTCTAAGTATTGGTAGGCTGTCATTAGGTGCCAGTACATCTCTGGAAACTCCTTGGCAGGCAGTTTCCAGATACAGCACACAAGGGCAGTTTCTTCAGCTGGAATCCCACGCATACAGTGCTAAAACCCAGCAGTAAATCCAGGAAGGCACTACTCCAGGGAATGAGCCATCCCAGGCAGCGAATGAGGGGGTCTTCAGAAGCAGTATACATGGACAAGGCTGGGTTGTGAGCTTCACAAATCCTGCAGCTACCTTGACCTGGGGGGCATAAACCTTTGTGAGAATTCCCAGATGTTTTTGTAATATAAAGAAGTGTAGACATTTTTTCCTAAGGTTGGCTGTGGAAGTATTTAGAGATCATGAGTGCTTAGAGGTGCAGCCAGTCCACAACAGGTGCCAGAGCTGTTAACTCTGCCTGGCTGGGACACGTCAGCACGGTGCAGCTGGAACCACTGCAGAGCCTGACCCTGCACAGGGATCAGCAGAGGCACTCCCAGGATTCCTCCAGACTTGTACTTTGTGTGTGTTGCCTCCTTAAACAGAAAACCACCTGGACAGAGGATTGCCTTACGCTGTTTGCACCATGAGCCCTGGGACAGGCTGCCCAGAGGGGTGTGGAGTCTCCTTCTCTGGAGATATTCCAGTCCCATCTGGACGCCTCCCTGTGTGACCTGTCCTAGGGACCCTGCTTTGGCAGCGCGGGTGGACCTGATGAGGTCTAGAGCTCCCTTCCAACCCCTACAATCCTGTGATTCTGTGACTCTTTGTGAGGACCACCATGTCATCCCCCACCCCCACAATTAACACGCAGTTCAGGAGTAGATGACCCTTTCTGCAAGCTGCCTGTTGCACTGTGCAAGAGCTGCTTAGAAGCAAAATATGGAGTGAACCTGGAAAAAAACAGCAGTGCTTTTGGGGAGCTATGAACTCAGTGTCTTGCACAGTTACAAATGATCTCCTTACAAGGCCACTTTCATTTAAGAGGCATCAGTGCTGCTGGTGTTACCTCTGGGGAGTCCAAAAATGAGCCAGGCACTGACGTGGGGTGGCTTTTCTGGGCCAGAAAACCGTAAGGGGGAGGATGCACCACGTTGGCTGTTTAAGCAATGACGTGTAGAAACCAACCTGCAGACCAGCCAACGCGATCGCTCTGCATGAATCTCAAAAGCAGAATTCGTTCTGAAGGACAGAGCACAGCTCACTCCTGAGCAGACATGTAAAGCAGGTAGTGAGCCAGAACCCCCTGCTGTGATTTCCCACCCCGCAGTCACTGCACCCCATCGCTGCAGCCGTCCCACCCTGCTGAGCGGCGCGGTGCCAGCCATGGTTTGAGGCAGTCCCGAAGGAGCACGCACTGTTCTGACCTAAAGGGTTGGCACAGCACCCTCAGAGATCCCAGAGCGTGACCACACACCTGCAACAGCTGGCGGCAAACACCTACCAGCCACAACAGTCACGCTGTGACGGCTGACATGGCGCCTGCCCCTATTCCCATCGGACCCTCGGCAGAAGGCTGAGTGACAGACACTTGGCTGCTCTGGCAGGGCACAGGGTCTGCACAGAAGCACCGAACATGTCACCCATGTGGAAAGCCTCCTGCACGCCCCTTAGGTACCACGCTGCTCGGGGCAGAACAGGCTCAGGAGCTAGGTCATCACAAACATCATCAAAAAGTTAGGTTTAGTAACTGTTTGTGGATTAGAAAAATCTATTTAGAAAATAAATTAACTATTCCTTACTTCACTTACTTCCTATGAGAATGCCAACAACAGGAAAACAATCTACATCTTTCTGAAAACTACACTGCTTTTAACTTTTAGCTCCCCAACCAGAAGAACCCAAGAGTCAGCCTTGCTTTTGGTTTATACTCCCTGACAACCACCCAGGTCACAGAGGAAAAGCAAGGCACAGTCACTAAATGACAGCTTCAGGAGCACTACAGCAGCTTAGAGCCTCAGGACCAGTGTAAGAGCTGCTGTTTGTGTCCGAGGTATTAAGTAGTATCACAGAACCATGAAGATTAAAGGCTCAGCATTTCAAAAATTCACACTTAATTAAATACCTAGAGAAAAGAATTCACCAAAATCTTCATTTATGCATATTAAGTTAATCATTAATATGGAATCAGCACCAAACTTTCTTTTTTTGCTGTTGTATGTATGTAAGACTCACCAAAAAAATGCAGGATAAAGTCTTCAGAAACCCCACACAGGCCAACCCTTCCTTCACACAAGTTGGAGCCATTTCTACAAGCTTTAATCTTGGGTTTATGTAAGAGTTGGCTTCGTTTCATCACTGCCCTTTAACTGCAAAAGCAACTAAAATGCTTGCATGCACCTTCAAAACCCATAAGCCACTTTTAATTCTCCTTTAAGTGCAAAGAGATCAGTATGTTTGTTAATGCAAAGGGAAAAGTCCTAGAAAGAGACTTTAAAAGCAGCCACGACCGCACTGCTCATGAATATCACCTCTCCCCATCCAGACACTGGCTTCTCAGCTGCTACTGCCCAAAGGCATCAACAACAAAGCTCCTTTAATCATCTCAGAGCTTGCTTTTTCTCCCTTTAATATCAATAAAATTTCTATCAGATGCAAAAACTGGCTTATAATTTGTGGCCAAGTTGCACTAATTAAAGAACCTCCAATCTTCAGGATTTCAGAACATCTCAAGCAGAGAAGAGCAGCAGATGCCACGCTTACAGTGTGCTGCTCAACTACAGGGTGGGTTTTTTTGCAAGTGTCAGTGTGCTTCTACCTCCTCCTGTTGAGAAGTGTCCCTTTCCATTGATCCCTGTGCTTAATTCAACACCAACATAGCTGTTGCTACGCAGCAGGAAAGCATGAAACATGCCCCACGCCTTCCCCATTGCTCATGCTACCCAAAAAAGACCCTCTTCCCCAGAAAGAAACCCCCTTGCTGTTTTCAAACCCCAGCTCCTCAGCAAGCATTATGTAGTGCATCATCTTTAAGGCTGAGAGTTTGCTTTGGTTTCAGGGGGCTTAAGATGCTCCCGCTGACCGGGCAAGGAGCCTGCCCTGCCTTCCCAGCTGCCTTGGCAGGAAAAGGAGCTGTGCCATGAAGTAAATAACTCAGATTTCTGGGGATATGAAAACCTCAAGCCATTTACAGGAGGTGATCACAGACAACCCTCTTCTTGACATACGGAAGAACAAAGCCATACCTCCCACTTCGATTCAGGAAATTCTTGACCGTGCCTGCTGTGAGACAACGTGGCTGTAAGCTTCCAAAATTGCTCATGGTACTTTTGAAAGAAGTTCCTAAATGGGACTATATGAGCAATGGAAACTGAGTAGAGAAGGTATCTGCTGCCTTAATCCCCCAAGCTGAAACCTGGAAGCTCCCAAGTACAGTAAATTCTATTTGAGTTGGGTGGCAAATACCTTCCCCAGCTTTTGCCTGCATTCAGTCTAAAGCTAAGATATAGTGCCTGGCCTCCTGAATTAAAGAATGTAAGAACCACCGAGGAGCTGCTTCTCTTTTCCAACACAGACAGGCTCTATTTATTAAATCGACAGGATGAAAACCTGCCAGTGGCTCCAACAGCAACAACCTTGTTGAGACTGACGCTTCCCAGCAAGCAAGCATTGCCAAAAGGAGTTTTCTTCAAAATTTCATGTGTTAAGGTCTTCAAGAACTTGGACACTTAGGAGTATAATGAGACCAGAAACTCATAACCATATTGAAATTTGAATTCCTACCTCTTTTGCTTCCTTCTTTTCATTCCATGGGTGTTTATGCCTATTTGGATTGGACTAGACACTACTTGCTAAGTGCTAACCCACAACCATGAATTCTGGAGTCACTGTGTTTTTGTAAAACAAAATATTACTCTGCCTCTTCCTCAGATTTTTGGAATTGCAGGAAAATCATACCAGCTTTTCAGGTAAACCTCAGAGTGTGAAAATGAAAAGTACCCTCTGAGAGCTACGCAGTAGATGCTGGTAAGTCCCAAGAGACACCACACTCCTGCTCTGTACGATGCTACGGCCACACTCACCTGCAGAAAACAAAAGAGGGTTTCCAAAGCACGGCAGGACACAGCTCCTAACAGCCTGAAACAGCAGTAAGCACAGCCAGACTTTTCACAAACCTCCCTTACACTTGCAGCCGTACACCAAATTAAAACCAGCAGGACTACGCGACAGTTGGAAGCAGAAAACCCAAGATGCAGTCTGAGTGCCTGTCCAACAAAGGCTGACTTTTCCACAATTAATTCCAAGTTACTCTTCCAGCCTCCCTGCTCGTGGCTACACACATGCTGGCTGGCTGCTGGTGAGATTGTCACCCCCGAGCTGTGCCAGGCGCTTGGGTTATCTCCCTCTGACTCAGTAGGACCGATCTCCGTACAAGCGGTGGCATTTCTTCACATGGTTTCCAGTAAAGCTTGTGCCCAATTTCCTTATCTTGCCCTTTAAGTGAAGGATATACCACACTCCTCCTCAGTCTCTGAAACTTGACAGAACAGGAGGAGTCTGTCCGCTTTCTCTAGGTACGCTGCATCTTGTAGGAACATCTAAAGCATCTTGTCCTTGTGCAAAAGTACTCCCTTGTCTTAATTAGTGCCATATTGAAATTCATGGGCAAACCAAATAGAAAGAAATCTCTTACAGACGTTAAATAATAGCTTTCACTGTCAAATGAGGAGAAGAACAGCTGAAAGATCTAGGGACCATGCTTTGGCAGGGACTTGATGATCTCTGGAGGTCCCTTCCAACCCCTACAATGCTGTGATTGTGTGAATCTGCCCAAGAAAAACTCCTGAGCAATGAGGAAACCCACAGGGTGCATCCCTGGGTACCACAGGGTCACAGCACCATCCCCGTGTCCCTCTGCCGTGCTGTCCCATCCACCCGGGCCAGGAAAGAGATGGAAAAGAAGGGAAGGAAGGATAACTGCATATAAATGAACAAATCAAAAGCAAATGACCACAAAGCTGCATCCTCTGGACAGCTTCACATTTACAGTAATGGATAGACTGGATGTGGTTAAGCACATGGAGCACCTTTAATAGAAAAACACCTTCAGAGAAGTTCCATTTTTGTGTGCTAAACTCTTTTGAAGATGCACCTGTGGAAATGAACAGTGCTGAGGGCTTAAAATCTCACCACCTCTCCCAGTTTAGCAGAACCCAGTCCATACGTGACAGAGCAGAGCCTGGTCCCGTGCTAGGAAGATTGCTAATAAACCTCAGAGCTGTTTCTCCCTTCTCCCCACTGTGAGATCTCCTTCCTTGATTGTTTCTTATCTAATATTAAAGACCCAAAGCAGAAACTTTCCATCAGCAGCCCTGATGCCAATGGTGCAGTCTCACAGGCTCTACTACTATGAGGTTTCAACAGGCACTCTCATCTTTTTTTCCCAATTTCGGGCTTCCCTGAGCCCATAACTCCCCACTGCCACCCTGTACCCACTCCCTGTGGGTGTAACACTCATTAAATACCATCAGACAAACCACGCAATGAGCACCTCCCATCCCAAGGTTAGCCCATGCCTCATCAAACCAAAAGCACCAACCTTTTTAACAAACTCCTTGCACACAGCCAACTCCCAGTCTCCTAATTATTGTCATTTTTTAAACCCCATCTATCCCACTAGCATCCTGAACGATCCCATGTCGTCCCACCAAACCCGACAAAGGATGGATGATCTCCTCCACAAGTCTCTCCTCCCTTTTGAAGGGCTCAGTCCAAAACCTACAGGGATTACTATAAATGTTTCTTCCCATTTCAGAGGACTTTAAATAATATTACTGCTTACAACACGTGTATTTTAAGTGGCTCAAGTGCCTTAAATAAATGGGAAAAATGTATTTTTCCATAGGTACTGTTAGAAAGCCAGGCTCATGCTCCACAGAACAGAAGACACCTTTGAAACTGCTAAGGGTTTCATGACAAGCAATGCAGCAGTTCATGCGGTCTGGCTTTCTGCTCCACTCCTCCTTGCTCACACTACACAGCCTCTTGCCCTTCTCCAAAGATCCTCCACCCTTGCTCCATCCTTCTCCCAGCAGGCACAAGCTCTCCTCAGTGCTCACAGGAGTCCCTGCCAACTCTCTTTTTCCTTTTACTTTACAATGACATTCATTTCCTTCAGGTAGGAGCAAGGAAAATTGAGGCTTTTTAGTCACAATTTTGTCCTACGATAATTACCAATTTTCTTTAATTTATACTCAAAAAAGAGAAAAGATTTGATGATGGCTTGCAAAATGTAACTTCATTCTTTATATATCTATTTTTTTTTTCTTTTTTCTTAATGCAGAGATCTGAGTATGGCAAAACATTGCCATCCCCAAATAACCCCAGTGAGTCTTCAGGCAGCTTGTGAAGTGCCAGTCCCTGATTCAAACTTGAGAAGGATGGCCCCTGCCCTTGCAATTTCAAACAGCCTCACATGCATCATACTGCAAAGAATCACAGAAGCACAGAATGAGTTGGGTGGGAAGGGGCCTTCAGAGGTCAGCTAGTCCCACCCCTGCAGTGAGCAGGGACATCTTCACTAGAGCAGGTCACTCAGAGCCCCATCAAGCCTGACCTTGAATGTCTCCAGGGATGGGGTCTCCACCATGTCTCTGAGCAACCTGTGCCAGTGTCTCACCACCCTCCTATGAAGAACTTTTTCCTAACACCCAACCTAAATCTCCCCTTTTCAAGTTTAAACCCATACCCCCTTGTCCTATCACTCTGTGCCCTCTGGAACAGTCCTTCCCCAGCTTTCCTACAGGCACCTTTCAGGGACTGGAAGATCACTTGAATCTACACATTGGCATCATGCATTCTCTTCTTCGCCATTACTCACTGCAGGAATATACCAACAAGTATATTACCTTTTGGGTTTGGCTCAAAATCTCCCCCCTTGCACTCAACAATTTGCAGTTCTTCCTTAAGAGCACAGAAGTCAGAGTAGGTTTAGGTGGAAATCCCAACATCCGCATTCAGCAACCAAGACTCCACACGGGATGCTCTCATGGTCTTCGCTGGGGATCATCCAACTGGGATTCATTTTTCTGACTGGTCTGACCAGGCTTATGCTTATTCCCCCACAGGGATTGGCACAGAGCAAAGCATCTCCCAGGCTCTGTCTACCTGGGGGTGCCCATGCCGAGGGCCATGTTCTCACTGGTTTGCACACACACCTACACATATGTTTTTTACATATTTTTTTAAACATCATTTTCCATATCACATAATTTTTGTCCTTGTTTGGTTCTTCTCTCACCCCTCAAGCAACAAGAGCTTCTGGAAATGAGAAGACCTGCATGTTTGTACAGTAGTGATGAAGAAACCATATAGGACTATTGCTGCAAACTACCTCCCCCACATTAGCCCTCACTCCCTCATCCCCACTCCTTACTTTGTGTTTCAGCTTAAGTCTTGCCTAAGTAAACTACAAGGCTGTACAACACAGGGACACGGCTTCCAATTAAATTATCATTACAGCAACAAGAAATTAAATTACATCACAACGACAACCATGCAGCAACCCTGCTACGCATCCAGGTGGTCACGTTTAACTCTGCCCCATGTCATTTTGGCTAACCAACCCCCCCTCCACCCCTGCCCCTCACGAGGAACAGCCCAGCATGTTTCAGAGCTGACATCCCACACAAGTAATTTATTGCGCTGGCAGGAGCTAAGTGAAGGAGCCATGGCAGGAGCTAAGTGAAGGATGCCTGTGTTGAATCTTGCCAGGAAGATGAGGAGAATGGGGTACAAGTCACTGCCAAACTAAGCTAAAGGAGACATAACAATCTAGCACCGAAACCAGGACACACAAGTTACAAGTACCGGTGTTTACGGAAATGCTGGGTTGGGAGAGAGCGCTAGACAGGATCTAGACCAAACTTACTTGAAGCAGTATTGAGGTTTTCCTGTCTTGAGTCTACGGATATTTAGGCTGCTGTGAGCAAGCACCCTCATAAGCACAGAGACTGGAGAACACCATCGCTGAGGGCAGTCTCTGAAGAAGATGTGTGAGACAGCACCCTCAAGCCTGCTGTCTGACGGCCTCTCTCACCATTCACCATGGGCTGAGAGTTCTACTGACAAAACCCGGGTTGCTCCCTTCCCTTTTTACTAAAGACACTCCCTGCATCATCCTCCAGGGAGGTTGTGGAGTCTCCATCTCTGGAGATATTCAAGACCCATCTGGACACCTATCTGTGCAATATGAGCTAGGGAGCTGCTTTGGCAGGGGGGTTGGACCTGATGATCTCTCAAGGTCCCTTCCAACCCCTGTGATTCTGAGATCTTTGGAGCAAAAAACCCTCCAAAACTCCCAGCCTCCCAGTAAAACCTCACCTTTACAAAGCCAGCTAAAAATTGTGAGGCTTTTTCAGTCTACACAATCAGCAACTCAGCCTGCTTCCTCTTCAAACGAGGAGAGCCCACCACAGCACTCGCTCTGGAAACCCATCAGACCAAAATACAGAAGACAGATAAACAGAGTCCAAATCTTGCAGACCCCTGGCCTCAACACAAGCATTATTTGGGGAGCTGGCTGGACTGCTGCTCTCTATTTCAATTTACAATGCTCCTCCCACCTCCTTTTCCTTCTTGGAAGCACGGATTTACAGAGAGCCTCCACACAAAGTGCCTCATTAATTATTTTTCAAGGCACGGGTTTGGAGTGGGGGATCCTCACATACAGCAGGAACAGCAGACTCAAGCCAGGGGATAAGCACAAGGTTTTAGTCTGTATTTCTCCCAAGGATTTTGCTTTATCACTTGCCTCTGCAAAGCTGTGACAGGCACACTGGAGATGTGTCAGAACAGCCCCAGAGCTCTCTGCAAGGCCAAGGTACCCAGGCCATGCCTACATCCAGTCCCATTTCGCACGTGGCTGAACGGATAGGGATGTCCCAACCCTCCAACATGAGTTCCCTGTTCTAATTCTAGGTAATGTCAGGGTAAAGACATATGAGATTTCCCCTTGCACAGCTGCAAAGAAGCTAACAAGCTCCCTCAATCTCTCTTTTTTTTAAAGTAATCGGACATCAGCATTTTCCGACCCTCACAGCTGCCCTTGCTCAGGCAGGGACCAGCCCGTTTGAAATGCTGGACTGGGGAAGCACAAGGCTGCTGCATGGGGATGAGTGTAAAGAGAAAAAGAAGACACCCATGGGGATTGCACCCTCATGGCTCTGATGGGGCCTGAAACCACCCTCAGTGGGGCAGGACAAAATGGCAATACCGAGGGGACAGTGTAGAAAAAACCCTGCATATGAAGCCTGCAGCTTTGGGGGTGAAAGCTATTTAATGTCTGGAAGTTCCTTCCCACGACAGGAAATATCCACTGTGATCTCAAAAGAGTCCTAACAGAGGAACAGCTTGACACTGGCACTCCCTCTATGCCACCCAAAAAAAATTAATTAAATAATAATCCCAAAGCAACAGAATAAAAAGACGAGTTTTTAGTACTCCTGCGGGCACCACCCCGGAGTCACTGAATCATCAGCCCCAAGTTCCATCCTCCAGTCCACTGCTGCGAGGGCTCTCAGAGACTCCTCATACATAATACATACTGGCATGGGGCTTCCTTTCCACAGGCAAACTGCTGCTTTGCTTGGGAACCTCCAGCCTTTTAAAATTTGCTTACTACCTTAGCGGTAAGGAGTGTAGGCAGACAGGCAAGAGCGAGATGCGTTTCAGCTTTTAACCACTCAAATAACAAAAATACACCCCCTAAAATACAAAATGACACTTTTCCTGTGTACTTTAATCCATTTAATGCCTTTTTTCCCATTTTCCCTCTCCTAACACTGTAACGAGTCACGCAACAGCTCCTACCCCAGTTGGCGCTGCCTGCCTCAACATCCCCTGCCCTCCGCGGGCCGCCCCGCCTCGCCAAAACCCAGCGCCCCCGAAGTCTGGGCCGCGGGTGCCGGGGAGCTGGGACCTGGAGAACTGGCCGGTCACACGGGCAGCTGCAGGTCGCATCTCCCCACGTCCCAGCAAGTTTTTACTGTATCCTTCGGCACCCCTCGGGAAGTTTAAAAGTTTCAACCCCCCCCTTTAAGGAGGACACCGTCCTTCGCCGAAGCAAGCCCCGCTGACCCCACGGGCGCCCGGCCCCGCTCGGGGTTCCCTCCGCTCCCCCCCAACCCCCGAAAGCACCGCTGCGGATGCCCCGCTCGCAGCGCGGAGTCTCGGGAGGCAGCCGGCCGTTCGTCCCCCGCCCGCCCCAGCCCCGCAGAGCCCTACCTCGGATGTAGGCACACTTGCTCTCGTCCAGCAGGCTGGAGGCAGAGCCGCCCATGCTGCCGGGGAGCGCTGCCGCCGCCGCCTCCCCGCCCGGCCCCCCGCGCCCCGCTCCTGCTTCCTCCCGTGGGCGCCGCCTCTCGCTCGCCGCCGCGGAGCTGAGGGCTGGGCCGGGGGCAGGAGGGCTCCGCTCCCGCCCCTCGCTCTCCTCCACCGCCCTCCAGCGTGCCCTTCCCCAGGATCGCCCCGCCGCCGCTCCGGGAGGGGCGGGAGCTGATTGGGGGGGGGGGGGGGGCGGGCGCTGGGCCGGGCTGGGCCGGCACCGGGGGGCCGCTGCTCACGGCTGTGCCCTCCGAGTTACTGTGGCCCATCAAAATGTCCAGCACGGCGTCTCCCCTTGCTACCTCTCCACCTGTAACTCCGTCTCACGGAGACATGCTCAGACCCTGGGAAGGTTCCAGGGGGATGCTTCGAAGACCACTGGCTGCACGTGTAGTGGGTATCATGGCACTAAGACCAGCAGAAATACTCTCCAACGTTTTTCAAGGCAGAAGAACCACCTGAAACAGCCTTCTGATAGGGCATCACATTCAGCAAGGCATGTTGAGACACTATGGGATCCATATCCATTACCTAATTAATGTTTATAAATATCTGAAGTATGGGATGCAGGGGGAATTGGCCAGCCCCTTTTCAGTGGTCTGTGGGGACAGGACAAGGGGCAATGGCTGTAAACTGGAGCACAGGAAGTTCCGCACCAACATGCGGAAGAACTTTTACACAGTGAGGGTGACAGAGCCCTGGGACAGGCTGCCCAGGGGGGTGTGGAGTCTCCTTCTCTGGAGATATTCAAGACTCGTCTGGATGCCTATCTGTGCAATATGAGCTAGGGAGCTGCTTTGGCAGGGGGGTTGGACCTGATGATCTCTTGAGGTCCCTTCCAACCCCTACGATTCTGTGATTCTGTGATATGGATCAGCCTTCAGCGCTGTATCCTGATCCAGCCAGCCTCTTATTGGGAGTCCTGGTGGCCTACATAGGATGCTACTAATCACAGGATCACAGAACGTTGGGAGTTGGAAGGCACCTCAAAAGATCATCTGCCCAACCCCCTGCCAGAGCAGGATCACCCAGACTAAATCACACAGGAACACATCCAGGCAGGTTTGAATGTCTCCAGAGAAGGAGACTCCCCAACCTCTCTGGGCAGCCTGTCCCAGGGCTCTGTCACCCTCACAGGGAAAAATCTCCTCCTGACATTCCCATGGAACTTCCTCTCCTCCAGCTGGCACCTGCTGCCCCTTGTCCTGTCGCTGCCATCCCTGAGCAGAGCCTGGCTCCATCCTCCTGACTCTTACCCTTCACATATTTATAGACATTAAAGAGGTCACCCCTCAGTCTCCTCCAGGCTAAAGAGGCCCAGCTCCCTCAGCCTCTCCTCATAAGGAAGGTGTTCTACTCCATCATCTTGGTGGCCCTGCGCTGGGCTCTTCCAAGGAGTTCTATGTCCTTCTTGAGCTGAGGACCCCAGAACTAGAATGACTCCAGAGCTGATACACAACTCCAGGATGAGCAATAACCCCACACAAGCAGGCACTAAAGTGTGTGGCGCTTCAGCAAACATCATCCAGTGATGAACCAACTTCCTAAAGCATGCAGCAGCCCATTTGCAGGTCCTCAGCACAGCGGCGTAAGGCAGTATGGAACAGCTCTCTGAATCTCCTTGCTTCCCAATAATAATTTCAGTGAGACTTTACACCCTATGTGACCTCCCCAGGTATTTTCTTCTGTTTCACTGGTTTTACAGGGCTAACTCAGCTGACCAGGAACAGGCAGCACACCATTCCATAGTGTGCCTCACACGGTCGGTATGGAGTTGATGAGCTGCAATGAACATGGGTTGTGCTGGAGCATCACAGTGACTAGAAGTTATGGATTTTAGACCTAAATACGTTTTATTGAGCATGTACACGTCCATCACTTGCTGTAAAATTGCTTTAACACACTTCAGTTTTGCGTACAGGGATTGTGCAGTAGGTACCTTTGACACTTGGCCACTCGGTTGATTACAGGATGGTCAAAAATTTTCATGTTGAATCTTAAAACTTTTAAACCAACACTAAACTTGCCCAGATTTGAAAATTTGAAGCCACCAAGTTCGATACTTTGCTAAACAGGCTCTTCCTTGAAGAAAGCTGACAGAAGGCAGCTTCAATGATGTCAGTTCACACTCTCTGCCCACAGGCTAGATGTACTGAAGCACATCGAGCAACTGTTTAAGGAGACTAGATCATCCAGACCATCACTAGAACAGCATTTCACAAGTCTATAGATATCTCAGCTGAGAATACAACAGTAAATCAACAGCCCTTCTAGAGGTCAGTGGTGAATCAGACTCTATTACCTGTGGCCAGCAGGTCCAGGGAAGTGATTCTGCCCCTCTAGTCCGCTCTTGTGAGACCCCACCTGGAGTGCTGTGTCCAGGTCTGGAGTCCCCAACATAAGAAGGACATGGAACTGTTGGAATAGGTCCAGAGGAGGCCATGAAGATGATTAGAGAGCTGGAGCACCTCCCCTATGAAGACAGGCTGAGAAAGTTTGGGTTGTGCAGCCTGGGAAAGAGAAGGCTGTGGGGAGATCTTACAGTGGCCTTCCAGTATCTGAAAGGGCCTACAAAAAAGCTGGGGAGGAACTTTTTAGAAGGACATAGGATGAGGGGAAATGGTTTTAAATTGGAAGGGGGTAGACTTAGATTGGATATTAGGAAGAAATTCTTCACTGTGAGGGTGGTGAGAGCCTGGCACGGCTACCCAGGGAGGTGGTGGCTGCCCCCTTCCTGGAGGTGTTCAAGGCCGGGTTGGATGGGGCCTTGAGCAGCCTGGTCTGGTGAGAAGTGTCCCTGCCCATGGCAGGGGGTTGGGACCTGATGATCTTTAAGGTCCCTTCCAACCCAAAGCATTCTGTGATTCCATGTATTTGGTTGCTAAGCTCTGCTCAGCAGCTCTGCACCTGCTCGGAAAGGTGGATGCAGTGGTTTGCTCACTACACATCTTTGAGCTGGGTGAGCACCCAGCGATGAGAAAATGCTGTTTGCTGTTTTGAAGGTGTTACCTCAGAGAGGAATTTGGGCTCTGCTCAGCACAGTGTATCTTTTATCAAATGTATTTGAGAAGCTTTTCATAATGTGCAGTCACATGGAATATGCAAGTCAGCTCCAGGAGTCTGGAGAGATCGACTATGGAAAATTCATGAGCTGTAAGCTGGATTGCTAGTCTGTCTCGTCATGTAGCAGATGAAAACACGCCAAATCCCAGCAGCTTTATACCCAAGAACAGATGTCAGCGTGCATGCTGAATGGGAAACCTCCCTAATTACAGCTAGGCTAGGAACAAAATGAGAACTGAATAGGGTTTTTAATTATAACAGTTTATACTTTGGTAGTACCTGATCCTCAAGATTTCGAGCCTTTCCCAAACGCCAGCTAATTAAAGACCATCATTTTCCTTTTAAGATAGGGAAATTCTGATTTTCAATGGCAAAGTTTGTATCTTCAGCATCTCAAGAAGATACCATGAGAAATGTGAGCAGAGTCAGGAACAGATATAAATGATCCTATCTCTGTAGTGCTTAATAACCCCACCATCCTTCTCTAAGGTAGGAAATTGGCCATGTTAGATGTTAGTCTGATGTAGCAGACCGGCAGCGCGCTACCACAGATAAACACCATCAAAACAGAAATACCCCCGGAGGGAAAACAAGCATTTCCACATTTTTCCCCCTATGAAATCCTGATCTTTGAGGACTTTTTTCCTTTCCTGTCCCACAGAGTTCCTTCCCTAAACACCTGCTTTGTATTATATCCTTAAGGGCAATGTGATGGAACTCTTCCATCCCACAGAGAAAGTGAACTCAAGGGAACAGGAGGAGAAGCGCCTCCTTCCCACCAAAGGAATGCAGATCTGTCTCTGCTGGCTCTGTGACTTCCCTTGGGGCTGTTATTTAGTGGTGGTTACTCAAACACACAGTCCTTGACACGACCACAGGGCTGACAAATTCCAGGTGTGTCAGCAGAGGGACTGACAGAAACTTTGCCACTTGTTGTCACCTACTTGTCCCATTCAAATGCTGAGGTAACTGCAAAGAAGACATGCCAAGGAGCCAGTTGCTTCGGCATGCTGCGTAGCAGCAGTTGGCTGTGCCCTTTGCTTTAGAGGTTCCTCCTGGGCATGTACTCCCACAAACTGCCTCAGAAACACACTCTGATATCAACCAGAAGCATTAATGTGAAATGGGTATGAAATCCATCATCCAACACTGCCTGACAAGGTTCCTCCAAGGGAAAGGAGACATTTTAAGACCACTGGACCTCTGTAAAGAGGGTAGGAGGTGCTGTACACAAGGACAGCTGCAAATATAAGGAACCCATCACGAATAAATAATAACTACCTGTTGTTAGAGGAAATGGCTAATTGTTGTCTGAAGGCCAAAATCAGGTTGCAGAAAGTAGGACTGGGAAGATGTCAGAAGACAAAAGAAGCTCTGTTCTCAGGACAGGCTGTTGGGTGAATTATAGAATCATAGAATGTGTAAGGTTGGAGAGGACCTTCAGAGGTCATCTAGTCCAGCCCCTGCAGTGAGCAGGGACATCTTCACTAGGTCAGGTCACTCAAAGCCCTATCAAGCCTGACCTTGAATGTCTCCAGGGATGGGGCCTCCAGCGCCTCTCTGGGCAACCTGTGCCAGTGATCCACCACCCTCCTATGAAGAACGTTTTCCTAACTCCCAACCTCTATCTCCCCTTTTCTAGTTTAAACCCATGAGCCCTCATCCTATTGCTCCACGCCCTTGGGAACAGTTCTTCCCCAGCTTTCCTACAATCACCTTTCAGGTACTAGAAAGCCACTATAAGGTCCCCCCAGAACCTTCTCTTCTCCAGGCTGAACAAGCCCAACTCTCTCACCATGTCTCCATAGCAGAGGTGCTCCAGCTTTTGGATCATTTTTGCGGCCTCCTCTGGACACACTCCAACAGGTCCATGTCCTTGTGTTGAGGGCTCCAAAGCTGGACACAGCACTCCAGGTGAGGTCTGAGCAGAGCAGAGGGGCAGAATCCATCCTCTCAATCTGCTGGCCACACTCCTCATGATGCAGCCCAGGATGGGGTTGGCCTTCTGGGCTGCAGATGCACATTGGTGGCTCCTATCCAGGAATACATATTCAGAAATATATTCTGAATTGCTTCCACTAAGCAATGCATTAAAGTCTTATTCTTCTGAGTTATTTTCAAAAGGTTAGAAGGAGGTCTTAAAATCTAGCTGTGGAAGATACACTAAGCAAATCCCAACTGTTCTGGCTGGGGAGCCAGAAATAGTAACTCACTAAAACAGCTTTACATAAAGGTGGTTGGTGGCTTAGCTACTACTACCTTAATTCTGAGAGACTGACAGGAAGCACTGAGTATCCCCAGACAGAGAGTGGATTCTAATAGATTCATAGGCTCAGAATCATGGAACTACCCAGGTTGCAAAAGGCCTTGAAAGATCACCCAGTCCAACCTTTCACGGGAAAGGGATCTGAGAAGAGATGATCTAATGCACTGCCCAGTCGTGTCTTGAAAACCTCCAGCAATGGGGACCCTAATACATCCTTGGGAGGCTGCTCCAGTGAATGATTGTTCTGGCTGTAAAACAATTATCAAGATGAAAGGGAAATGCATGATGTGGAGACAGCATATGAAGTGCTGAAGTATGGATGACAGACTGAACTACTCACAAAGGAGAGCAGCAAGGCAAAGGTGTATTCAATAGCAGAGAGTATCTTGGGGGTGTAATTACAGAATTTGTATCTCCACCTCTGCATTTCAGGAGTTCTGTGAAAGGACACAGTGTAAATGGTGTTGCAGGACAACACATAACGAGCCCACGGAGCGCACAACCTACTGCAGGAGCAGGCTTTGTTGCTGTGGTGATTCAGCCCCAAGCAGTGGCTGAGCACCACACGCTGCTCTCACTGCCAGAGGAGAAAGAGATGAAGCCTCCATGGGTTGGGATAAGGACAGTTTGCTGACAAAAGCACTATGACCATAGAACAATAATGGCAAATTACCCTCACACCCAGTGATAACACAGAGCACCTTACTGACCTGACCATCACAGAGTGCTGCCCAACGTAAGGACCAACTGACCTGACACCCCAACCACACTCAGGCTGTCCTGGGGACACCAACCCCTCCTCTTCCCCAACTAGCTCCTTTTATGGGGGAGTGATGTCAGGTGGGGTGGAAACAGCCCAGGCTGACTCAGCTCACCTGGGCTTGGCTGCTTGGGGATATTAACTCTGGCCTGTCCAGAACCAGGACAGCTGCCTGCCTTCCTCACTCCTTATTTCTTCCTGTTCAACATATAACCAACGTTTGATTGAGTATTCATTGAATATTCAAACAAAGTGCTCATAAAATACCAAATTATAAATAATGCCTGTTTTCTCCAAGAGTTGAATCTTATCTGTAATCTGAGAGATTTCTGAAGCTTTTCAGCCATGCCTCACAACACATGAATGGTGACACATCAGAGCTCAGTAGTTCCCCACTCATATTCAGTGAACAGGTGGCCCGTGGTGAGGCTCAGCCAGATGTCAGCATTGCTACAGATCGAAAAATCCCATCCCTGGTACCCAAACAGCCCACATCTTCTTGCTCAAAATGAAATGCTTTTAGTGGACAGATAGAAAACTTGGGGTGAAAACTCTTTTTTTCTTAGTTGTCAAAGACAGTGGTGGGGTCATGAAAGCTATGCAAATGAATCACAGAATCATAGAATGGTTTTGGTTGAAAAAGACCTTCAGGATCATTGAGTCCAACCATCTATCCAGCCCTTCTAGGTCCAACACTAGACCATGTCACCAAGCACAACATCTACTCTTCTTTTAAATGCCTCCAGGGATGGTGACTCACCCACCTCCCTGGGCAGCCTGTGTCAATATCTGACAGCCCTTTCAGTACAGAAATTCTTCCTAATATCCAACCTAAACTTCCCCTGACACAACTTCAGGCCATTTCCCCTTGTCCTGTCACCAGCTACCAAGGAGAAGAGACCAAACCCCACCTCACTACAACCACCTTTTAGGGAGCTGTACAGAGCGATGAGGTCTCTCCTCAGCCTCCTCTTCTCCAGGCTGAACACCCCCAGCTCCCTCAGCTGCTCCTCGGAAGGTTTGCTCTCCAGCCCCTTCCCCAGCCTGGCTGCCCTTCTCTGGACATGCTCCAGGACCTCGATGTCCTTCTTGTAGTGAGGGGCCCAGAACTGGACCCAGCACTCCAGGTGTGGCCTCACCAGTGCTGAGTACAGAGGAAAGAGAGCCAGAACATCTTGTCTCTTTTCACACCTGGTATTCCCAGGATTTAAGCAGCTGGGCCCAAAAGAGCCCAGGCAAGCAAAACGTAAGAACGCTGCTTACACAGAATCGCCCCTCAGAAATTTGGGGATGGCACACTGCAGTGGCATATGCTCAAGAGAAGGCATGTTCTCTTCTTTCCTATCCATAAGGGCCCTTGGGTGTGTCTTAGGTTCCCAGTTCACATGGAGTACAAACAAAAACTTGTAAACATACTCTGAGCAAGTTATGCTCTTTATAACAAAATACACAAGCTCTTAGCACTCAGGGCATATTACCAACTGAGATGTCAAGGCTGCTGTTTAAAAACAGATTCTAAAAATGATTTATTACAAATAAACAGACTCTCTCAAGCGCAGCTTTAGCCATTGCCTGCGGAGAAGGAAAAACACTCTGCACACCAAGAGTACTTAAACAGACAAATATTCTGAAACCAGTAACCTCACAAGAACAAAAGACTTTGACTTACCTTAACTTTGAAATCCTTTATCCTCAAGCCCTGTGGTGAAGAGTTGCCCTGGTTTCCTCTCCTTCCCTCCCTGGTTTTACCATTGGCCCTGTCAGTGTCAGGAAGCTAATGGGGAGTGCTGGTTAAAGATGGTTCTTTAGGTGTCAGCCTCATGACTCTTTGAAGCTGGAGTCTGCTTTTGGAAGGCTGGGGGGGGCAATGATGGATCTAGAACAGGAAAGTAAAGAGGCACAGCAATCCCAACACAAACAGGACTCGGTTAGGAGGAAACACTGTCAGGAAACATGGGAGGAAGGACATTTGGGAAAGGAATGGACTCTCTGAATAGGGGTGTGAAATTCAGACTCTTTAAGATGCGATCCTCGGTTTTAATTCCTATAAATTAAGGAATCCCAGAGCTGAGAATCGCCTCCAGCTGTTGCAGACTCCGTTTGCCTGCCCAGTGGCCAAGTAATTACAGGGTTTTGTATAGATGTAAACTCAAATAAATTGAATGTGGTGCCCTTCTCTTGTTTACTAAATACACATATCAAATTTGGTAAATTCAGGCACCATTTCCTTCTCCACTTAGTCACCAGGTTATGAAATGTGTGAAACGACACGGCTGGAGCGAGCAGTCCAGCCCAGCTGCCACTACAGGCTGGATTTTTAATCAGTCAGGACGTTCTTGGCAAAGCAGCTGACATACAGTGAGTGAATCACTGAAGCAAAAGCTTCCTCATTGTCAAACAAGGCACACTGATTTGTTCCCTCACCTTGAAACCTTGAAAGAGGTGGCGAACAGAAACCAGTAAATAAAACCATGGGTGACTGCCCTTTCTACTGCCTAGTGCTCACACAGCTTGAGAAGGGCGAGCGAGGAGGCACAGCTCAATCTGTCCATCTCAGAAGACAATCCAGGATAAAGATCTGTCTGTTGGTAATCCAATGGATTCTTTCCTGCCTGAAATGAGCAGCCACACCTGCTTGGGGAGACAAAAAGAAAAACCTTCATCAATGGTGGAAATGAGTTTCTGGGGTAGGATTTGCAGGAGGCAGCGTTAAAGGCTTTCGGTGCTGGTAACTGAGGAAGGCTCAAGGCAACCCAGAGCCTTTGAACAGATCTTAGTGAGGCAAGACATCAAAAGCTAGGAATCAGACCTGTCATTTTTTTCTTCTTAATTAAGTAAATTGTAGCGTGACTCTGCTTAGAGGAGTAAGAAATTCTGTTGCCATTTGATTAACAAAGATGTGACTGTAACTTTCCTGCCAGGTGAGTTGCTGTTCCTGCATTACTAACTGCCCTTCAGAAGTACTGCAGGAGAATGCTGCAGGAGCTGAACCACCCCTCAGACAAGATTAACATAGGAGAGGAATAAATTCCCACCACATCTGGATTTGCTTCTTCTGGGCACAGATGGTTTTGGTTGCTTTTTATTCCGAGTGTATTCATTAAGACTAAGCACGAGGTTTAAACACAGCCTTCCTGTTCCAAGTCTCCATTTTCCATGGAGAAGCTTCTCATCGGGAGCCTATCCAAGAAGGCATATGCAGGGACTGAAAAGGGATTTGCTAACCCATCTTGCACACTGAACAGGCTGCAAGAGTTCAAAAGCATTGCTGAGAGACAAAGGAGAGCTGAATAGCTTGGATTTTTGATTTTTTCCCCCCTCTCTGAAGGCTGTGGGGGGACCTCATTGCAGCCTTCCTGTCCCTGAAGGGAGCAGAGAAACAGGAGGGAATCAGCTTGTTCAAAGGGCAGAGACTGGCAGGACAAGGGGGATGGAGTGAAGCTGAAGGAGGGAAGGGTTAGGTGAGATATTAGGGGGAAGTTCTTTCCAGAGAGAGTGGTGAGGGGCTGGAAGAGGCTGCCCAGAGAGGGGGTGGATGCCCCGTCTCTAGGGGTGTTCAAGGCCAGGTTGGCTGGGTCCCTGGGCAACCTTGTGTAGCTCCAGGCCTGGAGGTTGGTGGCCCTGCCTGTGGCAGGGGGGTTGGAACTCTGTGATCCTTGGGGTCCCTTCCAATCCAGACCAGTCTGTGATTCTGTGATTTTATTTTTTTTTTTTTTTGCTTTAGTTATCATAGAAGAATGTTTAATAAAGCAGAGCTAATGCCAACTCTTTTGTTATAGATACACATATATAAACTTCACAAGGCACAGCGGTGGCTGCAAAGATGCTACCTAGAGAGAACCCCAGCCGAGTCACAAGCTACAAAAGCAGATTACTCATTACATTAACTAGAAAAGCAACACAGTAAATGTAAGAAAATCCGTGCAGAGGTAAGTAATACACCAGGCAATTACACCTGCTCTCCTAAGGGGCAATGAAAAACTCCCTGTCTAGATATTGCTGCCCTAATAGAGTTTGATAATTTGTCAAGATTTTTGCTTCCTGCTTCACCTTAAGATGCCTGCTGCCATTCTCACAGCAGCCAGCAGTACTGTGGCAGATCCCGTGCCACTGACAAACAAGTCATGACACAGCAAGTACTGGGGTGGGGGAGCTGCCCCACGGACGTGCTGGTGCACTCGGGTAGGCGATGCCCTCCTCTTTCTGGCCAAATCCTTGCGTGACTGCAGATGAGCTGGAGAGGAGCACAAGGCTAACAGGATTACAAGGATCAGCGAGTCCCTCACCCGCTGACACGATTAGTGCCTTGTGTCCTTTGTTGTGAAGGCTTACCACTGTGTGGCTTTCCCATGGCAGGAGCCAGGCTTGGATGGACAGACTTAGGAGAATGTATACACTCTGAGTGTCTAAACTTCATGAACAGAAAAAGCTTGTCAGTGTTTTGGGGTCCTTTTACTGTAGTTCAAAACCTGGGTGCGCTTAGGTTTCTGTAAAATTATTAGGAAGAAAACAGAGCTGATGAGGCAATCACTTCTGAGAGAGAATCATAGAATCACAGACTGGCCTGGGTTGGAAGGGACCCCAAGGACCACAGAGTTCCAACCCCCTGCCACAGGCAGGAACACCAACCTCCAGGCCTGGATCTACACAAGGTTGCCCAGGGCGCCAGCCAACCTGGCCTTGAACACCTCCAGGGATGGGGCACCCACCCCCTCTCTGGGCAGCCTCTTCCAGCCCCTCACCACTCTCTCTGGAAAGAACTTCCCCCTAATATCTCATCTAACCCTTCCCTCCTTCAGCTTCACTCCATCCCCCTTGTCCTGCCAGTCTCTGCCCTTTGAACAAGCTGATTCCCCTCCTGTTTCTCTGCTCCCTTCAGGGACAGGAAGGCTGCAATGAGGTCCCCCCACAGCCTTCTCTTCTCCAGGCTGAACAAGCCCAGCTCCCTCAGCCTCTCTTCATAGGGGAGGTGCTCCAGCCCTGTGATCATCTTTGTGGCCCTAGATGAAAGAAGAAAAAACTAAACTCTTGCACTACTGTTGTGCAGCTCACATACCCCTGAGAGGTGCCTGACCAAGCCAGGAGTGCCTGTTACATCTCTTGGGTGTAACCACTACTTCGTGTAACACCAACCCCCGGGTTTGCTTTAGAAGCACTGCAAAGTAGAGGCTCAATCTGCAGACCTTAGAAAGCATCCAGTACCTCCTTCTGCTTTAAATTGAGCATTTTGATAGACTAGTGAACTACATAGAATTGATAAACTCCATCCAATCACTAGCCAGGCTGTTGGGTTTCCTTCAAAGCACTTGAAATGCAGCGGTTTTTTGGCTCTCATAGGAAAGCATAACACTCATTAAAGAAATTGCTCGCTTTCATATACCCATCCATCACTGGAAGCCCAGCTGTTTCACTGTTCTGTATGGAACATACCAGCATATTTGCTGCATTAAAGCAGCCCTCTGCAGGGAAAAAAAAAAAGAAAAGAAAATATCATTTTATTACATGACTTCTTTTGAGGGCATTTAGCAGAAAGCTATATTCTCCTGGTTATCTCTGCAGTTCAACTTTCCCAGATTGGTTTTGACCACAGTTGGTTGCAATAATGTTTGTAAATGAAATGCAACTATTGCTTTTCCTTCCTTTTCTATTTTGTAATAAAGTCAGTATTTCTGTAGGCACTGGAATCCTCATTTGCCTGACATGAGAGAAAATAACAACATTCTTCTCTTATCCCAACTTTGAAACATGATGATTAGAAGCATTATCATAGATCACAGAAATATCTAGGTTGGAAGGGACTTCTGGAGACCATCTGGTCCAACCTTCTGCTGGAGGCAGGGCCATCGAATTAGGTTTTCCAGGGCTCTGCCAAGCCAAGTCTTGACTATTTCCAGTGAGGGAAATTCTACCACTTCCCTGGCAGCCTGTTCCAGTGCTTAATTGTTCTCACAGTGAACATTTTTTTACTGAGGTCCAGACAGAATTTCTCCTTGAAGGGCCTTGCTTGTATTAGCCTTAATGTGTTTTCTCTTGATGTCTTCAGAGATGCAAATTAGCACTTGCCTCTCTAAATAACCAACACAAGAACCAGCAGTGGTCTTGTTTTATTTCTGGTGTCATGCTGGATGTTTAGTAGTCAAACTACCTGATGGCTACCTTCTGTCCAAGTCCTTCCTTCCCCATTCCACAGCCTGCCTAAGAACAAGACAGAATTGGGTGCTCTTAAGTACCCCATCGAGTGTCAGAGAATGGAGGAAGGCAGAAGCAGGCAAGAGGTTGGGCTCCAGGGCATTAATGTTCTACAAAAGCCACCCACCCCACTTTGAAATGAAGTTTTTCAAGGTCTTAGATCAGGTGCTCAGGGATATGGTTTAGCATAGGACAGGGACAGTTGGACTTGATGATCTTAAAGGTCTTGTGACTTTGCCTAGGTAGTATAACTGAGCTGTAAAGGTCCCAGCCGCTGCCTGAAGGCCTGTATCCAGCCCTCCTTTATTTTGGGCACATCTATCACTGCTGCAGACCAAAAGCACTATGCAAAGCTGCCCTTGCAGTCCTGCCAACAATTACCTGTTCCTTGGAGCACTGCCCAGAATAAAATCTTGCAAAATTTCAGGCTCCAGTCTCCATTTCTCTGGTAGAACTCTGTAGCTATTTAAATAACTGCCAAAAAAAGAAAAAATATATTAAAAAACAGATTACAAAACTGTTTAGATTATGGTGCAAGCATGCATAATCATTTGGCTACAGTTCCTGTCTCTTTTCCCAAATCCTTGAAAGAATAACAAGAGGAAATACTAAAAAGAACCGGCGATCTAAACAAAGGTTGTGAGGTCAAACTCTGCTTGGTGCTCCTTCATTCCCTTTATCACTGCTGGCCACTTGACTGCTGGCTCTCAGCTGAAGGGCTTGGTCACATTGTTAGCCCGAGGACCAAAACAATAAATGACAAAAAAGGATTGTGTGGGGGCTTGGTGGTATCTGGAGCCCTTTCGATTTTGTCTTATGCAAAATGAAACTCCTCTGGAAACAAGGAAAAAGAAACTGAAGTTGGTGAACATGAAGTACATGAGGTGCCAGCCTTAACTCTGGTCACCATCGATGATGATTATCACTTGACTGAGTCACAAATACAGCTATGTCTGCTGTGGGTAGATGTATCTGCAAGGGGCAGTGAGAAAAAGTGCCACACGAGCTTGGCAGGACTGTAATGGACTCGACTGATCTTTATGGGTCCCTTCCAGCTCAGTAATTGCAGCTATCAGGGTGCAGATGAGTTATGAAGATTCTCACTGATGGTGCACAGAGGTCTTCTCACCAAAAGGTCATTGTAGCAGTGAAACAGGGCTGAAGTTTGAGTGTGTGGATTTAAAGACAGCTCCGTGAATGTTTTGCACCAAGTGGCAAACCATACAAAGAGATGAAGGACTGTGAAAACCCACCAAGCATGAAGATGTTTCTAGGAAGCACACTGTGAGGATAGGATGGGTGTCAGTAGCTGCCACCTGTGCAGTTCTTGGAGATGTTGCAGGAGGAGTCAGCAGAGGCTGTCTGACAGCACCCCAGTGTCCTGTTTCTGCTGCCTGCAAAGCATGGGCAGGAGAAACACTAGCCCTGGAACTAAACAGAGCCCATGCTGGGGCCTAGCTGCACATTGCCTAACTCAGCAGCCTGGGAGCAGGTGGCCAGCCCCAGCCGCAGCGACGGAGAGCCTCTGTGAGTGACTTGGCTCATGTAACAGGGAACAAGTTCCCTGTAGACGCCAGCGTCACGTGGCTGCAATTGAAGCCCTAGTGTGACACAATGAAAATCAAGGAAGCTATAGAGTTCCTCCTGAGCTTATTCTCACACATCTAATCACAGAGGAGTGATACACATTATCCTCCCTACATCCTGAGTGCCAGAGTTGCTGACAGGAATGAGATTTTGGGTTGATGCTTGTATATATTCGGTGCATGTTGAATGCACTGGGTACCCAAACCCTGGATGCTCAGCTGCCCGCTCTCACCCTGTGCAAAACAGAACTTCAATCAGAACTTCAAACCACCGGGCCTCTTCCTATTTTACCACGATGTTACGGCACAAGTTACTCCTGGCTATCTGGCGCCCTCTCCTGCGCGTTGACTTGCGTAGGCTGGTCTGGCTACAGCCAGAGCGTCCCACTAACATCCTCCTCCCTCTGCTAAGGTCTTTCAGTACCCACTACACCTCACCTCCCTCTTTGTCACATACCCGGGTTGTCATCACTTGTGACACTATAAAAGGCTCCCAGAAAACCTGAGGTTTGTTAATGAAGACTAATCAGGCAATTAATTTTCTGTATAGAGCAAAATTATTCCTGGCATCCTCAACTTCACCATGGTCCAGCTCTCTGCAGGTTGTCTGTGGTTTACTGACAAAAACTACCCTTGCCATAAACTGCACTGGGTGGGTATCAGTAGCTTTACCTCCTCAACATAATCCTCCCACCTCTTCTACCTTTTTCCTCCTCGAGTTCAGCTGAATTTGAAGCAAATGGAGCTGAGCTTCACTGCCTCCTCAGTGCCTCCTCACCACCTTCAGCCTTCTTATTACTCCATCTCTATAGTAAGGTAGCAGTAACTACGTAGCAGTGATTGTCCCTGCGCTCAGTAGAAGCAAGAAAAAGCAGGCAGGTGTTGTGTCTCTGCTCCATGGTGCAGAAGGCCCATTGTATCTGCAGCAGAGGAAGTTCAGAGAGGTGTGACTTGACCTCTGCCCCCTGACAGCAGGTTCTCAGGTCACCCAGCAGAGATAAGAACAACCTGAAACAGCAGTGCTGAGAGAGAAAATTTGTTCCATGTGTGGGTCCTCGTCCCCTGGTGTGAGAGAGAATGAACCCGCCTCTGTATCCGGAGATGAAAATCCATGGTCCTGACTCCCACAGGAGGCGAGGAACGGGGCACAGACCCTGTGGAGTGTCAGAATTCACACAAGAAGCAGCAATACAGGGCTAGCTCTTCCCTGCCACGCTTCTACATATCCCCTCGCCTCACAGGCTGACTGCCAAACCACTTTCTCTTGTGTTTCCTTCCTCCCTGTTATCTTTTTTACACTGTCAAGTTGTTCACACTGCTGCTTCTCCCCATCCACTGCTCCAAGACTTCTCTTTATCATTTTTTTTCCTAGTTTATCATAAAAAATGTCCAAGAAACTAAGAGAAATTATGTCTTGGAGAACAACACAGAGAAAGCTTTGACCTTTGGCTACTGCTCCATTGCGATGTTTACTGTATTTGATCTATACATTTTAGGAGGTGCTTTACTTGCAGGTTGGGGCTGAGAAGTAGATGCCTGTTTTCAGTAAAACTTTACAGATACTGGCCATTGATTTTCTGTAGCTGCCTTTGAAAAATCTTTCTGGCCTCTTTGATAATTCTCTGATTGATGACTGCACAATGCTGTTGCAGACTACTTCACAGGAAAGTACATGAAAACCTTGGTTTCAGCTGCTTCATGGAACTAAGGTGTGTACTTACAGTTTGGGTGCCCAAGAACCCTGTCTCACTGACTTTAGCCTTAGAACTTTTTTCTGTGATTTCCTGGACTAGTGCTGAGTGACAGAGTGAAGCCTCCTAAAAATGCACCCGGAAATTCTGTTTGTGTCCCTAACCAGGATGTTACATCATTACTCCTTGTTTAAATTTGGCCCCTCACTACAAGAAGGACATCGAGGTCCTGGAGCGTGTCCAGAGAAGGTCAACCAGGCTGGGGAAGGGGCTGGAGAGCAAACCTTCAAAGGACCGGCTGAGGGAGCTGGGGGTGTTCAGCCTGGAGAAGAGGAGGCTGAGGGGAGACCTTATCACTGCCTACACTGACCTGACAGGAGGGTGTAGAGAGGTGGGCGATGGTCTCTTCAGCCAGGGGACAGGTGACAGGATGAGGGGGAATGGGCTCAAGCTGTGCCAGGGCAGGGTCAGATCAGACATTAGGAGAAATTTCTTCCCCAGAAGGGTTGTCAGGCACTGGCACAGGCTGCCCAGGGAGAGGGCTGAGTCCCCACCCCTGGGTGTGTTTAACAGATGGGTAGATGAGGTGCTCAGGGATATGGTTTAGCACAGGACAGGAACAGTTGGACTTGATGATCTTAAAGGTCTTTTCCAACCTGTGATTCTGTGATCTCCTAGGAGAATAAGAGCATAGTTCCAACTGTTTCTGTTGGAAGTGAAGGGTTTAGGACCAGGACATACACTAAGCCCAAGAGTTTGTGAAAGCTCTCTCTATTCTTGTGTCATGAATTTAGGTCATCCCTCCCCTCCTCCTCCTGAGGCACACCAACCCACTGGACTTCTGCAAAATAAACCACTGAAAGTTGTAGGAAAAGGAACCAACGAAGTTTCATGAATTGAAACTGCCTAATTTCCGATTTACTTCAGGTTACCTGTTCCTGAAACACAGTAGGCAGTTCTGTAAGGAACACAAAGGGACGTTACAAAGCACCCAGCGATGCCTACTCTCATGGTAGCAAAAGTTTGTATCTGTTGACAGGTTCCTTCCCCTACCACTTGGCTTATTGCTGGAGATGCGTGGAACTCCTTTCAAACAGCATGCTTTAAATTGATTCTAGGGTTTGAAGTAGGCTTGGTTTAACTTTCCTTAAGGACTTGTTCTCTATTGTTGCTAGGCTATTACTGAAAAAACTGATCTTTTTGGTTTATGGAAAGAAAGAAAAAGGAAATCTACTCTCTGCCACCTGCTCCCACTAACATCAAGGTTTTCAGAATCTTTACCTTTGACCTTTGAGAAAATATAATTTTCAAAGTGACTCAAGTTCTTTTTGAAAGTGGGTGTGATTTATGCATCTTAGTCGTGTAGATGCCATGGAATCATTACCTGAAAAGAATTGAGAATCACTCCCCTTCCTGCCTTCCTGCCTTCCTGCCTGCCTGCCTTCCTTCCCGCCTTCCCTCCCTCCCCTTCCTCTCTTTCCTCCTTCTCCCTTTCTTTCCCCTTGAATTTTTTTATTCCAAAGTTGTAATTTAAACAAAGAAGAGATCCCAAATCAAACCAGCAAGAAACCCAAGACTAGTGAAGATCTGTTTTTAAGAACTTGCTCTGATGAAATCTCACAAATCACACCTTCCACAGTTTCTCTTCCTTAGCTTTCTCAGCTCCACCTCACCCTGTACTGTAGCTTTCTCTTGCAAGCCTGAGCCTGGGCAGTGAAATGGAGCTTCATCTGTAGCCTCTCTAAACACCTCACTTAGGTACGGTTCAGCAGACCACCGTGCTCTTGCTGGCTTAGCCAAGAGGCAGGGAAGCACAGAGAGGGTGATTCTGAACACCTGAAGTGGGTCCTTAGAGCACATCGTGGGGAAGAAAAATTCCCAGTTTAATGGTATCAGTACAACAGAAAGTTTCTCTGACCTATTAGCCACCCTTGTGAGCTCTCCTGTCGTGCATTCATCACAATACAGCTCTTTCTCAGCCACTCACACTGGCTACATAATGGAAGAGTTCTTTAGTGCTTCTCATTTTTACTGTCATTGTGCTCCCCCTGTTATGTTAATTAGATTAACCCAGACTCCCACTGAGGCTGTAACAATGACAAACACGGCAGTAATCTGTCAGCTCTCTCTGAAACCCTTTTGGAAGGCGTTGTAAACGTGCTGCCCCAACAGACCACACCGCTGAGTAACCCAAGCATCTGTTTTCATCCCACTTGCTCATATCAATTGCTGTAATCAATACAGAGAAATAAATTCATAATGACAGGGAACTGGAGGCTCATTATCAATCTTTCCAATTAACTCACCGTGCAGAGGGTAATGGAAAGAGCCAAATTTTCAACAGGCATTAATGCTGCCATTTTGTAACCAGGCAATGCAAATATTGTGGGGAATTCTCTTTTGCCAGAAGTTTAGAATGCCTGGGCATTAACACTCCTCCACTGCTTTGTCTGTACAAATCCCTTGATCCATTTCTCCCCTTTGCCCTAAGAGGCTGTAGCCTTTCCATGCCTTGTGCTAAAGATAATAATCCATTCTGACAACTTTTAACAGAGACTCGGTTCTATGGGATTTCACTTCCAAGTAGTCAACCTTCTAAATCCACATTCTGACAGATTTCAGCTGAGGAAATAAGAACAAGGCAAGAACAAGTGCTGAACTGCCTTCCCCGTCTTCCTGCATGAAGGCATTCAGCAACAGAAGAGCTCCATCAGCAGAGGGGTGGCCAGCAGGGACAGGGAGGGGATTGTCCCTCTCTCTTCTGCCCTCGGGAGGCCCCAGCTGGAGTCCTGTGTCCAGAGCTGGGGCCCCAATAAAAGAAAGATGTGGAACTGGTGGAGAGGGTTCAGAGGAGGGCCACGAAGATGATCAGAGGGCTGGAGCACCTCCCCTACAAAGAGAGGCTGAGGGAGCTGGGCTTGTTCAGCCTGGAGAAGATAAGGCTGCGGGGGGACCTCATTGCAGCCTTCCCGTCCCTGAAGGGAGCAGAGAAACAGGAGGGGAATCAGCTTGTTCAAAGGGCAGAGACTGGCAGGACAAGGGGGATGGAGTGAAGCTGAAGGAGGGAAGGGTTAGATGAGATATTAGGGGGAAGTTCTTTCCAGAGAGAGTGGTGAGGGGCTGGTAGGGGCTGCCCAGAGAGGGGGTGGATGCCCCATCCCTGGGGGTGTTCAAGGCCAGGTTGGATGGGGCCCTGGGCAATCCTGTGTAGATCCAGGCCAGGAGATTGGTGGCTCTGCCTGTGGCAGGGGGGTTGGAACTGTGTGACCCTTGGGGTCCCTTCCAACCCAGACCAGCCTGTGATTCGATGATGCCATGAACAGGGCACTCCGCTCTATCAGACTGTATGGAGAAGCAGGTTGAGCTTCATAACCACAGGCTCTTTACCAGTGACATGGAAACCATTACAAGAAGTAGTCAGGTACGTCCCACTGCCCGTACGCCTCGTTTAACTGAATCCAAAAGGTTTAAGTCTTCTGCATCCAGCATACGTGAGTGTCTGTGGACACACGTCTCTGCTGTGCTCGTGAACCTCTGCTGCACATCTCATTTCTCCTCTTACTGCAAATCTGAACCAGATCTGTGAGGCTGTAGAGAATAGGTGAAGGTTATTTTTCTCTAAACCATGTTCTTGCTGGCCATTTGGAAGGCACACATTTTCCAAACAGCAGAACCACAGACTTCAAGAACAAGTAACGATGTACAGCCAAGATCTCACTGCTGTCTCTCTGGCTGAGAACAATGAAAGAAGAATGGAGGTGGGACCCAAAAAGAGACACTGTTACTTCTTTAGACCTGTACCCTAACATAAGGTCTGCCCTCATCTCCTATCAAAGTCCACTACAGTTCCCTAATTCTGTTTAGATTATTAAAGAATCAGAGAATCTTTAAGGTTGGAAAATACCTCTGAGATCATCCAGTCTCACCAGCAACCCAACACCACCATGTCAACCAAGTCATGTCCCAAAGTGCCACATCTATGCATGCTCTGAACACCTCCTGGGGTGGTGACTCCACCACCTCTCAGGGCAGCCTGGTCCAATGCCTGACCACTCTTTCAGTGAAGAGACTTTCCCTAATCTCCAATCTAGATCTGACCCTGGCACAACTTGAGGCCATTTACTCTTGTTCTTTTGCAGGTTATTTGGGAGAAGAGACCCACCCCAACCTCACTACACCCTCCTGTCAGGGAGTTGTAGAGCAGGATCAGGTCTCCTCTCAGCCTCGTCTTCTCCAGGCCGAACACCCCCAGCTCCCTCAGCCGCTCCTTGGAAGGTTTGCTCTGCAGCCCCTTCCCCAGCCTGGCTGCCCTTCTCTGGACACGCTCCAGGACCTCGATGTTCTTCTTGTAGTGAGGAGCCCAGAACTGGATCCAGCACTTGAGGTGCGGCCTCACCAATGCTAAGTCCAGGGTCTCATTATCAGACAACTGTTATCTTTGTAGTCAGATGTGGGAGCTGGTTCAAAGCGAAGCCTCACGTCACCAGTCTGCAGTCCAAGTGGAAATTGGGCTGGGCCTCCCTGCAAAGAAACTCTTAACTGCAAAATCCTACTTAGTAAGTTGGACTGAAATGTGAGTGTGTAAATAAAATAAAGCTTAGATCTACGTACCCCAAATCCAAGGGCTGTCCAACTAAAGCAGGAGGACTGTTTCTGAGTTAAACAACTTTTGACATTTATGAGGAAAAGGCTGTGTTATTAAGAAGTGGGCAGAAGTGCTTTGGTGAGTCACATGCTGACTTGGAATAAGAACACCGCTGGCATGCACCTATTTTTCACAACTTCTTGAGGTCACTGCTGAAGTTCAAATAATGGAAAAAACAGATGAGTTAAAAGAAAACCTTTCTGAGCTGTACTGGAAACACAGAGCACAGGGATAGTCTTGCAAAAATTTAACCAGCCTCTTAAAAGTATGGCACAATCATCTACTGAGCTCCTCCGCCTATGGAAACTAGCCCACGCTCAGTGAGACAGTCATATGGGGATCTGACCAGCTGCAAAACAAGGAAAGTCTGTGCTATGAGGAATCCTTTCAAATAAGGTATAGAAAGAGGGAAGGAGTAGTCATTCATCTGCTATAAAATTGAAAAAAACCTTGTATTTGCAGAAATAGGAATTGCAGGACAAAATAAGTCTTTATTTGCATGCTTTGTGTAGTTACAACTACAAATGTGACTCTTTATCTCTTTTAAAGAGAGCTCTGGGGATGCTAGGAAGACCCGGGGAGAGACTTCATCCTCCTGTTGTCTGATGTGAAAAACTCCTCAAGAGGGCACCAGATGGTTACTTTAAATATCACCCGGGCAGCTGCTGTGCAGAACCTGACACTTGCACCCAAGTGGAGATCAACAGCTGAATCAACCAGCAACAGGTCATGCCGACAACAACGAAACGTTCAGTGGTGAGTTCAGCGTTCCCACCTCCACTCAGCGTGAAGTTTGCTGCTTCTGGTTTGGAGCCCAAGGAGATTCTGTCTGCAGGTACTGCTTCTACCTACACACGTCGCCCCATTTCTAGTCTTACTGCCCTGCTGTTTTGTGTCACGTACCTAAAACATTGCCTGGAGCTCTGGGATGAGAGCAGCAACTGTTCAATTTGTTTTCCAGGGCACACCACGATTTTTTTTTCCCTGCAAATGAAGAGTTCATCAGTGCAAGACACAGCTGTAGTACAGATTAGTCCCAGTCTGTAGGGCTACTCCCCCAAATGCTACCACCCTCCACGTTTCAAAGGTGTCTGACCTTGTCTTGCAATGCTTGTAGTTGTGGGCTTTTTAAAATAGCTGTGTTTTAGAGCACCACGTACAGAATTTCCCCTGTGAGGAACCACACTTGGTAGGTGTTAAGCACTCATTTCCTCAGCTCAGGGGATATGATGTTACAACCAGGTTTGCTGAATCACAAAACTGTAAAATGGTTTTATTGTGTCCTTATCTGGGTAAGTTACCTCTGCTAGACAGTGGAGCTGAAGCACTGTGCGTTCCTCTGTGCCCTGAGACTACTTAGGTCCTTCTACAAGTATTTGCAAAACCTCCTCTGCTATTTTAAGGAAATCAGAAGGTAAAAAACCTAGCTAAAAATGATCTCTTTCCTCTTGATCCATTTGTTACAAAGCAAAAGGTAGATGACGTAGGAAAAGAGGAAAAACAGATGCAGCTTGACATGGAGCTTGGATTCTGTCCTCTGTCACAGAGGAAGGTAGGCACAGGAATAGCTCCTGTTTCACCAATGCATTTCAGAAAGTCATCCTTTGCACATTTCCAGTCCTTCATTTGTGATTACTGTGAAACCACTGCTTAATTGAACAAGTCCCCACATCACACAGTAAAGATAATTAGGAGAAATGAAATGACAACTTTAGATTCAATTCTGAAAAGTTACTGGCAGCACAAAACACAAACGTGCTTGGAAATCCCAGTCCCAAGAAGAGGATCTGGCATAGTCCAGACCTGGCTGGATAAATCACTCGTGACTTGCCCTTGGTATCTTGGGGGACCTTCTTTGCTAGAACACTGACAAACACTGATGCTTTAGCTGTGTGCTGTCTCTTTGCTGCCAGCCCACACTGGGCATTTCAGACGTAGCAATTTGACACACTGGAAAATCAAGTGGGCCTGAATCATTCATCAGAGAGTGGGAGGGCAGAAATTCCTCATCCTGTACCCCTACTACAGTTTCTTGTAGGGGACTTTCTCTGCTGTTCTGTCCATCACTCACTCAGAAACTCTCACACTGCTGCTGCTTCCTGAGTTCCTGCTGCCTCCCTGTGATCATTCCTGTAGCATGAGTGGGGTTTGGGTGATAACAGACACTTCTCTCCCTCACCTTTAGAATTTTTTCTTCTGGACCTTGCATTTCATTCACAGAATCGTAGGGGTTGGAAGGGAGCTCCAGAGATCATCAGGTCCAACCCCCTGCCAAAGCAGGGTCCCTAGGACAGGTCGCACAGGGAGGCGTCCAGACCAGGCTGGAATATCTCCAGAGAAGGAGACTCCACACCCCCCTGGGCAGCCTGTCCCAGGGCTCCCTCACCCTCACCAGGAAGAAGTTCTGCAGATTAGTGCAGAACTTCCTGTGCTCCAACTTGAAACTTCCTATGCTCCAACTTCAAGCCTTTGCAAACAATAACTGCACTGGCATAAACTAGCCATGGCCCCTCACCGTGACACTAGTGGGAAGCATGTTATGGGACGGCAGGACTTTGTCCTTCAAGAAGAGAAGAAAGGATTAAGGAACTTTATTGCACATGACAAGGAGAGGACAGAAGGTCGGTTACACTTTGTCAGCCACACACATACTTTAATGTCCTTCAAAAGGGAACTAAACTGCTCAGTGGGAATGTGAAGAACACTCCCAGCTAGGAGTGCTAAGTCTTAGAGCACCTACACTGGGAATGTTTTTGTTTCTAGACATAGTCCCAACTACAAGACTCGTTTCACTCTGCATTCAAGAGGAGCAACATTTTATTGCTTTCCTAGTTGCTTATGAATGACCACATTTTTGCCTTTATGTCCCAGCCCTGGATTTCTGGGAACAGAAGGGTATCCTTGAACAATTTATATTCTGTAGCCTGAATTTTGCATATCTCTTAATGGAACATGTCATAACACATAATATCCAACAAGTAGAAGGAAACCACGTGTGTTTGGTGTGTGAACTGGACAAGAAGAATCTTCTGATATCCAAGACAAAATCACTAGTGAATTCAAGCCAAGAAGTTCAACAGTGTTCAGTTCTGGGCCCCTCACTACAAGAAGGACATCAAGGTCCTGGAGTGTGTCCAGAGAGAAGGGCAACCAGGCTGGGGAAGGGGCTGGAGGGCAAACCTTCCGAGGAGCGGCTGAGGGAGCTGGGGGTGTTCAGGCTGGAGAAGAGGAGGCTGAGGGGAGACCTTATCACCACGTACACTGACCTGACAGGAGGGTGCAGAGAGGTGGGCAATGGTCTCTTCAGCCAGGGGACAGATGACAGGACAAGGGGGAATGGGCTCAAGCTGTGCCAGGGCAGGGTCAGATCAGATGTGAGGGAGAAGTTCTTCCCCGAAAGGGTTGTCAGGCACTGGAACAGGCTGCCCAGGGAGGGGGCTGAGTCCCTGCCCCTGGGTGTGTTTAACAGATGGGTAGATGAGGTGCTCAGGGATATGGTTTAGCACAGGACAGGAACGGTTGGACTTGATGATCTTAAAGGTCTTTTCCAACCTGGTGATTCTGTGATTCTGTTCAGTGTACTCTGAAAGTCCAGCTCAGAGGACAAGAAAATAGGACCAGAGAGCTGGCCTCATGTGCAAGAACATCCACCAGAACATAAACTAACAACAGTAAAGTCACAGCTATGTCAGGTTACCTGAGTGGCTGTAAATGCTGTCAGAAAGACAGTGTTTGTCTGTCTTTGGGCAGATAAACCCTTGCACCTATTCTGTTCTGATTTTTTTCTGTAGTGCATGCAAGAAGAAACCTTACCTTGGTTTTCATTGTGGCTAAGGGATGTTTTAGATAAGTGGAATTAATTATCTTCTCTTACCAGATTAAATGGATAATGGAAATGCTTAAAATAAATTTCCCAGCAAATGAAAATATTTTTAATAAGCTAATTACCTGGTTAAATAATTACATTGTTTGTCTGCCTGCATTTCTACACCTGCTAATGTCCTAAATATCAAATACAGAATTAATACCAGTCATTAAGCACGTGCTCCCCCACTCCAGAAGTCCAAATTAAGCATGCCTTTACAAACGGTACCGCTAATTATCCAGCTTTGTTATTTCAGCCAAATGTCTTAATGTGCCTTAAAGATGTTTCCTAAACTAAGGAGACATGCCTACTCAGAGCATGAATATTCTGAAAACACCAGGTCTTTCTGAGCACAAACCCTAAGGCTGTGGATTCTGTAAATACATTTTTTCCATTCTGAGTGAGTCTGGGGTTTTGCCTTCTGAATCTGAATTCCATGTACTGGCTTTCTCACCCATACAGCCATTTCTGTCAGTCAGGGCTTGATGTTTCCAGCTGCCTTTCATTTTTTAAATTAGCAAAATCCTTTGATCACTGCCTGAAACCTCATTTTATGAAGTAGATAGATAACATTATCTTGCAGCTATTCCTGAAGCTGTCGGGTCCCTCTGACCTCTGTTTTTACTTTGCTGATAGGATTACTTTCAGAACTGTGCAGTTTAATGGTGTTATGAAAACACTGTCTGTAAAATACTACATATTTCTGAATTACTTCCTGTGACTGATACCACCGTGCTGCTGCTGTTGACCACATGTGGCTGTATGATTGTTTAGCTTGTATCTACACTGGAATGCTTCATGCCCATACAACTACCAAAGCTATTAGACTCTCTTGCCAATTAAGAGCCAAGGTAATTATTTTTTCCTACATTCCCATCTTTGCCTTCTTATAAGCAACCTGCATTAGAGAAATTGGCCTGATACTGTTTCCACTGAAGCCAGTGAAAGGATTTTACTCCCCTGCTTGCTCAAAATGGTTTTAGGAGTATCTTTCCCTCTGGAATCAGTGTCGATTGCCCAAATGCTGGCTAGATAACAGCTTTCACCAACTTCTTTGAAAGCAAGAACTTAATAATGATGGGGCCTGAATACTGGAGGTTCTGTAATGTCTCACACAAAACTTCTTATCCACAGAAACAAAGCTGATAGAATCCCTAATACGTACATTTTGATCCTTGGGTAACATGAATTCTACAACTCCCAGTTATTCATGTTACCTCTGTGAGCAGTCGATACACCATGGCTTTCTCCTGCCCACTTCTTTCTGTCTTCAAGTCACAAAATAAAGCCACAGTCTTTTCAAAGTTCTAGAAATCAATTACCAGGGCACTATGCTACCTGTAGGTGAAGGAAATTAATACAGATTATAGCAGAGCCGACTGTTTCTGACACACATTGATGTATTTTCATCACACACACAAACAAGCATCCAGAATGGGTGTCACACTACTGAAAGAGATGACAAACCTCTGTCTCCAGGTGTCTATTACTGCTGAGCATAACCTACTATACTGTCAGCAAGTGTATCCAAAGTAACTCCTCACCCTTATCTTCGAGATGCCCATTTGACTGTTGCTTGAAGTGACCTAACTCTTACCACGGGTTACGTTGGGTCCAGTAAACCCAGATACAACCAGAGAACCCTACTTAAACACGATGCCTTCCACACAAGTGCACTATCACTTGATGGAAGGGCTTCATCCCTGCCTTTACTACACATTTTGCAGCTCTCTCATGATCCAGCAGAGCGATTTCCCTCCAGATTGCTACTAGATGTTTTCACTAGGTTGTTACAGCTCTAACAAGAGGAAGAGGTACATCACAGCAGGGTCATATCAGTCCAACTACAGCTCTACCAAGAGGAAGAGGTATGTCACAGCAGGGTCCCATCGGTCCACATATCTGTGCCAACAGCATCTGTCAGTTCAAGATATCACTCTCAGGCAAACATTTCTGGTTGAGGTACCTTAGTTCAGTGGTGCAGCTGGAATAAACACTAACATCACATGTATTTCATGTGTCCCAAATTTCTTCTAGAACGTGACCTGCCACAATACAATCTGTGCTGAGCAATCTCATTTAACTTCCCTCCTTTCCCATGCTGAATACTTTTCATTAAAGATCATCACGCAGCTTGCTTACTTGTGCTTTATTTTTAAAGACTCTAAATCCTAAATGGCAGCAAAACCATCAGTTCTGAGCTGGCACTGGTGCAGAGGAACCACCTCAGTGCCCTTTCCTCAGCCTCACTTGTATCTGATCTGATCCTCAGGAAGGCTGGGTTTTATGTGTGTTGTAACCTGTAGAAATGCCTCAGAAATCTCTTGCTCTGATGGACGGGGGCAGCCAGCATGGGTGAAAAGACTGAGTATTTTACTAATGTTTGGGCAGACAAGTCTCTCAATGACCAAGTACCTTATTTCACCTTACTGACCCACTGCCCATTTATTTTCCCTTGCTATCATTTATTTATACACCCATCTTTCTGTACTGTATATGCCACAGCAGCGTAACGCCCCAACACGGACACTTCCTCCTACCTTCCCCCACCTTTTGTGTATTATTTATGGCTCCTTGCCTCCAGACTTCTAAACTGGGAGTACTTTATTTCCATTTTTTAATTCTCTCTCTCTAGTGGTTCCTAAAAGACATTGAATGGATGACCTTGAATCACTTTAACAGGTAATAAATATTTTACCTGGAAGGAGGACATGGAAACAGCATGTCTCAGTTGACTGGAGTAATTTTCTTTACTATTATTTTGCTGCTGCAGAGAGCAGAAAAAATGTTTCCATTACAGGAACAGTGGAAACTATGAGCTGAGAAAAGCTTTTGCAGCGATCATGCTGCACGGTTTCTCCTACCTGCTGCAGAGAACACTGCAAAGAACTAAAATGCTCACAAATGCAAAGGTTTGAAATATGGAATTATCCATATCCCAGGCTTTCTTGTCTGTACTGTGACACCTGCATCACCAAATGATGCGATAACTTGGGCCAGAGGTGACCTCGGGTGGTCCCTGTCCAACTTCCTGCTCAAAGCAGGTCAGCACTGGGGTCAGACCAGAAATGGAGCGGGCACCGCCTCTCTGGGCAAACTGGAGTGACCTTGTGAGGAACAGGTTTTCCCTAGATTCAGTCCAAACCCTTATCGTTTCAGTTCATTGTCATCTCTCACCTTGCTGAGGAAAGCCTTGCTCCCCATTCTCAGTGACCTCATTGGAAGGGGTTGGATGGTGTAGGGTCCCTGAAGAGTCCCTGCCCCAGGCTGCCCCAGCCCCACTCCCACAGCCCCTCCTCTCAGGGCAAGTGCTCCAGCCCCAACCACCCTGGGGGCCTCCCTGGCCTTGCTCCTCTGTTGACACCTGTCCTGTACTAGGAGCCCAAAACTGCACCTGGCATCTGGATGTGATCTAACGAGTGCTGAGCAGAAAGGACTAATCTCCCCTTGATCTCCAGGCCATGCCCCTGTTTGTGCCACCCAGGGCCTTCCCCGCAGAGGCAGCAGTGTCACGGCTCCTACACTGGGCAGGGTACCTAGTATGGAGCAGAGCTATGTGTCTGCACCACATTTTTCCCCTGGAAAGGAAACCATGCTAATGCCTTGGCAGACTGACAGCCTCTGCTTGAAAGGTATTCAGTAGCCTTGTTTTACACCCTTAAAAGTAAGAAGAACACTACGTTACAGAGTGTTGCTGTTGAATGGTAACCGCAGGTAATGTAACACAAAGTAAACCAAAAATTCCTATAAATACAGTGAGTCGGACACTGCTGCCACAACTGCTGAATTGTGTTGAATTTCTTTTTGAGCAAAATGTTCTTAAAAACATTGATAATTTGTTAATCTATATGCTGCTCTGTATTTTGGTATGTTACCAGATGATTCCAACTCACTTTGCACCCCGTCTCTCTTTGGAGATCTGCCTTCCCTCTAACCACGTGCTTCCATTTTGCAAACCTTATCTTTGCAACATGCGACGACCTAATACTCATTTTTCCTTTTTTAATCTCAAAAAAAATGTTGCTAACAGTGGTATGTTAACACAGGAACTACTTCACTCACCGCAGCACTGCAGACAATGGACAAGTGAAGTAATTGTCACCGAAGGACACTTTTCTGGTACAGCCACAGCTTGACAGACAACGTCTTCCTTTCCTCAGCACCAACGAGCAGCTGAAACATCAGGAAAATTTCAGTCATTAATTCTGACTAGTTTCATTCTAAAGCAAGGAACTTACCAGAATCTCTTTTTCTGATTGTTTTCTGGTACCATCCATGAACTTTAATATTTTAAGATCTCATCACAACCCACGTAAGAAAAATTATTCTTTAAAAAAAAAACCTAATTGGGAACAAAAAAGGGACTGTTAAATCCTGGCCCCAGTTGACTCCCTCTGAGATTTAGCTGAGACATTTGATCACACTTGGAAAACAGAGATGTTATTGCTGACTACCTTATCAGGCTCTGCCGAGGATTTAATTATATAGGCTGCTGTGTAGGTCACAAGGGAGTGCGGGGGAGTGAAAGCTACTACATAAAAATACTTAGAATGACCAGGAATAACCTGACATGGGCTAGAATTTCTTTTGCAAAGAGGGAAAAAAGTCCAAACCAGGACTTCGTTGATCTTCAAACCATAAGACTATTAACTGTAAAACTCTAGGAAAACTTAAATTCCATATTGAATTAAGTACTCCGTATTGAATAACTTTAAATGATTGTTGCTTCATCGTTAAAGACCGAAGTATTAATTCAAATTTACATCTCACAAGGTGATGTCTGTTCACTTTCCACTGGCACCAGACTTAATTACACTAAGCGTACTGCCTTGCTTTTTGCTATAAAACAGCTAATGACAAGGCTGATAAAGGCACCACTGAAGACCCAAGGCTCATAAAAGCTATCTTAATTTAACAATCATTAAAATGCAGACACCAGAAAACAAATGCTCATTTCACGTTACAACCACAGAGTGGACGTGAGACGCTACAAAACACACAGTGTGCGTTTTGGTACCTTAAATACCAGCGTACCGCGTCTTGCTTCAGTTCCTGAGCCTCAGTTTAGGCATGTGAATGCCTAAATCAGAATCACAAACTGCTCTGGGTTGGAAGGGACCCCAAGGATCACAAAGTTTCAACCCCTCTGCCACAGGCAGGGACACCAACCTCCAGGCCTGGATCTACACAAGGTTGCCCACGGACCCAGCCAACCTGGCCTTAAACACCCCCAGGGACAGGGCACCCACCCCCTCTCTGGGCAGCCCCTTCCAGCCCCTCACCACTCTCTCTGGAAAGAACTTCCCCCTAAGATCTCATCTAATCCTTCCTTCCTTCAGCTTCACTCTGTGAGGTCCCCCTGCAGCCTTCTCTTCTATGAAGGAGGCAGGGTGCCTTCACGCTGGGCTTGGGGCCACACTGACTCAGCCCCACAGTTCCACCCTACCTAGGGGCCCAGCTTCACCCCACAGCCCACAGACAGTGGGCACATTCCTCTCTAAAGAAAACTGTCCTAGAGCAAGAGATGGGCCAAGAGCCATGGAGTCTAGAGGGCACATCCAGGGAGTGAGGTGTAGCCAAGGCCAGCCAGAGACCATGCTCTGGCCCACAGCATCCTGAGGCTGGCAGACCTGCTCTTGCCCGAAAGCGATTTAATTACCTCACTCCATTGCTTGACTTGGCAATGAGGCACAACCGGCTGCTTGGGGTCAGCCCAGACTTCAGCCTGGACATGGCCGCCGCCATCCCACTGGCTTTGCTGGGCGCCTCTCACCCGCTCACCAGCCTGCGGGCAGGCACCGGGGCTGTGGGACGCGCAGCCCCGCCACCCCCGTCCCCTTATCGGTGGCGCCGAGTGGAAATTAGGCGATCGCTGAGATCGCCCACCTCAGCTTTACCTCAGGGAGCCCGGGGTGTGCGTGTGTCCTGATCCCCCTCCCGCCAGGCGACACCGCGGGCGGCTGGCGCTGCTCCAGGCCCGCCAGCTCGGGGCAGGGAGCCGCAGCTGGCTTGAGGGCTTAGCACCGGTGTGGGCCGTGAATGGAGAGGGACCGTGGCGCGGGACAACGAGATCCGCGGGCTGAGGTAAAGGACGGAGGCGGAGAGCAGGCCCCCACCCCGGGCTCGGTGCCGCATCGCGCGGGACCAGCGGCGGGGGCAGGGGAGTGGGAGCGCGGCGCAGCACAGGCAGCGGGGAGCCGGACGGCCTTAGCGGAGGTGTGAGGAAGGCGGGCAAAGGAGCCGGCGGCCCCCAGCCGCCGCCGCGCCCCGGCGGGGAAGGAGGGTGCTGGGCGGCCCGATCTCGGCGGCCCCATCTGCGCTCCCCCTGCCCAGCCCCGGCCATGAATATGTAACTCCCCTCTATTTCCCGAGCTCCATTGCGGAGGCTGCCGCTCGCCATATTGTGCTGCTGGGGCTGCGGCTTCTCCGCCGGTGAGAGAGGGCAACGGCAGCGAGCGGCGCAGTGAGGCGGGGCGGCCTGAGGCAGGAGCCCGGCGGGCGGTGAGCGCGGGGCGGCGGCCGGTACCGGCGGGTCTCTCCCTCCAGCGGGGCGGGGGGAGGGTGTGGAGCCGCCTGCGGCGGGGAGCCCCGCGGAGGGGCGTCTGGTGCCGGGAGCGGTGCCCGACCGTGGTGCGGGAAGGCGAAGGAGGGGCCGTTCCTCCCTGAGTCGGCTGTTACGGCGGGGCAAGGGTGTCCCGCAGCAGGTTCCCCTCCGGGCTCAGGGGCTGTCCGGGGGAACAGCCGCGGTCTGGCAGCCCCGGCTGGCCAGTCGCCGCGCAGGTGGGTGCGCTGCCCGCCCCGCTGTCAGGCGGCGCCGCTCGCCCCGACCCGCTGACAGGCTGCCTCCGCCGGGCCGGGGCTGCTCGCTCCCCGCCTGCCACCTCCCCCGCCCCGCTGGGGGCACTGCCGGGGCCGTGGGATGTGCCCGTGCCCCTTCTGCTTCCCTCCAGCCCGGTGCTTTCTGCGCTGCTGCAGGGCCGCGGGGAGCTCCGTAAGCCCTGAGCCGGTCCAGGGGGGGCCCGGCTTGTGGTGGAGAAGCCCGGAGGGGCAGGAGTGCGTGTGTACATATGGGTACATGTGTGTGGACACACACACGCTGCGGGGAGAGGTGCCGTATGCAGCCCTGTATCACAGCCGCATACCGTAACACCAGCCCAGAGAGCTGGGCACTGCCAAGTGCCATACTTGGGAAGGGAGAGCTGATTAACAGGGTCACGAGTCGTTACGGTTGGTTTTATAAACTGCCCCCGATTAAAATACGATGTTCAATACGATTTATTGCTCTGCATCCCCGGTCTTTTGTTTCTCTTAAAGCCCTCGTGCGTCACCGTGCTGAAGAGTATTCACAAGGTGATGCTAATAAACCTCTACGGGGAGTGACCTGACTGCTCTTGAGAACATGTCACGATTTCCAGCTGGGCATCAGGTGGAGAGAGACACTGTGTTGGGAGCTGTAGATGTGTCTCTTGCCTTAACACTTGGCTCTCGCTGCTTCCGATAAGAATTTAGCACCTGTTTCATGCCAACTTTGATGTTCTGTGGTAGCTGGCTCTTAGAAATCCTTTGCCTTCCTTGGACCCACCCCATGGCATATACTGTATATATGAACCAAACAACAAACAATATAATTTTTCTTATGATTTTTGTTAAACTCTTTGTTTTTTAGACCCTCTGCTTTGGAAAAAAATTGGATCAGGTGCCTAATTCCATAGAAATCCAGAGGGCAGCTAGTAGAGAAAGATGATTTCCAGTATGATTAATCATAATCCAGTCCTGTTCAGAAGTGGCTGTAGCTCTGTGTAATAACTATGCATTGCATTCGGGCTTTTCAGGATTAAAGGAGATTGCTTGCATTTGAAAACACGTGACTGGTGTGCGGGTGAAATTATTTTTGCTTGGGGAAAACTCTTTAATCAAATCTGTCATTCATCCAGTGACAAAGACTCGATTTGTCATAGGAGTTCCCTGCAGAGGTACTCTCATTTGTATTCATCTATGTTTTCATTAAAAACTTTTGTAATGAGATAATTTGACACTTTTA
The DNA here is from genome assembly GCA_020800305.1 of Porphyrio hochstetteri. NCBI lineage: Eukaryota > Metazoa > Chordata > Aves > Gruiformes > Rallidae > Porphyrio > Porphyrio hochstetteri. The sequence goes on along the minus strand of CM036912.1, from coordinate 30,092,792 downwards.
TACATCATGTCAAGCTCAGAGCTGGCGTTCAGCTTGTCAGCCACGATAGAGGCGCTCACTTTGAAAGAAGCAGGTATTGATAAGCAGTATATTGGGGGTTTTTTGCATGGAATACATGCTCATTTGAAAAGCTTTGTCAGTTGTTTGGAGCTGGGAGCAATTTTCACTGGGCAGATGTTAGTGGGAGCTGCAGCGTGGGCAGCAGGCTTTGTGGCTGCTGCTGACCGCGGTGCTCTTCGGTGCCGACACTTAAATAACATCTCTAGTCTTTATCGGTGCTGTGAACTGTTCTTTACAGTGTTTAATAAATGCCCTATTATTTTCCTTATTTGGCTCCATAGTAATGGTGGGAGGTGGATTTTTGCATCCGAACTTCTCTGGTGGCAAAAATTTTGTCCTTTGGCATCAAACCTTTGAAACACCCTCCCGAGCGTGGTGGCCAAGGAAAGCACTGCCTGTCCTGTCCTCAGGGTGTTGGTAACACACAAGTGCCAGTGTCATACACTGCACGGGGCTCCCTTTATGAATGGCACTCTGTTTTTGGAAGGGCAATTTGTGGTAATGTGTTGAGTATAAAGGCTTGGTTGGGAAACTTGGGTGGCTAGAACGGAATCCTGGCGTTTTCAGGGCCGTGTTACCACGAAATAGAAATGTGGTTGGCACCTATAGGAGAAGACATCAGTCTTATGTATGAAACAGATGTTGGAATACGTGAATTTAGTATCCCAAGAGAAGTGTTTCTCTTTGCTTAATAAAAGTAATTCAGTGGGGGAAGAAAAGGCATGGGGAAAAGGGAGCTTCAAAAATTAAATATAAGTTCACAATGCTCAGTTGTATTATTCTTAAAAGAAGCATTGAATCCACATTGAGGGAATGTGCATGAAGAAGTGTCAAGAGTAACAGGATTCCTTCCCCTTTTTATTTTTCTTCCTTAAATACCCCTTACCTGTTTTTACTGACTAGATCAGCGGTTTAATAATGATGCAAACAGAGAAGGGGTTGGAGAAGGGATATAATTGAGCCTGAACTTGGTACTGCTTGTTGCTGAAAGCAACTGGCCTCTGAAGCTGACCTTAAATTTTTAATTTTCTGAGGAATGAGCAGCGTTTGGTATTATGGAGCAGTTTAAACTTGTTGTAGTGGAGAAATATTTTAGGAATTATCCCTGTCTGTCTTCCCTCCCTTCCCCACTTCTAGATGGTGGAGCAATCTTGTGATCAGCTGGGACTTAGCAGTAGTATTCTGCTAACTAATTAAAAACCCTAATCCATTCTTTACTCTTCACCACTCGGATAAAATTAAACTATTTTGGATGATTACTGGGTTTAAACTCTGTAAGCATTGCTCCTGGGGTACTGTTTACAGAGCGTGCAGCTTTATTTGAGAGAGACTCCGCTAAACACATATTGTTCTTAGCTGTCACCCAGCTTCAGACGAAAGCTGTATGCTTGCCAAATTAACAGTTTTGTTTCTATATATTTATTGTAGCTATTAAGTCAGTCATACATAAGATGAGTCTTTCTTTTTGTCTCTCAAGTGTTGTGGGGGAGTTTATTTTCTGTTTATTAATAACCAAGCTGTCTTTTGTTCTCATTAAGAAAATTAACATCGCTGCTGGCTGTGGCTAGCATCACTGTGATAACTGGGAAGGGGGTGTGAAATTTTTGTGGCTACCTAATACAGCTCTGGAAAAACTGAAACCCAAGCATGTTTCTTGGTCTGATATTCTCAGAATTTCTCATTAGAACTACTGCTTACGGCCGATTAGGCTAATAATGGGATGGATAGTAGGTGTGCTGTAGGCAGGAGGGCAAGATAATGAAGTGGCTTGCTTGGTGTGATCCCAGTCTCCTGGGGAGAGCAGTGTGCCCAATTTAGGGTATATTTGGCCTGAGCTTCTAAGATGTTTCTTACACTTTGCTCAGAAGCATCTTGGATCCCGTAGCACTGTAGCAGCAGCCAGAGCAGTAGTCCAAGGAGCTGATGAGCAGGCTTGCTTCTTTTTTTTTTCTGCTAGTGAAATGAAAAAGAACAAAGCCACGATGGTTTCCCCATGGAAGTGAAAGCAGACTGATCTGTGCTGGCTCCTAAAGCATTACGGTTTGGGGTCTAGCGTGGTTGCTTCAGTGTGCCCGCAGTTTCGGTAACTAAATGGGCAGCAAGCTGTTCTGCTGTGGGCTCGAGGGCTGGACAGGTACAGCCCCAAAGAGTGCTCTGACAAGTTAACTATGGAATGAATATATCAGTTCTGCAGCTCCTGCTTATTAAGATCCTATGGAAGTTATCCTCATGTTTGCAGTTGATGTGAGTGCTGGTTTGGATGCCAGTGCCGGACACTGCCACAGCTGCCAGGAAGGACTGTGCAAGCTTCGACTGCACATTTTATCTGGGTGAACACAGTGCTGGTGTTAAAGCTGTGGAGCCTTGAGGGTGAAATTGAATCAGTATGTTTCGTTATCACCACCAAAAGTGGGTTGAGCTGTTGGGGGTGGGGGGGGGAAACCCGCAGCTGTTTTTTACCCCCTGGTGTAACTGTATCTGTCATTTCTGCCAGCACAGTCATCAGTCAAGGGCTGTGTTTCTGAAAGTAGGAGACTAGTTTTCTAGAGACTTGACCTTCGCTGCCGAGCTAGTTACAGCAATGGGGGAGCTGGGAAAGATCGTTTCAATCATAGCACAAGTAGGTTCCTAATACTCCCGTTAAAATGTACAGCAAGCCAAAAGGCTGACAGCAGGGGCACTGACATTGTCTGACTTCACCTTATTGATGGGGTGCCTGATATTCCTGGGAGATGGCAAGAAATTGTGTCGCCTCCAAAAATGGGCTGGCGGTGAGTAAGAAAACACCACAAAACCAGAAGCCCTGGTTCTGAACATGGCCCTGTGGCAAGCGGGTACACTCCACAGCAGCGGGGTGCATCGTGTTCTGCTATAGTCACATCCATGGAAGTCTGGTCTTTTACAGCAGACCGGGAGGTCCAGTGCTCTCTAAACAGGGAATAAAAAAAGGAATAAAATAGTAAGTCTGATTAAAAACGTCCTAAGGCAACGTGTATCATTCCAGGCCTGTTTGCATGTGTTAGTTGTTGTGACGGATTCAACTGTTTCTGGAGTTTGAAGGTTTGCTTTTGTTTGCTCCCCAAAGTTTACAATCCTTTCCCCCCCTTACTCTGACACAGCACTGAAATGCATTTTAGGTAGGATTTTAGAAAGGTGTTTTTGCTTTTCTCCTGATAGCTGGTGATTAAGTCTGAAACCTAAGGTTGATTTAACTTGTAAGAGCTCAATAACTTTGTTAAGGACTTTGGTAGCGTGCTTCATAATATGAAAAGCTTTGCATAAAATCTAACAAATAACAGACAATATGGCAATTCTACTCACTCCTCCATGAAGTTCTGCTTAATATTCTCATTTCACAGGGCTAAATTATGGCCTGGTGATGTCTGGTTTCCATTTTATGTGAAGTTTTGGCGACAGTCTTTGGCACGTTTTAGGTCACTTGCCTGTCTGGTCAGTTGGCTCACGTAGTGGAGTGAAAAGGAGGGTTCCAGCTACAGTTTTGTTTTCACTGCTGGCAGAAGGTGATACTGCTGTATCCTGTTTTAGTACTCACTTTGGACAGGACATATGGTGGTGTGAAAGGGTAAGGACCAGGACTTTCTTAGCTCAGATGATTAAAATAATCTTACTACCTGCTGCATTGGAACTGTGGGCAATGTTTACTTCTCTTTTCCTTTGTACCAAAACTGGAAAAGTTTTCTACTTAATCCTTTTGATAAAACAAAACCCTAAGCCTGTTAGTTTAGGAATAGTGCTGAGTTGGGGCGTTTGTAGGTATGACAGCTGGAGGAGGATGGGGGAATTCTGGACTACACGGAGGCAACTAACATTATACAGAGAGAGCTTTCTGCAGATGTGGTGATGATTGTGTGTATTCCAGTTTCTGTAGCTTGGGAGGATGTGATACAGGACTGTATCACAAGGCTGTGATCAATAGTTTCATTTCATCCCATTTTTTTCCCCCTTTTTTGTTTCTTAATGCTCTTCTTGACATCTGACCCGGGAGGAATCTCTCTCTTTGATCATTCCTCATGTATGCAGCTCCTCCATAGGTGTGCATATGTATAGCAGCACCAACGTTTCTAAAGGCTGGCATGCACAGCTTGGTGCTCAGATTGGAAATGCTCCCGTGCTCCCTGGATCAATTCCTTTCAGGTCCAGTAAATTTTGAACAGCGATTAACCGGATGGTCCCATGTCTTATGGCACCGGGCAAAACTTTCTTCCTTAGGAGAATAAATACTGTGAAGGAACTGTAAAAGGCCATGTGTTAGCAAGCCAGTGTGTTTCAGAAGTGCCAGTATTATTTTTATTTCCCCTCTCTCTGATGTCACCAGCCCAGTAGCCCCCTGGACATTTCATGGGCACAGCATTCAGTGGGGTTACTTGGTTTTTAAGGAGGGATTTATTTTTTTCATGTTGAATAGAAGTGCCTAGTAAGTTTATGGGGTAGATTGTGAGGAAGATAAGAGTTTCGGATGAGCTATCAGGAAAACTAAAAACTCAGAACTAGTGTGATTGAGAGGAACAATCATGTTGGGGGAAAGTCTGTAGCGTTACCGACTGTTGAGGCCATTAAACTGCACCAATGCCTCGGGTTGCTCTGCATTCCTCAGTTTTATTGGCAGCTTTGAGACATCTTTGAGTCTTGAATTAATTATATGACTGACTTTTCTTTTTTTTGGTCTTTTTCTCCTGGCTGCTAGCGCCCCAGGACAGAAATGAGGTTGTCTGTCTTTCCTAATTGCTCTATATAGGCTGACAAACTTTGGGTTTTTCAGTTTGACCATGGGAAAATGCAGATCTTTACCATACTTCCTTTGGGAATACACACAGCTTCCCTAATCTTTACATACTTCCAGTGTTGAGAGTCATGAAGCAAAGTCTCATGTGGCTGAGTCTCTTCTAGAACAAAAGCCTTGTTATTTAAAGTAATAGCATAAGAGGAGAAGGTATAACTCTTTTTAGGGTGGCCCTTACAGCGGGTATCACGGAGCTTCGTGTTTTGAGGAATCCTGACTTCATTTTAAGTGGCAAATGAGAGAATCTGGCAAACAGTCCTAAAGCTGATGTGCTTCCAGGCAGCCTGTAGCAATGAGTACTTAAATCTTGCAATGTGTGTTCTGGTGACACGGTGCCATAAAGAAAAGGAGAATATGTCTCATTTTTTGATGCAGACCAGGCTGGACTTTAATTTTGCATGTAGAACTTGACCCAACCTTGAGCATGGGTAACAACTGGCACTCCTATATGTACAAATAATGACTGGATTAGCTTCTTCCTCATGGTGCCAGTTGATCGCTTATCCGACAGTTGGTGGGAGCTGGATGTACCCATCTGAAAGTGCAATTTGGGTTTCACTTCAATAGGGATTTTCTGTTTGTATTATAGTGAAATTGGGTTTTTTTCAGCCATGGTGGAGCTGTATTGATACAATTGATGGAAACACGTGAATGGTAATCTCTTTATTTGCTTCTGCAAATCTATGTACTCCTGTAAATAAGAGGAAAATGGGATGGCGAGGAGCCAGGTGCAGACACTGTTACAGTGGGATTGCCACGTTGGTTATTACACTGTGTGTTTCTCAGCATGCATCACGCTCTCCTTGAAGTGTAACTGAAATTGGAATGGCTTCAAGTAGTGAAAGGGTAGGCCTGCTCTGAATTGTTTCATCACCTTAAACAGTGACCGTAACGCGCGGCGCCCTCAGAGTGCTGCATTAATAAAACCAGTGTTTGGTGGTGGGTGGCCTTGGGGTAGTCCCAGCCATTCTTATCTTCATGCATTTATATTCAGGCTTAGTTGCTGTTTGTTCTGTGAAGCTCAAAACCAGGCTTGCTCTTTAAGAATGACATACGGGACGCCTTACAAAAAGACCTGGGAAGAAGGTAACTAGGTGAGCGTCTCATGGCTAACAGCCTTTGAGCAGTCATAGATGTGGTCCTTGGAATGGGATTCAGTGGTAGGGGCAGCAGTGGAACCTGTGGTGGAGGTAGCTGGGTGTTTCTCTCCGGCTTGCCATGATGTGTGCAAGATACAGAGAGATACAGATGAGTGGAGGGTTCCTGCACTGCTCTGGAGGCTTTGGGTGATGGCAGGGGAACACGGGTAGCAGTGCCTTTCCTCAGGGTGTTTGGAAAGGGGCTGGGGCAGGACCACGCTGGCACTTGTGAGGGGATTTTTGGGGAGTGAGTGTCGTGGTTAAGGGTTGCAATGGTGCAGAGGATTTTATGCACAGCCTGCCAATCCCAGCTCAGGATCCCAGGAGAAGGAGCTAATTCTTTTCTTACTCCCAGCAACGCTATTGCCCCTTGAATTGCTGGTGTGCTGCTTTCATCTCTTTCATGGAGCATGTAACAACAAGGTGCAACTGTTTCTTCTCCCTCCTATTTTTTTTTTCCTCATTCAGTGTTTCTATCCCACAGATACAGTCCAAGGATGTATTTGTTTGCAGGCTGCTGTATTATAAAGGGGAAAGCACGGTGTAAATACTCATTATTTCTTGTCAGATTTGGTTTCCAGAGCATGTAATTGCTATTTGAAGTTTCAGCTTCATAGTTTGTATTAATTTGGCATCTTTAATAGTCTTTTAATTGGCTTTGATTGTGCTTTGCAGATGATAGACTTCCAGTTAATGTGTACAAAAGTATTTTAAAGGCTGGCTTTGTGCAAGTGTTGCTAACCACTTCTTTATAATCGTAGTAGGCATCTACAAAGAAGCTCACTTAGATTACTGTGGAGTATTAACTGATCAAGTGTTTGGTAAAAGTCTAAAGTAAGCCCACAAATATACTTTTAGGCATTCGGTGATGGTAGCTGAAACTGTTCATTTGAGAACATTTGTTTTCTAATCTATACCTGATTCTTAGGGATTTGCAGATCAACGACTAATCTGTCACCACTTACAGCTCTGCTGCAACAGCCCCAAACATTAAACATGGGCAGACACCTCCAGCGCGCCAGAGGCCTTTTCAGGAGGGCAAAACCCAGGGCTTTTTTGCTTTCTGTTGGTCACTCAAATGTACACACAGGAGAGAGAACCTATGTTCTCCCATAGTGATGGGTTCTACTTTAGACAAAGCTAGCGGTGGTGGTAGTCCCCAAAGAGCCTTATGTTTCTTTTTGGGCAAGGAGGATGTTCATACAGTCATAGATGGTAAGATGTGTGTGTATGTAGGTGTGAAGGGCTCCTTTGGGTTCTTTAGCTTCTCATCAAGGCAGTGCTTGTCACATGATGAGTGTCCCTTGCTCTTGGCTTTTCTTGGCTCTGTCACAAAGCAAAACTAAAAGTAAAACTCGGGCAGTGAGATACTGCTGTAGTTGGGATAACTTGGCTTGGAAGAGTCCTCCAGAGACCATCTTGTACAAACCCCTGGTGAAAGCAGGGTCAGTGAGATGAGGTTGCTCGTGAGCGTGTCCTGTTGATACCATGACCTCTGAAGTGACCTTTTACAAGTGATCCTTTTACTGTGGCTTTATGCTTTCAGGATGCCCCTAGGAATTGTACTGCTCGGTACTTCCCAGTTTATCCAGTTTATTCTGTCTGCCCCTATGCCTTTTGTCCTGGTAAATACTTTCTCCATTTAGTAGTTGATGTTATCATTGCTTTATGGCTGGCTCATGGTATGAGGACACAGCACAAGCTTCTGAAGACGTTAAATGGGGTTTTAATGACTGTAAGAGATCATGATAGGTACCAAGTCATATCTTATCCTTTTGATGTCTGTGAGGCTGACACCCTGAGCCCCACATGTTGCAGGGGAGTTGCGCTGCAGAGGCACCCTGTTGCAATTGCAACCCTGAAGATGAGCTGATGAGCTTGAAGTTGTTGCTGGTGTAGATGACGGCTGATCATGTCAAGAGAAGATGGGTACACGCAGCTAATGTAGTACTGAATTCAGTGTGCATATATACAGCAGTGAAAACCTTCCCAGTAAGGGATGTTGTGACATTGAACTTCATGTTGAGAGGACAAAGACTGGTGGCTGTATGAACTAAGAACTTAGTAAGATGTTCCTCTCATGAGCTTATCCCCTTTTGAGATCGGTATACAGTTACAATGAGCTTGATATAAACGCAGCAAGAGACAATCTAAAGAGTGGTGACAATGTGAGTAAACAAGCAGAAGAGGAAGGGGGGCACAGTCAAATGCCCTGACATACTTGTTCAGGATCATCGAGCTGTTAATTTCAGAGCCGGGAACAAAATGTGCTCCAGGCCAGAACCTGATTTGGCTGTCTCCCAGGGATTTCTAGATCCAGAGATGAAAAAAAACTTCAGAAAAGAGTGAAAACTAAGATTGCACTAGTTTGTAATTTAGGACACCAGATTACAAGTGAACATACCATCTGAGCTGCCAGTGAACTGCGGTGAAGATTAAGTCCTTCTGATAGCGTCTATCCAGAACTGTTGGGTTTTTCTTTTGTCCCAAATCAAGCTCTTAGCCAGAAAGTAAAAGCAGAAAAAACTCAAATTCGGCGTGTTTTAATTGAATAAATTGAAATGAGTGATTGAATCAAATGCTTTGTTACAACATGCAATTTGTCCCTAATTACAGTGTTGGAGAGAGTAAAATATAAAACTCTAATCCTGTTAAGCTTCCAAGTAGCTGCATGATGGTACCTGTTTTTAAAAGAACTAATCCTTTGGAAAAAAAAAAAAATAAATCCGAATGGTTGAAGGTGCTGTTGAACTTGGCATACCAAATAGAGCTCTGACTCTCTTACTGTTTTCAGTCTAAATATTTACCTTTTAAAACTTGGAACAAAAATCAGTTGATGTCTAAGGATTTAATAGCTTGCAAAAAATGTGTTGGCTTGTTGGTTTTCTAAGAACCTGATGCTTTTATTTGCTTTTTTTTTCCTTCAAAAGTGTTTTTTCATGACAGTATCTGAGATCCACATGCTGCTTTTTGTTAAGCAGGAGCTGGACGGGTTATGGCCACACCGCAGCTGGGTTTGTGGGTGAGCTCTTCCAGCCCTTCCATCCCACCCTTTCTCTCATCTCAAGGTGTCCTGACACAGCCTTGTGTGCAGTTCTCTTCAGCCTTTGCCCGTGCTGAAACAGGCACTGTGAGGGGCTTTTGAGAGCAATAATACAGGATGTGAGGGATCTCTGATGGCATCCAGTTGAAAATCCCCCGCTCCCTGCTTAAAGCAAGACCACCATCTAGGTTGCTTCCAAGCTAGAGTGGAGGAAGTCTTTGATTTTTCACAAATGACACATTTTTAGAAAGGAGACTGAGGAGAGATTACTCGTTGGTGAACCTGAGGGTGGTAAACCTCTGAGAAGGTGAAGTAGGGAGGAGCAGGAGCAGTGGCACGCTGCTGCCGAGCTCTTCCTTTGCCTGCCCCGTCTCCAGAACAGTCTGCCCACAGCTCCCAGTGCTCTGTGCTTGTTGCCAGTTGGATTTTACTTTTACTGGCCAGGTTCAGGAACGGGAAACCCGAATGCCCAGCTGACTGTGACTCACCACTGTATCTGAGCAGATAATTAAGCATATTTCAGTGTAAAAGCTTGTATGGTGGATGTGGTGGGTGACAAGTTGCTCTGCTGGAGTTTTTCTAAGCGTGAATTCCCCAGTCAGTAAGTGGGCAGGAAATCAGAGGGCCTTTTCTGATGGGGTCTTTGATACTGTTATTTTTTCCTATAGCTAACTGCCTGGTTTCCAGCGCTTTGGGAAAAAGACTTACTTTGTTGTTACATTTTTTTAAACCCCAACCGTTTGCCTTCAGATTTGTTTCGGAAAATAGCCCACAGATGGATGAGCACAAAGAACAGGATTGCATAAGCCTGGTTTTCCAAGGAAATCAGGCTTAAATAGCAAGTCTTTCAAGTGAAGTGATGCGGTGCTTTCTGCTGAAGCTGGCAGGCTCATCTCCCAGCTCTGGTTAGGGAGCTCTTCAACTTGCAGATAAAGCTTGATTGTCAGTGAAAACTTTCTGAAACTCCTTAAAAACAGCACAGGTGGGTTTTTTTCCTTTGGGTTTATTTTATTGTTCTGGCAACATGGAGAACTGAGAAACATCCTGGGTACACAGAAATCGGCATGGACATGTGTTCTGATAATCTTCAGCAATCTCCCTCTTTCATCTTTCAGGCTGCTTCTATAAAAGATGTGAAGCAACTAGGAAAGTTTTATGACTAAGTGTTAGCTTGTTTCCCTTTTATTTTCAGATGCTGTTTGGGACTGGGGAGTGACAAGGGATCAAACTTGAAGTGATTTATCACATCTGTGATTCTCAGATTCTTTTGGTTCCATCAGTCAGCGCTTGCTTTGGCGGTGTCGGATGTGCGTCCTCCATAATTATGAAGCCTGTGCTTATGGGTTTTACTGTGCTGGAAGCCTGAGTTGGTCTGAAGGATTGCAGGTGTCCTTAGGAGACTGGTTAGGGGTTGGTTTGGGTTTGTTTTAATGACTGTCAGGAGTGGCCCTCTGGCTATAGCATAAATCACAACAACTAGTACTTGTTAGCAGCTTGGAGAGAAAGATGTTTGATCTGCCTACAGGAATGTGGCTTCTCCCCTCCATATCACCCTGTTGTCGTGTGATGAGTTGCTTTCCTTTGTATCCGGAGGGAATAGACAAGTCATAAAGGTAAAAAATGATTAAAAGTATAAAGTCACGGTGTGATAAGTTTGTCTCAAACAGAACGATGAAAAATGGCTCACAGGTGGTATCTGACTTCACATTGTTCCAGATGTGTGAACTTTGAAGAAGACATCCTGTCTTCTTTGTTTATGAAGTGGAAAAGAACTGAAAAGTTGAATAGCTGAGAATTCAAGTAGATAGCGTTGTGATGAAATCTGCTTTGTGTTTTGGGCTGGAAAAATAGGCATAAGGAAATTATGTAAGACTTCAAAAACCCCAAATGCTGAAAAATGCACAGGAATAGTGACCCATGTCAGTGAAGAGCCAACTGATCTCAAGTGTGAGATTTCAGTGGACTGAAGAATAAATGGGAGGTCTTATATTTATTCTGTATCTTCTCTCCCTTTGCCAGTAGTAGGTAATAAGAAGTGTGGTTCCTTCTGTCTAGAAACTTTCTGCTCACTGAAATACAACGCCCCCCCCCCACTTTCTTTGGCTCATGAAAGACCTTTCCTAATTTTATAGCTTTAGAAAGCTTCAGAAGGGATCAGCTAGCTTGGCCCACACCATCCAGGATTTCTTAAAGCAGGCACCTGCCTTGAACCTAGTAGCAATGGCCTGTCCTAAAAGCAAACAGAACTCAGGAGCAATCTCTGTGTTACTGTTAGAGGATGCACATGTCTTGGCACCGTCAGAACAGGTAGAAAAAGCCCTCTGGTCAGATTCACCTTCATGCCAGGCAAGGAGAGCTGGAGATGGTCCATCCACAACAGTTCTGCTCCACAGCCAGCACAAGAACTTGGGGAACAGTGGAGTCTGGTCCAGTTGTGTCTTGCTCATTGGAGTTGTCTCTGCTGGATACTCAGTGACACCTGAGAATGAACTAAGCCGTGCTCTATGGGCTTAAGCTGATGTCAGTATAGCTGCCTGTTTGCTGTTAGACCCAAGAGCAAGGGGCCAGTGGGATCTCCTCCTGGCTTGGTTGTAGGTGACTGGAGTCACCTAACTGTAGAGGCTTTTCCTGCCTCTGGTCCCCAAGCTAACAGAGAAGGGCAGTTCTTGAGGAGAACATCTGAAGAGGTGGTTTACTGGCTGTGTTTCTGAGGCTGCTAGTTGGTACACGAACAGTGCAATTTTAGGTCCAAATGGCTCTCCTGGTTGTGGAATTTTATCTTGGATAGCAGTGCCAGCTGCTGATGTTGCTGTACTGGATTTCAGCATAATCCAATCTGATGCTCACAGTGTCAGCAGGAAGGGAAGTCAGCCCTCATTCCCATGGACTTTTCAGGCCCAGTATAGATCAGCAGATTACAGGTGGGCAGAGAAATAGCTAAGGAGGCTTATTTATCAATCATCAAGCAGATGAAAAACTCTGTGCAGTGAGAGTGGTGGGGGTGATGGTAACTTTAAAAAAAATATTATTTTTTGCTTTTCAGCATGTTTGCATTGACCATGTTTCCACTGTTCCTCAGCTTTCGACTCTGCACGTGGCAGAGGAGGTGTTTGCTGGTGATAAGGTGGACTGTAATTTAACAGTGCTATCACTGCAGGCCTTGGGGTGAGAGTGGGGCACTTGGCATCTCAGATTAGAAGCCTTTAGAATAAAACTGGTCAATTATTTATCATGACACTTGCCCTGTGCCTTCTGCAGCATAGCCTGGGGCATGCAGGCAAGGCTGCAATATAAATGATAAGGTTAATATACTTGTTCCCCAGATTGATGGGTTTGCTGTCAGTCTGGCACCCCAAGAGTGCCGGGCTGTGTCACCAGGCACGAGCAGGCAGGTTCAGGCAAGATGTTACTTGTGTGTGTGAGGTTCTCTTCACTATGGGGCCGCTGAGGTGAGCTCCTGACTGTGATGGAGCTGCCTGGCGTTGGGTCAGGCGCCTGGGGATTGCTGGGGCTGAGGCGTCTGTCGGCTGTGGTATCACTGTGGGAAGGGTCTGAATGATGAGCAGCTTCACCAACGTCTCTCAGTAGTTGAAATGATCATTACATGTGCCAGCTTTAAAAGCATGGGTTGTATACAGTGCAAACACAGACCAATAGTGTTGGGCCTCCATTAGAACAACCGATGGGTAACTGCACCTAACAAAAACCCTCACCCCAAAGGACTTGACCTCTAGTACGCCTGGAGTTACCTTAAAGAGTAGTGAAAATCAGCACACAGGGAAGTGCCACTTCCCTTCTCTGCCACTGGGACACCTTTCAGGAGTGCTTCTTTGCCGAGATGTGGCACTTAATGCCATCGTTAAATTCATACCTCTGAATAATTTAAATCAAATACCCAGAATCCCAGTGCTTGGCCTGAGTGGGAGCTGACAGTCTGCAGCAGTGTCATGGTGGCTTGTCACTTGTAATGGGTCAGTGAGGTCCTAACCGGGCACCTGCCTTCCCTGCTCCGTGCAGAGGAACGTGTCTCTTGGCACAAGTGAGCTGTACTTTTAGGGCACATTATTTATTTAGTAAAAATCAGGAATGATGCTTTGTCATCTCTTAACTATTTCTTCTGGTGCCTCTTGGAACCCTTCTTTCTTTTTCAGACCTAACAGTGGACACAGCCACTTCATGTCAGGCTCCCTTGTTTTTTTCCAAGGTGTGAAAAGTCTAATTTCTGTGCCTGGATAAAAGTAGACGTAGTAATATCTTCTGCACCACTTCTCTTGCTTTTTCCTCAACAGTTAATTGAAACTTAGGAAGCAACCTTGCTCTCCAGAGAGGTTGCCCCTTTTCATGAAGAACTCGATGAACTGTACCTGGCAGATGCCGCTGGAGCCTGTGTTTGGCTGCCAACGTGAAGGCTCTGGAAGTACAAACCTGCCTTTAAAGAAGTGTGATAAAAGGATGGAAGAAAGCACTTCTGCTTTTTATACCTACTAGAAATGTCTGGAAGCGTGATCTTGCCTCTTGTATGACCACATGGACTTTTTAAAAATTATTATTTATTTTTTAAACAGGGACCACTAAGCCTGGGATAAGTTTTCCCGCTTTGAGGTGGGTCTTTCTGGAGAGGTGGGGAGAACTTCTCCCTCTCCCTCAGTGTGAAAGTAGTTTCTGTTCAGAAACATCATTTACTTCTGTTGTTCGGCCTTTCACAGCTCTGCAGGGACCATGTGTGCTCCTGTTGCCTCCTCTCACACAGCCATCTCATCTCATCATGGGAGAGCACTGCTGTTGCTCTGCAGGGCCCTTTTTGGATGAGTGTGTGTTTGATTTAGTTTGGCTTTTAATGAAAAGGTGACGTGTGCCTCTGCCTGTAAGCAAGTTCTGCAGTGGTGGTTGTGGAGTGTGTCGGTGGTTTGTTGGGTACAGTTATGTCATTCCATTTCCAGACATGCCTGCCTACCACTACTGCTGCAACAGTGATGGTGTGTGGATGGTTTGGGTCCCTGAAACCGCAAACCTTCCGAGTTCCCCCCAGGGCACTGCAAGGTGGGCATACTTCCCCCAAGGCCCAGCAAGGTTGCACAGATCCTTCAGGAGCCTCTCACCTTCTGATAGGAAACCCCTAGCCAAGTATTTCCAGGAGGAAAAAGATAGGCAATATAGCACATTCAGCTAGTGCACAACTCTGACCTCCCACTTGTGTAGGACCTAGACCCTCCTGGACCCATATGCATGTTTCTCAGTGGATGCACTACAGATACTTTCCACTCTGGGTGACGTGAGCAGCTTTTGCCCCTCAGAGCCAAGGTTGTGTGGCCATAAAGTTCTGTGTCACTTCTGTTTAATGACCTTCACCGATTTTTGCCAAGTGCTCACTGTTGAGGGAGCCCCTCAGTTCTTCTGGAGTGGTGTGTGGGATTATCAGTGTGTAACACAGCAGAGCCTGCTACCTGGATGAAATCGTGTTCCCCTGGTACCCCTGTGTCTGTATCGCCCCAGGGGCTCCAGGCAGGGAACTGGCTCCTGCAGCCAGATGTGCACCAGCGAGCAACTTGTTTCTCTTTCCCTTCCCAGCCATGTCTCAAGCCGTGCAGACCAACGGGACGCAACCCTTGAGCAAAACATGGGAGCTCAGTTTGTACGAGCTGCAAAGGACGCCTCAGGTAACACGTGCTGACTGCTGGCCTGCACTCAGGGCTTCTTGTTCCACTGCCCTCAACTCAAAGCTTGAAGTTTATGGTTTTCCTTTAGGAGTGTTAAGCACCTATTTTAAATGATAGTGCACATTAAAAAAAATCTTCCCCAAACTTGCCTTATATTAGAGAAATAAACTGATGTTTGATCTCTTTTCCTTCCTTTAGCAGTATATGTGTGTGTGTGTATGGTTATATATGTGTCTCCTTACATCTTTTTTACTCTGTTCCTCTTTAAAAGCACAGTAAAATGTGCAACCTCTATGAGGAAGTTACCAAATTCCCTTAAAGAATTGTGCTTTATCTTATGCTAGGAAGCGATCACCGATGGCTTGGAAATAGTGGTGTCACCCAGGAGCCTGCACAGTGAGCTGATGTGTCCCATCTGCCTGGATATGTTAAAGAACACCATGACAACAAAGGAATGCCTGCATCGCTTCTGTGCCGACTGCATCATCACAGCCCTCAGGAGCGGGTATGTAACAGTGGTACAGGGAAAAGGAGTTTCACTTTACATGAAAATGTGAAGTCTTTTAAGTCCTGGGTGCTGATGAGGAACAGTTCTGTACCCACACACTGCAAGTTTCTCTATGTGCAGCATGTTTTTCCTATTTCAGTTGTGAGTTTCCTCCCGTAAGTTTGTTGCTGCAAGGAGATTAAAACCTCTCTTTTTTTCTCTCCCCTCTTGGTTTTTTCTCTCCTCTCCCCTCTTCATTTTCTCTTATCCAATATTAGCAAAACAAAAATACACTACATTACTTTCAAAAATGAGTCTTGTTTTCCCTTATTCTTCCTTTCCCTAATAAGAAATGGCAAATTGTCTGGCCTTTTGGTCCTACTTCCAAGCCTCCATACTGAGACAACCTCACTAAAGTACAAAAAACTTGTGTTCTTCAGTGACAAGTTCCCATTTTCCCCAAAGCAATACAATTCTGAGTTAAACAGTGATTAAGTCAACGATATGAGTATCTATTTCTGATAATGGCAATGGCTGTGTTCTGAGGTCACACTTAACTCGCTGTGCCTGTGTAAATTCTGATGAGTAATTAGCAAAAATACATCTGAGTGGGACAAGAAAACATTATGGGGTAAAGATGCCATTGCTGCAGCTGCTGAGGCCTCTTCCTCTTACAGGAAAGAAATGGTGTGAACCTCACGGTTCAGTTAAATGAGAAGAAAGGGGTAGGGAGGCCAAGGCTCTTTTAGCTTTCCCACTAATTACCTGAACTGTAGAACAGGCTCCTTAATCTTTGTTTTGTCCTGTGAGTGCTAGGAAGTGCCTTTATATCCTTCCTGCTAGCTCCGTGTTGATGTCTACGTGCAAAGCCAGCCAGAGGGTTAAAGGAAGGAAGGTTTGCAGAGCAGAACTTCAGAACTCTTCAGCCTACAAACAGTTTGCTTCAGCACACCTAAAAAACAAAAAATGGTGGGAGATAAATATTTGGGATCTTTGTTTAAATATCTGGAACTACCTGATCCAGATTGAAGCCCTGTTGTGGATTTACTATTGATATTCTTAGTGAGCACTGTGACTGTGAATTGCAGCATTAGGGTAGACGTCTCTTATTGCCCAGGAGTTAGCATTGTTTTCTTCCTTTTTGTCCATTTCCAGCAACAAAGAATGTCCCACATGTCGTAAAAAGCTAGTTTCAAAGAGATCACTGAGACCAGATCCCAATTTTGATGCTCTCATCAGTAAGATTTATCCAAGCCGAGACGAATATGAAGCTCACCAGGAGAGAGTGCTGGCCAGGATCAGCAAACACAATAACCAGCAAGCATTAAGTCACAGCATCGAGGAAGGATTAAAGATTCAGGCTATGAACAGGTACATAATCCATGTCATTTATCCATGTGCAACCTTGTTTGCCCCAGCTCTAAAAATACACTGTCTGTCCTCACTGTATAGCCTGAGATGCCTCTTCCCTCCTCTGAAATCTGCCAAAATAACTTGGAGTAACCTTTGGCAAAATCATCTTTATCCTTTTGCCTCCTGATGGGAGCCTTTGTGGCAGCCTGCTGCAGACAAGAGATTTCAGCTTCCCTTTTCCAAACTACAGCTGTTGCATCTTTGAATACCGATCTGGAACACAGTGAATCCTGTACCGACGTGTTACTGTTACAGGCGAATAAACGCCTGTCACGCCTGTCACTCCAGGTTTAGCTGTGACTTCACACCAGCTCTTCCAGCCATGTGAATTTACATGTGGCAGAGACTGTGAGGAGGAGGAATTGCAGGCCCATACACTTGGTGAGGTGTGAATGTGGAGTAGCGTTCATTTCATTTCTGCCTGTTTCCCATCAGGTTGCAGAGGGGCAAGAAACAGCAGATTGAGAATGGCAGTGGCGCAGAGGATAACGGGGACAGTTCACACTGTAGCAATGCCTCAACACACAGCAATCAGGAAGCGGGGCCAAGTAATAAGAGGACCAAAACATCAGATGATTCTGGGCTAGAACTGGACAATAACAACACAACTGTGGCCATCGACCCCGTGATGGACGGTGCTAGTGAAATCGAGTTAGTCTTCAGGCCTCACCCGACCCTCATGGAGAACGATGACAGTGCGCAGACAAGGTAAATGTCTTCTGTTCCTCTTCATGCATTCAGCTCTTATTTACTGGTGCTTTTGTTTTCTATTGATAATGAAAACCCCCAAGGAGTGATTTACTTGGGTCATACCACATCCTGTTTGACTGTATGCACTCCTTCCCTTGTTCCACTGTGAGTCTGGTAGGTGGTACTGCCTGAGTGCTGTATGAAATAGTCACAATCTGTTCCGAGCCTTCAATCCCAAAGCAAGGTGGTTTTGAGGTTTTCCACCACTGCAGCTCACAGTAGGCACTAGGATGATGGTATAACATCAGCCCCTTTCTACTTATTCTGGGATTCTTTGGGAGTAAACAAACCTTGCGGAAGTGTCAGCAGTTTTCAGAGCAGCGTTGTGTCAGCAGGATTTGTAGGCTGGAAGCTTTTCCTGGTGTTTTATTTCATGATCCAGTCCAAGCACATACTGCAGATTTTGGACAGAGCACTGAGCAGCCTTGTGGTCTCTGCAGGTCTCTCCTTGGCGCTCTGTCCTGATGAGACATCCCTCTGTAGTGCCTAAAAATGTATTGTGAGCTCCCGCCAGCTTTTTGGTTTGGAAATGCAGGGGAGTTCTGGGGGTTGTTGGGAGAGGCAGAGGGAGAGTGAGCTAAATGTCTGGGAGAGGCCTCTGCAGCGTAGTTCTCAACCCCCCTGAGAACCTGTTAATAGGGTTTTCATCTTCTGTGGATAATGGGGCAGCACTGTCCTCTCTGCAAAGAGCAGGAGGGCCTGTGTCAGAGATAGGAGGGCACTTTGGAACAATGCAATTGGGTAAGCTGCTTGTGTGTCTTGGGTGAAGGCAATGCTCCTTTTGGTGAACTGTCTTTGGAGGCCTTTTCACACTTGTTGCTAAGAAACCGGGGGTGTTCCACGTCTCCTTCCCAGAATCACAGGGTTGGAAAAGACCTTTAAGATCAGAGTCCAACCGTTCCTGTCCTATGCTAAACCATATCCCTGAGCACCTCATCTACCCGTCTGTTAAACACACCCGGGGGCGGGGACTCAGCCCCCTCCCTGGGCAGCCTGTTCCAGTGCCTGACAACCCTTTTGGGGAAGAACTTTCCCTCACAGCTGATCTGACCCTGGCCTGGCACAGCTTGAGCCCATTCCCCCTTGTCCTGTCACCTGGCTGAAGAGACCATCGCCCACCTCTCTACACCCTCCTGTCAGGTCACTGTAGGAGTGATAAGGTCTCCCCTCAGCCTCCTCTTTTCCAGGCTGAACAGCCCTAGCTCCCTCAGCCACTCCTTGGAAGGTTTGCTCTCCAGCCCCTTCCCCAGCCTGGTTGACCTTCTCTAGACACGCTCCAGGACCTCGATGTCCCTCTCGTAGTGAGGAGCCCAGAACTGCACCCAGCACTCGAGGTGCAGCCTCACCAATGCAGAATCCAGGGGCACAATCCCTGCCCTGTCCCTGTGGCCACGCTGTGTCTGACACAAGCCAGGATGCCACTGGCCTTCTTGGCCACTTGGGCACCTGCAACTCAGACATCTTTGTTGTTGTTGTCACAGATACATCAAGACCTCAGGCAATGCTACTGTTGATCACTTGTCCAAGTACCTGGCTGTGAGATTGGCTTTGGAGGAGCTTCGTAGCAAAGGAGAGTCAAACCAGATGAACCTCGACACGGCCAGTGAGAAGCAGTATACTATTTACATTGCCACCGCCAACGGGCAGTTCACTGTAAGTCCTTCTGTCGGCGAGTAAAACTCAGCTTTGGTACGGATTTGATTAGAACCCATTTAACCAGACTCTTCCTGAGTTGGCATATGGATAAAGTTCATAGAACTGAGGTGTTGACTTAAAGAAGATGAGTTGCTTTGTAGGAGAAAAATGTACAGAGCAAAAGCTGGGTTAGTGGAGAAGGAGGTGCATTAATTACTGGGGGAAATACCAGTAATACCAGTAATGCCAGTAAGTACTAGCTGGCTTATGCCATTCTTCTACTGTGAAAATTGCAGAGGACAAGTATTACCACATCTGAGAATCTCTTTCAAGAGCAGACAGGTCTAGCACAAGGAAGTGTCTAAGGTTTCCCTGCTTCAGAGTAGGTGTCCGGTATCCCACCGTGAACAGCTGGGGAAAAGCCCCCTCTGCTCGGTTGCTGACTTCAGAATATACAGCTACAAGGCACCGGTTCAGTTAGATCCAGCTCCAAGCCCAGTCCTATGCTTGTCACTCCCCTGAAGAAAATAAAGCTTCTGGTGAGGAGATAGGCAGATGCTTTGCAAGGAAAGTCTGTTTCCCGCACCCACGATTGCAGGCTGTCCCTTAGGCAAAAGCAGAGATGCTCCTGGTATGAATACACAGTAACTGCTCCCTCTGCGTGCAGAGAGGAAAGAGGAAAACTGCCCTTCCCTTCCCTGTTGCTGAATTTGCTTTGCTGGGTGTTTCTCAGTGCTGTTTTGGTGAGATCAGGAGTAGCTGGCAAGTTACTTCTGGCTGCCAAATGGTTACCTAATAACTTGTGCCATGTAACCAGTGACTTCTGTCAGGGCATTCCTCTGATTCACATTGTTGCCTGGTGCTACAGCACCACCCCTGCAAGCTGTCAGATTTATTCCTGTTCTGTGTTCCAGGTATTAAACGGGTCATTTTCCTTGGAACTGGTCAGTGAGAAGTACTGGAAAGTGAACAAGCCCATGGAACTGTACTACGCACCAACGAAGGAACACAAATAGGCTGTGCTGGAAAACCCAGATGGGACGAACTCTTTTTATAGCTACTTCTTTAATACTGAAAGATGGCCTCACCGATACCTTCATGGACGATCTGCGTGCCGCCTTCAGGCACTCTCAGTATACTTATTGATATGAGTAGACAGTATTCTGGGTGGTATTTCATTTAGGCTTTGGTTTGGGTTTTTGGTTTTTCCCTAGGAGACTAAATGACCTTCTCCAGTGCATTCCAGTGTTTGACATGCTTTTTTGTCCCTAATGCATGATAACTGAACGTGTGTTCCGGTTTGGAATGTCTTAATTTTGTCCAGGTAAATCTGGATTCCTGATACATTTGACACAGTTATAGTAGCCTCTGTGAAGTACTGAGCATTGGATGGCTGAGTAAGTCTATTCAATAGTAACATAAGCCAAGGAATGTGTTAAATGTCGTCGTTTGCTAATGGTTATCCATATAAAAGATGGATAGAGACCTGATTTCTGATAGTCTTGCAGCTAGCGGTCCCCTGATTCCCTATAAAAGGTGTATTAGTCATGTTGTTGTAACACACAGAGCTGTCACTTTAAAACTTCAGTCAATCCCCCCCGAGCAACCCAAAGCCATAACTCTTCCCCAGGTAGAAGATGCTGATCCTGACGCACGCTGCAGCGTTATCCTGCTCTCACAAGCTGAGAACAACATTTCCTAGAAGTTTTACGGCCCCAGTCTGTTCCCTGTAGTGGAGAGTCAGGTGTTTGCTGTGAATGTATGGGAACCTTCTGTAAAGAACCGTCTGAAAAAATGTTTGTTTTTAAAGCAGATCCCCAGAATTCCCTAAAGCACCATCAAAATGCTTTGCTTTATAGAACTCGTGCTGCCCTAGCTGTGACCTCATCCAGGCTTCATTTTGAGGAGGGAGAACTTCAACCGTAAGCTGCTCAAGGACTATGATTTTTTTTCTCCCCTCTCCCCCCTTGCCATAGCTTTAACAAACATGGCTTAGCACTTTGGAAGGCAATTTTAGTACTTGATGAAGTTTACCAGTTAGTGTCTTAAATCTCAGTTCGAGTGTGAACACTTGGCAGTAGGCTGTTGCGTGAAGTCCAGTAGCTCCCCATTCATCTGCATGTTCAGCACCTCTTCCCTTGCTCTGGATCTCACAGTCTCTCACTGGGGGTTGTTTTACCTCCTGGTGTCTTGGTGTAAGGGAACTGCCGGTACATGAAGCTCCCTGGGCTGCAGGACTTGCCGATGCAGCCGTTGCCCCTGCGATGTACTTCGAACCGTATGCTATCGCTCCTCACCTTGCCTGTAGTCAGACTGTTGGTACATGGTACCCAAGTATTCAGGCACTTGGGGGTTCTCTTGGGAAGGAGCTGCCCTTCTGTCACATCCATCTTTCCAGCCTGGCACTTGTCAGACATGTCCATGCCCAATGCTGCTTCAGCTCAGCTTTATCCCCTGTGAAAATGCACAGGCTTCTTCAAGTAACTGAGTTACTTTCTCTTACTGGAAAGACTTGGGGTTTTTTGGGACCTGAAGTGGAAATTTCCAAACCCCAGAACCCAGGGGGCCAGTTTTTAAGGAAAAACATTCTTCATGAGTTGCTGGTGAAATGTTGCGGTGTATAGTGTAGTAGTGCATGTCCACTGACTGTAACCGGGGGGGAGGGAGGGGCAGCGGTTAGAAACACTGTACAATTCACAGGGCAGAGTCTAGGTTAGTGGCAGTACGCCTGCCTGCTGTGATAGCTACGTCAATGTCTGGCCCCTTCCGCCAGAGAGCTGTTTGTGAAGCTGAGCAGTCTGTCTAGGAGCTGTCTGTCACTCTGTCCCCAGCCCTTTAAAAAGTGGGAGAACGTGAAGCTTTTATTTTCATGTTGTAGTGAATTTACCAAGTATTTATATTCTTTAAATATTATATATATAATGTAGTTGTTTGATTAAACCATTAATTGCACTGTGACTCCTTAGTGCTAGAAACTTCTTTGCCAAATGCCTTTCCTCTTCCACCTTTCCCAGTCATGTTGTCAGGATGCAAGCAAGCCACAGAGCTCCAGCGGCCAGCTGAGGGCATGCTGAGCATCCCAGGCTGGCAAGAGGAGCAGAAATGTTATCACTGATCATTGGGAGTTTCAGGGCTGCTCCCTCTTCTGCTGCCACCCCCTGGGGCAGTTGTTTGGGGAGGGGAGTGAGTGCAGCTCACCTCTGCCTGGCCCTGAGCGCTGTTACTGCCCAGGGAAACCACTGGAGCTGCTCTGTGTTATGAGCCTTGGAGGAGAAAGAGAGATGAGACTCCTCCAGGGACATACCACCATGCCACTGTCCCAAGTGCAGCCTGTCACTGGAGAAGTGGCTTGAGGGACTGTGTGGTAAGCAGCTCCAGCCAGGGGAGGGAAGCTGTGACACATCACTGGGGTGAGGGGTGTTACCAGAGGGAGTCAAAGCCTGTTCTTTTCCTTGCTTGATCTCTGTAGTTACTACACCTCTTAAGCAGAGCACTGCACCCCCTGAGCTGCAAGAACACTTGTGTACACTCCAAGGCAGGGTTCCTGAGCTGCAGCTCAACTTCAGCTCTGAGAGCACAGGTTGAGGGTGGTTCTTCTGCCCCTCTGCTCTGCCCTGGTGAGGCCTCATTGGGAATAGTGTGTTCAGTGCTGGGCTCCACCTGTCAGGAAGGACAGGGAGCTACTGGAGAGGGGACAACAAAGGGCCACGGAGATGCTGAGGGGACTAGAACATCTCTCTGATGAAGAGAGACTGAGGGACTTGGGACTTCTTAGCCCAGAGAAGAGAAGACAACTTCTCACTGCTGATAAACCCCTGAGGGGTGGGGTCAGGAGGATGGGTCAGTCTGTGTTCAGTGGTGCCCAGGGACAGGACAAGGGGCCATGGGCACAAACTGGACTAGAGGAAGTTCCATCTAACCCTGAGGAGGAACTTCTTTCCTGGTAGTGTGGCAGAGCCCTGGGCCAGGCTGCCCAGAGAAGCTGGGGAGTCTCCATCTCTAGAGACATTAAAATCCTGTGATCCTGGGCGCTGCCCTGTGCAGCCTGAGGGGATCCTGCTCTGGCAGGGGTTGGACTGGGGGGGATCTCCAGAGGTCCCTGCCAACCCCCCTAAGTCTGTGATTCTGTGAAGAGCTCGGGCCTAGTGATACAACAGCAGCCAGCTCCAGGAACTAAAGAACCTCAACACTAAGCATCATCCCCATGTAGGCACTACTATGACCACCAACTGTAGTGACAGAGATTAGCCAAGGGCATCTGAACAGTTTTGTGTCACACAACAGCCCAGGAGAGGCCTCCAAGCACCCTTGAACCAAAGAAGAATATTTCATAAATCACTAAGGTTGGAAAAGACCAAGATCATCCAGTCCAACTGCCACCCTACCACCTCTATTAATCACTAACCCATGTCCCCAAGTACCTCATCTAACCTTCCTTGAACACCCTGAGGGACGGTGACTCCCTGGGCAACCCATCCCAATGCCCAACCGCTCTTGCTGATAAGTTTCTCCTCATTTCTAACCTGAACCTCCCCTGGCACAACTGGCAGCCATTCCCTCTCATCCTATTGCTACTTATCTGTGAGAAGAGGCTGAGCCCCAGCTCACCACAACCTCCTTTCAGGGAGCTGGAGAGAGCAGTAAGGTCTCCCCTGAGCTTCCTCTTCTCCAGGCTGAACACCCCCAGCTCCCTCCTCATCAGACTTGTGTCCCAGCCCCTTCCCCAGCCTGGTTGCCCTTCTCTGGACATGCTCCAGGACCTTGATGTCCTTCTTGTAGTGAGGGGCCCTTTTCCTCTGTGCAGCTTTCCAGCCACCCTGACCCAGGCCTGGGGCCTGTTACGACCAAAGTGCAGGACTTGGCCCTGAACCATGTTGAACTTCACCCCATTGGCCTCTGCCCATTGATTCAACCTGTCCAGGTCCCTCTGGAGGGACTTCCTACCCACTGGCGGATTGACACTTCCCCCTCAGTTTGGTGTCACCTGCAAACTTACTGACTGTGCATTTAATTCCCTCATCCAAATCATCAATAAAAATATTAAAGAGAATGGGCCCCTGTACCCACCCCTGGAGAACACCCCTGCTGACTGGTCACCAGTTGGGATTTAACTCCATCCACCACCAGCCTCTAGGCCCAGCCATCCAGCCAGTTTTTAGCCCAGGAAAGAGCATGGTCAAACACCCCAAACTCCTGCAATGGCACCAGCCTCTCAGCCATGAATTTAACAGGTGGGTTTCCCAGGTCCTCTCAGTGCCTCTCCCTGCCATCAAAGGGATGGAGGAAAACACCACCTATACTCCTACTCCATTCACTAACTGCCCCCCTTCCCCTTTACCCCTGAGTTATCTTTGGAAAAGAACCATGACCCCTAAATCTTTGGGGGCAACTTGTTTGCTGCTGTGCTTGTGGCAATCTGTTACCCTCCAGCAGTGTGCTGGGGGCCAGGCCACACACCACCCCCTGAAGAACCATCAGGACCTTGTTCAGTTGTGCTAGTTGTCCCCAAAGTGAGGTGGAACAGAGGGAGGAGGTACCTGGGGATGAGAAGGGACAACACCAAGGCTGTATGGTAGAAATGCTGCCGTGTATTTAAGGAAACCAGAACCGACTACCCCTGCGCAGCATCTGTGCTCCTTCACAGAAGAGACCCGTGAAACGGCCAACAGATTTACAGCGGAACGGCAGCTCGTGGGGCCTGGTCGCTGTACCTCTTTGCAGTACACAACCAAACCTCCAAACAAACAACAACCTAGAGCAGCTAACACAATTCGCTACAGTTGGGTTACAAAGTTCCAGTGACAGCCTCGGGCCCATGGCTCACCTCAGGGCACCTTGCTGTGGGCAGGAGGAAGGGAACGGAACCTGAGGCCAAGTTACAGGTGCAAACCAGTTACAGGGCGTTCTGGCTTGCTTAACCTCTCATCATGTTTCGCCCTGTGGTGCTTCACCACCTTACCATGACCTCCTTCTGCACTGGAATGGTTCGTTTCAGGAATACTCAGTTTCACCTTAACCTCACGTCCAGAAACCCTCAGAGAGTTTGGGCGCCACCCGCTCTTCAGGCTCCCATGCGAGCAGTAAGGCTGTGACAGAGCCCAGGCTGCCCCGGTGCCGATGCCAGCGTGAACAGCGAAGGGGCTCTGAGACCTCCTCACGGGGACAGCACCTCGACCGTGCGCGCTGGACTGGGCGCTAAGATCTGCTACATAATACTAAACGGCATCTCAAATTAAAACAGCAGGCAACTCAAGTCTTCAGAACCCAGCTGGGTGAGGAGCCCTGGGTTATGTGAACAGGGCGTGCTCCCAGGCCCACGCTACCCTGATCTACGCAGAGAACGTCCGCGTTACTCAGCGGCACGGTGAGTAGTATAGTCTGCTGTGACTACGTAGTCTGTTGCAACTCCAGATTCATCATCTTCCAGGAACTCAGCATCTTCTTCCTTGCCATCTGGAGCAGCCTGGATCTGTTCTCCTGCCAGGACTCCTTCAGGTAGGTGGACAGGGCCCTCTGCCTGCCCCCCTGTGTAGGTGGGAGTGCTGTACTTCATAAGGACAGTCTTAAACTGTGCCAAGGGTGCGTTGGTTCGAACTCCCATGGGATCAAAGTGGGTTCTGCTCACTCTGTAGCCAGCTTCAGAGAGATAGTTTAAGAACTTATTTAACCTAAAAAAACAAACCCAGAACATTTAAGGGGTTAATGCCAGCAAGTGACTCAATACACAATAGATGCCAGGCCTCACAGTGAGGTAAGGCCAGCCCCAAAATAGACCCCTTACTTTGGCATGTTCATCCCTTTAATACTGTGTCTGTGGATGTTGTAGTAAAAAGCAGGGTGCTCAGCGCTGCTCTCAGGTTTCTGTCGCTTGGGTGTGGTTCGGATCACCTCTTCACTTTTCCTTTTTCCTGGACCACAAAAAATCCTGGTGACACCAGTGTCTGCCCAAAGAGACCACAAAAACTGCCAGTGAAACCAGTGTCTGCCCAATGGGACGAGAAAAAACACCAAAAGGCAGTACATAAAAGCCACATAGCATCCTTTGTGTTAGGGATTTTAAAACATAAAATCCTTTGTGTTTAGGATTTAAAGCTAGTAAACCAGTATTTCAGGGAGTTAAAAATCTGGCTCAAATATCATTGACATGCCAATTTGAGAAACAAAAAGTGAAGTCAAGAAGGCTTCACAGAGTATTTCAGTGTAAAAATGAAATCCTGAGTACAGGTCCTGTCAAATATCTATGTACTAAAAAGAACACCAGGTTGGCTTTGTTGAGTTTGAAACTGGTAGAGCTGCACCAAAATGATGGACTTACCATGCACCAAGGAGGACTCTGCAGAAGCATTTGGTGTTTTAATATACACGCCACACTCCTCTAGAATACAATTAAAAGTCACAATTAATTGTCCTGTCAGACAGCAAAGTGGCAAAATACTCTGGTAACACAGGAAGACAGACCACCAGGCTTTGGCCTAGAGAACAGTACGTATGGCTGACTTCTGCTTACTAACTCCGTAACTTTCCACTGCGAGGAAAGGCTGAGTGACCTGGGGCTGTTCAGCCTGGAGAAAAGAAGCCTGAGAGGGGATCTGGTCAGTGTTTATCAATAGCTGAAGGGTGGGACACAGGGGGAAATGGCCAGCCTCTTCTCAGTGCCTGTGGGGACAGGACAAGAGGTGATGGCCTCAAGTTGGAGCACAGGGAGTTCCACACCAATATGGGAAGAACTTCTTCCCAGTGAGGGTGAGGGAGCCCTGGGACAGGCTGCCCAGGGGAGTGTGGAGTCTCCTTCTCTGGAGATATTCCAGCCCCGTCTGGACACCTCCCTGTGCGACCTGTCCTAGGGACCCTGCTTTGGCAGGGGGGAGTTGGACTCAATCTTTGGAGCTCCCTTCCCACCCCTACAATCCTGTGAGTCTGTAACTTGAACTTGGTGGGGATATTCAAGACCCGCTTGCCCTGACTGGCAGAACAGCATTCCCATTTCTTTGGGCACACTGATGTGCCATCCCCACGGAGCATGCAGGGTGTGACACCCCTCCCTTCCTAACAGCGTGCACTCTCTGGTCAGGACTGGGGTAGCACAGAACTACCGGGCACTCGGTTATTTCCATCTCCATCGGGGCACACACCGGATTTCACCAGCCAGCCCACCTGTGCTACACCGATTTGGTTTACATCTGCCTCACTGGTGAAAGGCACCTAATCCAGTGCTCTGCTCCAACAGCCCCTACTCAGTCCAGCCCCAGAGACAAGAGCTGACACATCCCATACTGCATTCAAAGCAAGGAACACTCCTGTGCCCTTTTCACATACAGTGAGTTACGGAGAGCAGCACCTCTCCCCAGCAGCACAGCACAGAGCCTGAGCAGCCTGCCGTTCTTCTTACCTTGCTTGTTCTCATCGTAAGGACTGTGTGTGGTAAAATGCTTCAGAGTCGTGCACTCAGCTTCACAAACCAGTGTCTTCAGAAGCGGCTGAGCTTCATCCAAGCCATACTGAGCAGCCTCAAACAGCATTCTCCTGAGGAACCCAGTGTTAAAGAGGGCTCCTGACCTGTGAGAGGCAGGACAAGCGAAAAGTTAAGACTTCTTAATGAAACAAGAGTTGCTCTCAAAAAAATTTCTTGCCCAAATCAATCAGCAATTCAGTTAAATCAAAGCACTATGGCAGGCTGACCATGCTCTCAACTTCACCATAATGAACTGCTTTCCTTCTACAGACAGTAGCTTTTGTCTTGTGTCAAAAATCAAGATCTCAAGAGCAGTAATTTTATTTCTACCATCGACTCTCCCAACGACAGGGAGAATGTCGCCTGATCCCTTTTTGTACCTGGAGGAAAGGCACTGTCAAACATCAAACAGGTAAAAGATGAAGCAAAAGGATTTATTGCTTCTCACAAGAGAAAGCTCTTGCACTGTAATTAAATAAGCTGCTGGTTATTATTTTTTAACCTGTTTGAGCTCTAGGAACAAAAGCAAAACCTGAACATGCTCCTGAATTCAAATCCAATGTTTCCCAAATCACTCCCAATCACTACACCTCCTTCTGCAGGGCTAAAACACCCAGCAGACTTCTGCTTTCATTAGGTGACCTTCCAGCTTAACTGATTTTCCCGATACTGTGTCATGTTTGGTACTCACCAGAGAGGACCAAGAACCACCGCTGTCTTCCCAGGCATGCTGCCATGACAATCACATGGCAGCTGCTGATAAGGGTTTTCTACAACAGAAAAAAGGGGTTTAAATTACTTTGAAAGAGTCAGCGATGCCTAATTTGCTGGAGAGAGATGACAAAGTCATAGCTTAGTGGAGGTATTTGGAAGGGCAAGCAATGCAGGTGTGATACCATTCTCACTTCTGCCATGCAGAAACTTAACTGATCAATGACTTACTCTTTAATCATTGTTAAAGCATTGAAGAAAAAAAAAATAAAACCACACCACAGAGTTCACAGAAATCAGAGAACATAAGGAGTTGGAAGGGACCTTGAAAGCTCATCTAGTCCAACCCCCCTGCCAGAGCAGGATCACCTAGATTAGGTCACACAGAAATGTGTCCAGGTGGGTTTGAATGTCTCCAGAGAAGGAGATTCCCCAACCTCTCTGGGCAGCCTGTCCCAGGGCTCCGTCACCCTCACAGGGAAAAGATTCCTCCTTACATCCCATGGAACTTCCTCTGCTCCAGCTGGCACCCACTGGCCCTTGTCCTGTCGCTGCCATCCCTGAGCAGAGCCTGGCTCTGGCCTCCTGACTCTCGCCCTTCACATATTTATAAATATTAATGAGGTTGCCCCTCAGTCTCATCTTCTCCAGGCTAAAGAGGCCCAGCTCCCTCAGCCTCTACTCATCCAGAAAGGGTTCCACTCCACCATCTTAGTGGCCTATGTTCCTTGGCAGATTTCACATACAGACCTGCAACAGCACACAGAGCTGTCCAGGTAAACATCAACCCAAACCAGTCAAACCAATTACACCTCAAAACACAGCCCACATGCAAGCCTCCTGAGCCCCGAGCCAGCTGGCTTGCACATAAGGCACTGGGCAAACAATTCATTTCCCAGTGAAGATCTCTCCACACCACTGTACTTACCGATTCCTCCTTTGTTCTTATACCACAGCCAAGCCTTTTCAACCTTTTAAATCATTGCATTCCCCCACATATCTCAACAGTTCCCTTTTAACCTAGGGGCTGCCCTGATTTACCACCATGTGTTGGATGAATTGCAGCAACACTGGGTTCTTTTCCTGCCGCGCTTGTGGAGCTATTTCCATCAGGCGTTTCCAGACAGAAAGGTCTGGCAGAATCCCCTCAGGTGAGGGTGTAAAGCAACACTGTTCAGTCCACTACAGTTTAAGGTAACTGAAAAGAACTGAAAAGGCAACCTGACACCAAAAATCTATTGGGCTGCCTCTGTATGGAGGAACTGAATGGAAAGGACAGACCCTGGGCGTACCATACCAGGTGTCCTGACAGCTTGCAGCAGCTACAGCTAGCTGGAATATGTCCTGGCTAGAAACAAGCACAGCACTTTTACAGCAAAATCCCCACAGATAACTTGTCTAACCCTTTACCACAAAGGGGGCATTGCTGTATTCAAAATGCCTTCCCCAGCTCACACCATACCCTAGGTGCAATGGCACTGTTACTTTCCTAAAGGGATGGAAATATAAGCAAGGCCCAATGGAGCACAAAGTAGAAACCTGGGAATAAGACCCCCCAGCAAGCGCAAAGGAAAAGCCATTTACCTTCCACCATATTGCCCTCTTTCTGAAAAATCCTCTCCTCACACCACTGGCAATGGATGAGGTACCGTATTTTCTTTGCCGAATCATCCGCAGGGGTCGGTCCTCTTAGAACTCTGACCACTACTAGAACGAAGTGTTCTAGAGCCACTGCGAGTAGAACGTCAACGCCTTTGTTACAGCGAGCTGCAGCCCTGGGGAGGGGAAACAACACAAAGCCGCATGTACTGAGTTCAGCACTTCCTTGAGCTCATCCACTTTCCAGAAAGAAAGACAAAAGGTCTGGCAAAGCTTTGTTTCAAGGGCCTAGTCATGTCTATCTCTGCACTGTAAGGTTAAACAAATCTGGTTTTATTTCTTTGTATCACCTCTAGAATTATTGGTCTGCCACCAGCATCACCTTCCCATCTGAATCCCGACCTACTGCCAGGATACTGAAACAGAACATACCCACAGGCTGGATGAAAACCTGAGGGACATGTGTGATGAAAATGAGACCCTCAGTGAAGTAAGGGCTGGGGGACGGTAAGTGGGCAGTGCCCAAGTAGGTGAGCAGCGAGAAGGAAGAAACCTTATGTCAGAGCACGTAACCCAGAACACAAATAGAACTCCACCCGAGTAGCGTGCCTGTACCTGGGGCTGTTCTGCAGGGCCCAACCTCACACACACAGGGGGACAGAGGGGCAAAATCTAAACACGTTTGTGTCAGTATCTGCACTCTGACATCCTGGAGACCTCTGAGCGCTTCATTTCCTCCCCATCTATCATGAGCAGGTGTCCCAGCCTCTTGCTTTTTCCCCCATTAGGGACCAGGCTTTATGTCTTCATTCATTCAACAGACTGAATTACAGAGAATATCTGTACACAAATGAGGAGCTGAGGCAAACAGCAGTTTCCAGTGA
This sequence comes from Porphyrio hochstetteri, assembly GCA_020800305.1. NCBI lineage: Eukaryota > Metazoa > Chordata > Aves > Gruiformes > Rallidae > Porphyrio > Porphyrio hochstetteri. The sequence continues at coordinate 30,062,161 of CM036912.1, read as the reverse complement.
AGCAAGTCTAACCATACTGCTTAGCCAGAAGCCACCCAAGCAACTTAAACTTCTGTATGGCACAATGATCACAAAAGTGACAGAGAAGTTGCAGACTGGCAAGCCTGGGCATTGCTTCCTGTATTGCCATCCACTGAGATGGCACTCCTCCCACAGAGAACCTCCCCCCCAGAAACACTGGGTTGGAAAAGGCCTTTAAGATCGAGTCCAACCACCACATCCCTGAGCACCTCATCTATCCATCTGGTAAACACACCCAAGGGCAGGGACTCAGCCCCCTCCCTGGGCAGCCTGTGCCAGTGCCCAACAACCCTTTTGGAGAGGAGCTTTTCCCTGACATCTGACCTGACCCTGGCCTGGCACAGCTGGAGCCCATTCCCCCTCGTCCTATTTCCTGTCACCTGGCTGAAGAGACCATCACCCACCTCTCTACACCCTCCTGTCACGTCACTGTAGGCAGTGATAAGGTCTCCCCTCAGCCTCCTCTTCTCCAGGCTGAACACCCCCAGCTCCCTCAGCCGCTCCTCGGAAGGTTTGCTCTCCAGCCCCTTCCCCAGCCTGGTTGCCCTTCTCTGGACACGCTCCAGGACCTCGATGTCCTTCTTGTAGTGAGGGGCCCATAACTGAACCCAGCACTCGAGGTGCAGCTTCACCAGTGCCCAGTCCAGGGGCACAATCCCTGCCCTGGCCCTGTGGCCATGCTGGGTCTGACACAAGCCAGGATGCCACTGGCCTTCTTGGTGCTGGCTCATGGTCAGTCAGCAGTCACCCAACAGACCCAGGTCCTTCTCTGCCTGACAGCTGTCTAGCCCAACCCCCTACCTTATTTATGCATTTTCACCTCAGCCTTTTAGTTTAAAATTTACATTATTCCACAGCAGGGCACAGATGATAAACATTCCATTTGGGTCAAGAAGGCTGGCCTTTAGAATAAGGAATTCTGGAAACTGAACAACCTACAGCCACAGTCTCGAGTGCTAATACTTTTCCAGTAATTTAGTGAAGGTTAATTTGTGCTGATTCAGCAGTACCTTGTCACAGCAGCAATTACTATCCTGGCTGCCAGCTCCTTGTAGTACTCTGTCCTGACGATGTTACAGCCATAATGACGCAGGGCAATGTGCTGAGCCTTTGCATACAGAGAACTGACATCTGTGGAGGTCAAGGACACAATGCCAAGGTTTCTCACGTTCCTAAAGGCAGAATCCAGGTAATTCACAGAAGTTCCGAAGGGATCCAAATGTCTGCAAAGAAAGAAGTCCCACTGAGTGGCTACAGACACGCCAGAGTTTAGCTTTAAACAAGGGAAACACTCTCTTATAATCTTCACCTATAGTTGTTATTTAAAAAGATCCATTGCAGTTCACATACTAAGCAATTCTCTTCTGTTCTAAAAAATCAGCCTAATTTTCAGCCTGAGTACCTGCTGCTTAGATCTGGATGTTAATCAACACAGAAACAACCCCAAGCACTTGTGTGATGTCTGCACAGATTTTGAATTAAACCCACCTTGGAAGAATCAGCCCACCTTAACTGAAAACTAACAGGCTGCAAAATGGATTAGAACAAGAAACGTTATGAACACAACAATATGCAAAGGAACGAGCTTTAAACCAATTTAAAATTTTAAGGGGAAAAAATACTAATTAGATATTTGTCAGACACTAAAGTTATGAAAAAATAAGCTTGGCTTAAAAATTTCATGTACTTTTACAGCCCATGCTGGACCATTTATAGCCCATTCTGGATGTCAGAAGGGTTTAATATTTTTCCAGAGGTTTCTAAAACATTTAAGAATAAAGCTCTGCTCCTGTGCCATTTCTGGGATGGCAGAACTACACCTGAAATCCCAAATGACTGTTGGTTGATTCATTCCAACTTCCCAAACAATCCCATACTGGGAGAAGAGGTGGGGTGTGTTGTTATGCAACCAGACAATTATTAAGAAAAACATTCAACACTTACATGAAATCAAATGATCTCAAATGCATGATAACATTGGCATCCATTCTTGTCACCTCAATGGTGTCAGCATTTTCTTCTCCATCTCCCATAGCTTCATCACCATCCTCCTCCTTAGTGTTCAGTTTCACTTTCATTTTGTTTAAGTGGCAGTTTTCCTGAATCATGGTCACGGAATTCTCATTGCAATCATTAATCGTGACTTTCACAGAAGTCCTGAGGTGCTTTGCCCATTGCAATCCCATTATTCCTAAGGAAAGACAGAACCGTGACTCACCTCACAAGGGGCTGGATCCCACAAGCATCTGTGGGGTGTTAAGACTAGGCACCAAGGCTGCAAGGGCCCATGGAGTCTTGATCTCATAGCAGCTTCTTTGACAAACCAGACACTGTGCTTCAGTGGGCTCCTCATCCAATAACCCATCTGGACACTGTCCCTGCAAGGGCAGCCCCTCAGCCAGCAGCCACGCGGATAAACAGGATCCAGTCCTTATCCGTTACGGAACAGGGACAGGCAAGCGGGGCCCTGCGGAGGCAGAGCGCCTTCTTGCTCAAGCCCTCTGTGAGGCCACTGAACAGGGTCATGGCTCCACCAGCCCGGCTGGGAGGGTCAAATGATCCCTTGGGACTCCCATTCCCTGCTGACTTGTTTCCAGAACACTCTACAACTCAGCACTGGGTCTGCACAAGATATGCTTGGCCTCCCCAGAGTGTTGGGGCCAGGAAGCATCAACGATGCAGATTCAGGACCTCTGGCACGTGCCTGTCATCCAAGGAAAACAGCTTTATGCTGACCTACACTGGATCTCATGGTGGCAATACCTTATTTTTTCTCTCTCAACTTCTATCCTCATCTCATCACACAACAGTAACAGCCCCTCCAGTTTTGCTGAGTTCCACCCATCGTTACTCCTCGCCCCGAGCAGACAGCGTGCTCTGGTTCTGTCCGCAGGCTTTACAGCCGTGCTGGCTTGTAAGCAAGGCTGGGCTTCGCCTGGAGCTCCTGGGTAACTGCTGTTACTCTGAGCACTGCAGAGGGTTACAGAAGCTCATCTTGCTGGTGAGATTGTTATGAGAAACCAGAGGGTGAACCTGGCCCCTGGCACAGGTACAAAGGTGACCTCTACGTGCACCCATCTGCTGGGACAGGACAGACATGTCTCAATCTCCCTGCTTTGCCCACTGGGTGGGATGTGACCCTTTCTGTCTCAGCACAGACTGACAGCAGGGTATGTAAAGGTTTGTCTGTCACCTCCTTGTGCCGCACTTGGGGCCACAGAGCCGAAGACCTATGACTTCTGCACCCAGAAGGACCCTCAGTCTGCAGGGAAGCCCTTGGCTTGTGTGCTGAACACCCCAGAGCAGCAGCAGGACCGTATGACAGACCGCAGTTAAAACACAAACATGTGAGGGAAGAGGTACAGCAAAGGTTTTTGTACTGCAGAGGTTTTTAGGCTGCCTTCAACTGCTTATTGCTGACTTGTGTAGTAAAGCCCACGATTACAGTACAGAAGCGCAGGACAGGGCAGACTTGTGAAGCCTGGCCTAGTCCACAATGGGCATAAATAAAATTCATTATCAAGGATTTTTAGGCAACATGCTGAGCAGTTTCTGCTCACCTCTGACCTCACGTTTACAGCAGCTGGCCAGGAAGGAGGCAGCAAACCAATCTCTTCAGTTTTTGTTCCAGACAGTTAATAGACACTGATATAATGACATGTAGCTCACGTTCAGGATCTCTGCAATCACTGAAGAGATGAGCCTGATAGAGCAGCTCAGATTCACCACTGCTTTGAAACCATGGGTAGATTTTACAGCCACATTCCGCAGCCACGGAGATCAGTGGCCTTGGCACAAGTTTAGAAAGATGTCACTTCATGGACATCAAGGCAATTGATTTCAAGGAGACCACTAACCCCTGAATTGGTATTATCAACAGGAAGGCGCTCTTGAAGGCTGGCTTGCTTAGGTTTCAAATGGAAGCTAACACCTGCCTGCCTAAGGGAGAAAACTACTGCCTACCTCTCGTGAATACACAAGTTACTACAGGTATCTGCAGCTTTGTACTATTGGGTAGTAGCCAAAAGATGAAAGAAATTGACTTTACCAGTGGCACCAAAAGCATCCAAACATTCGATGGGCTTGCGCTCCTCTGCTAGAACAGCCAGTGCACAGAATATCAATTGCCTTGGGAACAGAAAAAAAGGATGGTCACAGTAAGTTGAGAAAGGATTTTTCATTCCTTTTCCACACTTATTTCCCTTAAAATAAGGATTTAAGCTAAACTCTGCCTTTTATACAGAATAGTGAATCAAAAACCTCACCTACCCATAGAAGTTTAATGCTGCAGCAGGATATTCCTAAGGTAAGGTCCTGAATCAACTCATTAATTACTCTAACACTGGGAAAGTGGATAGTGTTCAAAAGTAAATAGTGGGTTTCTTCCTTTCCCAGAGCAATCCAGTACTACCCTGCTAACAGCTGTGGTTAAAAAGGATTCAAATTACTGTAGAGCAATGAAATTTGGCTGTGTTGAGGAATAGGCCTTGTTCTTTTAGCCATGGCCTTTGTGGAATGCCCTTCCTCAGAGGCATGTCTTACCTGTCACTGACCCCTCTGAGCTCACTTTAAACCTGGGAGCTCAAGTATTAACAGTGCTGCGAACACAAGGGCTCACAGCATGGGCTGAAGCCCAGACCCATCCTCTGGTGTCAATGCTCACACCTTTCAGTTGTGGCAGACACCATTTATGACTCCTTAAAAAACAAACCTTTTTTTTTTCCCCTCCCCCCCTTTTGATACAAAAAAGAGAAGGAACAGCCCCCAGGAGAAACAGGATTGTGTAAAAAGAGGCCTAGAATATGAAAGCCATGAATGATGGGTACACTGCTGTTCAGTCAGAGAGCCCTGACTATTCACTGGAAAGCATCTCACGTGCACACAGTGAGCCTGAGTGTGCTGTTACTTTTGAAACTACTCATTACATAAGAATACTAATAAAAAACAAATAATTAATTGGTTCATAAACAGCGATATCCTCCCCACATGGTGCTCTTGGGTTTAACTGTTATTTGTCAAGAGTTTTCTGATGGAAAGCTTTCCAAATCAACAGAAATGATCCAAGCAGATAAGAGTATAGGCACTTCCAAATAGCATCCATGTCCCAGCAACTGCATCCTCTTACTGAACAGTGCTACTGAACAGAGTTTCACAGGGTTTGCTTTTCAAAACACCTGAGTATTTTTCACCACAAATTTGCCACCCCTCTGGTGCATCCTGCTACTCCCTGTTTTCTCACCTGTTGAGTTTCATTTTCGGATTAAAATAAGAATCTGTTTTCTGAGGTGTGGAGTAGTTGGGAAGAACCTGCACATCGGTGGCTGACTCTTTCACCACTTCACGAGAGGACTTGGGAGCAGGAACTAAAAGAAAGTGATTGTGGGGGATGGCAAGAGTTAGTGAGAACTGAAATGAATACTGGCATGTCTGATAAACTGAAAACTTGTTCCTGTATAGCAAGAGCCTGGATTATGCAGCAATCCAAGCAGCACACACTGATCTGGGGGAGGGGAGAAAGAGCAGGCATCAACTTATCTTCTAGTCCCAGGAGTGACAGATAAGGACTGAGTGTTTCCACGATGTTCATCCCACAAAACACCAGATTTGTTTCTCAGTCAGGTGCCAATGTATCCACCCAAAACTTAAAGTGAACCCCTGAGCCTGATGCTTAGTACATTGGCTTTATATACTCAAACATAACGCACTGCTAATTAATTAAAACCATGTTACCATAGGCCTGAACATGTATCAACCAACTGCAAAAATCACTCAAAATCCTTGACCTCATCTGTTACCAAACAGCTTCACAAAACGTGTACAGACGATACCAGCTGCCACCTGCTCCAAGTTCACAGCCTGCAGGCTTCGCTGAAGCATCTCCAAGGCAAGAGACAGCCAACCTCTGAAGTTCTCCTCTCCCCATGAGACAGAGTGACAAAAAAGACGTTCTCTACTAACGGCTCTGAAGGGAACCTACAGTCATCCCTGTATTTCACAACTCTATTCAAGTTCAAGGTATGGAGTATGTTAGGGATGGTACTACTATCACTTCTTGCACACACTAACTGCTCCCCAGACACTAAGCTGCTACTCCTAAACTGCACACTGGCAACGGAAAGAAGCGTGACCCTCACAGCTCCCAGTCCCACCTTTATTACACTGCATCTAGTTAAAATCTGTGTCTACAAAGACAGAGAAAGAAAAAGACCAATCTTCAACAGTAACAGCCTGGGCTGTAGCCAAAACCCTCTTAATTTTTAGACACTAATCACTAATCACTAATGTGGTTTTGCTTGGCAGCTGCAGAGGACAACTTGTAAAAATATAGATTTGGCATTCCAATTATTTAAAATGTTACAAATCCAGTTTACAGGATTTAGAAACAAAAGCCCAGTTCTGTCAGACAGGACTGTGGCCTACCAAAGAACTACAGACAGTTTTTGTTGTGACTCTCCAGGACTGAAAGAAAAGAAAAAAGCCATCTTGTTTTGTGATGCAATTTGGATAAAAAGCAACAGTTTTGTATGTTGCAGAGATTTACTCACAACTGATTTACAGCCACACATGGCCAAATGCACAAGCATTAGATTCTCCATGCAGATTTTGGTTCATAGATTCCATTCCTCTGGAAAACCAGAAGCCTACATCAACAACATTAACCTAACTGTTGAAGGGGGTATTATTTATCAGAAGAACAGGGCAGCTGCTCAATGCAGAGACTAAATCACAACACTGCTACAACTCAGAGGGAAAAAATAATCTGAAATACGAAGGGCAGAGTTCTCATTAGTAAAGATAAATCCATTTCAGAATTTTTCTCACGTATCATAGTTATTCCACATTCTAGATAGCATTAAAAGATTGAAAGCTTCAGAGAAGAACCTACCTGTGATGAACCTTGATTCTGTCTCTCCTTTATTCACGTGGCGATTGATATGACCTATCATGTCAGTTCTTCGTGTGATGGTTGCTGAGCAGATGATGCAATGGTAATGGGCTCCCATCTTTGACGAGGTCTGTAGGATGCAACACGCCATCTCAGGGTACATAAACATGGGCAAAGCAGAACTATACCTGAACACAGGCAGGAAAAGGAATCATCCCTCCAGTACGTATGAAGTGGTTTGAATCTACAGCCAGAGAGACTGTAAATAATGGGACGCAAGGAGCCAGCACTGCGTCATGATCCAGCTCTGCCCATACTCCCCCCATACACTCAGCATGCAGGGAAGGAGCGGAGAGGCATCCATCACCCAGCCTAATGAACCTTCATCTCTTCCACACAAAGCAGCTGCCTACTCCACACCAAGACAGTGTTTTACATGGTGTAGGCAGCTACCCACCAAAATAAGAGAGATACAACTACCTTCAGCCTCCCAAGGGTTCTATCAGATACTTGTATTCCAGACCAGTAAGCTGCTGGTATCCCAGACTAGACAGCAAGACAGAGCAGATGGGAAAAATCCCCCCCAATCACCCATTTCCCCAACCTTGCAGGGTAACAAGTATTTCTGTGGTCCAGCATTTTTACCTGGTCTCCAGCAACGTTTGGTTTGACCGGACGACAAGGTAAGTGGCAGATGCACATTCTGTACCCTGGAAAACAAATTCTCGTCACATCGATGTGAACAGAACACATGTCTCATGCCATGAACTGCAGTTCAACATTTGCTTCATCTTTAGGGTATAGTCTCATTTAAGATTCCAACATATTGCCACATGACAGCAACAAGAGAACATAACCACTCGTATGACACACCTTCTGCACAGAGAAATTTATCAGCTAACTATACATTATAAATCTTTAAAACTGAAAAAAAAAATCACAGAATCACAAGGTTGGAAAAGACCTTTAAGATCATCAAGTCCAACCGTTCCTGTCCTATGCTAAACCATATTCCTGAGCACCTCATCTACCTCTCTGTTAAACACACCCAGGGGCAGGGACTCAGCCCCCTCCCTGGGCAGCCTGTTCCAGTGCCCAATAACCCTTTTGGAGAGGAACTTTTCCCTCACATCTGATCTGACCCTGCCCTGGTGCAACTTGAGCCCATTCCACCTCATCCTATTTCCTGTCACCTGGCTGAAGAGACCATCGCCCATCTCTCTACACCCTCCTGTCAGGTCAGTGTAGGCAGTGATAAGGTCTCCCCTCAGCCTCCTCTTCTCCAGGCTGAACACCCCCAGCTACCTCAGCCGCTCCTCAGAAGGTTTGCTCTCCAGCCCCTTCCCCAGCCTGGTTGACCTTCTCTGGACATACTCCAGGACCTCAATGTCCTTCTTGTAGTGAGGGGCCCAGAACTGGACCCAGCACTCAAGGTGCAGCCTCACCAGTGCCGGGTCCAGGGGCAAGACATGCCGAGTACATACAGGTGATTAATTTTAATGTCTGTTAGCATCCAACAAAGCCATGGCGAGTCTTCAGCCTATACAGCACACAACTCTAAAGCACCTTCTATTGATGCTGTTACCTGGCCAAAAGACATGTGTGAATACTCCTATAAAACCTACATTTTGCAGTTTAAGGGAAAACAACAACAGAGACATCTGCTAGCACATGTCAAAACAGACCTCCACTCAGATCATTTTTAACTTTACTCTTGTCTATCTTCTGATTAAGTCATGTTATTGCCTGCAAACTCCTATGACAAGTTCTTTAAATTCTACATACTGCTTGCTCTTTTCCTTCTTCAGCTTCCTGGAGGGATTTTAATGCATCTTAAGCAGATCACACAGTTGTTTAAAAAACAGATAAAGGCACTAAATACTGATACTAATCTAGCCAGGATTTATCTGAAAGCATGTTATCTTTATGAGGAGTCAAAAAGACCCTGTGTGCATGTGTCACCATTAACAATATAACCAGAATGTTAACAGTCCAGTAACTGTTGTTATATACTTAGTTACTATTTTGGCATGTAGAATACAGAGCTACTTTATATTTTTTATATATCCCAGTTCAACATACAGTTCTAGTTCAGAGCTGGTAACAGGATGAGAATGTAAAGAGGAATTTAAAAAGATGAAACACAGAACAACATCTTACACATCCACATTTTCTTCTGGTATTTACTGCTCAAATTCCAATTTACCTTCAAATTCCACAGAAACTTTCCAGTGCAAATTCTGAAGGTGACGGTGGAGTTTATGACTATAGCAAGCTCTGAACTTCTCCTCGGGACACAACGGACAAGGCTTCTTTTCATCTGAAAATAAAGTAGCAGGAGAAATATATTAAACACAGTTACCACTGAGGGTAAGGGAAATGCATGTCAGCAGAAAAAAAAGATGATCAGAGGGCTGGACCACCTCCCCTATGAAGAGAGGCTGAGGGAACTGGGCTTGTTCAGCCTGGAGAAGAGAAGGCTGTGGGGGGGACCTCATTGCAGCCTTCCCGTCCCTGAAGGGAGCAGAGAAACAGGAGGGGAATCAGCTTGTTCAAAGGGCAGAGACTGGCAGGACAAGGGGGATGGAGTGAAGCTGAAGGAGGGAAGGGTTAGATGAGATATTAGGGGGAAGTTCTTTCCAGAGAGAGTGGTGAGGGGCTGGAAGGGGCTGCCCAGAGAGGGGGTGGCTGACTGTCGTGGTTTTGCCCCAGCTGAGGGCCGCACCCCACACAGTCGCTTGTACTTTTAAAAGGAAGGGGGAAGGAAAGTTGGGGGAGGGGGAAAAGGGAAGGAAGAAAGGAGGAAAAGAAACCACAACCTAGAAACCAGAACCCTGCAGGTTGGGATAAGGATAGTTTACTAAACAATAACAGAAAACTAGATATAACAATAACAGAAGTTTAAAGCACAAAATAGATGAAACTGGTGATACACAATGCAATTTCTCACCAAACCACACAACTCAGGCCGCACAGCTTAGAGCCGTCCCGGAACCCGACCGTCCCCAGAAACTGCACGTCCTGGCCTTGTCTCCTCCTCTTCCCCCCAGTCCCCTTTTATACTGAGCATGACGTAACTGGCATGGAATATCCTCTTTGGCCCATTCGGGTCACCTGTCCTGGCTACGTCCCCTCCTTTCTCATTAGTAAGGAAGTATGCAGAGCTGAGAAAGGTACTTGATTGCCCGGCAACAACTAGAAACATCAGGGTGCTATCAGCACTGTTCTCATCCTAACACCCAAACATGGCATTCCATCCACTGCTAAAAAAAAAATTTAACTCCATCATAGCTGAAACCAGGACAGTGCCCCATCCCTGGGGGCGTTCAAGGCCAGGTTGGCTGGGTCCCTGGGCAACCTTGTGTAGATCCAGGCCTGGAGGTTGGTGGCCCTGCCTGAGGCAGGGGGTTTGAGCTCTGTGATCCTTGGGGTCCCTTCCAACCCGGACCATTCTATGATTCTATGACTGCCAATGGGAGTTAGAGATCAATTCCCCAGGGTATATTCTATTTCAGGCACACACAAACATCACATTTATGGATTGCCTCTTTCTAGTCCATAGAATACAGACAAGAACCATTATTACTTTAACTTCCACAACCTTTAGGCTTTGTTTTTTAGTATTTTTTAATCCAGCACCACAAGGCTTAATGAAACTTCTGAAGGGTATCGAAGAATAACAGAATTTAATAGATGAAGTCTACAGCCCTGCGATGTTTAAAGAAAACAAACAACAAAAAGACTGAAGAGGTTAGAACAAGGATCTGTGTTTGCTCCTCCCACATCTCTCAGCTAAAACAAGCACCTCATATTTTTCAAGCTGAAAAACAAAAGGTAACATACTCTATGTTAAAATATTTTTTTTTCATAAGGGACAAAAAAGCAAAGGCAAGATTATCTGATGTGAAACAACCTCCCATGGAGAACCCAGCAAAAAAGCTTGTACCTGTTTGACTAGCACAGGATGGATACTGACACATGCCACACAGCACAGGCATCTATCACCACAATTGCTTTGCTGAGGCTTACACAACAGTAGACTTCTCCTTTCTTAGGACTTTCTATGGGGATTGCTATGTTCATGCAGGGTCCTGTCCCACAGAAGCCAACAGCAGCAGCCTACAGCTCACCAAATAAATCACCACTGCTCTCTAACGTTGACCAACCTCTTTTACTAATTTAGGATTTACTAGGTATCGATTACATGATGGTAATAAACTTCATTAACACCCATGGCAGAAGAATGCTACATCCACAGCTAGAATTCCCATTTTGCACTGCCAACATTAGAATTGCTACAATGACAATGAAACACATGGAGAGGAATCACTAAGGCCCTAAATTTACTTCAGGGGGTACAACATTCAATAAGGAAGGGAAAAAAATCATTAAGCTATTCTCATGAAACCCCCATTCTTCAAGCATTATAAATACATTGAACGTGTTAAAAATAAAAACTAAGAAAAAAAAATGTAAATACCTTTAGCAGCAAGATGTGTATTCTTGGATACTCCCATGAGAAACTCACCTTCTTTCAGGTCAGCTAGTTTCTCTAGATCAACGAGGTGTCTTTGAATTGAAATATGTTTCTCTAAAAAGCAGAGATATTTAGAAATTAAATGTTCTTAGTTAAAAGTTATTTAGCTTCCTGCTGGTTTTCTATGCATCATTTCAATTCTAGCACTACTAGAGAATGGCTATAGTGCCAATTAGAATACTCGTTTATATCCTTTAACTTCCACGGTAGAAGGAATGAACATAAAATCAATCCCCAGAAGGGTTCTTTGAGAAGATCCACATATTTCTACTTGCTTTTTAATCCTGACACACATGCAACTTCTCAAATTAGAAACACCTTCACTTGAAAAAAAACCAAACCAACCCAAGCTGAAAAAAATCAAGTCACATTCCATTTACTCTTGATTTTACTGCATCGTTAGTGACGGTGAATCATGCACATAAAGCAGTAGAAAATCATCCTATGATCCAGCAAAACTTCAGTGTCAGCTGGAAACAGACCCATTATCAGTAACAATCATTCACCCTATAGCCAGGATGCATTACTTTCTACTACTTTCCCCCCCTCCCTGAGAAGGCTGTTTAATCTTTAAATTTACCTCCTGATTTTTCAATTTCCCGGTCAATGGGAACAAGGGAGAAAATTTGCTAAAGACAAGAGAATTAGCTTATCCAATAAATCAGTTTAATTGGTTTCAGTGCACAGAGCATCCCAGCACTACTGATTCTCCAGCAATATTAAACCTCCACCATGCTTTTACAGGATTAGCCTTCACGCTTTCTTATGTGAAACAAAGAGAGCAACTCATCAGTGTTCTGTGTACAATGAGTTGTAAAGCCAGGGTTAAAAGCAACTCCTAGCTTTTAATTCCTGTGCTCAGATATACACAATAGGTTTTCTCTGTGGTGCTGTTAACATCAGGGCCTGACATAGATCACTCCTCATCTAACCTTGTCTAACTGTGAGTTCCTGCAGCGATACCTAGAAATATTACTAAGGGGAAAATGGCATCTCATTTCAATGAGATTTCTGATGCCTCAGGAAAGTGTTTCATTCAGATGCAAGAGGAAAATGCATCCATACCTCTTGGATATATGGGAAATGAGATTTCACACATTCCCTTTACCCTTCTTACCCACTGTTTCTACTGGAGCAGGGAATGTGGAAAATATTAGATGCTCAGTGAGGAATAGTGTAAAGGATGTGCAAAGTTCTGCCAAAAAGGGCCACAACATCAGCACATTGTGTGCACTGTGATACCTCAGGAGAGACAGCTTAGCTCTGAGAAGAGAGTGAGGAGGAGGAAGAAAGAACAGGAATTGGAAGGGACCTTGAAAGATCACCTAGTCCAACCTCCTGCCAGAGCAGGATCACCTAGTCTAAAACACACAGGAACACATCCAGGCAGGTTTGAACGTCTCCAGAGAAGGAGACTCCACAACCTCTCTGGGCAGCAGTCTGCAGAACCAGCTCTGTGGCTTTGTTAGCAAGACAAAAGCTAAAGTTCACCAAAAGGAGATATAACTAAGAGGAGTAAATTAAGTAAGTGGCCATCAAAAGTCTCTGAAGCCCACCAAGAGATTATAATGGGTGATAACGGGAATGGGTCATAATGGGTTATAATGGGTTCTCATTATGGCAAAACCAAGAATTTGTTGGAAACCCTATGAATATGCATGTGTCTTGTATAAAAGCTATGCAACTGCTCCATATGCACATTAGGAGGAGCAATCCCTGAGCGTTGCAATACAGAATTCCTGCTTCACGTCAGGTCACCAAGGCTAGCTGAGTTTTGATTTCAGCTTTTCACAGCATCACTACCTTTCCTCCTCCTTCCCTCAAGCACACGAAACAAATATTCTTAGAAGCTGTTAGCAAACCTCTTGGATAGTCAGATGATACATCCAAAATGCTGCTATCGGATTCCCTTGCAGATTCTTCCTCCATCCCTTTCTCTTCAGTTTCCAATCCTGGCTCAGTAACCTTCACATCCAGGTTGTTGTTTTTCATTTTTCCAGAGACAACCACACCATCTTAACAAATTCAAGCAAACAAAAAACAAACCAAAACAGTTAAAGAGTTGCTGATATTACCGAATTATACAAATATGTTCATTTGTTTCAAATAATTTGCTGCTTTCAACAGGCAAAAATGACTACAAGTGTGAAGGGGGGAAAAGATATGTAAACAATGTATTGGGGAATAACATGAGAATAATTATTGCTCATCCTTGGAAACTGCTTGGACAGACAAAATTATCTGTCCACCTGTATCATGTTTAAAGTTAACAGAATAATATTTACATGTTATTTTCTGGCAAAACGCAGCGCTAGCAAGGCAAAGCAGGCAAGTGGGAGGTCCAAATGCTCCTAAGGATATGCTAGCAGCTAAGAAAACTTGAGATGTTTAGGACTGGTTATGACTAGTTGAACAGTTTGGAAAAAATGGAGGGAAAGGAAGAAGGAATGTGCCATCATCAGAGGTGGGATGAGGGTTCCAGTGCTGGTGCCATCAGCATTTGCAAATTAGTGACTTCTCTGGGTAGGGCTGGGGTGGGCCCACTGAAGAATTTCAAAAAGACTTTGGAATCTGAGGGAGTGTGCAACTAAACAACCCCCCTCCCCCTCCACTTCTGATTTCTGGTATGAATGCATGGACTCTTGAGCCAAGAGTCGCCAGTCAGGACTGCCACCTTGGGATTCTACCACAGCTCTGCAGAAAGGAAGAGAGAAATCCTCAGAAGCAGTGGGGAGAGGGACACGCTGAACTGCACCTGGCCCCTCAAGCTACAAAGGGAACAGGCAGAAATAGGGGGAAAAAGGGTGACTGGAGGCCAAAGCGAGTCCAGTTTATGAGTGCAAAAGTGAGAACTTTATGGAAGAGAAATCCACCATGGAACTTTAAAGATCAAAGCGCAACCTCTGGCTTGAGAAAACAGGGAGGGAGACAAGCTGGTTTGTGATTGGAGATACTTCTGGAGCATGCCTCAACGTTCTGCTGCTCTTCCCAAGTCATCTACTAAAGACAGAATAAGGGCTGGAAGGATCTTCCAGCAGTTCTTATGGTTACCCTGGGGGTGTGTGTGATACATACCTTTGCTGTTAAAAACAAAGCAAAACGAAAAAAACATAAAGAGGAAATAGAAGGAATACCTCAAGAGGGGTCAGACAAACATTCGGAAGAGGCAGAAGCAGAGTAGAATTATTCTGCCTACTTTAGGGCACACGGAGAGCAGCCCTGCCCTGCTGCGCTTCCACGGGTCCCCTTAATTCGAGCTGACAGGCGACTCGAGACCAGCTCGCCCTGTCTCTCCTCGCTGCCTACTTCCCAGTGCCTGGCGACAGCTTCTCCGCGCCCCGTTAACGAAAAGAGAGCGAGGAAGCCGAAAGGGTTTCTGGCGGCCGGCCCGGCCCGCGTGTGCCGAGAACAAGCCGCGACCGTGAGGCACGGGCAGAGAGCACCGAGGGGCAGAAGCGGCGGCGGGAGGGAGGGAAAGCGAGCGGCAACGCCGCGTTTGGCGCGCTAGGAAGGCGGCACCGGCAGCTCCGGTGCGCTCGGTGCAGAACCCGGGCGAGAAGAGGCGTGAGGCGGCGCCGGCCCCGCTCCGCACCCCCAGCCCGCCTCCCGCAGGCCTCGCTCCCTCACGGGACCCCGCGGCGCGAAGCGGTATTAAAAAGACCAGCAATGACGACGAGGATGAGGCGGGAGGGCGGCACTAGTGCTGCTCCCCACCGCTGCGGGGCTGCAAGCGGGAGGCGCCGAGCTGAGCCCCGGGCCGCGCCAGGGAGCACGTGTGGGGCCGCTGCCCGCCCCGCGCCAGCCCCATCCCGCCCCGACTCGGTAGAACGATTCGAACCGGGCTCCCTTCGCGGTGCGGGGGTTGAAAGGAAACGGTTCGAGGGCAGCTCCGGGAGCCCGGCTGGGAATTCAAACCCTCACGGGTGTACTTGCAGCGCTTCTCCCTCCCCCCTGCGTCCCCGCATGGCGCCCGCCCGCAGCATCTCCCAGGCACGGCTGCGGACCCGCGATGAGGGCCGGCAGCGGGCCGCCGCTTCCCTCAGAGGGGGCCGGAGAGCCGGGCTGCTACCGCACCGCCCGCCCGCCCGCAACCCCCAACGCCCGGCCCTCACTGAGCGCCGCGGTCTCCCCGCAGTCTTCGGGGGTCTCCTCGTGGTCGTCCTCCCGCCTTAACTGCCTCCCCTCAGGGGATAGCTGCGCTAGCGAGGCCTCCGCAGCCTCCTCAGCTGCCATCTTCTCCGGAGACGGCCCGGCGGCAGGCCAAGGGAGCCGAGGCGAGTGGAGGGAGCGCGCCGCTATGCCCGCACGCCTCTTGTTCGGGAGGAAGACGGGCGGGAAAGCACGGTGGTGGCGGCCCAGCACGTACAGGGGCAGAAGAGGCGGGCCCGCTCCGCCTACATTTCCCAGGGCTCCTCCGGGCCTAGGCTAGGCCCGCCCCGCCTACATTTCCCAGGGCTCCTCCGGGCCTGGGCTAGGCCCGCCCCTCCGGCAGAGCTCCGGCTCGGGGGGTTGGGCCTGGCCCAGCGCGCCCCGCGGCGGGGAGGGGCCGGGGTAGTTGCTGGGGGCGGGCGGGGCCCCGGAGGGCTGTGCCTGACGAGGAAGTTGCTTGGGAGAGCCCTGAGGCCTCTCCGTCAGGACCGTCCTCCTCAGGCCGCTCGGTGTCCTGGGGGCGGCGGCGGGTGGGGAGGGGGCGTGGAGCCGCCGGCAGTTTCGACTTCGGCGTGAGGGTGCGTCCGAGCCGGCTGTGAGGTGGGGCCGACCCGGTACCCTGCTGTCGGGGAGGCGGAGGGAGGGAAGGAGGGAAGGGGGCACGCTGGCAGCTGCTGGGCGGGCTGGGGGAGGCCGGTCTTGTGCCCTGACGGGCTGCGGAGGCTCGCCCTGTGTTTGCCTTCCTCATACGTGGGGCTGTGACAGAGCCTGCTGTCCCTCTGCTTGGCGGAGCGGCCGCGCTTTCTGCAGCCGCTTCGGCCCGCCCATGTCGGAGGCCGGCCGCTGAAGCCCTGTGTTTACCCGCACCTGCCTTGCTCCACAGCTGAGCTGCTTCCGCGGCTTATTTATCTCGGGAGGTGACCTGTGCGCAGGAAATTCACCCCCAGAGCTTCGGGACCTTCTCGTGAGGCTTTCGTATAGCCACCTCGCACCCCTCCGTGTTCGCGGTAGGCCCGGCTATTGCTAGATACCACGATATTGCCTTCAGCCCAGGGTAAGGAGAGTTAGGGGAGTAGGAACTGCCTCGAAACTTGAAGGTTGTATAACTAAGTATTACGTTCCTGCCCGCTGGTGCCATAGGCGTGTCTGTGGAGCAGACAGTAGAGTAACTGCCGTCCTTTTTTCCTGTGAAGTTCTCTGGGTAGTGAGATATGAATCATGAACCTTGTTGAAACCTGCTGTGGTTCTGTAGTGAGAGAATGACAGAAGAGCATTAGAGTATTTTTTTCTTTACTGAGTTAAACCGTTTATATCAACTGGAAATAAAACAACCCACCTTTAAGTAAATAATAACAATAACATTGTTTTTTCTGTAGGATTTGAAGATGTCTAAAAAGAAATTGAAGAAATTAACTGGAAAGGAAGACTGTCTGGATGGCCAGGATGACAAAGTAGGAACAGCTGTGTTATTAGTATTACCATTATGTTAATTAAAACCACCACATTCAGGTGAGAAGAGCATGAGTTGTTAGGCAGTTCTGTGACAGAAGGGTGAATCAAGTTTAAAGGTGGGGTCATTAAGAACAGGAGGGTTGAATTAGTTCAGTAACTGCTCTAGCCAGGCTTGTGTCATTCTCCAGAGGCCATGTGTGGTGTGGGTGCCAGAATACATGAGACACTTTTATTTTAGTGTATCTTCCTGGTTGGGGAAATAGAGCTTAAAGCTGTTACCAGTATCACTACTGTTATCCTGGATTGTTCTATATCTTTGTAGAATCACTAAGGTTGGAAAAGACCTCCAAGATCATCCAGTCCAACTGTCCCCCTACCACCTATATTACTCACTAACCCATGTCCCTAAATACGTCATCCAACCTTTCCTGGAACACCTGGAGGGATGGTGACTCCACCACCATCCTTGGCACCTGTTCTGGTGTCCAACCACTCTTTCTGAGAAGAAATTTCTCCTCATTTCTAACCTGAACTTCCCCTGGCACAACTGGCAGCCATTTCCTCTTGTCCTGTCGCTGGTTATCTGTGAGAAGAGGCTGAGCCCCAGCTCACCACAACCTCCTTTTGGGTAGTTGGAGAGAGCAATAAGGTCTCCCCTGAGCCTCCTGCAGGCTAAACAGTCCCAATTCTCCCAGCTGCTCCTCATCAGACTTGTGTCCCAGCCCCTTCCCCAGCCTGGTTGCCCTTCTCTGGACATGCTTCAGGACCTTAGTGTCTTTCTTGTAGTGAGGGGCCCATGATCTTGGATCACATATTTTAATTTTCTGATTAATCACAAATCATTATTTGTAGGTTTTAGCAAGCAACTCTTAAATATTTTCTTTTAACCATTGAGACATAAAAGTAAAATGAGATGTAGATTGTTAGGTTACCCTGGAATGTATTTGTATCTAGTGAGTAAGTGTGTAAAATGCAGGTGCTGCAGGGGTGACAATCTCGTCATGTTTGTATGTTGCTTTCCCTTCTTCTTGGTTGTTTGTCTGTCCTCTAGGAAGTTATTTCCTGGCCAGTAGCATAATGTGTATCCAGTAAATTGGTAGGTTAATACATCCCCATATAAATTTGCTAGATTTTTTTTTTCCTTGGAGTTTTGTAAAGTGTATGTGATGTAAGAGAACTTGTAAGTGTCTTATCATGAATGCCTCAAAATGGTTGGAGGTGTTTGTAATTAGGGTGATACTATGGCCCTATAAACTGAGCCAGACATGTTAGAAGTGTTTTGCTTATGTAGATAATGTAGTTCAAAGATGAATATTTGTAGTTATTGTTCTCCTCCTGAATTCCCAATTGTTACTCAGTTTGCAAGTCTAGGGCTTGCTTTTTAATTCTGTAATACAAAGGGTAAAAACTTGTCTTAAAACCTCGTACTACAGCTGCATTGCCAGTGCCTACACTGATTTGGAGAACACAGTTTTAACCGTGATGTGACCTTGATCAGTTGGAGACTGTATGCAGACATTGACCAGTGCAAGAGATAGTAAGAACCCGAACTATAAGATACATAAGATAAGGGAATCTCTGCATAGTAGCAAGCATTTCTTTGATGTGATCACAGTATGGATAAGAGGTGTCTTCAGATCATGCAGGTTAGGAGTAAGCTGTGAAGTGGAATCATATTTAGGCACGATTCTGGCGGGGCTTTGGGGCTTTTTTTTGTGTGGTGTAAGTAGGACTGCAGATTACTCTTTTAGGGGTTTGCCATGTGATTTCTAAGTGTGAGTATAAATTAGTACAGATCTACACAGAGCTGCCTCTAGGTAACAGCCTGTGATGTGGTAGCTGTGGGACTGCAGCAGGACTCCTAACCAGTCTGTGCAAGAGGACTGATAATGCTAAGAGGAAAGTAACAGCCAGAAAGCTTGCTTAAGATGACCAAGTTAAGTGAAAGTTGGGGAATTATCAAGAGACTTTTGAGAAAAGAATGAGCTGGTTGAAAGGAAATGCTAAAAATATCATGAAAAATCATGATTGTAGGGGAATAGCCCTTGAAGAGATAAGGTGATCAGAAGGCAGCAGTCAGGCCGGGTTTGATACTACCCAGAGTCATCCCATCAGCCTCGCCGCGTCCTGCTGGATGCTGTCCCTACCCAGTGTTCCAGCTGTCAGAGTGCTGGGATGCTGGTGGCTGGGGGCATCCCATAGGGTCCCATGCCTTGGGGGTGCGTGTGTGACCTTGTGGGGGCTCTTTCTCACCAGCGTGTGGGTTAGCAGGTTCTAGGAAGTTGTGTGGCCTGAGCACCACGTCCTCAACACCAGTGTGTGTTGTTTTTCTGTTGTATGGCTGGTATTGATCCCAAGTGTGTTGTTCACGGATTGCCAGTTCCTTGAGTTGTGAATAACCAATACACTACGTGATTCCTATTGGAGTGGAAGTGTGTGAGTGGGACAGGTCTTCTGCAGGAAGCTACACTGATACAGCTCTCAGTGGCAGCAGCCTGTAACAGCCCCGTTAGTTATGATTTCATTGGGTTTGCTGCCATTAGAACTCCAGAACCAACCGCAGCCAGAAGTTCTCAAGGTTTCCTTACTTCCTTAGGACTCCACCAGTTTCTGCAATCCTTTTATTTTTTAATGGAGTGCTTTCTAACATGGAAGTAAAATAGCTAAGGCCTCAGGGCTGTCTCAGGCCTCTCTAGTTAGGAAAAATCTCTGCAGCAGGGACCTTGTGGCCTCACTGAGCCAGCAAGACCCAGTTCTTGGAGTGAATTATTTGTAACAGGCTATGCTGTCTAGAGCTTCCTTATCTGAAGTAAACCACACGTTACTATTCCCTGTTGTAATTTCCTACACCCTGCTGTAGCTTTGGGAATACCAAGCTGTGTGATCCAAAGGTGTGTAGAACTGAGCTGCCTTGTTGGGCAGTCTGTCTGTCCTTCTGCTGCAATAACAAACTGCTTTCTGTTCTGGCCTGATAAAAGTTGCCTTCCAGTCACTCCCCATGGTAAATGTGGCACAACTTGCAATGTTGATATGCGAAGCAGTGGTACGATTGCTTTTTAAATGAGGACTGTTCAAGTTCTTTGCTAGGGAGACTATCTTTACTCTTAACTAGGTCTATGTAACTGTGGTTTCACACTGTTCCACCGAATCAGTAAATCTGATGAGAATTAATAATGCATTTCTGCTGTTCCCCCTTACTGAGAATTAAGAACACATCTCTTCTGCACAAAAGCCTCCCTTAGAAATAACCTCTCTGGCCTTACCTAGGGGGTACCTGGAAGCAGCCTTCAGGTAATGTTCTGTTCCCCAAGAATTTTTATGAATATACAAAAATGTGTGTATTATATATTGCTATACTTGCAGAGGATATGAAACATGGGAATCCTAAATGCCTTCAATTGGTTAAGCTTTATTTATAGCCCAGGACTATGTAGCACATTCAGTTTCCCCCCTTTTTTTTTCTTAAATAAAAGAAAATCTAAATCCTAAATTATAAGTGAGGTATGTGGCTGCTTTTTCTGAGGCCAGCAGTCGTAGTGAATCTAGTGTGAAATAATTGTGTGTTGTATCTTAGGAGGTTTTTCAGCTGCAGTTTTCTCTATAAACTGTTGGATTTGTTTCCTTATTTCAGACCTCTGAGGACACAAGACCTTATAACCGTGCTATGAAAGGAGAGACCGAACTTCAGAGGTAAATTCTCGCTCTGTCACTAAGT